>CANTUR010000055.1:992500-2192500 GCA_947683625.1 Mallotus nudiflorus
TTAGCAAAAAACCAGCTACATCCTTTTTTAGTCCATCCTATTAATACAAGTCTTTGATACTGTGGTACATCTTAGTGACACCTGGATGTACGCTGTAGGCTATTGAATGTGCTTCCTTAAAGATGTCTTCTCTCAAATTATCCACATACCATTGATCCATAAAACACCATCCTCATTAAGTGTGAAATATATGAACTTCCCTACACGAATATTCTCTACAAGCTCTGCTAGAATAGGATCTCAGCCCTGAGCTGCCTTAATCCTATCTCTCAGCACTTATCACACTCTAAACTAGCTAACAATCCATCAGATCTACTCACCTTTATCATCAGACCTTGATCCACTAACTAGTGTAATTCTTGGATCAACAGTCTCCTTTCCATACTAATATGAGAAAGACCACCTGAGGACTTCTTACTCAAGGCATCTGCTACCACATTAACCTTGCCTGATGATAAAGAATCTCACAATCATAGTCCTTCAAGAGTTCTAACCATCTCCTCTACCTCAGATTCAGATCTCTCTGCTGAAAAATGTACTTAAGGCCCTTGTGATCTATGAAAATCTAATAAGTCACCCAGTATAAATAATGTCTCTAAATCTTGAGAGCAAAGATCACTGCAACCATCTCTAGGTCGTGGGTAGGATAATTTTGTTCATACTTCTTCAATTGCCTCGAAGCATAAGCTATCACCCTACTATTCTGCATCAACATATAAGCTAGGCTGACTTTAGAGGCATCACAATACACCGTGAATTTATCTACTCTATTAGGTAAAGCTAAAACTGGAGTTGTGGTCAGCTTCTCCTTCAGCAACTGGAAACTATTCTCACAAGCATCTAACCACTCAAACTTCATATTCTTATGAGTCAGGCGAGTTATTAGAGCTGTAATTCTAGAAAAATCCTGCACAAATCTCCTATAATACCCAGTTAAACCCAGAAAACTAAGAATCTCTATGATTATCGTCGGTCTGGGCCACTCAAACACTACCTCAATCTTTTATGGATCTACCTAGATACCATCTTTAAACACCACGTGTCTAAGGAATGCAACACTCTCCAACTGGAAATCACACTTCGAGAATTTAGCATAAAGCTGATGTTCTTTTAATATCTATTGTACAGTCCTCAAGTGATATACATGCTCCTCCATACTCTTTGAATACACCAGTATATCATTAATGAAGACTACCATAAACCGATCCACAAATGGTCTGAATACCCTGTTCATCATATCAAAAAAAGTAGCTGGTGCATTTATCCCAAATGACATCATTGGAAACTCATAGTGGCTATATTGAGTACGAAATGCCATTTTAGGAACATCAGCTTCACTGATCCGCAACTGATGATAACCCAACCTCAAGTCAATCTTAGAAAAGAACTGTGCACCCTAAAGCTGATCAAATAGATCATCTATCCTCGGGAGAGGATACTTATTCTTCACTGTCACCTTATTTAGCTCTTTGTGATCAATGCACAATCTCAAGGTACCATTCTTCTTCCTCAAAAAAAAGGATTGGTGCACCCCAAGGAGAAACATTAGGTCTGATAAAACCCTTATCTAGCAATTCCTGTAACTGCACCTTCAACTCTGCATGAGCCATTCCGTAGGGCGGCATCAAAATAGGAGTAGTGCCTGGAATCATATTTATACAGAACTCAATCTCTCTGTGAGGTGGTAAACCTGGTAACTCCTTAGGAAAAACATAAGGAAACTCACAAGCAACAAGAACATTTGTGAGTGATAACTTCTCCACAGAAGTATCCTTGATTATTGCCAAATATCCCTGACAATCCTTCCTCAGTATTTTCCTAGCTGTGATAGTAGAGATGAGATTATGAGGTGCAGAACTCTTATCACCCACAAACTTAAACTCTTCTTCATCTAGCATTCTAAAAATTACCTCTTTACTTTGACAATCTACAACAGCATAGTGCTGAGACAATCAATCCATACCCAAAATCATATTAAATTCCATCACATACAACAATACCAATGCTGCTGGCAATTCTCTACCTCTAACAAACACTAGACAACCATAAAGAACAACATCGGTGTCCAATAAATTGCTTAGATGAGTGGCGATAGACAAAGGAGAAGCCATCCTCAAAGCTTGCCAACAAGACTTCAAAGTAAAAATAGGGGATACGAAGGAATATGTGGTACTCAGATCAAACAAAACCCAAGCATCCAAGTAATAGACAGGAATAATACCTACAATGATGACATTAGATGCATGAGCATCCTGCTGAGTGAGAAGGAAAACTCTGGCTTGACCTCAACCTTCCTGCTGACTAGTAGAGGCCTAACCAAAATCTCTGGCACCTCCTCTGGTACCTCTACCACACCCCTGCTGGGCAACAATCTGTGTCAAACTTGGATTCTGAGCTAGAGGCAACTTAAAAGGAGCTGGTGCTATATTGGCAATCGATTGCTGTGGAAACTGCAAAAACTATTATGGCTAAAAACTAGAATATGGGCATGATATGGTGAAATGTCCCGTCTAAAGCATGTCAATAGTGCCATATAACAGGGTCCTTAATGGACTCTACCACAAGTCTGATAAGCGCTGGCTGCTGATCCCGTGCTGCTGTAACTGGAACTCCGACCACTACTACTGCTAGAAGCACCTGACCCAAATTTGATAGGTCTACGAGGTCCAACACGGCCATGTCTGCTACTCCTAAGCACTCTTTGTTGCTGCCTCTGGCTCTACTGTACAGAGCCTCTCTGTTAAATGTTAGATCCAATCTGGAAAGTTGAATATGGAGTAGTCTAGAATCCTCCTGACTTAATACCCAATTGATAGTAATTAGGCATAACTCCTTGCCTGACTAGTCTCAACTCTATCTCCTTGGTCAACTCTATCACTGACTCCAGAGTAAGGCCTGCAATAGGCATCCCAGCAAATGCAGAACCTAGACCAGTGACGTAAGTCATGACAGTAAAATACTGGTCTCGCATCATATCCTTTGTATATCTGTCAAGTTAGAGAAACTCTCTGATGTAGTCCTCGATAGATTTGTCCCCTCTGGTGATGCTCGTCAACTAAATTCTGTAACTCATCTGGAGTGGCTCTGGGAAAAATCTCCTCGTAAATCTCTGTTTGAACTATGCCTAAGTCATCATAGTCATATACGGTTGAATCACCTGGAAAAACCAATCCAGTGTTGGTCCCTCAACAAACAACTTGACTATCATAATCTGCTAGTACTCGGTATGAGCAGTTTGAGTCCTTGTCTTAATAGCATGTAGAAAGTTTAACGAATCTGACATCCCATCACAAGCTATCCTGCCGACTCTACCATAAAATAGTGTTGCCTCAAGGTCAGACATACCCTGCTGATAGGCAGGCTGTAACGGCGATGCAACTGGAGGTATCATAGCTTCCTCGTATTATGGCTCTACAAGTTCCTCATCTTGTAGCTCTCGCTATCTACGGTGACCTACCACTCCTCGAGGTTCACCTCTACCTCGACCTCTGTGCCTAGCTGGCGGCTCATTAGGTAAAACCTCATCCTGAAAGGACTCATCATCATTGGCCTCAACAACTAGTGGAGCAACATGTGCTCACCTCCTCATTTTGAAAAGATAAAACTAAAAATATTCAGAAAAAATAGACAATCTAAGGATTATGTGGAATACTAAATCAAGGAAAACTTATTGAAGACATAACTGAACCTAAGTAAATTGCAGTCATTTCAAAGAAACACAACTCTGGAAACCTAGGTCCACAACATTAATAACCTAGGGCTCTGATACCAATTTTGTCACGACCTAAACCGAGAGTCATGACCGGCGCTAGGGAATGGAAATTCTTTAGAATCCAAAACCCGTAGCAAGCCTTAGAAAATAAAAAGTATGCAATAAATAAATAATAATACACTAGAATTAAAACTTAAGTTGACATAAAAAATAAATACTTAATTGTCATGTCATAAAATAAAAATATTTTCATACAATATTCAGAGAAAGGTCTTTTACATAAAACAACATTATACAAATACAAAGCACTACAACTGCAGTTTTCTAGAATACAGTAAAAGTTCAGATAAATAATTTACATAATCTAGCTGGGGTTGAAGAAGTCCGGCATAGAGGTCTACTACTAAGGTCTGAAGACGAGGAATCTTTTGAAAAAAATATTGAGGGGAGTCAGACCTCACTGAGTGAATTATTATAATATATATACATGCAATCTAAAACATATCCAGTCATGCATCCATATATATATATATATATATATATATATATATATTCACACAAATGCTAAAATCCACTTTGATATATATATAAATACAGAAAACACTTATTTAGGTGAAGGATCAAATAGAACCCTAAAACAATCGCAACCTCAATCAAATATCTCACTAGCCACACAGGCTTACTTAATTTTAAATAAATTCTCTTATTCCATTTTGGATAGTAGACTGGCCCCGAGACACTAAGTCAACCAAGCTCTAGCAGTCTCACTATTAGTGAGATTGGCCTCGAAACACTAGGTCAACTGAGCTCCAACAACTACACTACTCACTCACTGAAATTCTCAATGTCAAAATAATCAAATTTCACCTCAAATAATTCTCACAATACCGATCCTAAATTCTAATGAACTGGTACGTACACAGTTTTAGTGCAGCCCACTAAGTAGTAAGTTCGATTGATATCCTTCGAATAAATAGTATATTTATGGAAAATAATTAAATGCATAATTAAACATAAATGACATTCGTAACAGAGAAATATACCATATATATACCGAAAATATTCTAAATATATTTCAGATATATATATGCTACATATAACCAAAATCAACCATAAATATATCAAAATATACTAAAAGTATACCGAAAATATACTAAACCATTTAATGAAATAATTCATATCAAAACATAATTATTTATAATCATGCACTATATGCAATGTATATATAAAATAATAACTCACAAGTTTGCGCTCCTCAAGACTAGCTTGATAGACCCGGTTAGATAGGCCTCGGTCTCGACGCAACTAGAAAATAAATAATAATAATAATCAGAATAAATTTTTAACTTATATTTGTAAGAATTCTAAAGGAGACTCAAACAAGAAATCCAAAACTCAAACAAACACAGAAATTCAGGATCGATCCGACGTCACATTTTACGAGAATTCTACCGAAAATTCAGCAAAACCTCCTATGTAAAATGGATATCTCTCTACTAAAAATAGAGTCGATTATGCAAAGAAAACATACTTCTAAAACACAAGGCTTAACACCTCGGGTTAGGACCCCGAACTGCACAAATTCCCAACCGAGTTTCACAATTCACCAAAATCAATATAAAATAATAAATATATTAAAAATCATTAAATCCCATAAATATCCACAAAATACCAAATTGTAATATATTTAAACATTAAATCACTAAATATAATTATTTTCACAATAATTAAATAAAAATCTCAAATAATAATATAATATTAATAAAAATCAAAATTTTCAATAATTCCACATAAAATAGTAAAAATTCACTTATGTATATTCAAATAACTTATTTAGTTTAAATATATAATAAAAGTTATTAAAATTCATTTAATCACCAAAATAGTAAATAATATATTATTTGAATATAATTTCAAAAATTAGTATTAATTAGTTAAAAATAGTAAATAATTTATACAAATCATTTTAATACCTTATATAATTCTAAAATCATTTAAAACACATTATTTAACTATAATCTCCACAAAAATACATAATTAACCTATATATACAAAATTCACATAATATAAAACTATTCTAAAAAAAATTATATAAATCCACTAAAAATTATTTTAATAATTCTAAAATTATTAACTCAAATTAATAACACTAATTTAACTAATTTTTTATTAAAACTAATTAATTAACATAATTATCAAAAATTCAATATTTTAATATTAAAATAATAAAAAATTACCCATAATTCAAATTGATTCAAAAAAATAAAAAAATAAAATATTTTTAGGAAGATTAAGTTAAACTAATCAACATTTGTAAAACAAGAATTCACAAATCAATCAATATCAAGTTAAAAAAATAAAAAATAAAAACCCTAAAACACAAACTAAAAATTGAAGATAACTCAAAATCAAAGGGATTTGAGCTCAAACGGAGCTCGGAATCGAACTCACTAAAGCTTGGTGATTCGAACAAGACCAGTGCAATGCAATGTGGTAGCCAAAATCAAAGTCGCCAGTTTGAAGCTCCTCCCTGCTGTTGTTGCTGTTTCGGGCAGTTCCGACAGTTACTGACGTGTCCCAGTGTGACGAGAGGGGAGGAGGAGGTGAGGGGAGTCAACGGTGGCTAGTGGTGGTGGTTATGGCAGTTCTGGTGGGGTGAGGTGGCACTGGCAGGGACTCAAGAAGAAGAAAAAAAAAAGAAAAAAAAAGAGGGGAGAGAGAAATTGGCTTTGACCTGAAAATTTGAACTCCTTTTTTTATTTAATTATGAAAAGACTAAAATTTCCTTCAATCCAATTAATAATAATAATAATAATAATAACAATAACAACAACTTTAATACATTTAAGTAATAAAACCCCTAAAATAAATTAATTTACGTAAACAAATTCTTAGAATAAAATAAATAAACAAAATTTGCAAATAATAACAAGAATATATAAATAAAATTTAAAATTTAAAATTTATTAACACTGCATATCTCAAAATAGTTTAATATTATTTAAAATATAAGGTCATTACAGGTTCTGCTCTGATCCCCCACTTAAAAATTTCCATATAATTATTATTGCATTGAAAAAGTGATTTTTGGCATGTGTATGAAATGCATGTATATCATATTATATAAATATAAATACATTATTATATTGATGTCTGAATGCTTGTATTTTATAATGCATATATATATATAAATCACTCAGTGAGGTCTGACCCCCTCAATATTTTTTTCAGGACATTCTACTTCGTCAGACCTCAGTAGTAGACCCCTTCATCGGTCTTCTTCATCCCCAGCTGTCTTATGTAATTTTAATATCTAAAATCTTATTTGTACTTTAGCAGTTGCAGTAGTATTCAAGTGATATAGTGTTTAATATTGTTTTATAACTGAGATTTGTGTTTGAAAAATTATGTATGCTATATTTTAATATATGCTATGAGAATTCCTTTGATATTATTTTAAGTTTTAAATTATTTGATACTTGTCACGACCCAAACCGAGAGTCATGACCGGTGCTAGGGAACGGGAATTCTTTCGAATCCGGAACCCGTAGCAAGCCTTAAAAATAAAAGCATACAATAATAAATAAAATATGCACCATAATTAAAATCTCAAACTAATATAATAAAAATAAACTTATGTCATATCATAAAATAAAATATATTACACAATATTTAGAGAAAGACCTCTGAAATTACAACCAACATTCTATAAATACAAATACGATAACTACTATTGCAATTTTCTATAGTACAATTAAAATTAAGTAAGTAGTTTATATAAACAGGTTGGGGTTGAAGAAATCCGGCGGATGGGCCTATTGCTGAGGTCAGAAGAAGAAGAATCTCCTGAAAAATCAACTGAAGGGAGTCAGACCTCACTGAATGAATTGTTATATTATATATACATGCATCTTCTAATGTCAAATGCAATCAATCATTCGTATATAATAAATACATATACAAGCATTTCACACAAATGCTAAAATTACTTTATATATAAATGCTGAAAAACATAAGTTTTATTGAAGGATCAAATAAAACCATAGATAATCGCAACATCAATTAACAATAACTCTCTAGCCTTATAGGCTCACTTAATTTCAAATTAATTCACTTGTTCCATATGGACAGTAGATTGGCCTCAAGACACTAAGTCAACCGAGCTCCAACAGTTTAACTGTTAGTGTGATTGGCCCCGAGACACTAAGCCAATCGAGATCCAGCAACCACACTATTCAATCACATCAAATCTCAAATCAATCAATCAATCAGATCATTTATTACCTCAAGTAATTCTCACTCAACCCTATATCTATCACACCGGTATGTACACGGTCCTAGTGCTACCCACTAGGTAGCACATTCTATTGATATCCTTCATTTAAATAAAACATTCATATGGAAAAATAAATAATGCATAATATCATTCATAATGACAAAATAAACTATACATATACCAAAAATATACCTAAAATAAACTAAGTATATTTCGAGTATATATATGTCAAATAAATTCATATCAATCATGAAATATACCAAAAATAAACCAATAATATACTAAAAACATTCTAAGTATATATAAAAAAAATATAACATGCATTTATTTAGAAATATACCAAAAATATACTCAAAATATACCTAACATATACTAAATATTTAATGAAACAATTTATGAATAAATACAAATCAAAACATGAATATATACTAAAATATGCATCCTAAATGCGACGTATATATAAAATAACAACTCACAAGTTTGCACTCCTTAAGACTGGTTTGACGGGCCCGGTCCACTAGGCCTCGGTCTTGGCACAACTAAATAATAAAATAATAACAACAATCAGAATAATCAGAATAATTCTAACTTAAACTTCTAAAGAGACTCGATCTAGGAAAATGGAATTCAGACAAAATCAAAAACTCAGGATCGACGTGATGTTACGTTTTACAAGAATTCTACCGAAAATTTGGCAAAGCCTCCTCTGTAAAATGGACATCTCTCTACTAAAACGTAGAGTCGATCCTGCAAGAAAATGCACTTCTAAACACAAAATATTCAACACCTTCGGTTAGGACGACGAACTACACAATTCCCAACCGAAGTTCACAATTTCACCAAAAATCAAATAATACAATAAATATATTAAAAATCAATAGATTCCACAAATATCCTCAAAATATCGAAATATAGCATATTTAAACATTAAAACACTCAATATAATTATTTTCACAATAATTGAATAAAAATCCCAAAATAATAATATAATATTATTAAAAATCAAATTTCTCAATAATTCAATATTAAATAATAAAAATTCACTTTATATATTAAAATAACATAAATAGCCTAAATATATATTAAAAGTAATTAAAAACCCATTTAATTACCAATTTAGTAAAATAATATATTATTTGAAAACAATTTTTGAAAATTAGTATTAATTAGTTAAAAATAGTAAATAATTTATAAAAATCATTTTATTACCTTAAATAATTATAAAACCAATTAAAACATAATATTTAAGTATAATTTTAACAAAAACTCACAATTACCCTAATAATTCAAAATACACATAATATAACTAATATTCCTCAAAAATTATATAAAATCATTAAAATTATTTTATCAACATATAATATACTAATATCAACTAAAACACATAATTAACCAATAATTTCAACAAAAATACATATTTAACCTAATTTTCCAATATTTACATAAACTAAAAATATTACTAAAAATTACATAATATTCTCAAAAATTATTTTCTCAACACTAAAATTAATAACAATATATAATAACACTAAATCAACCAATCTTCTAATTAAATAAATTAATTTACAAAAATTCAATAAATAATAATAAAATAATAAAAAATTCATCAAAATTCAAATAAATTCCAAAAATTAAAAAATATATATATTTTTCATGAAGCTTAAGCAACAAAGATCAACATTTGTTAAGGGAGTTTTCCAAAATCAACCTAAAAAAAATAAAAACCCTAAAAGCTTAAAAATAAAAAAATTCAAGAAAACTCACAAATGAACGAATTTAAGCTTGAAAGGAGCTTAGATTCGTCTTCCTCACGACTCATGAAGTCGAACGGCACCATAATGGCTAGCTAAGGTGGCCGGAGGAGGAAGAAACGACCGAAAAACCTATTACTGCCATTGTTGCTGTCTCTGCTACTGCCGGCGCCGGAGAAGAAGGAAGAAGGCAACGATGGCAAAGGAAGGAAGGTTGCAGTCCAGCGAAGGTGGGGGAGACATAGTGACGGTGAAGAAATCGGACATGCGGGAGGAAGGAGATGAAGTCTCTATGTTTTTGTTCTTTGCTTAATTTTTGTATATATATACTAATAAAACTTTATATTATAATACTATATAATATAACTTTAATCTAAAATATCCTCCACCACAATTAAATACTCATATATATATATATTCACACATATATATATTGATGCACACACATACAAATAATATACACAATGTTATTAAATAATTTAATAATAATACAAATATTGTAAATTAATAAAAATAATAATAGAAATAATAATGCACATGCATAATAGTAACACTAATAACAATAAAAAAAATAATGATAGTGATTGCAAAACTTTTAAATAATAGAATTTAATTAAATTATTTTACATAAGAAAATATATATACAATAAGAAATATGAATATTGATCACAAATAAATAATAATATAAAAATAAAATTTAAAATTTATTAACACTGCATATCTCAGTATATATTAAAATAATTTAAAAATTAGGGTCATTACAATACTCTTATATTGTATTTCTGCATTCTTTTATTTTTTTTAAAGGCTTGCTATAGGTTTTGATTTATAGTAATTTCTCGTTATCTTGTGCCAATTATGACCCCCGAGTTGGGTTGTGACAATATTTATAATATAAAAATGAAAAGAAAATCCAAATTTATTATGCAATATTTGAAACTCATATGATTCTTATCCTTTTTTGTGTTTTACTAGTTTTTTCAGTCATCATGAATTAGTTTTTTTTTTTTTTCAACTGTGAATTATTTTTATGAAAAGGTAAAAGCCAAGTGATTTTTTTTGGAGAAGCAATTCTTTAAGAAGAAGAAGAAGAAAAAGAAAAAGAAGAAGAAGGTGCATTCTTTAATAATAATAATAATAAGCCTCTTTTTTGGCAATCAATTTAGATATTCTTAAAGAGATTAACATATTTAGGTCAACGGGAATTTTTTTAATGGAAAAGGGTCAAATTGGACCCTTAATTTTGGGTTAAATTCTGGTTTGGCTATTATTGTTTTTTTTTTGTCCAAAATGGATCTTAATATTTCAAAATCGGCCTAAATATGACCTCTATTAACATCAGTAAAAAAAAACATGTGGCAAATGACTCCATTAAATGGTCTTATTTGGCATGTGGGATTGCCTCTTATGCTGAATTACCTTAGCCAGCACATTCTTTATTCTATCTCTTACAAAATGTCTTCTAGAGCCACCTTATCCTTTTGTCCCTTCTCTTTCACCTGCTTACACCTCTCCTAAACAGAGGTTCACTTGCCTCACTTCACTCGCTCAAATCATGTAGCAACCATAATGAAACTAAACCAAAACAATTGTCTGCTATCAAAGGAATTAGAAGTAGACTAATAACAACAATTCTAACATACAAATATCCAAATATAGCATTCCCATTTTAGAAGAAAAAACTAAAGTATAATGAAAAACAAATTAGATGAACACACAATTCTACCCCAAGGTAGAATTGTAAGAAAAAAAATTAAAACTTGATGAACACAAATGAATACTTATGCAAAATCGCTATATTTTAAAGTAAGCTTCAATCAAAAAGTGAAAATTTACACTGAATGACTATGAAATATCTTATTAAGTTATAAAGAGAGACTATCAAACATCTGCAGCAGATTTGCAATATTAAGCAATTAAGGTATTCCCGTAGAAACTAAGAACAGACTATTTGCCATTTTGGAGCTAAAAACAAGTAATGTTATTTAATTCAATTTTTTGAGAGTTTCATTTTGGAGTTGTTAATGTGACTCAACAGGTGAGGGTGGGTCCCACATGCCATGCAACATCACTCAACGGAATCCTTTGCCACGTATTTTTTTTTTTTTTTACTGATGTTAATAGAGGGTTATATTTGGACCGATTTTGAAACATTAAAGTTCATTTTGAACCAAAAAATGAATAGTGGCCAAACCAGGATTTGACCCAAAGTTGAGGGTCCAATTTAACCCTTTTCCCATTTTTTTACGGTGCATTCACATTAGCCTCTTTTATGTTTCTTCCTCCTACCCACCTTTTTTTATTGGATTCTCCGGGAGAATATCTGCCAAATTAGAGAAAATTATTGATGTTAAATCTGAATTGATATAATTTCCTATATTTATGGTATGAAAATGGAAAGAAAATCCAAATTAAGATTTTCTTTGATATAATTGCTGATGATGATCTAATATTCCTGTAACACTTTTTTTTTTTTTTTTAAAGTATGAGAGGAGGGTACATTAGGGTTTGGACTGCAAATCTTCAGTAAACTTCACTTGAGACGTGCCATTTCTTTTTGTTTTTTTAACTCTATCACCTCGAGGACGATTGTTCGACAACCACCAATGCTAAACAAGCCTTAAATAATTTAATAAGATATGTGTAATAATATTCTAACAAGCCTTATTGGCGCCATTTCATCTAATTATAATTGATTTACAATATATTTTATGCAACTTACATGTTAGAATATTATTACACATATCTTATTAAATTATTTAAGGCTTGTTTAGCATTGAAAGTATCTTCAAAATAATACAATTATGAGTTTAAACTCTGCAACTCTTGTATTTGGGCGTGGTTAAAAAAATATATATATTTTTTCAAAATAACTAAAAAAATGGAAAATCGTTTCAAAAATACAATTGACTTTTTTAAAAAAAAAATACGGCATTTGACAATATTTATCTAAAAAATACAGTGGTTGTTTTCATGTAGCAAAAACAACCAAAACAATGGAAATAACAAAATAAAATAACAAATAACACTTTATATTTTTTAAGTCAATCTAATGGAAACAGAAATATAACAATAAAAAATAGTTGAAACAACCAAAACATTCAAATAAAACAACAAATAACACTTTAAATTTTTTTCAACCAAAAGCAAAATTAGAATAAAAACCTAATCGAAATAGAATTAGAACAACAAGAAGAAGAGAACTCAAAAATAACTCAAGTAATAACTACCAAAAATAATGAAAATTAACACATATCGATGATGATTCAATAGAAAGATGGTGGTTTTTAATAAAAAAACATGATAAAAAGCGGAGATTTATGATATGTAAGAAGAAAATTTAATTATAAAGTTTATAAATTTACAAGTAAAAGATCTTGATTAATCTATGCTTATTCAGGCTAATTTTAGATTTGAAATAAGAGATAAAGAGAATTGAAGAAGAAGAAAACGATGAGATTGAGCAAAGATGAATAGCGTATAGCAACAAAAAAAAATGTAAGAGAAGAACGAAGAGAAAAAAAATAATAAAAAAACCTTCATGTGAAACATAGAAAGAAGACAGCCGTATATTTGAGAATATATTAGTTTAAAGTAGAGGAGTAAAGAATGAAAAGAAAAAAATGTAAAACTAAAAAAAATTGTGTTATATGAAACACGGAAAATACAACTATATATTTTCAAAATATTTAGATTAAAAATAGTGTAGAGTGTAATTTTACCAAAATAAAACACTTTTTTTTATTTTGGCTTAAAGTATGTATAGTACATATTCTCAAAAAAAAAAAATATATATATATATATATATATATATATATATATATATATATATATATATGTATAGCACATATTTTTCTTAATGATAAAATAAGAGATCATCTTTTCAATGCCTTCAGTCTAAAAGCAAGATATGTGATATAACCCTTAACTTTAAGGATCTTTTAATAAAAAACCCAAAAACACCGCCTATAAACAAAAATCTTCAACCTTTTCACTTATTACAAGCGTGCCTCTTTTTAACAAAATAATTACCCTTATACCTTTCCTTTCTCATCATTGTGTGACGTCATCCTCTTTCTTAGGTTAACCCAATCTTTGGAAAGGGAGAAAGAAGATGCCTCATGAACAATAACAACATTAGCATGGCCAAATCCCTATTGAATATCTCCTGATAACTGAGAAATCTCATAAGGATTTGATATTTTTTAATTATCTAATTTTGAGAATATGAAAGATATTCTATAATAAGGAAGAGGTGTCTGAAACTTAATTCATGACTTGTCGAAGTTTGGGTCATGTGTTCAAATATTCATTAGACTAATCAAAGATTGGTGTGTCAAATACTATAGTGAAGAAAAGGTTTCTCCTATTTAATTTTGACAAAATTCATTTTTAAACTCCCAAATTATAGTGATTTTTTTTATTGAATCTTTATCCTTTTATTATATTGAATTGAATCCATATATTATTATTTATATAACTATTGAGCAATTTTATAGATATATTTTTTATACTATATAGACTCAATGCATTACATAAATAATATAGTATAGTGATTTAATGCATATATAAATAATAGTATAAATGATCAATACAATGAAATAAAAGGATATAGGTTTAATAACAAAAATCACTATATTTCATGAGTTTAAAAATGGTTTTTACCTTTATTTTTTTTATGACTTTTTTCTATTGAGGATTTTCATTACTCTAATAATATTGAACACAAAGGACTCTTCAAACAACAATTTGTTGCAAAGGAATCAAATATGAAAGACATGTGGTAGTTTACTTTTTTTGTCATTTTATTGCTGAATATTGTCACAAATTTAGTGTTATAGTTATATGAGGTTCATCTTGATTTACATCTCATACATTTGGCAGATTTTGATATTCTCATTCACTTGTAATCAATTGATGATTTATGATTTTGAATTTTTGAGCATTTTATAATTATTAGCAATTCTGCCAAAACTTGCAAGTAAAAAATTAAGTTCCAACTGTTCATCATTCTATCAAAATAAGTACCCTTTTTAAAATCATTTTTATAGTGCTGAAAATGATAAACTATTTGAGAAATCTATTTACTATTATTGGAAAAAATTTTAAATGTAACATTAATTCTATTATTTTTTTGGCTGCTATTAGCAGTTTTATTCATATTGATTGGAATATAAATTCCAAAAGAATAAAAATTAAAATATTTTATATATACTTTTGGTTTATTTTTTGTATATAATTTTTATTTATTTTCTGTATTTGAAATAATATCCTATATTTTTATTCAACTTTAAAAAAAAATATTGAACAATCTCATTATTTTTTCTAACTATTTATAGGTCACGACCTGAACTCAGGGCACGTGACTGACACTAGGGAATGAGAAAGTATAAAATTACTGAATCTTGTAGTAAGCTTTAAAAGAAAAAACAAGAATGCGGAATATATTTAAACTTTGAAACCTTAAAATAAATAATTAAATCACAATGCACATTATCAAACTGATTTTTCTCAATATAATTTAAACCATAATATCATAGTGCATAAAATAAATAAACGTCAGTTATACAAATAATGTCTCAGTACACAATATTATAAATACATGATACTCCCAAATAAAATATTCAATTAAACAATTTTCTCTACTGCAGTACATGAAAATAAATACAACATAACTAAGTAGATCTACATGGTGAAGAAACTACACGGCGAAGAGACTGCACAGTAAAGAGAAGTAGGCCTAACAGAAAAATCCCAAACTCCTAAAAAAATAAATTGAGGAGAGTCAGACCTCACTGAATAAGTTAATAAAAGAGTTGTTGTATAAATATAGTGAAAATAATTTACAATATATATATATATATAATTTTTGAAAAATTTCGATAGAACCCTAAATTTAATTCTAAATGGCCAACTGGGCCCACTTAATCCAAATGGACTGCTGGTCTCCAAGAGCAGAGGCATCAACCGAGATACGAAGCTGCAGTCATCCACTTAATCCAAGTACATGACACTGGCGGTCCCTGAAAGCTAAGGCATTTATCGAGGCACCCATTCGAGTCCATTTTTAACTTTCCATATCACTAGCAGTCCTCGAGAGTAGAGGCTTCCACCGAGGCACCCGTTCCAGTTTATAACCACAAGTCATACATATTTTAGGATCCTTCTCTCAATCTCCACCATGTGCACATGGTCCTGATGAAACCCACCAGGTAACCCGTTCTACCAAAATTTCCTAAAACTAGTTTTTTTTTAAATAAATAAATACATTGCAATGAAATTCTTGGTAACAGCATCTATTTCAAATCGAAAATGCAAATAATACTAAAATATGAGCGCACGTAAATTTTTAAAGAAAATACACGCATAGATCAGTTTATTAACTTACAAGATGAGCGAAATGGCTGACGATCGCGCGTCTGCCTCAAATGAGAAGTTCCCGCTCCGATACTATCTAAAAAAAATAACATGTTTATTTTTAAAATCATACTTATGGAATAAGAAGGGAAATTAATAAAATTACGAGACTCTAAAATGATTCGGGAAAAACTAGATAAGATTTGATAGATTGGAATACCCTAATTTATGCTAGAAAATTACGGAAGATGTTACATTTTACGAAAAAATCTATCAAAATTTTGACAGAATCTCTCATGTAAAATGGACATCTCTCTACTATATGTAAAGTCATTCCTGCATAGAAAGCGCACTTCTAACATTCACAATCAACCATACTCGGATCGACTTTCCAAAACTGCACTTAGCCCGACCGAGTTCACAACCCAAACAAACAATACAACTTAATTCTAATTAATAAAATTCACATTTAATTGCTTAAATAGTTTAATGATATAATAAAATTAGTTTAAAACCCATTTTAGTACCCAAAATAATATATAATATATTATTTGAAAATAAATTTCAAAAATTAGTATTAATTAGTTAAAAATAGTAAATAATTTGTAAAAATCCTTTTAATTCCTTAAATATTATTAAAACCAACTAAAATATATTATTTAGCTATAATTAGCACAAAATTATATTTTTACCCCTACAATACAAAAATATACATAATATCCTATTATTACTCAAAAATTCCATAAAAATTATATAAATGCATTAAAATTATTTTCTCAACATATATATTATTAATATTAACTAAAACACATATTTAAACCTTTATTCCATCAAAAATCCAACTCTAACCTAATTATTCAATTTTGACATAAACTATAAAAATTCTTAAAAATTATATAATATTCTCAAAAATTAATTTCTCAACATGAAAATTAATAACAATATATAATATCAATAAATTAACCAATTTTATAATTTAATAAATTAATTTACGAAAATTAATAAAATATTCAAAAAAATTTAAAAATCAAAATAAATTCCAAAAATCATACAAAAATTCAGAGGTAGATTAGACTACCAGGAATCACATTTGTAAAGGGAGTTTGCAAGATTCAAGATAGATCAAGCTAAAAAAATTTTGAAACCCTAGAACTCCATAAACAAAAATCAACAAAAACTCAATCAAATGGAGATTAAATCTTAAATTAAAATTGGATTAGTTCTCATCGGAGCTAGGGGAGTTGATAGACACCGGAATCGAAAAAAATGGTGGTCAACAGTGATGGAGGCACAGTGATAGGCAGAGAATGGAATGGTGCAGGGAGGAGCTTATGTGTTTCTAAGTTGGTTCTTCATGTTTTTTATTTTGTATGCATGCATGAGTATATATATATATATATATATACACACACACATATATATATATATAAACACACATACATTAACATATATACATAAAATAAAAATATATAATAATAATACTAATAAAATAATTAATGTAATTTATCTAAAAATATAATATTAAAATAATAATGCACATAACTAAATATTATTGAAATAATACTATTCAAAATAATAATTATAAATGATGTAAATTAACTGTTAAAAATAATAAATTTTAAAATAAAATATTTACATGATAGAAATAAAATAATATAATAGGTCAAAATATAATAGGTAAATTACAATTATCCTAATAAGTAACGATTGTAAATTAACAGTCTCTGTCATATCTAAAAACGTAGCAACTGTTCGTATATATAGAGTGATTCTAGCATTTGTTTTGTCAGCTTCGAATTCATCAACTGCCCTAGAAGCCTATAATATGGAAGCAGCTACCAAAAAAGATTATGCCCATCAACCAAAGCTTTTGTTATATTGAACCCCAACGGAGGGTGAGTCTTAGAGGCCATCAGATTAGATTCATTTGGAACCAAAAGTGAACTAATAGAGATATTGCATGGAGATTTTTAGCTAGAGACAATATAGTTGCGTTCAACGATAAAAATGGGGACGAAAATTGATAGTGGTGGTGTTCAACAGCACTACAATTGGAAGATACCGGTGATCTAAAAAATATCGAAACAATGGATTATCCGTTAATAAATTTAAATTAAATGATTGTTATAACCGATAACAAGTTTTATATTTTAATGGCTATGATTGAATAAATATTAATCCAATGAATTTTAGCTTAGTTTATATATTAATGGCTATGATTGAATAAATATTGATCCCATGAATTTTAGCTTCATTTATATATAAATAAATATTTATCAATTCATTTATTTTATTAAAAGTATTGGGAAAAAGTGTACAAAATATCTACATTTTGTTCTAATTTCACATTTGCCATTAATGTTTTGCAAGGTGCAAATGCACCCTCATCTTTTTAAAAGCCATATATTTAAACCGCTCTTATAAATGGTGTTAATAGAGTCCACTATTTCTAACATGTATAAGGAAAAAATATTAGATACAAATATGAAAATGACCTAGAGGGAGGGGTGAATAGGGCTAATTAGAATTTTATGAGAGATTAAAAGATTGAAAGAAAATTAAAAAGGATTAAGAAATAGAGATAAAGAATGAGAACAAGAAGAAGATCAAAAGGCACATAAGTGATTTTAGGGAGTTCGGATTTTCTACTAATCCTATGTCTCTCACCTAACTCATCCCCAAATTAAGATTTTGAACTTACCCTAAACTTATTACCAAGATTTTTACAATAAGATGTTTTAAGGCTCAACACCAACCTTACAATAACTTGTGTTTTTCTTGGCTCAACACAAACCAATCTCTAATGAGTTTTTCTAGGATCATCACAAACCTATTCCCAAGTATTTTTAAAATTCATACTTAATTCTTCATACAAGAGTTTCCAAAGCTAACTTATAACCTTTTACAATAAGTATTTTTCATAAAGGCTCAACACTAATTCAATGTTAATTGATTCCTCACTACCCTCTTCTCAACCCCAAGAAAGAGTAAATGAACTATTTGTTAGGATTTCGTGATCCAAATACACAGTAGAAATTAAAATTTTAATCACAAAATCCTCACAAGATCCATGCAATTCAGTTAAATAAAAAAAAAAAAAGAGATTTCAAAAACTCACTAAGACGGATACAAGGCAATATGGTTGGAAGGATGAGAGGGGGTTCACACCAGTGACACCCTTCCTCGAGCTTCTCATAACTTCTTGTTGGATTAAGATGCCACTAATATAGCCATGTCCTCTATTGGTATCAACACGAACAGGATGTCCAAAAGCAGTGTTGGTGTGCTAGCACCTTTTTTAAAGACAACTCTTTTTCTCTCTTTATGTGTCTCTCTTTTTCCTTTCTTAAGGGAACTAGAAAAAGGTGAAGAAGAAGTGATGTATGTAAAACCTTAGAGAATAAGATATATATACATACATACCATCTAGAGTTTCTTTAACCTTTCACTTAGCAAAATTATTTTGGTAAGTTAAACCTTCTTTTTCTATTTTAATTCTAATTCCTATATATATATATATATATATATATATATATATATGCCAAACATTCTTTAAGATGCCAAACATTTTATGGATGACTTGAATCACCTTCTTGAGCTTCACCAATGCTTTGGGATCCTAAGTGTAATATATATTTCATAATATATATATATGCCTACACTGAGTGTTTATGTTTGGTATACAATTGGGATATGTTCTGTATTTGTGTAAACTTAACATTTATGCATATTTTTCTTCTTGTTAGGTAGGTTAATCATACTAGACATAGGAGTGAATAACTTTCACCACACAACTCCAAATTATTTGATTCAATTTTTAACAAAAACTAGACACATAGAGCTACAATATATCCAAAAATCAGCTTAATGTATATTCTGTATAATAAATGGTGAATTTTGAATTCAAACATGTGTTTTGCACAGAATCAGTTTGAGCAGGTATCAATCAATTTAGAATTTCTCACTTTACTCAAGTCTAATTGCAAAAACATTTTTAATGCACTCACTTCACTGACACATAAAGGAATAACTGTCATGTTTTACACTTTGTCTAATTCAGCCTCTAAGGTTCTCATATTAATTGGGAAAAATCGGACTGCCTGCAGACGTTGCAAGTAGAACTAGTCCCACTCCAAGGATGATTTTTCATTACACATATATTATTTCACAAAAATAGATCTCATGGTTTTAGATAACATATAAAGGAACAAAACTAATGTTTATCATGTTGTCTAATTCAGTATCTAACATCCTAAAAAAAATCAATCAACATCAGGTAGCCTGTTGGAACTATTACCTAAACTAGTCCCAAATAAACTTTCATAAAATTTTACACACTTGATATCTAACAAAACCCTTTTACAAATATAAATCTACAAGTTTCATGCTTGTGTTTCTCTTAATTCTTTTTCTATGACTATGAAAACAAAGGTTCAAAATTCTACTCTAACACAGAATTCCCAACTATAAAATCATTTTTCACCATCATCACATAATCTCAAATATAATTCAAAAGAAAAAAAATAATTAAATTATCTAAATCAATAGTTGAGATCATTTAGATTCAACTTAAGGACTTGAGAGAAAAAAATTAGATTTGTATATTTTGATGGGAAAAGGACTATGATTTAAGGTGAAGATAAGTAACATTTTTCTAATGTTTTTTTTTCTTTTATCATAATGTTCCTTCCCTTTTATATATATTTTTGCCACATATCCCATATTCTAACACCTTTTTTTTTTTACAAAACAATGACATCTCCATAAGTATCCATTACTATTATTATTATTATTATTACTATTATTATTATTATTATTATTATTATTATTATTATTATTATTATTATTATTATTATTATTATTATTATTATTATTATTATTATTATCTAGCAAAATTCAAGTTTCTCCAAGCAAACAAGTCAACTAAAATTAATTCCTTACATATTTATAATACCCCAAATACATTCTATAATACACATAGTCAAATGGAATGATTTAAGATGCATATGTTCAAGTGAATTCTATGCAATACATGCAAATTAAATGAAATGGTTATGGTTAAGGTCAAGGATGTTACATTTTTTTTCCTCTTTTAAGAATTTTGTCCTCAAAATTCAATACTTATAAATAAATAAGGATATTGTTGCTTCATGTTCTCCTCGGTTTCCCAAGTGGCCTCTTCTTGTGAATGGTTCCTCAACACTTTAACCAGGGAAATCTTTTGATTTCGTAACCGTTTTGTTTTAGAACCAATGATTTTAACCGGTTCTTCAATATAACTGAAATCATCGGCAATTTCTACTTCTTAATTTCTAAGTACATGTGTAGGATCAGATTAATATCTTTTAAGCATACTCACATGAAACACATCATGGATCTGAGCCATTTCTGGTGGTAATGCTAACCTATAAGTTAATTGACTAATTCTTTCAAGTATTTCATATGGCCCTATATATCGCGGATTTCCCTTTCTTGCCAAATATGATTGCTCCTTTCCATGGTGAAACTCGAAGAAATACTTTCTTGCCCACTTCATATTCCATTTCCTTATTGTGTTGGTCTGTATAGCTTTTTTATCTATCTTGTGCTACTTTGAGTCTACTTCTTATTAGTTTTACTTTATCCATTGTGTTTTGTACTATCTCTAGTCCTTCTAATACATGGGTTCCCTCTTCATCCCAATAAATAGGACTGTGGCACTTTCTTCCATATAATGCCTCATATGGTGCCATCTAAATGCTACTATGATACTGGTTGTTATAAGCAAATTTCATTAAACATATATGCTCATCCCACACACCTTTAAATTCTAATACACAAGCTTAGAGCATATTTCAAGTGTTTGAATTATTCTCTCTGATTGCCCATCTGTATGAGGATAAAAAATAGTGCTAAAATTCAATTTAGTACCCAAAGCCTCATGTAAACTTTCCCAAAAGCGAGATGTAAATTATGGATCCCTATCTAATACAATGGACACTAGAACTCCATGCAATCTAATAATTTCATTCACATAGTCTTTAGCCAAAAATTCAAGTGAACTACCTCATTTGATAAGTAAAAAGTGAGCTAACTTAGTTAACCGATCAATGATCACCCATATGGCATCATTCTTTCTTGAAGTTTTTGGTAATCCATGCACAAAATCCATCGTTATCCTTTTCCACTTCCATACTAGAACTGACAATGGTCTCAACTTTCCAACTAGAGCCTAGTGTTCTACTTTGACTTGTTGACATGTTAAACATTTTGAAATATAATCTGTCACATCTTTTTTCATTTTAGGCCACCACTAATAGGGTCACAAGGTGTTGTACATTTTGGTCATTCCTGGTAGCGTATCATATGGAGTAGTATGTGCCTTTTCTAAAATTTCTCAGTATAGGTTATCAACATTAGGTACACAAATACGTGACCCCATCATCAAAGTATCATCTTGAATATTAAACTCTTTATTATCTCTTCGTCTTGTTTTCTCAATCTTTTCTTACAATTGTGGATCCTTACTTTGCACTACTTTAATTCTATCCAGCAATATTAGTCTAACTTGTAAAGTAGCAATTAACATCCCATTTTCTTGTAAATTTAGTTTCACATTCATAGCTCCTAGCTGAATTAAATAAGATAGTAGAACTATCCATAAATTAGCCATACTGCTTCTTGATTTCCTACTCAGAGTATTAGCTACCACATTTATCTTTCTTGGATGATACTCAATTGTATAGTTATAATCCTTTAACAATTCTAACCATCACCTCTATCTCATGTTTAACTCTTTTTGGCTCAATAAGTACCTCAAACTCTTATGATTAGTAAATATTTAAAATTTTTCTCCATATAAATAATGCCTCCATATTTTCAAAGTAAACACCATAGTGGCAAGTTCTAGATCATGTACTAGATAAGACAATTCATATGGCCTTAACTGGCTAAATGCATATGCAATCACCTTATTATGTTGCATTAACACATATCCCAAACTTTGATGAGAAACATCACTATAAACTACAAATCCTCCATTACTTGTAGGAATTGTTAGCACCAGAGCAGTTGTCAACTTGGTTTTCAATTCATCAAACTCTTCTGACATGCTTCAAACTATTCAAATACAACATTTTTCTGAAGTAACTTTGTCAAAGGGCTAGCTATCAATGAAAATCCCTCAACAAAATCGATAATAGTATCCAACTAATCCTAAGAAACTTTGAACTTCTACAACATTCTTTGAAGTTTCCTATTTCATTATTGCTTCTATTTTCTTTAGATCCAGTTCTATGCCCCGTCTAGAAACAACATGTCCCAAAAATACAACTTTAGTTATCCAAAACTTACATTTACTCAATTTAGCATTCAATTGTTTTTCTCTTAAGGTTTGTAACACAATTCTCAAATATTGTTCATGTTCCTCCCTACTTCTTAAATATACAAGTATGTCATCAATGAACACAATCATAAATCTGTCTAAGTAGGTTTGAAATACCTTATTCATAAGAGCTATAAATGCAGCTGGTGCATTAGTTAAACTAAATGACATCACTAAAAATTCATAGTGCCTATACCTAGTTTGAAAAGCAGTCTTTGGTATGTCTGGGTCTGAAATTTTAAGCTGATAATAGCCTGATTTCAAATCAATCTTAGAAAACACCTGAGCTCCCTGTAATTGATCGAATAAATAATCTCTTATAGGCAAAGGACATTTATTCTTTATGGTGACTCAATTCAACTGCCTATAATCGATACACAACCTTATTGTCCCATCTTTCTTTTTCACAAATAGCACTGGGGCACCCTAAGTGACATATTAGGCCTAATGAACCCTTTGTCAAGTAGTTCCTGTATTTGAATTTTCAATTTTTTCAATTCAATTAGTGCCATTCTATGAGGTGAAATGGATATCAGTGCTACTCCCGATACTAATTCAATTGTGAATTCTACTTTTCTATCAGGTGGAAAACTCGGTAAATCATCTAGAAACACATTTGAAAATTCATTTACCACTAGGATATTCTCAATTGTATTAGTTGTAGTTCTAGTACCTATCACATATGCTAGATAAGCTTCATAACCTCTTTTAACCATTTGAAAAGCCTTCATAATAGAAATTAAACATGTAAGCACAATTTGTCTTTCCCCAAAAAACATGACCCTAGGTTGATTCGAAGATTCTAAAATAACCTCCTTAGTGAAATAATTCACTATGGCATGATGTTTGGTCAACCAATCCATACCCAATATCACATCAAATTCATGAAGTGGCAATAATAATAAATTAGCTCTTAACTCCACTTTATTAATGTAAATTAAATAGTCATCATAAATACTATTTATAACCATTATTTCTCCCAAGGGAGTACCCATATTTAAGTCAAAACCTAAGGGTTCATGTTTATTACAAAATTAAGCTGCCATGTTCCATGATATGAAAGAATGCATAAAGCCAGGATCAATTAAAATATAAGCTTCTAAATCATGGACAAGAATTTTACTAGTAATAAATTTTAGGGCAACAATAGCTTCTTGTCTAGTCATGGAAAACACTTTAGCCTGTGCTTGAGGTCTAGAACCACCTTGACTTTTTATTCTACTCATACTTCTGCCAGTTGTAGTTGTTTTGCCTTTACCTCTGCCCCTACTAGATGTTGCTCCAACTTTACTTATTGAAACTCCCACTATAGGTTCTAATATAACTCTACCTCTGCTACCTTTTTCCATACTAGTTCTTTTAGGACAGTCTCTATACATATGATCAAAAGATCCACAAAAGTAGCACACACTAGTAAGTCTCCTACATTCACCACCATGTTATTTCACATAATGTACACATATGGGTTATTGTGCTATAACTTGACTTTGAACTCTACCTGAATAAGATGGAACTCCATATCCCCTTCCTCTGAACCTTGAGAACTAACCTATGGTGGTATGTATCCTCCGTGTTTGCCTTACTTTCTATTAGAATCTCCTACAATTTCACTTAGTCCCTTTTTTACTCGTTGCTCTGTTCCCTCTTTTGCTAGTCTTTTGGTTCTAATTATAACTGCTTTATACTTAGTGTAACTGTTAAAATCTATAGTTGTAATCCTATTTTTGATTTCATGTCTTAGTCCCTCTTCAAACATTTAACATTTTTCTCTATCATTGGCTACCAAATAAAAATCATAACGAGATAACTAATTGAATTTTACTTCATATCCTGCTATAGTCATTATTCCATGTTTTAAGTTTAAAATTTCTCTTTATTTATCATCTTTGTATGCTTTTGGTAAGTAATTATTAGTGAATTCACAAAGAAAATCATGCCATGTTAACACCCGAGGCTACATCATTCCTAGGAATAGTTTCCCACCATTCATAAGCATCTCCTTATAACAGTTATACTGCATAGTTAAAATTTTCTTCCGGTGTGCACTTTATCAAATTAAAAACTCTATATGTCCATTTCAGCTAAGTTTTTGTAATTAAAAGATCTATAGTGCCATGGAAATCAACTGCACCTTATTTCCTTAATTTATCATATCTCGTTTCCCTGTACTCTTGTGGTCCTTATAATTCCTGCTCATGTTGCTCAAAGTGTGCTTGTTCATGGGGTGCATGCCATCCATGAGAATGTGTATGAGGTCCAACCCTATTACTAGGTTGATTTCATGATGGATGATATAAGGCTTCCATTGAATATGTATCGGCTGACTCTTCTCTCCTTGATAGTGCCATATAGACATGCAAGACTATGTTACATGATAATGTTTAGCAATGCATATGTCATGCCATACTCATATGTATATTCCCTAAAGAAACTATCCTCGCTTTGATACCAAAATATGTAACACCCTATTTTTTTGCTATTAAAATAGCCCAAGTCTTTATTTAACATATAAATTCAACCATATAATGATTAACAAAGTCCACATATTATTTATGCACACAAAAGATTACAAAATTTTTATTCTTATAATATATAAGAGTTATAATTAAAAATAAGTACAAAATATATCCTTTTTGTCTAAGTGTATATTTATGAGACAAGGAGAGAGAGTGAGAATTTGATCAGTGACCTTTGCTCCATACTTTATTTATAATGTGATATGCTTCAAAATGATCGCACTTCAAACTTCACTATCTAGAAAAATAATTACGATTTGGTGAGTTGTGACTCAATGAATATAAGTATCAATTAAATTATAAAGGCACAAAAATAACAAATAGATAATATCAAACACAATATAGGTATGATTAATTCAAATGCAAGTACTAATGAATTATTCATTAATTTTATTGTGGCCTGACAATACAAATATTGCTTTCAAGATTCATGTGAAACAATTGCCATTTGCTTTTGTTGGCCAACATATATCATGTGAATCATGTGATTTTATTTTATCATTTGCATTTGCCATGTGATTTGAAAACATTTTCCAAGCCAATCACAACATCCTTTTATATCCGTATGCAAGTGTTCACATGTGAATTTGCATTTAACTTGTAAACACTTATGTATAGACATAATCAATCAATAAGCAAACCGTATACATTTAAACAATCAAAATGAATTCACCTTAATCATACAATTTCACCCAAGAATTCAATCAATATATATATTCACTCTTTAAGATGCTAAACAATCTATGGATGACTTGAATCACCTTCTCGAGCTTCACCAATGCTTTGGAATCCTAAAATGTAACATATATTTGATTAAAAAAAAAAAGCTTATCATGTTGTCTAATTCATATGGTTTTAGATAACATATAAAGGAACAAAACCTATGTTTATCATGTTTCTAATTCAGTCTCTAACATCCTAAAAAAAATCAATCAACATCAGGTAGCTTACTAGAACTGCTACCTAAACTAGTCCCAAATAAACTTCCATAAAATTTTTCACACTTGATATTTCATAAAAACCTTTTACAGATATAAAGAGGAGACATAAATCTACATATTTCATGCTTTGTGCTTAATCCTTTTTCTATGACTATGAAAATAGAGCTGCAAAATTCTACTCTGACACAGAATTCCCAACTATAAATTATTTTTCACCATCATCACATAATTTCAAATATAATTCAAAAGAAAAAAAATAATTAACTTAACTAAATCAATAGTTGAGATCATCCAAATTCAAATTAGGAATTTGAGAGAAAAAAAATAGATATGTATATTTTGATGGAAAGAGGACAGTGGTTTAAGGTGAAGATAAGTAAAGTTTTTTCTAGTGTTTTTTTTTTCCTTTTATCATAATGTTCCTTCCCCTTTATATATATTTTTGCCACATATCCCATATTCTGACACCTTTTTTTTTTAACAAAATAATGACACATTCATTATCATCATCGTCGTTGTTGTCGTCATCGTCATCATCATCATCATTGTCGTCGTCATTATCGTCATCATCGTCCTCATCATCGTCATTTTTTTTTAAATGACACATAATCATCATCATCATCAAAATAATAATAATAATAATAATAATTATTATTATTATTATTATTATTATTAATCATCATCATCATCATCATCATCGTCATCGCCATCATCGTCATTGTCGTCATCATTATCATCTTTTTTTTTACAAAACAATAACACATAACACATCATCATCATCAATATTATTATTATTATTATTATTATCATCATCATCATCATCATCATCACCGTCGTCGTCTTCATCGCCAACATCATCATCATCATCATCATTATCGTTGTCATCGTCATCATCATCATCATCATCATTGTCATTATCATCATCATCATCGTCGTCATCATCATCACCATCATCATCATCGTCGTCGTCATCATCATAATCACTCCATGTAAACAAGTCAACTAAAATTAATTCCTTACATATTTATAATACCCTAAATACATCCTATAATACATATAGCCAAATGGAATGATTTAAGATGCATATGTTCAAGTGAATTATATGCAATACATGTAAATTAAATTAGATGCGTATGGTTAGGGTCAAGGATGTTACACATAGGGTCTCGCTCATCCTGTGTCATTAGACACTAAGTCTTACTAAGACTAATGCCATGGGACATTGGCAAGAATCCTTTATTAGAGTATTGCATACTAAACCTATTTAGTACGTTGTCAATGTAAGTGTTTTAACTTAAGCCAACAAGCCTCTTAAATCTATTCTATAGATAATGATGCCTAAAATATAAATGGCTTCACCTAAGTCTTTTATTGAGAAATAATTTCCTAACCATCATGTAACATTTTGTAGAGTAGGAATATCATTTTCAATGAGTAATATGTTATCAATATATAGCACTAGAAAAACTATTGCACTCCCATTAACCTTCTTATAAACACAAGGTTCATCTTCATTTTTAATGAATCCAAACTTTTAACTTCTTCATCAAAATGAAGATTTTAACTCTAAGAAGCTTGTTATACATAAATGGAACTTTAAAGCTTTCAAACTTTTTCAGAATTCTCAAGATTAATAAAAACCCTTTGGTTGTGTCATGTACACATCCTTAATTAGGTTTCCAATAAAAAATGCTATTTTGACACCCATTTGTCATATCTCGTAATCATAGTATATCACTATGGCAAGGAGAATTCAAATGGAATTAAATAAAGTAACTGGTAAAAAGGTTGCATCATAGTCTACACTATGTGTTTGCAAAAAACTTTGATTTATAATCATTACATCATTATTATTTGTAAGAGAAATCCATATCTCTCAGGGTTATGATATGTCCTACTAGACCTCCTACGACTTTATGGTACTTATATAGATTCAACAATTACTTGTGGATCCAATTAAGAGTCCATATATGATACAATGTTATTTTATAGTTCTTGAATTTCTTCAAGTTATACCTTACTCCCATTAGTTCCTTTGGAAATGAATTCTCTTTCCAAAAGACACCATCCCGAGCAATAAACATTTTATTTTCAAAAGTATTGTAAAAGTAATATCTTTTGGTTTGTTTAAGATATCCATAAAAAGGTATTTTTTTGATTTGGGTGCTAATTTATCTAAATTTGACTCTCACATAAGCCTCACATCCCCAAATCTTAAGAAAAGATAAACTAGGAGACTTCCCAGTCCATATCTTATATGGTGTTATTTCAACTACCTTTGATGGAATCTGTTTAGTACAAATGCAATATTTTAAATAGCATACTCCTAAAAGGAGATTGGAAGATCTGACTGACTCATCATTAATTGAACCATATCCAATAAAGTTTGAATTCTCCATTCAGACATACCATTCCATTGTGGTGTTCCTAATGGATTTAATTATGAAATTATTCCAAAATCTTTGAGATGATCTATAAATTCTTGGCTTAAATATTCACCACCTCGATAAAATCTTAGTGCTTTAATATTTATACTAAATTGATTTTGCACTTCATTTTTAAAAATTTTGGACATTTCAAAAGATTCAGATTTATGTTTCATTAGATAGACATAGGTGTTGATGCCATTGAGTGTGACTCGACACTATTTGGATCACGATCCTTTTTTTCTTATTATGGAAAAATAGAGTGAATGTGAGGGGAATACTGGAAGAGCTTAGGGATGGTACAAGTGCACTTACAACCCTTTACCCAGCTAAGAGAAATAGGAGTTGCCACTTGATATGACCTGAGAAATTTTCCGTTTAAGGACTAGGCAAACTCATATCCCTTTCTTGGAACCACTTTCACCCATTGATAAAGTATTGGGTTTGAATGTTGATGTCAGCAGGAACAGTCTCAATATCTTAGAGGCATCTCCATGCTACCTGGATGCTGAGCAGGGCTGGCCATACTAGTTATATACAATGGTTCCAATAAATTTGTACCATTTTGGATCAACCAGTACACACAAATACAAGCACAATATATTCACACAAGCATATAATAACAATATGATAAATAAAATGATGCATGAGCATGGCATAATGCATGCACATATTAATTATAATGAATAAATAAATAAACATGGCAAAATATGATGCATGATCATTGCAATTGATAAACTAACATGGTATATGTACACATGTCATGGCATAATGTATATACATGAACATGGCATAATCACATGTTATGAAATTAATAGCACACAATCATAGCATATTTATCACACACATGTAGTAAAATTTCATGTGCATGACATCTTAATTATGTAAAATGTAAAATGAAATAAATAACAAAAATACTAATAAAAATAAAAAAAGTTGAGATAAAAGAGGCAAATACTCGAGTAGGCTCTTACTCTTCATCTTGTCCTTGTTTTCTGAGTTTCATGATCATTATTTTGATAAAAATTGATATTTTAAAAGGAAAATACTAAATAAGATAGAAAATATTTGAAAAATCCATAAATAAGATAAAAGGAAAATATTTAAAAAATGAATAAAAAGAAGAAAATTAAGTAATATTTCTCAAATGAATAAATAAGAAATGGAAGTTAAAATGACTAAAAATAAAAAATTTATGGTGATTAATTTATCAAATTAAGGCCTTTAATTAATAATGTGTTCAATTTTAATTAATAATGTGATTAATTTATCAAATTAAGGCCTTTATTTAATAATGTGTTCAATTTTATCAAATTAGGCATCAAGATATAGAATCTTGTACCTTGGATAAATTAAACTCACAATACCAATTATTGCCTCATCATCATCCCAATAATCATTATAAATGGATTTAAAAGGAAGCAAATGAAATAATTGATTTTGAGACTTTGGCTGAATCTCAACATTGTGAAGGGATACACAAAAATATAACATACAATGCAACAAACAAATATTCACAAACAAAACATAATGAAGACAATTTTGTATGTAATAAGAGAATATGAAATAATATAATCAAAATAGAAAATAAAATTAACTAAAGAAAAGAAACTAAACAAATTAATGGAAAAATTCTTTAATATGTAATAAAAAGGAAAATCAAGATAAAATAAAATAAAAATAAAAATTATAATGAGAAAAATTATTGAAATAAAATAATTGAAAATTCTGGTTAAAAGATTGATGTAGAGAATGGAAATAAGAATTATATTAGTGATTATATTAAAAATTGAAATAGTTAACCAAAATTAAGAATTAGTGCAAATAAATTGAAAATTGCATAAAAGAAAAAAATAAATATTAGATATGTGGTAAAAATAATAAGAAATTAAAAAATGAGATGAAAGTAGGAAGCGAAATAAACATTTATGAAGAAAATAATATGTTAATATAAAAATTAAAATAAAAAGATTAAATAAATGAAAAATAGTATTATAGAGACATGTTTAAAAGAAAAAGTAACAAATATAAAATTAAAATAGAAATTGAGGCATAGAGAAGAATTATGCCAACACATAAAACAAACAACAATTAATATAATGAGAAGACAATATTGTAGAGATGTACCATAAATAAAAAGAAATTGATAACTAAACGAAATAAATAGAAGGAAAAATTATATGACAATAAAAGTTAAGATAAGATTATGACAATAAATAATAAATAAAATATTAAAAGAAAATACTTGGGAACATAACAATAAGAATAAATAAATAAAAGATAAATAAATATAATATAAGAATTAAAGCAAAGAAAGCATAAATTAAGCATAAAATTGCAAAGAAAATAAGAAAGTAGAATTATAGAGATTGTAGAGACAACAAATATGATAATATAAAATTGACGTAAAGGAAAATAAATAATAAATAAAGTATAAAATAGATGAAATTGGAAAAAGAGATTGCAATTTAAGAAAAATGGGCAAATAAATGATAAATAAAACATAAAATAATTAGAAAGTGAGATTGAGAGTAGAGATTGCCAATAAAGACATATAAATAATGAAATAAAATAAAATGAACATAAAAATATAAAAATGTAGACAATGGGAGATTGAGAGTAGAGACAATAATAAAGAAAGATAAAATAATTAACAAAATAAAAGATAAAAATATTAATTAGACATTAAAATGTATACAATGGAGAATTGAGTGTAGAGATTGAGATTAGAAGCTTGATAATAAGCAATATAATATGAACAATATCTAATATGCTTGAAAAATAAATTGCAATAAAAATAAATTTTAGTGGTTAGTAGAGTTAGTAATTAAGATATTGAGCTTAGACATTGAGTAATAAGAGAGAGGAGAGAGAGAGAGATGCAAAATGCATGATGTAAATGCAAAATGCATGATGTAAATGCAAATGCATACTCACACAAACATTAAATAAATCTAAGGTGCATGCAAAGATGATGAATGATGCAAACTAAGGTGCATGCAACATGACGCAATTCCAAAATTCACACAATAATAGTAGTGATGCATGTCGGAGTTCATGCAAATGCTCTTAATAAATCTAAATATAATTCACACACATGGTAGTGATATCCAAAAGGCACATGATATGCATCAAACACATGAAAATGCTTGAAATGTAAAAATGCAATAAACAAAGAAGTTGATTGGTAAAAATTATCAATAAAAGGGGACAAATTGATTAGAAATCATAATTAAATAATAAAATAAAGGAATATGATTAGGAGTCAAAAAGAAGTATACAAATGATGAATAATACTTTAGAATATATCAATTTAACCAATAATGATCAATTGAATCCTCTATATAATCAAAATGATCATAAATCAACGAATATGAAAAATAAATATTTACTAGATTTAAGACACTTAATATCCAAAAAATAGACTAAAAAATATCACTCAAACAAGGAAATATTTAATAAAAAGCATATAGATCACATTGAAGCTTTTATAGTAGTACCAAAATAACCATTAAAGGCTAATTTGCACTCCCAAGATCACAAAATTCACAAATAAGCATATACATAATCACAACACACACACACAACTTTCAATAATAAAAAATTATCATAAAATGTCATAAATTAATCAAAAAAATTCAAAATAAAGATATGCATGCAAGTACCACAACAAGAATCATAAAATTCACACTAATGCACAACACTCAATACACTTACATAACAATACACACATTATTCCAATCCAAGAAAAAACAAACTAAATTTGGTCACTAAATTAACACAAAATCAATTCACAATCACTAAATCACAATCAAGAGTGTGCAAGTAGCATCATAATGTTAATCATCAACAAAAAGCTCAATCAAAACCAAAACAAGCAAAAGAATGCAAAAAATTTAAAACAAAAGATGTGTATTAAAAAAAAATTTTAAAATGAAAATAAATTAGAAAAATAATAAATTTGATCATCCTAGGACCCATTAGACTCATTTTAATGATGTGTAATCATTATAGGATGCATATGAGTCATTAAGAACATCATCATAATTATATCAAAGCAAAGAGTGCATGATCTGGGGGTTAGAGGGCAAATCGCTTGATTTCAGTCCTATTTAGCTAGAATTCATGTGGATAGCTGGATTTAGGGCATGGATATATGGTCCGGCTGTTCATGGCCCAATTTTTACACCACCACCACCAACAACCACCCCACCCCCCCCCCCCCCCCCCGCCACGAACACAAGTGAAAACTTGACTCTTTTACTAAAAAATTAACAAATTAAGGTCCCAAACCCTAGAATTTAATCTAGATGAAGAGACATGAGTTTAGAAAGTGTTTAGCCTAGAATATGAGATTAAACTCACCCAAAATAAGATTTATATTGAATAAATGAAAATTGAAAGCAAATAGGGTCAAATGAGTAATATATTGTTCTTAGGTTGATTGTTTATTGATTTAAGGTTGCTATGAGTTTATTTTTGGTTTGATTGTCATTTTTAGATTATGGGAGGGATTTAATAAGTGTTTGCGAGAGTTTTTAGGCTAAGAATTAAGTGGAGATTGATTAGAGAAAAATGAGAGAAAGAGGGTAGATGAGGAGAGTTTTTATTTTGGCATAATTTAGGCTTATTTTTCTATTTTTTTCTCTTTTTTTTTATTTACTCACTCTAAATTTTTGCTACAAGAATTTTATCTCTGTTGTCAATGGTTCTCCTCCCCAAAATGCTTCCTTAAACCTTTTATTTATATACAAAGGCTTGGTGGTATAGTTGTAAATAGTTTACAACTAAAAGGGGTATATTTGACACTAAAAGATAAAAGTATATACTAGAATAAATTCTAGGTTGACAGTTAACCAAGAATATTCTAAAATAGAATATTTTATTAGATGCATGGGACCCAGTTCAACCATCGAAGGTTAAAAATTTAACTTTTTGTCAAGTTGTCCACACTGACACACTATAATTTTAAAAGACAGTTTCATATTGAAATTCAACTCTGGGAGCTCAATTTGACCTCCAAAAAGGTCTATTAACTGAAGTTTGACTTTTCATCTTAAGATTTCTTAAGCTTAAACCAAAGCTCCCAGACTAAAAATTAGTCTAAAAAATAGACACTACAGATATAAAAATAGTCTTTTTCAAGACTTTACTAATTGACTCAATAAACAACACTCAACACAAACTTTCTCTCTCTCAATCATCAAAACCTCTTTCTTAGGGTTAGGTTTGGTTTAAAAAAGGTTCCGTTTGGTAGTTGGTTGAAGTTTTAATGTTTTAGTTGAATCTGAAGTTGCTTTTCAATCATCATTCTTTATCAATCTCATCTGATGGTGAGATATTTTTCTACTTTCATCTTTGGCCTTCATGGTTTTGAAAATCGACCCTAACAATAGGCATATCTACTGAAATCATTTATGAAAGTAATGAAGTACTGAAAACATCCTCTACCAATGGAACTTAGAGGACTACATACATTAGAATGTATAAGGCCCAATAAGTTATTAGCCATCTCACTATGTCTAGTAAAAGCTGTTTTAGTCATTTTTCCTAATGAACAATAGTCACATTTTCAAATGATTCAAAATCAAATGAATTCAAAAGTCTATGTTGGTGTAGTTTTAAAATGTATTTCTCATTTATATGGCCTAAATGACAATGTTAAAGGTAGGCTTTGTTTAAATCATTAAATTTATATCAATATTATAAATGGATTTTTCACTATTATTTTCGATGTTTAAAACATAAAGACCATTAGTTCAAGGAGCATATCCATAGAAAATGTTATCATGATAAATTGGGCATTTATTAATTCTAACAATAAACTCAAAACCATTCTTGTTCAAATAAGAAATAGAAATGATATTCCTACTCATAGTAGGTACATAATAATAATTTTTCAAACTCAAAACAAGTCTACTAGGCAAAGTTAACTTATAAGTTTCTATAGTGAATGCATTAACTCTTGCTTCATTTCCAACTCGTAGGTCGACTTCACCTCTAGCCAAGATTCTACTCCTTTTTAAGCTTTGTACATTAGTACAAATGTGAGATCAAAATCCAGTATCTGATACCCATGAATCATAAGTAGACAAATTGAATTCTATAAAATGAATACCTAAAGATGTAGTTGCACTTCCCTTATTTTTCTTTCGATCATCCAAATACAGCTTGTAATTTCTTTTCCAATGGCCCAATTCATTGCCAATAAAGTGTGTTCCCTCCTTATGTGGTTTTATTTAGGGTATAGGCTTAGCCTTCTAAAAGCCTTTAGGAACTTTAATCTTACCTTTACCCTTTCCCATCCTTTTCATAACTTTCCATTTATTGACCATTAGAACATCCTTAGTAGTCTTGATATTCTTTTGAATAGTCTTAAGCATCCCATGCAATTTAAAAATATTTTTGTCCATGCTATGCATGTTATAGTTCATAATAAACCCATCATAAGTTTTTAGCAAAGACTAGAGAATAATATCCATGGTTAATTCTTGCTCAATCTTAAGACCAAGCTTGTCTAGATGTTCAATATGACCTTCATCTTAAGAATATGAGGACTTACTAAGCTACCAATAGTCAATTTATAAGAAAGAAATGCCTTTATAGGGAAAACCTTTCAATTCTAGCCTTCTATTAGAATATTTCCTTAAGATGGCCTATCATGGTATAAGCCTTTATCTCCATTAATTGATTTTGATGCTTTAAGTTCATGCTTCCAAAAATGAGGCAAGTGATATCAACATAATCATTGAGATGCTTACTATGAGCATCCTTTTGAGCTATATGAGCATTAGCAGATGGTTCATCTAGGATAGTTTGATCAAGGATATATTCCTTTTTCTTTTGCTTAGGAACAATTCTTAGGCTTTTGTACTAATCAAGGAAGTTAGTCCTATTAAGCTTGTCCTTCTTAAAAATTGATCGCTGTGATAAATTATGTAGTGCTTGATGCCATTATTTATAACAAAATTATATGCAGTATACTCAACTTTTCATTAAATGATTTTAATAAGGCATATTTATAAATTCCATAAAATTTATTCAAAATAATAACCCTTAAATTTATTTTTACATTCACAACATTTGTGATTTTAATGGGCTAATATTCATATTTCACCGACTCTAAGTAAGTTTTGGCTTATCACCTAAAGTATTAGTATTTAGGTAGGTAACTCTTTACTAATTACATCTCATGTAACTCTTGGAAAGCTATGGGATTTGACATCATATGTCCTAGTTAAAAATATCATTTTATACCCTTTTGATGACCTAGTTATTTCAAACCATTTCAAACATTTGGATATCACCTTTATTGTAATATCCCGTGTTTTTAAAATATTTTTACACTGTACCGAGATATGCAGTGTTAATAATTTGTGTATATATATTACGATATTTTCACGAGTTGATATGTATTTAAAATCTATTTTAATTATTGTGTATTATTTATAGTCCTTTACGTAAAATTTTTCCGAGACTTGCATTTTCGGGGAAATTTTCACGTAAATAATTTATTATTAATTATTTTAAATATATTTTCGGACTTGCATGAACTCATGCGTATTTTTAAATTACTAAATAAAGCCTATGTGTGCGATATTTATTTAATTAGGGTTTAGTATTACCCTAATATTTTATTAATTATTTATTAGTTTTATTGTTATTTAATTATTTTTATTTAGTATAAATTATTAAAATATTAAATTTTATGTGTGTGGTGTATATTTAATGTGTGTGATTTAATATTATTTTAATATATAGTATAATCTATATATATATACACATTATATATCAAAAAAATCAAACTTTGGAAAATTACAAAACTGCCCCCGACTACTCCTTCTTCCCCGATCACCTTCCCTTCGCCGTCCGGACGCCTACCATGCCGTTCCCTTGCCGTGAGAGTGCTGTCCGGTGTGACACCACCTTCCTCTACCCGTTCCGCCGCCTGCAGAGCTCATTTCCGGCGCCGGGGAAGCTTGATATCGCCGGAAGCCGAGAGTTTGCATTTTCTTCTTCCCTCGCGATTTCGGCCACCATTTTTGACACCGCCAGTCTCTTTCTTCTCCTTGAGCTCCGGTGAGTGTGATTCTAGCTTTGGTTTGAGCTTAAATGGTCTAGAATTGCTTAGGTTTTGAATTTTCAATTTCGGTCACATTAAGGTTTTTGATTTTTTTGAGCTTCGAATTGATTGATTCATGAAAACTCCCTTTACAAATATTGTTCCTAGTAGCTTAATCTACATGTATGAATTTTTGTGGAATTTTTGGAGATTTTTTGGATTTTTGGGTATTTTTGAATATTTAATATTATTTTCTAATTTTCGGAAATTAATTATTTAAATTATGAAATTGGGGTTTATGGTTAAATTAGGTGTTGAAATGAATTATAGGAATTTATTTGGAATTTTTATGAATTTCTAAGTATGTATTTGAATTATTGAAGTTTATGGAATTTTGGGAAAATTAGGTTAAATGTGTTTTTATTTGAAATTAATTGGTTAATTGAGTTTAATTATTAATATTATTGATAAATATGTTGAGAAAATTAATTTTGGATAATTGTATAATTTTTGGTGAATTTTTGAAGTAATTTAAGTATATTTATATATATAGGGGTATTTTGGTAATTTTACACAAAATGGGATAAAAATGTAATTTAATTGGTTTTAATAGTTATTTATGGTATAAAAATGATTTCTACAAATTATTTGGTATTTTTAACTAATTAAAACTATTTTTCGTGAATTATTTTCAATTATATATAATATACGGTTTTTCAAATAAAATGAGTTTTCGTCGGTTTTTAATGTGTTTAAAGGTTAATTATGTAATTTCTACATATAAAATGCATTTCTATGTTATATGGATATTTTTGGTATTTCTGGAATTATTCTGTGGTTGTGGACCCCAGTCGGTAGACTGTAGTCTGGAGTCCGACCGAGGAGTTATGGATTTGTGTTGAGCCTGTTTTTCGAAGTGTATTTCTTTGCAGGGTCAGCTCTACTCTTTTGAGTAGAGAGATATCCATTTTATAAGGGAGGTCCTACCGAATTTTTGATAGAATTCTCGTAAAATGTGATGTCCAGTCGAACCCTAATTTCTGATTCTATGTTTAATACTCTAGATCGAATTCTAGGATTTCTATTAGGTTTATTCTAATGTCTGTCGTTATTTGTTTGTTTAGTTGCGCCGAGACCGAGGGCCAGTGGACCAGGCCCGTCGGATCAATCTCGTGGAGCGCATTAGGTGAGTTACTATACTATATATATATGCTTAGGATGCATGATTTAGAAATATATGTTCTATTTTGATTAAAATGCATAAATAATATGATTTGTATTTAAGTATATTTTTGGTATATATTAAATTGTATACATGATTTGTTAATAAAATATATTTAAAGTGTTTTTAAATATATTTCTAGCTTAATTTATAATTTGATTGGATTTATTTGACGTATATATACTCGAAATATACTTGGTTTATTTTTGGTATATTTCTAGTATATATATGGTTTATGTTGAGATTTTATTGAACTTCATGCATCAATTATTTTTGTGAATGAATGTTTTATATTATTAATAATGAAGGATATCGATAGAACGTGCTACCTAGTGGGCAGCACTAGGACCGAGTACGTACCGGTACGCCTATAGTATTTAGGCTATATTACTAACTTATTTGTGGATATTGATTGAATGTGATTATTGATATGTGTGAGATATGGTTTGGGTGTGATTGCTGGAGCTCGGTTGACCAAGTGTCTCGGGGCCAATCACACTGGCAGTCAGACTGCTGGAGCTCGGTTGACTTAGTGTCTCGGGGCCAGTCTACTGTCTAAATGGATTAAGTGGATATATTTGGAATGAGTGAGCCTATATGGCTAGAGTGTTGTTTAACACTATTTCTGAGGTTGCGATATTCTAGGGTTCTATGTGATCCTTCATAAAAGATGATTTTCAATAAAAACATATAAAATGAATTTTCCTGCATCTGTGTGAATTTGCATGTATATATTTACATATTATATATATACTGTTGATTGCATGCATTGTCATTTAGTGTGTGTGTATATATATTATAGTAATTCACTCAGTAAGGTCTGACTCCCCTCCGTTGACTATTTTTCAGGAGAGTCAACTTCTTCAGACCTCAGTAGCAGGTCGATACGCCGGATTTCTTCCGTCCCGGCTTCTTTGTGTAAATTATTTACTTGAGTCTTATTTTTATAATCTAGACACTGCAGTAGTTGTGAATTAAAGTATTGGATTTCATGTATTTTATTTAAAGAGATGCATTATATTGAAACTGGATTTGTATTAAAAGATTTATATATATGAGATGAGATTTGATTTAAATCCAGTGATGAGAATGTTATTATTATATTTATGATTTTTATTTCCGCTGCATATATATAATATTGTTATTGTTATTATTGCATGATTTATTTTATTTTTAGGCTTGCTACGGGTTCCGGATTCGAAAGAATTCCCGTTCCCTAGCGCTGGTCATGGCCCATGTTTTGGGTCGTGACATTTATACAACTTGCCTTACTCAAATGACTTAATAAACCCTACTTTAGTAGAACCTATATAGAGTACTATGAGTCTTGACAAGTGTTAAATTATGGGAGACATTTTAGTGACTTAATATTAAAAGAGGGTTCTATTTAAGTTTATTTTATTTGATTATTATTGTTATATTGCACGCATACATAGCATCACAAGCATATCATCATATTTAGAATATAATAAAATAATCATGACATGGCATGGCCAAAATCTAGATTGATCTTTATAAGCCAATATAAAGATCAAAGGTCAATCCTAGGTAATAAGACACTTTTCATCTTGAACTTGTTACCTTGGATCTCCACTTTAAGCCTCCATCCTTAGCCTCTATTTTGGATCTTCCTGTTGGGTCTTGATTTACATTACATTTTATGTTGTAATCTATACTATTCTATTACTACTAATAAAATGAAAATTACAATAAATAAAAACTTATATGCAGGCGGTATTTAATAAATTTACAACCCATAAATTGAATAGTATAAATCACATAAAAGCATAAATATTTAATTTTCATTAAAATTAATTAGTATTATGACAAAAATGAATTATGTGGCGATTCTACTTGGAATCAAAGGGCAGCAGACCTAAGTGGCAATCGAATTTTCAACTAATCCTACGTCTCCCACCTAACTTATGCCTAAGTTGGGTTTTAAACTCACCTTAATCTTATTACCAATATTGTTACAAAAAGGTGTTTTAAGGCTCAACACTAACCTTACAACAACTTGTGTTTTTCTTGACTCAACATAAACTAATCTCTAATGTGTTTTTCTTGGATCAACACAAACCTATTAACAAGTATTTTCAAGACTCACACTTAAACCTTCCTATAAGAGCTTTTAAGGCTAACTCATAACTGTTTACAATATGTATTTTTCACAAGGACTCAACACTAATCTAATATTGATTGATTTCTTACTACCCACTTATTAACTCTAAGAAAGAGTAAAAGAACTATCTGTTAGGATTTCGTGGTGCAAACACACAAAGGAAATTAAAATTTTGAATCACAAAATCCTCACAAGATCCATGTAATTAGGTTAAATTAATTAAGAGGGATTCCAAAAACTCACCAAGATTGACACAAGGCAAGATGGTTGGAAGGATAAGAGGGGTTTCATGCCAATGACACCCTACCTCGAGCTTTTTGTGTCTTATTATCGAATTAAGATGCCACTAATACAACCACACCCTCTATTGGTATCCATATGAATAGGATGTCCAAAAGCAGTGTTGGTGTACTAACACCTTTTTTAAAGATAACTTTTTTTTTCTTTTTATGTATTTCTCTTTTTTTTTTCTCAAAAGAACTAGAAGGTGAAAAAGAAGTGATGTATATAAAACCCTAAAGAATAAGATGTATTTATATACATACCATCTAAGGTTTCTCTAACCTTTCACTTACCAAAATTATATATATATATATATCAAAGAGATTTTTCATTGGGTGGGTTAACCCATGTCGCCTTTAGACTTGTTCTAAATGTGCAACCTTATAGGTTCACAAAACGTTGACGATAAAGCTAAAATCTCAATTTTAACTCACAAATCATAAGCGGCTTCCAGCAAAACATTATGACTAGCCAAGTTATGTGAAGGTTGATAACCCGACATAACCTAATCTACAACATGTATTATAGTCATTTTGTCATATGATATCTTTATTGGATATATATATATATATATATATATATATATATATATATATATATATATATATATATATATATATATATATATATATATATCAAAGAGATTTTTCATTGGGTGGATTAACTCATGTCTCCTTTAGACTTGTTCTAAATATACAACCTCATAGGTTCACAAAACGTTTACGGTAAAGCTAAAATCTCAATTCTAACTCACAAATCATAAGCAGCCTCTGGCAAGATATTATGACTAGACAAGTTATGTGAAGGCCGATAATCCGACATAACCTTATCTACAACATGTATTATAGTCATTTTGTCATATGATATCTTTATTGGTTTCTCTAGCCTTTCACTTACCAAAATAGTTTTGGTAAGTTTAGCCTTCTTTTTCTATTTTGATTCTAATTCCAATATTAGAATAATTTCCAATTTATTTAAGATGACACTTCACTTAAATAAATAAAGAAATAAATAAATAAATGTGCAACTTCGTAGGTTTATAAAATGTTGATATAAATGTGTGACTTTGTAGGTTCATAAAACGTTGATAATAAAGCTAAAATCTCAATCATAGCTCACAAATCATAAGCAGCCTCTAACAAGACATTATAACTAGCCAAGTTTTGTGAAAGTCGATAATCCGACATAACCTAATCCACAGCATGTATTATAGTCATTTTTTCATATGGTATCTTCATTGAATATAAGGCATGATTTTATGTCATCCTTATATTATTCAATCATATTATTTCTCAATCCCAAGTAAACTCATTTGATAACTCTTTATCAAGTTATTCTAACATAGCCATGCATTTTTTTTTCTTAATCCAACTTATTGAGTGGTCCACATATATCTTCTCATAATAAATAAGGGAGAAATTCCTTCTCAATCACTCACATTCCTCACATAACTCATTATATATCTAATTTTAACCTATTTTACCATCTAGTTAAAGATGATGTTAGAATGTGTCAAAAAATTGAACTTATTATGTAGAAAACCATGGTGATTTGAGGTCAAAGGACTAAAATAATATTACTATGATGAGAATTATTTAAGACAATTATCTATGTAGTATTCTCATAGTAGGTCAATCCAATACATCATTTCTCAAATATGTACCTATAACTTGACTTAATATCTCATATGCATGATTAGTAAATTATAATCATCAATCAACATCATACTAGTCTTTATTCATTATTGTTACAATGATAATGACTGACTAGGAATAATTTAGAATAGAATTCAAGTATCACCTAAGATTTTTACTATTAAGTGACATACTTGATAACTTTAGGTAGAATTAACTATTTCAGGGAACTTACTAGAATTAACCAGTAATAAAGAAAATGTCTCTTTATTAATAAATGAAATGCGACAATGTCAAAATATGGTCATTATATAATTGAAATAAGGCATATCACTAACATTATCAACTAAGCACTCACCCAACTCTCAATAAAAGTGTAACCATAAACTCAACAAGAGTTTGTTTACATACAAATGATATATAAAAAAATAAATGTAAAAGAACAAAATTTGGCTTAATGAATTTGATAATAAGTTTGCTCCACCAACTCTTTAACAACTTAAATGAGGTTTCAATACTTGTTTATATAGTTGGTAATAAAAAAAAAAGATGTTAAAAACCTCCAAATTTGTCCAAAATCTCACTCTCATTCATTAAATGTAATTTTAGCTTTTAGCAATGATTAGTACACTCAAGATAATGAGCACTGAAAAATATGACCATTATTCAAAAATTTGTCCGCTAAAGACTAGTCAAGAACAACTGAGGATCATAAGCGACCCTTAGGGTGATAAGCTATTAGCTTAAAATCCTGAGTGTAGATTGTGAGGGTGGCTGCCCCTTTCTTTAAGTTTTGGTCACTTATCAACTCGAGATCACGAGCATAGCCTCAGAATCATGACCAATCAACTCGGGATTATGAGTGTAGGATCGTGAGCATAGACTGACTTAAAGAAAACTTCATTATTTTGGCTCCAAAGGACTTCCCCTGGACTTAAATCACTTCCCATGCTTTAGGGGAACATTTTTAAAGGTATTTAAAAGCTTTAATTGAATTTTAAATTGATCTTTAATTCCTAGTTTATAGTCATACTTAAGCAAATATATTAGTGAATTAGAATTGATTGTTAAAGGGTCGATAAGGTACATTTTTGTTCCTAATATTTATAACAAGGAACAAAATTGCCCCTAAACAAAATTTAAGGACATTTAAACACAAAGGTTTTCAAAAAAGAAAAATAAACTTTTCCTATAATAAAAACATTAAATAATTATTTATTTTTTAAACTCACAAAATCTACTAATACTAATACAAAATTAAAAGAATCTACATCTAATTTTTAGTGAAATGTTTTTTAAAAAATTTCATCCCATTAAAAAAAAATATATTGGAATAAAAAATTCATTTCATCCTATATAAATTTGTCTTTTTAATTTAATCTCAAAATAAAATTAACAAATATTTATTTAAATGTAAGTGATACCCTATATTCATAAATTATTTTAATAAGGACTAGAATTCTCCATTAATAAGGAAAATGATACTCAATTCAAGAAAAACAAGGAGGCTAAGTCCTACAAGTTTAAGGACTCTCACCAATAAGAAGTCCAAATCATACTAGGTATGAGTGAATATTTTTCCTATATATACTCCTCATATCTCTCATATTTATTCACACACTAGATCTTCTACATTATTCATAACATTCTCAACATGCACAACATCTTTTGCATTCAATATTTTCCTCTCAAGGTCCTCACTTCCTTATTCATTAAAGTGTTTGTGGGGATCTCACCACCAATTCACCTTGCTTTCTTGTGAACGTGTGTGTGCAGAATTTGAAAGGTTCCCAAACAAGTTATCAAATGGTACCATTTATAGGAACCTTTGAGTCAAAATTATCTTTTTCAAAAAAAAAATTTGAAGCATGTCTCTCATTAGCATGCTAGGAAAAAGACATTTTTATCTGTTTTTTTATGGAGATATCAGTAAACATCCAAATTTAGTGAACTACATGAAATTGATTTGGTCATCAATGCATGGAAAACTATTAGGAGTATAACCGAGACAAACCGAGTTGAACTTTTAAAAGTTTAGGTTCGGCTTGTTTAAAAATTAACAAATTTGAGCTGACCTCGAGCTTATTAAATTTTCAAAAATCTAGCTCAAGCTTGACTTGGGTTCGTGTTTAACAAGGTTGAGCCGAGCTCGCGAGCCAAATGAGCTCAACGTATAGCATGTATGATTTCTTATTATACTTGGTAATTTAGGCTTTATTTACTCACTACTAAATTAGTATTATATAATATTTATTTGATATTATGTTTACTTCATAATTAAAGTTTTATTTACTTAATACAAATACTAATTTACTTCAAAACTATAAAATTTATCATCAAATTAAAATTATATTTAATAATGTTTATTTAATTAATATTAATGCTTAATAATTAAAATTATATTTATTTAATGGTAATTTTAATTTTAATTTAAACAAAAATTTTACAATTTTATTATTATAAAATTTAATAATTTTATTACAAATATAAATTTTTTACTAGAACTAAAAACTTTAATTGTATTATATTATACTTACTTATTGCTATAATTTATATTACAATAACTTCACATCAAACTATACAATTATTATTATAAATATATAATAAATATTATTATATTTAATAATTTAAATTATATATAATTTTTTTATGAGTATATGATTTTTATTTAATATTACCACCCAATACTAATATTTAAATTAACAAGTTAATATATGATCATGTTCGCAAACCCGTTCACGAGCTTATTCATGAGCTGACTCATGAACCTATGAACGAACCAGTTTGTGAACTTAAATGAGTCAAACTTAAGGAAACTTGGACTTAGCTCGTTTAGCTTACGAGTCTCAAAATAATGTTCAACTCATTTTACAATTATATAATACAAATTAAATTATAATTTTTAATTCAAATTATATTTATCTATTACTTTAAATTTGCATTATTTAATATTAATACTTATTTATTACTTTAAAATACAAATATTATTTAATTTTTTATTTATCGAACAAATTTATTATTTTCTAAATGTTGAATTAGTATTGTATAATATTTATTCATTATTATATTAATGTTAATTTACACACAAAAATTATAAAATATTATTATGAGTACATAATATTGTCATATGTAATATTTTATATTCATTACTACTAATTTAATTAGTATTTTCTTTGCTTAATATAAAATTAGTATTATATAATATTGACTTACTAAATTAAATGATATTTATTGAATATTAATATTTAAATTAAATTATACCTATTTAATTTCACCACCTAATATAATGAGGATGTTCATAAGCCTATAAACAAGGCTGTAAATGAGCCTATAAACGAGCATGTTTATGAGTTGATGAACGAGCCTGTTCGTAAGGTTTAATAAGCCAAACTTCAAGAAGTTCAGGTTCGACTTGTTTAGCTTACAAGCCTTAAAATAGAGTTTGGGCTTTGTTTGTTTAGCTTAACAAACAAAATCGAATGAGCTTTTTTCAACCTGAGATCTGAACAGATCATAAACCATTCAACTCGATTACACCCCTAAAAACTATATTTGTGGCCAAAAGAATTATCTAGTACCATATGTTAACAAAAAAAAAATGACAAACACTTGTGCCACAACATGTACATGAAAGTAATGGTAATCTTTTCATGAATAAACATCATAGAAGGGATCACATCAACTTCTCGATGCAAGGCCTAGAGGTTAGACCTGTCTTCACTAATTATATGAAACAATTTAAAGGAAAAAGTTTTTAATATAATGAATTTGTTAAACAAATCATGAGTTAGACTGATGGATGAAGGTTTGTATGGAATATTTAGGCGATTAATTCCTCCATAAGATTGAAGTTCATGTCATCATTTTGGATGTGTTTCTTTCCCATCAAATATTGAGGATTTAGCTTCAAGTGAACTAGAATTTAAAAAACTTAGAATAATGGAAGTTAAAGAAATCGAAATGAGGCCTTTTACGAGAATGGTTCTTGGGTCATAAACTGAGCTCCAAGCATTGAAGAACTAAAGCCTAGAAACAATAAGACATTCAAGTTTGATACTTAATTCTATTCTTAAACTAAGCAATGAGCTTGTTGGATTCCTTATTACTCGAGACTATAATCATGTGCATTGGCATATAAGTCTCGAAAACCATCTCTATAAGAGCTAAACATGAGCCACTTAATGGGCTCAATATATACAAAAGCCTTAGAAATTTCAAAATTTGTGGGATCCGCATTCAGCAAAGAACTTGCTACATATATTATTAAAATTGCATGATATCTACAAAGAATTCAAAGACAATAAAAAATTAGCAGATTTTCATTCATAGAAATTTTAGAGAAGATGACGATTCTAATGAAATTTAATAAAGAAAATTTGAAGAATGAAAAAAGTGTATCCATCTCTTCTACACCATATAGCCATATAAATCAAAGTGCAACTCCAAGACAACACAACCAGCCTTATGCAATGTCCTCTATTTAAAAAGTCATACAACCTTAGCTTTTCACCTGAACTACAATGCTCATCTCATTACTTGGATTGGGCAAGCCTAAATTTAGTCCTTCAAAGCCCAAATTCCATCATTTCAAAGCCCTCACTAAAATTACTAGCCCATATTATTGAGCTTAGCTAAGATTAAAAGAAGTAGTCCTTAGATTCCTTCAAATTGAATTTGTTTAGAGCAAGTCAGAACCTTCTATTACAAAAACAAACATGAATAAGAATACACATCGACTCAAGAGGCAGGACTCAGACTTACTACCAGGATCCCAAAAATTTTCTCTTTCCTATTGTAACAATAATAATGCTAGCAAAATAGACATCAACAACATCAATAATGTTCTAACTTGACATTAATCATTATTCTGACCAGATAGTTTTAATAATAGACAATCATCAAAAATCATGATCGAGCAATACTGATATATTTTACAAAGACTCTGATCATTTATCAACATTGAGCATCAATAAAGACTAGGAATAATGCCTAACATCAACAAAGGCTAGGAATAATACCTAGCATACTCGGGTCATTTATCAACATCGAGTATCATTGAAGACTTAGGTCATTTTTTAACGGTAAAATATAAGACTTTAGTCATTTATCAATACTGAGCATCAACAAAGACTAAGAATAACACCTAATATACTCGAGTGATTTATTAACACCTAGCATTGTTAAAGACTTAGGTCATTTTTTAACACTAAGATATAAGACTTGGGTTTTTTATGAACACCCAACATCATTAAAGACTCGGGTCATTTTGTAACACTGAGATATAAGACTCAAGTCGTTTATCAACACTGAGCATCAGCACAAATGCAGATAAACTACTATTATCAAGCATATTGGATCCAATAAAGGAGATAATTCATTATTCAAATAAATAGTCAAGTGGCACATCATTTTAGTGACATTAATCAATGCTCAGAATAACACTTCATCAAAAAATTTGGACATAAATATCCTAATAGAATTTTTTAAGGAGGAGACTCTTGATACCCCATATTCACAGCCTATTCTAATAAGGACTATAATTCTCCATCAATAAGGAAAATGATACTCAATTCATGGAAAACAATGAGACCAAGTCTTACAAGATTAAGGACTCTTACCAACAAGAAGTCCAAATCATACCAAGTTTATATAAATAATTTCCTTATATATACTCCTCGTATCTCTTATATTTATTCATACACTAGATCTTCTACATTATTCACAACATTCTCAACACATACAACATCCCTTACATTTAATATTTTTCTCTCAAGATCCTCACTAACTTAAGCATCAGAGTGTTTGTGGGGATCTCCCCACCCATTCACCTTGTTTTCAAACGAGTTATCAAGTTATTCGAAGGGTTCCCACCTATATTCTTTTTACTAATGACACTTTAAGTTTTGGGAAGGTGGATGAGAGGAAAGTTGATAATCTCTAGTTTGTGGTGCCTAAGTATTTTCAAGCTATTGGTTAAAAAGTAAACAATTCAAAATCTACTATCCTTTTTAGTTACATGACTCCTCATGCAATTAAGGATCTAGTGTCTGCATAATTAGGTATTGGAGCTAATAAGAATTCATAGAAGTATCCAGGTTTACCTACCGAGTGGAGACATTCAAGGGTTAAATCTTTTAGTTTTTTTAAAAATAGAATTTTACAAAAAGCTCAGTCTTACTTTCTCATGCAATTAAAGAAGCAGTCTTAATTGCTTTACCTACGTATGCTATAACTTGCTTCAAGTTTCCTAAAAGTTTTTGTAAGTATGTCAATACTATTTTGGCTAGGCTTTGGTAGGGTAATAATGTTAATAAAACAGTTTACATTTATCTAAATGGAAAGTATTAATTAGGTCAAAGTTCAAAGGAGGTTTGGGGTTTAGAGATTTAGAGTTCAATATAGCTTGTTAGCAAAACATATATGGAGATTGCTTCAAAATGAGGAAATTTTTTTGGGGCCAAAGTGTTGAAAGATATTTATTTTTCTTATAATTCCTTTTTGAATGCTAAATTGGGGAATAGGCCATCATGGGGTTGGTATAGTATTTTATTTGCTAGGAATGAAGTTCATAAGGGATTTAAATTTAATGTGGAAAATGGAAAATCTATCCATATTTTAGAGGATTCGTGGCATTCAAGGACTGAGAATTTTAAAAGTGAATTCTCAAAACTTAACCCAGTATGCATTTTTTCTTGTCTTTGATCTTATGGTTCCTGGTCACAGAATGTGGAATGTTGATATTCTTAGGAATGTTTTAGTCAAGTGGATGTAGATAATATCCTTAAAATATCAATAGGTTTACAAGAAGTTGAAGATAAACTGATTTGGCATTCTGATAGAAAGGTTGTTATTTCAGTTCGAACAGCTTATAAATTTCATGCAATCAAACTGATGGATTTAGGAATGCTCATATGCAATTGGAAAATATAATTTGAAAGAATTTTTGGAAGTGTAAAGTAGCTCCCAAGATCAAGTTTTTTTGGTAGAGAAAATTTGATTATTAGAAAGCTAGTCGACTATGATATTTGCTCTATTTGTAATTATGAGGTGGAGGATGTTAGTCTAGTTGAAATTATGATATTATGATCATGCAAAAGCAACTTTGTTTGCTTCTCCTTTATCATATCATCCAATTGTGAATTCATGTCAATTCTTAATGGGATGGTGACTGAATGTTTTCAATTTGTTTCAATATTAAAAGGAACATTTTATGATACTTTTACCACTTGGATGGTATATGGAAAAGTAGGAATGCTTATGTCTTTAGAAGGTCAAATCCAAATCCATTGGAGGTTGTAGCGTCTGCTGTAAAAATATAGAATGATTATATCAGACTCATGTAAACACTGATGTTTTTGTAAACTCTAACAGCTCAGTAGAGAGTGTCCTACTCTCTCTAACATTTAGCCTAAACAGATCAAAGTCTGGTTTTAGAACCGCAGGTAAATACACTCATTTGTAGCAATAGTTCAAATCTTCCTATCTCTGTATTTTTTTCCACCTCATTTTCTTATGTTTTAATGGAATGGTTTTTTTGCTTTAGGGTTTTCATTCATGAGCTTTGGATTTGTTATACAATTTATCCATGCCTTTTTTTTTTTTTTTGGCTTGTTGATTTTGTTTCATTAGTCAAGCCAACTATTGCAAGAAAAGAAACTTTTATAGGGAAAAAAAAAACAACTATGTTATTTCAGATTCAATCTTGTAAAGGTGATGTCTTTAATTTGCAAATCATGGGTATGGCTGGAAAGGGAAAAAAAAAAAAAAGGTAGCGATAGTGGAGAGGTGGCGGCTGCGGTGGGGATAGAGGGGCACTGGTGGAGGATAGTGATAAAGAGATGGTGTTAATGGTGAATTGTGAAAGATAAGTAACGGTGATGGAGGAAAAATAAATATAAAAAACATAGTTATTAGACTAATAGGCTACTCTCTGACTGGGATGAAAACACTGTTAAACTCTCTCTCTCTTGCTTTTATTATTTAAAAAAAAAGTAATTAAATAAAGAAACTCGTGATGACTCTAGTTCCAAACTTCAGGATTATATAGTGCACGTTGTAATAAATAAAAATGAAACAATAAAAAAGATGTGTTTCACAAAGGAAAATGACATGATTCCACTAAGCATGGGATTAGAGGAATGAAAAGACAGCCACCCTCAAGTTGAAAGTTCAAAGAAAATACGAGTGAGTGGGAATCCCAGCCCAATACCGCACCCTCTATAAAGTCAAAAATGTGCTTAATTTGGGTGTGGTGCGTAGGGCCCTAGTGGAGTTCCTTTTTTTTTTTTCTTGGGTTGGCACAATAAATATTTTTTCAGATAATTTTAAACATATTTATTTATTTTTCCGTTAATTTGGTACATTTAATTTTTTTTTTAGAAATATTAATCTCAAGAATCAAACTTAAGTAATTTAGAAAAGAAATATATTCAACCATTTAAACTTTTTAAGTTAGCGCACTTCCTTTTATTTTATTTTATTTTAATGATCAAATGTGTATAATATTTGATGGGATGACTTACCACTCACTCTCTCTCTTTTGTTTTCTTGGGTTGATGAAGACAATATTCGTGGACACCAAATGAGGAGACAACAAGGAAGGACACCAAGGTGGAAGAGCCACCCAACCCAACTCATAGTTTTGACAGTTGAATGTGGAAAAGCTCAACATTTTGCTTTCTTTCGATGGAAGATCTGTACAGAAACCTTTTCAACACAAATTTCATGTAAGTGTTCTTGTTTATTTTTTCCTTCAAAAAATTACTTGTGTACATCATGGAAGTATACTGAACCCATCTAAAAATAGTATTTATTTACCATAGAGAAGAGAAGTACATTGCTGAAATCTAAGAAAGATATTACTCAAATTTAGTACTGATTTAAAACATAGTTACAGCTGTGACAAATGGCAATCTTTTGAAAATAAATTTTCTCTTACTTTTCCCACAAAAAGAAACATGTCCAAACAAAGGCCCTTTTCTTCCCCTGCCTTCCTTTCTTTACGATAGGAACACTGTCAGGACAAAAACCCAAAAGACTGTCACTTCCCACACTCTTTCCTAAAATCCCTTCCAAATCCCATGGAAAAAAAAAACTCCCAAATTGTAGCACTCAAACAACTAAACCCTTTTCTTCTCGTTCAATGAGTATGATGATAGTTCATAAATCATTAGGGAAGAGCTTGGAAGATTGTATATACTAAAACTCACAATCTTCATCTGATATCATGGTTTTAGAGACAAACTTGTAGTATTATACTACATCAACAACAAAGGAACAAAAGTAACAAAGTTGATTCCATCATTTCTTTAATAAACAAAGAAGAGGCCAAGAAATTAAACAACCTCCATTTTTTTTTTCTTTTAAATCATACTTCCCTCTTCCTCAAATTAGCACTCTCTATCATTAGATTTGTTACATTACTTGTACTATGAAATCTACCCAAATTACACATATCCACCCTTTAACACCTCCCATCATTAAGAAGTAACAATTCAAAAAAAAAAAAAAAGATTAATAAAAGACCTAACCAAGTTAATCCTTGATTAACAACAAATTAATATAGTAAACATATACTAAACAGAAGAAAAGGAAAAAAAAAAAAATTATCCCAAACCCAGCACCTACCTTGAATTGCCAGCACCACCATGATGAAACCCACCCGAGCCGTACACATGTCCTTGATGATGATGCCCCATCATCATTATCCCACCATACATCCCTCCACCGCCACCACCGCCATTAAACCCTCCTCCTCCTCCTGAACTAACCCCACCACCAGACCCACCACCGCCAGCGGCAGCTCCACCGCCGCCGGACCCACCTGCGCCTGAACCATCTTTCTCTCCTGGTCTACCCATAGAAGTCTTTTCCCCTTCCATCTCTCTGTACTTTTGCAAATAAATCTTTAAAGGATCGACGTAATCCTCAAACCCAAGTGTCGTCATAGCCCAAAGTAAATCGTCACCGTTGATTGTCTTCCGCTTTTCACGCTGACACTTGTCAGAAGCTTCACCCGTAATAAAGCTTATAAATTCGGATACGCACTCTTGCACTGTCTCCTTCGCATCTTTCGAGATCTTCGCGTTCGCCGGCAAAGCTTTCTTCATTATTCTACTTACGTTAGCAATTGGCAGAAACCTGTCCTGTTCCCGCGCTGACAGTTCGCTGTGCGCGTTATGGTTGTTATGTCCTCCTGATTCATTGTCCGAATCCGCCATTAACAGACCTTAATTTAATTAGATCTCTACAGATTAAAAAAAAAAAAGGGTTTAAGGGATTAGAGTGTAGGGGCAAATCGGGAAAACAAAGAAAAAAATTCGCCGGCAAATTGCAGAAGCAGACGGAGAGAAAGAGAGGGGGAGAGAGAGGATAGTGGGTGCGGAGAAAAGGAGGAGGTGATAAGGTCCGTTGGATTAGAGGGGTAATAAGGTATCCGGTATGACATGTGGATTATTTTAGGCCGTTTATTTGTCGATAAGAGGGGAATGACGTGGGTGATTGAGGAGGGTTGGATGGAAAGTGGGGCTCAGTCAGTTTGGACGGTGAAAGAAGTGGACACGTAGTAAAGCAAGTTTGTTGCTGGATATATTAGAGATTCTTTAGGCGGCTGATGCGGCTTGGCTTGGCTATGGATGGGCTTCCCTTCCAGCTGAGGCTTTTTTTTTTTTTGAATGCGTGTCTTTTTGTTCCGTTGGATCATCCATATCTATCTCATCATTCTCAATTTGTCGGCAAAAAACTGTTTTTCTAGTTGGAGTAGGTGCATCTCTCTTTTATGCCATAATAATTAAGGATTTAAATATTCTTATCAAATATCCCATATGATATCATTTTCTAAAATTGTGGATATATTAATTTTTAAAATATTTTTTTATTATTTATAAAATTTAGTAAAAATTTATGTTCAATTTTAAAAATTGTTATATTTTTTTTAAAAAATATATAATATCTTTATATTATATCTATATATATTAAATGCAGAGTCCAAAAATTATTAAATTAAAAATTTGATAAGTATCGATTTTTATATTTAAATATTTCTCATAAAAGTTAGTGTAATCCTTAAAAATTCTAATTTTTATTAAAATAAATTCTTTATTATTATAATTTTTTAATATTATTTCTTAACTAAAATACTAATTTACATATTTCAATATTATTTAAATTATAAAAGAATCTATATATATATATATATCCTAGTAAATAATTACGTATTTTACACGTAAATAAAAAATTTATTAGACTTATGATATATAATAAATAAATAATTAAATATATTATCATTATTAAATAAGGTTTTAAAAATTGTAACAATATTATTTATTTATCAATTTAATATTAACTTAATATAGTTATAATTTATTACAACTTTTTTATTTCTTCAATATTTTTAATATTAATAATTTTATTTTCTCAAAAATTAATTTAATGTAATTTTTTAAGTTTAACTCATAATTAATTGATAAATATTAATTAATTTAATTTTAACTCTTTTTTGTTAAATTTTATAAAAATATCTAAAAACGATAATTATATGTCACGACCCAAAACAAGGGTCATGACCGGCGCTAGGGAACGGGAATTCTTTCAAATCCGGAACCCGTAACAAGCCTAAAAATAAAATAAAACATGCAATAGTAATAATAACAACACAATTCATATATAAATAAAATCTTTTAATACAAATTCAGTTCAAATATTTAAAGTACATATCTCATACAAATATAATACTATATCTTTTAACAATTTTATGACTATTGCAGTGTCTAGATTATAAAATAAAACTCAAGTAAGCAGTTTACATAAAGAAGCCGGAGCGGAAGAAATCCGGCGTACAGGCCTACTACTGAGGTCTGAAGACGATGACTCTCCTGAAAAATAGTCAACGGAAGGGAGTCAGACCTCACTGAGTGAATTACTATAATATATATACATACATACTAAATGTCAATGCACACAGTCAAAAGTATATATAATATGTATGTATATAAGCAAATACACACAAATGTAATAAAAATCATTTTATATATTTTTATTTAAAATCATAGTTTATGAAGGATCGAATAGAACCCTAGAATATCGCAACCTCGAAAACAGTGTTAGACAACACTCTAGCCATACAGGCTCACTTATTCCAAATATATCACTTATTCCATTTAGACAGTAGACTGGCCCCGAGACACTAAGTCAACCGAGCTCCAGCAGTCTGACTGTCAATGTGATTGGCCCCGAGACACTTGGTCAATCGAGCTCCAACAATCACACTCTCAAATCCTATCACACATCAAATAATCATATTCAATCAATATCCACAAATGGTTAGTAATATAGCCTAAATGCTATAAGCGTACCGGTACGTACTCGGTCCTAGTGCTGCCCACTAGGTAGCACGTTCTATTGATATCCTTTATTAATATATAAAACATACATTTATAAAAAATAAATGATGCATGAATTGAATAAAATAGCAACATAAACCATATATATACTAGAAATATACCAAAAATAAACCAGGTATATTTCGAATATATATACGTCAAATAATTCCAATATAATTGTAAACTAAATTAGAAATATATTTAAAAATATTTTAAGTATAAATGTTTAATAAAATATGCATATAATTTAAAATATATCAAAAATAAACCAAGAATAAACTAAAAATAAACTTAAATCATAATTGAGTGATTTATGCATATTTAATCAATATAAAACATACATTTCTAAATCATGCATCCTAAACATATATATATAGAATAGTAACTGTCACGACCCGAACCCGAGGGCACTTGACCGGCACTAGGGAATGGGTAGGCATAAGGCCCCGAAATCCATAGTAAGCCTAAAGGAAAAGAAAATAAAACCATTCATATTCTAAACTTTAATTAACAACAGAACAGATTATCAAACTGCTTAATAAAAATATGTTTCAACATCTCATATTATAAATTGAATTCAAATCTTATACATAAGCGTAGTTTATATGAATAAATTACACAATTATATTTAAACCATACAAATCCTTAATACATATATTACTGCAGCAACCTAGATTAACACACAGTACAGCTTACAATGACCTATATAAAATAGCCGGTGAAGAAGAAACCCGGCATGGAGGTAGTTTGAGGTCGAACTCCCAAGCTCCTGAAAAAAAATAAATTGAGGGGAATCAGACCTCACTGAGTAAGCCAATAAAAAGAGTTGTACGGTTTGAAAACCTTTTTGAAAACTATATATATATTTGTAGTGAAAATAACTTATAATGTATAAATATAGCTTTTGAAAAATCTCGGTAGAACCCTAACCCAAAATCTAAATGGTCAACCGGGCCCACTTATTCCAACTAGACTACCGGTCCCCGAGAGCAAAGGCATCAACCGAGGCACCAAGCTGTAGTCATTCACTTAATCCAAATAAATGGCACTGGTGGTCCCCGAGAGCAAAGGCATCAACCGAGGCACCCATTCTAGTCCATTATTAACCTTTCGATCACTGGCGGTCCCCGAGAGCAAAGGCTTCCACCGAGGCACCCGTCCCAGTTTATCATTCACCAATCATATATATATTACGGATCCATCTCTCAATCTCTACCATGTGCACATAGTCCTGGTGAAGCCCACCAGGTAGTCCGTTCTACCAAAATTTCTCAAAAAAATCAATTTTTAAATAAATAAGATACATTTAATCTTAAATAACAACATTAAATTAAAATAAATCATATAATCAATATAATAAAGTACGAACACATGCATTCTTTAAATAAACACACGCACAGATCGTTCTATTGACTTACAGGATGAATGCGAAGGCTAACGACCACGCATCTGCCTCGGTCTCACAGCTTCTGCTCCGATATGCTCTAAAAGAAAAATAATAATCGACTTTTAAAATATGACTATGGAATCGAAATCAACAGTCAACAAAATAATGAAATTCTAAACTGACTCAAGGAAAGTTGGACAAGACTCGACAGACAGGATAACCTAACTAACGGTATAAATTTTACGAGTATCACATTTTACGAGAAAATCTATCAAAATTTCGACAGAGTCTCCTCTGTAAAACGGACATCTCTCTACCAAAGGTAAAGCCAGACCTGCATAAAAATACACTTCTAATATCCACAACATCCACACTCGAGTCGGGCTCCCAAAACTACACTCAGCCTCGATCGAGATCACAACTCAACAGAATATCGAGAATTATTAACATTTTTCTAAAAACACATATTTCACATACACATATACTAAAAATAGATAAAAATATATAAAATCTCAATTATTCAAAATTAAACAATTAAATTTGTATTCATCATTAAAAATACAATTTCAATCCAAATTAAACTATCGTAATGTATTATATATATATATATATATATATATTGGGAATTTGATATTTAAAATTTATACTACTTAAATAAAAATACTAAGTAAGTTATAAAAATTGTCTAAACCCTTTAAATATTAATAAAACTAATAAAAATCTATATTTTATCATATTTATTATAAAATTACATTTTTACCCCTAGAATATATAAATTACATAATGTGCTATTAATACTAAAATTAATTCCTTAAAATTATTTAATCATGCCAAAAATTCCTTTTCTTAAAATAAACTTCCATAATATAATTAAAATATTTAATCAACTAAAAAAATTTCCAAATATATATTATTTAACCTAGAATCAAATTTGGCATAAACTCAAAAATATTTATAAAAATAGTATAAAAATCACAAAAATTATAATTTGAGTTCTAAAATTAATAACATTTAATAACAACCTCAATTATTAAAATTTTATAATTTTTAACCATAATTTCGAAAATTAACAAAATATTACTAACATTTTCAAAAATTCTACTAAATTTACAATAATTCCTAAAAATTCCAATAAATTTGTTTCACTCAAAAATAATTAACCACAGCCACCCTAATCACTAATTATACCCAAATAAATATCTAATAAAACCAAATAAACATTAAATAATTTCTGGAAATTTAATTAAATTACCCAAAAATTTCAAAAAATCAAAACCAACCTCAATACCTACTATCCGACTTTAACTAACCTAGAATTCACCAGAAATCAAGCAAAGAATTCGAAGAGAGGGAGGACCAAGTGAGCGCTACTCACTGCCAGTAGGACGGGGAAGAAGAGGAGGAAAACTTGCTGTCACCGGAAGAAATGGAAGAGATCGAGCAGCACTGGTGAAATGGACAGTAGTGGCGAGCGGAGATTCAACTGGCAGGATGAGTTGTCGCGCACGCAGGAAGAAGAGCTCACTATCTGACAGGAAGAAGGGAGTCCTATCACGAGGAAGGAGAAGACAGCAGCTGACTGCTTGAGGAAGATGACGGGCACAGGTCTTCTGGCAGAGGTGAGGGTGGCGCCGGTGAAGGGAGCGTCGGTGATGATGGTGGTGAGGAGGTGTGGGTGACAGGGGAGGGTTCTTCAGGTTCTTTTGATAGGTATATATATATATATACTTTAAACTATAATATATAAATATATACATATATAAATATATATATATACATAGATATATATATATATATATATATATATATATATATAGATATATATATATATATATATATGTATACACATATACATACATATATATATGTATCATATAACCTACTAATATACATACACATATAATAATTAAACCCTACATCTATATTTATAAATATACATATGTACATATATTTATAAATATGCATGTATACATATATCTATTTATATGCACATGTACACACACATATATATATTTATTTGTTTATAGACACACATATAGACATTGACTTTAATATAGTTTAGAATAGCACTAATAATAATAATAATAATAATAATAATAATAATAATAATAATAATAATAATAATACTAATAATAATAATAATAATAATAACAATGTAATCCTAGATAATAAGTAAATAATAATACTCACACATATTAATACTCTAAATAATATTAACGTACATATAATATAATATAATACGATAAGGAAAGTAATTATTAATAATATGATTTGATAAGAATACCCCTTATTATTTAAGTAATTATATAGGGTATTACAGTAACTCACACTTAGTGCACTCCTCGAGATGGGTCCGACAGGCCTGGTCCACTAGGCCTCGGTCTCGGCACAATTAAACATACAAAAATAACAGACATAAGAATAAACCTAACAGAAAATCCTAGAAACTCGGTCTAGAATATTAGACACAAAATCAAAATTAAGGTTCGATCGGACATCACGTTTTACGAGAATTCTACCAAAAATCCAGTAGAACCTCCCTTGTAAAACGGACATTTCTCTACTCAAAGAGTAGAACTGACCCTGCAAAGAAATACCCTTCAAAAATAAATATAAAACACAACCAAAATCCCTCGGTCGGACTCCAAACTACAAATCACCGACCGAGGTCCACAATTCACAAAACAATATAGAAATACCAAAAATACTCTTATATCATAGAAATACATTTTATAAGTAGAAATTACATAATTAACCCTAAAACACAGTAAAAACCGATAAAACTCATTTATTTAGAAAAATCGTATATTATATATATAATTTGAAAATAATTCACGAAAAATAGTTTTGATTAATTAAAAATACTAAATAATTTGCAGAAATCATTTTTATACCTTAAATAACTATTAAAACCAATTTAATTACATTTTTAGTCAATTTAGGGTAAAATTAACAAAATACCCCTATATATATAAATATACTAAAATTACTCCAAAAATTCACCAAAAATAATATAATTGCACAAAATTAATTTTCTCAACATATTTATCAATAATATCAATAAATAAACTCAATTAACCAATTAATTTCAATTAAAAACACAATTAACCCTATTTTTCCAAAATTACATAAACTAATTAAATTCAAAATAAATACATAGAAATTCATAAAAATTCCAAATAAATTTCTATAATTCATTTCAACACCTATATTTATCATAAAACACAATTTCATAATTTAATTAATTAATTTTTGAAAATTAGAAAATAATAATAAAATATTCAAAAATCAAAATAATTTCCAAAAATTCTACAAAAATTCACACATGTAGATTAATCTAAGGGGAAAAAAATTTGTGAAGGAATTTTTCATGAATCAATCATTTGAAGCTCAAAATAAAATTGAAAACCCTAAAATGGCCGAATTGAACAATTGACAAAAACCTTACCAAATCAAGTTTTAAGCTTAAAAAAAGCTTGGAATTGTCTTCTATGGCTTCAAAGGAGTTCAACGGCACCAGAATGAGGGAATTTGGTGGCCGGAATCGTGAGGTGTGGAAGAAGAGGCCAACTCTCGGCCAAAATGCCAAAACACACTTCACCGCCGCCGGAAGGGAAGTCTGCAAGCGGCGGAACAGCTAGAGGGAGGAGGTGGCACGCCGGGAGGCACACCGATGGTGAGAAAATGGGATGGCAGACGGTGGTTTGGTGAGAAGGGCGATCGAAGATGGTGAAGAGGAGTCGGGGGCAGATTGGTAATTTGCCAAAAAATTTTGATTCTAGCTTATATCATGTATATATATATGTATATGTATTATTACACTATATATTATAATATTATAAATTCCACACACATTAAATATACTCCACACACATATAAATTAATATTTTAAAATTTAATACACCTAAAAATAATTAAATAATATTAAAACTAATTAATAAATAATAAAATATTAAGGTAATTAATTAAACCCTAGTTAAATAAATAAATACACATATATACGTTATTTGGTACTTTAAAAATATATATGAGTTCATGCAAGTCTGTAAAATTGTTTAAAATAATTAATAATAAATAATTTACATGTCAATTTTTCCGAAAATGTAAGTCCCGAAATTTTTTTACGTAAAATGCTTAAAATAATATAAAACAATTAAAAATCAATTTTAATTAAACCACAACTCATGAAATATCATAAATATATACAAAAATTATTAACACTGCATATCCCGATGCAGTATTAAAATATTTAAAAATACGGGATATTACATTATACTACTTTTATTACATACAATAAACTTTCAAACAAATTATATAATTAAAATAAAAATCATATTTTCAATTAAATTAGAATTATGTGTTAATTATTTTCATGTTTATTAGAGAAGTTAACCTAATTACACTATGAAAATACACTTTCAATTAAATTAGAATTATATTAATTTAATTTAATTTAATTTTGTTACAAATAAAATAGAATACATACTTTCAATTATATTACAAATATATGTTAATTAAATTAATTTTTATTAGATATAAAATAGAAGTTAACCTAATTAGAATAAAAAAATACTTTCAATTAAATTAGAATTTTATTTAGAGATAAAATAGAAGTTAACCTAATTAAAATACTTTCAATTAAATTAGAATTATATTTAGTTAATTTAATTTTTATTAGAGATAAAATAGAAGTTAATCGAATTAAAATAGAAAATAGACTTTCAATCACATTAAAATTATATTTTAGTTAATTTAATTTAATTTTTTATTAATAAATGACTAAATTATCTAATTTTTATATAATAATAAATGAAAATTATTTTATATATATATATATATATATCTTTATTATAGTTCTTTAGTATTATTTTTTAACTAAAAAACTATTATATATATTCTAAAAGTTCTTATATCACACTTATTTTTAATTTCAAATAACTCAATCATTTTTCCTAAATTATTAGAAATTCTATTGTTAAACAATTTCTTAACTATTACACATACTCCAATAATAATTTAATAGTCTCAAAATAAATTCTATTATATTTAAAAATAATGGCAATAAAAATTAAATAAAATAAAATTAATGTAATATATTTTATTTATAATTTATTTAGTTACCCTTTTCTCTTTATAAAAATTCTTATTTTAAAATACATATGTTTTATTCAATATAAACATTTTAATTATACTACATCTAAAATACTATTTTTCTTTTTCATTTAAAATTATTATATTAAAATGTGTATATTATTTAAAGTTCGCGCAATATACGGATTTATGACTAGTTTATATAATATTTAAACCACTCAATCATTTTTTCTAAATCATTAGAAATTTTATTTTTAAAATTTTTTTTAACTAAAACACTATTATACCAAGTAAATCAATATAGAGAGTTAGAAATAAATTTGGATTTTAAAAGTGATTTTTATATATTTTTGAATTAAATTATTATGAATTTTAATATTATATGAGTTGTCACGACCCAAAACAGGGACCATGACCGGCGTTAGGGAACGGAAATTCTTTCGAATCCGGAACCCATAGCAAGCCTAAAAATAAAATAAAATAAACATGCAATAGTAATAATAACAATATTAAATGTAGCAAAAATAAAAATCATAGATATAATAATAGCATATGCGCCAACTGGATTTAAATCAAATCCTCATCATTTCATATATATAAATCTTTATACAAATCCAGTTCAAATATAATACAACATCTCTTTAAGTATTTAACGACTACTGCAGTGTCTAGATAAAATAAATCCAAGACTCAGAGAAGCAGTTTACACAAAGAAGCCGGAGCGGAAGAAATCCGGCGTATAGGCCTGCTACTGAGGTCTAAAGATGATGACTCTCCTGAAAAATTAGTCAACGGAGAGGAGTCAGACCTCACTTAGTGAATTACTATAATATATATACATGCATACTAAATGACAATGCATACAATCAACAGTATATATCTAATATGTATATATACAGGCAAATACACACAGATATAATAAAATCATTTTATATATTTTTATTTAAAATCATCGTTTATGAAGGATCAAATAGAACCCTATGATATCGAAACCTCAAACAGTGTTAGACAACACTCTAGCCGTACAGGCTCACTTATTCCAAATATATCCACTTAATCCATTTAGACAGTAGACTGGCCCCGAGACACTAAGTCAACCGAGCTCCAGCAGTCTGACTGTCAGTGTGATTGGCCTCGAGACACTTGGTCAATCGAGCTCCAGCAATCACACCTCCAAACCATATCTCACACATCAAATAATCATATCCAATCAATATCCACAAATGGTTAGTAATATTGCCTAAATGCTATAGGCGTACCGGTACGTACTCGGTCCTAGTGCTGCCCACTAGGTAGCACGTTCTATTGATATCCTTCATCAATAAATATAAAACATCCATTCACAAATAAATGATGCATGAATTTAAATAAAATAACAATATAAACCATATATATACCGAAAATATACCAAAAGTAAATCAGGTATATTTCGAGTATATATATATGTCAAATGAATCCAATCAAATTATAAATTAAGCTAGAAATATATTTAAAAATATTTTAAATATAATTTATTAACAAAACATGCATATAATTTAATATATACCAAAAATAAACCAAAATAAACTAAATATAAACTTAAGAAATAATCAAATTATTTATGCATATTTAATCAAAATAAAACATGCATTTCTAAATCATGCATCCTAAGCATATATATATAAAATAGCAACTCACAAATTAGTGCGCTCCACGAGATAGATCCGACGGGTCTGGTCCACTAGGCCTCGGTCTCAGCGTAACTAGACAAACAATAACGACAGAAATCAGAATAAACCTAACAGAAATCCTAGAATTCGATCTAGAATATTAAACACAGAAACAGGATTAGGGTTCGACCGGACATCACGTTTTACGAGAATTCTATCGAAAATTCGGTAGAACCTCCCCTGTAAAACGGACATCTCTCTACTCAAAGAGTAGAGCCGACCCTGCAAAGAAATACACTTCGAAAAAACAAGCTCAACCACTCATTCACAACTCCTCGGTCGGACTCCAAACTACAGTCTACCGACCGGGGTCCACAAACACAGAACAATTCAGAAATACCAAAAATACACTTATAACCTAGAAATACATTTTATAGGTAAAAATTACATAATTAACCTTTAAACACAGTAAAAACCGATAAAAACTCATTTTATTAGAAAAACCGTATATTATATATATATATTTGAAAATAATTCACGAAAAATAGTTTTAATTAGTTAAAAATACCAAATAATTTTTAGAAATAATTTTTATACTTTAAATAACTATTAAAACCAATTAAATTACATTTTTAGCCAATTTTTTATAAAATTACCAAAATACCCCTATATATATATATATATATATATATATATATATATATATATATATATATATATATACACTAAAATTCATTCAAAAATTCACCAAAAATAGTATAATTATCCAAAATTAATTTTCTCAACATATATATCAATAATATCAATAATTAAACTCAATTAACCAATTAATTTCAATTAAAAACACAATTAACCCTAATTTCCCAAAGTTACATAAATTTAAATAATTCAAAATAAATACTTAGAAATTCATAAAAATTCCAAATAAATTCCTATAATTCATTTTAACACCCATAATTATCATAAAACAAAATTTCATAATTTATTTAATTAATTTCCGAAAATTAGAAAATAATATTAAAATATTCAAAAATACCCAAAAATCAAAATAATCTCCAAAAATTCCACAAAAATTCATACATGTAGATTAAGCTACTAGGATAAACATTTGTGAAGGGACTTTTCATTAATCAATCAATTCAAAGCTCAAAAAAAATTAAAAACCCTAATATGGCCGAAATCAAAAATTCAAAACCTAAGCAAATCAAGACCAATTCAGCTCAAACCAAAGCTAGAATCACACTCACTAGAGCTCAAGGAGAAGAAAGATACTGGCAGTGTCAAAAATGGTGGCCGGAATCATCGTGATCAACGGTGGTTCAACTTTCGGCTTCTCCGGCCAAAAATGGCTTCCAAACGTCGGAAACGGCGGCTACAGGCGGCGAAAGAGGCTGGGGAAGGTGGTGGCACACCAGACAGCACACCAACGGTGAGGAATCGGCAGTTACAGGAGTCGTACGGCGAGGGAAACGGTCGGGAGGAAGAAGAGAGAAATCGGGTCAAAAATGTAATTTTTCAAAATTTTTGGTTTTTAACTTATAATATGTATATATATATACTTTATACTATATATTAAAATAATATTAAATTACACACATTAAATATACACCACACACATATAATTTAATATTTTAATGATTTATACTAAATAAAAATAATTAAATAACAATAAAACTAATAAATAATTAATAAAATATTAGGGTAATAAATTAAACCCTAATTAAATAAATATATACACACATAGGCTTTATTTAGTAATTTAAAAATATGTATGAGTTCATGCAAGTCCGTAAATATATTTAAAATAATTAATAATAAATTATTTACGTGAAAATTTCTCCGAAAATGCAAGTCCCAAAAAAATTTTACGTAAAACACTTAAAATAATAATAAACAATTAAAAATCAATTTTAATTAATCAACAACTTATAAAATATCAATATCATATTTAAAAATTATTAACACTGCATATTCCGATGCAGTATTAAAATATTTAAAAACACGGGATATTACATGAGTGAATGCTTAGACCATATTCCACAAATATATATAATTCTTATATCAATAATAATATAATATAGAACGACCAAATCCAATATTTAATTAAAATTAATAATAATATAATGTTTAAATTAATTATTTGATACGTATTTATTATTGTTACCATTATTTATTATTATAATAATGATTAAATTACTATGTTGTATGTATATATTCATTAATTAACATTATGTTGTATGTATCATTTACACTATTTTTTTATTAATTATTTTATACATAGAAAATTTTAATTTTTTCAGCTCATAATATTATAGTTTCTACTATAATATATGGCAAATTTCCTATTTGGTTTTTAAAAGATTGGAAAATTCAAATATAAATAAAATTTAAGCAAAAAATTAAATTTCTTTTGTAATAAAATTTAAAATTAAATTATAAATAATTATTAAATTTAATTAAAATCTATAACAATCAATGTGCTAAAAATATTTATCACATAAAATTTTAATTAGTTAAATTATTTAAGATTTTAAAATAATTTAATAAAATATATATTAATTTACTGTCTGCACATCGCACAAATTTACAACTATTTATATCGCAAATTATATCATGACCTCCTATCCATATTGTATTATGAATTAAGAGTCAATTGCACGTGTGAGTGTTGTATTTTAACACACACTCTCTCTCTTTTTTAACGTTTATTTTCTCTTTTTTTTTTTTAACACTATGCTCTCTTTTCTTCTCTAGTTATTACCATTCTACTCTTTTCTTTTCTTCAGTCTCGAGATGTTTCTCTCTTTTTTTTTTTTTGCTTTTCCTTTTCGCCAGTCACGATTCCTACCTTCTCTCTTCTACACTTTATTTTATTTATTTTATTTTTTTGGATCAGTGGCTCTTAAATGCTTCGAAACCAAGGAAGATTTGTAAAAGTTACACATATGTTCTTTTAAAATTCAACAGCTGCTCATTCTTTTTCTTCTTCTTTTTGTATTTTTTTATATTGAATTTTGACTATAAATTATTTTGTTGCATTTGTTTAGTTTGTGCATATAAATTCTTTAGTTGTAATGAAAATATTCATGTGTTATTGATCAGAAGTTCATATATTATTAAAATAGAGATTAAATTGAATGTGAATCTGCAGGTGAAAGTTTATGAACTTGTTGCAAAATTTATTGATCTTGGCCTGCATGTTCATTTGAACTTGTAGGCAAAAGTCAATGAACTTGCAGTGAACTCATTGATTTTAACCTATAAATTCATTGATTTTCATGACCATACAAGTGAATATCAATGAACTTCATTGTTTTGATCAATTAACTTATTAATTACTATAAGTATAAAGAGAAATTAACTAATTAAAACAAAACTTAACCCCTGGTCTAATGCACTCTCTTCTCTTTGTGTTTTTTTTTCTCCTTCACATAATTAAAATCATCACTATGCTTCTTTTTTTGATAGAAGATCATAGTGATAGGTAGAAAAGGTCATGGGTTGGATTTTTTTTTTTTTAATTCTGAATTGTATAGCCAAGTTGATTTGAATAGCATTTTTGGTTTTTGTATGCCCATTATTGTCTCTGTAAATTGATAGTGATAATAAAGTGAGTTAGAGATGGTGTAATTAATTTTTTATTTTTTATGTTTTGGGTTTTGACTTTGTAAATGGACATGAATTTGTATGAGAAGATTAATGAACATATAGGTAAAGGTAAATAAACATATTGCAGACTCATGGAATTTGACGTGCAAGTTCATTGAATTTGTATGTAAAAGTCAATGAATTTGTGTGAAAAAAAAAGACATTGATGGAAAAAATAAAAAATGTGCGCATTTTTTATTTTGCACGTGCAATGGCCATTAGTTCATATTACAATATGAACAGGGGTTCATGATATAGCAATCCCTAGTTATATATTAAATACTACTAAGTTTTAAAGTCATTAAGCAAAAAATTGACAAGTTTCTATCTTCATATTTGAGTATTCACCTTAAAATCTAATGTGTCAAATTCTTAAAAATTCTAATTTTTACTAAAAATAAAATATTTATTATAGTTTTTTAGTATTATTTTTTAACTAAAACACTATTATACATATTCTAACACTACTCAAATTCTAAAAGTTTTTTTTATAATACATATGTTTTTTTTTAATCTCAAATCACTCAATCATTTTTTCAAAATTACTCAATCATTTTTTCTAAACCATTAAAAATTTTATTTTTAAAAATATTTTTAACTAAAACACTATTATACATATTTCAATAGTAATTTAACAGTCTCAAAAAAAATTCTATTATATTTAAAAATAATGGCAATAAAAATTAAAGAAAATACAATTAATGTAATATATTTTATTTTTAATTTATTTAGTTACCTTTTTCTCTTTATAAAAATTCTTATTTTAAAATACATATGTTTTATTCAATATAAAACATTTTAATTATATTGTATCTAAAATACTACTCTTTTTTTTATTAGAAATTATGTCATTTATTCCAATTAAAACATCCATTTTATTCAATTAAAAACACATTTTTCTTTTTATTGTGTAATTTATCAATTATTTTTTATTTTTATTTATCCAATTATTATTATTATTATTATTATTATTATTAGTATATATATATATATATAATTTTAATAAAAAATTATAAAATAAAATTATTATGGCAACTTTCTAAATTTTCACTCTTATATTTAATTCATTTATAATTTTAAATTTGTTATAATTATTTAATAATTATATTAAAATATGTATATTATTTAAAGTCTGCATAACGCGTAGATTCACAAATAGTTTAAATATAAATTATTAAAATTATAATAAAAATATGATTAATATAATAGTTATATATTGTACAAACATGAAAATTTAGACTCTCAACATCGTATTATTTTAAATAATAATAGATATATGACAATTTTTTTAATATTATATTAAATTTTTATGTGGTTCAACTCCATCCTTTGAAATGTCTTCTCTTTGTAATCCAGTGATTCAGATGATAAATATTATAAGGTGAAGTTATGAGTTCAATTTCCCACTTTCCCCTTAACCTCTTACCTGTTAAAAAAAAGAAAACTCCATCTTTTGAAAGTAATCATATGTTACATATCTTTGAACGTGCATTGTATATTTAAGCTGATTAATATAGTTGAGGCATCCTTTTAATAGAAATATGGAAAAGAAAATATTTTTTTATCATTTTTATTTATTTTTTATTAATTCAATGCTTCACTGATATTTCAAACATTTAGATAATACATTGTTGTTTTCATTTTGAATTTTTAAATTGGAAATATTTCATCACATATCGTAAGAAATGTTTTCATTGATATTTTTTAATATTGCAATATTTTGTAAGAAATATTGCTAGAAAAATTTTAATATCAAGACCTTTCGATATTTTATATACCCATGATAATAGCCATATATACACATATATTTTTAAGTCCATGGTTATAATACCAAAAAGAAAACAAAACAAAAGTAACATATCTCAAAATTTACAATTGATTTATAGCAAAAATATAATAAATACTATGCTTTAATCATTTTATTATTTTAAAATTAATTGTTTCCAATATTTAAAATTTTCTTTGATTTACTTTTAAATTTTGGTAATTTTAATAGTAGTAATAACAAAAAGGCTAAATGATCTAAAAAAATTCAAATTTTTTAACTTGTTGCGATTTTAAAACTTTGACAAAAATGTCTAGATTTAATAAATTTATAATAATTATAGTCCAAAATTAATTTTGATTAAAATTAAGTACATTTTAAGTGGCACTAATGATATAGAGCTGACTATCATATTGACTAAATATTTGCATAAAAAATCAAATATTTTCAATTCATAGTAATTTTGTCCCAAAATTTTAATGTTGGCATAAATACCTTAGTTTTTTTTAATATATTACATGATGTTATTGAATATGTAATATTTATTAATTAATTATAATATTTAAGTTGGTCTTTCGAGATCCTACATTAGTTGTGGAGTTTGTATGTGTTTGAATTATATGAATTAGCACACCTTTATAAAATTATCATGTCTTTGTGAATAAGCTTGACTTGTCCCTAACCCAATTTATATTATACATGTTTTGTATAATTCAAAAAAAAAAAAGAAAGGATTTGTAGTGTGTGCAATGTAGGGTCTCCCATTCATGTGAATTGGGGAGTAGGCTAATCTTTTGCAATTTTACATCAGTTGTAAAGTGTGTGTCTGTGTTATATGAATTAACATACCTTTACAAAATTCTCATGGTTTTGTGAAGGAGTGTTTCTATCCCTAACTAAGTGTGTGTTTTGTACAATTCAAAAACAAATTGTAATATTTAAATTATCAATTATTTTATAATCTATAAAAATTTTAAAAATTTGTATTCTACATTTAACGTTAAAATATATTTATCTAATTACTAAATTTTTAATTATTGAATTATTTCAAAATAAAATAATATTTACATAATAAATAACTAAAAGTATTATTAAAATTAAAAACATATTCACACATCTATTGAAAATTTCAATAGTATTATATCATTTATTTAATTTTAAATACATAAAATTTAAAATTTAATACATGTATTAATACTTTTCAATTTTTTATACATGTATGTATATATATTTAGTTTTAATAATATTTATGATTATAAATCATGTGAAATATTTTATTTAGTAAATAATTTATTTATTATGTTGATATATTTTAGTGTTAAAGAAAGTAATACACATTTAAAATTTTATATTTAAATAATATATAATTTAAATATTATAATAATAAATAAATATAAAATTCTGTAAATATTTTATTAATTAAATTAAACATTAGTTATTAATATGCAATTATTATTTTATTTTGAAATAATTTAATTATTAGATTAATGTATTTCAATATTAAATATATGATGTATATTTTTACTTTTTTACAAATTATAAGAATGATTGATAATTTAAGTATTATGATTAATTACTAAATATTACATATTTAATAATAAAATATAATATATTTGAAAATTTTAGATATTTATACTAAAATTAAAGAATTTGAAAAAATTTATTATAAATAAAAAACATTTGATCTTTTTATGTAAATATGTAGATGATATAGCAATAGATCCCACATTAATAATACCATATAGGAGAATATGCCAACAATTCCACACTCAATTTTGAACAAAATCAATTTTGGGTTATAATTGCTACAAATTTCTCAATTTTAAACAATTTTGTCAAGATTTTAAAAATACTAAAATTGCAATAAGCTGAAAGGGTTTAAATTTTTTAATATACATATATATATATATATATATATATATATATAGACAAAAAAATAATTATCATTATAAACAATGATATTACTACTAAATCAAACATAAAAAAGATAAAATTATGAGATATTTATTGAAACTAAGATTTAATTCTTTTTATAATTGGGGAAAGAAATTACGATATATAGCAAAATTTTATTATTTAAGTGATACCAACATAAAATTATAGAGTATTGAAAATGTTATTAAAAAAAAAAAAGTAAATTATAGGGCGCTTATTTGTACATTTTTCTAATTTTATATATTATTTAACAATGATAAATTATGTTGCACTGTTATGGATAACAATTTTATGAATTTAAAACAAATAAATATTATATAATTATTTTCATTAGCCCTATCTAACAACTAAAAACATTCATAACTCATCTCTTCATTTTTATATTTTAATATCTAAAATTATTGTTATTACGACATATATATTATTTTAATTTTTAATTCTTAATATTTAAAAATATTAACTTTAATAGTTATAAAAAAAATTAAAAGATAGATAACAAATAAACTAAGATATTACATAAAAATTCCATACTTCATTTTTTTTTCATTTAATCTATAATTTTTAAAATGATTTTATGTATATAGCTCTGATAGCTCAGGATAGCTTCCCTATAGTTTCCGATGAAGATTCCGATGAAGGTCTTGTTGCCTCACTGTCAGCCGAAAAAAACCTCTTACGCTACTCTTCTCTCTGTGTCAACTCTCCTAGCTATCATCGTCCTATTTCCATTCATGATTTCCTCTGAAGATCCTCCACCATGGAAATCAAGGTTTCAGCTAATGAGAAGTTTTCTAAACTCAAGAGTCCTCACAGCAAACTATCTGCTGTATATTCCAATCCAAACTTAAAGTCTTGCTAATGATCACCAGGCACATGATTTGGGTAAAAACAGCCTTCTGCTCTCTTTTAGTAGTGAAGTGGATCCTGTAACGGTTAGGAATGGAGTGCCATGGTCTATTAATGGGTCTTTGAAGCTTGTTGTTGTATGGGTTTTTAACTTATTCATAGATAAGATGGATTTCTCTTGGAAAGTCAAGTGGGTAAACAGTCAGCTTGCCTATGAACAATGGATTTCTCTTGGAAAGTCAAGTGGGTAAACAGTCAGCTTGCCTATGAACAATGGATTTCTGCAGAAGCAGTAGGTAAGTTGCCTTTGTCTCGCCTTCCTTCTCCTACAAAAGTTTGTGTGAACTCTGTTGCTCTCATAGAGATCATTGAAAAACTATCTCTAGAACTTTCTAACACGCCTCAAATGGTGGCGTGTCCTTATCACCACTTTGGCAGCGACTCAAGAAAATTTCCATGTCGTGTTGTGAAAGGAAGTCTTACTGAAGCTGACTGACCTTAGTGCTGCTACCAGAGCTCATGATAATTCTCAGGCATTCTATGATGCCCCCTCTGTTCATGTGGGCCAATTTGCTATTCACGATAACCAGCTTCTTGGCAATGCTTTTTATCAAATTTATGCTGGTCTTTCAGAATTGTCTAAGATAACTTGTCTAAAGTTATCTTTTATTTTGCTAATGCTTTGTGATAGTCATACCAAATACTGGCAGAAATTGTCTGATGACATCTCTTGGGGCTAAATTCCCTGGCGTATGTATCCCTGCTTTAAATATCTAATGAATTTCCTCTGTTAAAAAAAAAAAATGATTTTATGAATAGAAATTTTATGTTATTATTATAGGACAAAAAATAGTCAAATAACCACTTAAATTCTATTATTATCTAATTATAAAATTTATTTTCATTATAGAAATTTTTATAACACAAGACAATACACATTATTCTCACATGTAAAGTCTCATCTGAAAATTTAGCATATTATTGTTACACCCTTATTTTCAGAGCTTGCTAGTGATGCTAATGTTTCGCACTTTGGATGGCTTTGGAGTTGAATCCTTTGGCACAACAATGGTAAGAACACCATTCTCTACCTGAGCTTTAATCTGATCCAATTTCACATTTTCTGGCAATTCAATCTCTCTTGAAAAATTCTTTTTTCCTGCACCTCTCTCAGCTACATGCCAAACTACATCCTTTCCTTGATCCTTCTCTTTACCACCCTCTGCCTTTATGTGCAATATGTTCCCTTCTTCCACCTGCACCTTTATTTCCTCTTTGCTGTACCCTTTAAGAAACAAAATTACAATAAAATTATCTCAACAGAGCAAATCCATCACAGTCAAGAAATTGAAACAAAATTACATAAATATTTGTAACTTACATATTCAGCAAATTAATATATTTAGTAAGAACAAGTATCTAGTTCCAAGCCAGTCAGAGCACAAAAACAAGTCAAGAATATAGCAAAAAATACAGATAATTGTTTAAGAAAGAAAACCCATGAAGCTAAAAGCAGTATTTATAAAGTCTCAGCTAATTAGGAGATGAAAATTGTAGGTAGATATAATAAAAAGAGCGAAGAGAAGTACCTGGAACATTGAGCTTGAAGATATGGCCAGAAGGGGTTTCAAGCCAGTCCAGGAGAGCAGCTGAACCAGACCATTCGCGGAAGATGGGAGGGTTCAAGAAGAGGCGCCTGAAAGGGGAGCTGAAGATGCCATCAGCCATTGTTATCTCCGGAAACTGTGCTTGTGAGTTTAATTTTTTTTTTTTGAACAAAAATGCAGTTTCTTGTATTACATATATTTTATTAAGATAAATATAGGGAGTTGTGATGTGAAATAATCCAGAAGGTTCCAGTATTTATCTTCTGTGTGTATGAAGCTTTGTAGAAAGGCTCATTATTAAAACTGATATGCCAAGTGTTTTTCCTTTTAGAAATTTTGCGTTTATAAATTGTTTGGTTAATAAAATTTATTTGTAAATTTAAATATATATATATATATTTAGTTTTAATAAAAAATTTATAAAATTTATTAGAAATTTTAGTTTTTTATTTTTTTGAAATTTTTAAAATTAAATTTAAAATTTATTTAAAAATAAATTCTATTCATTTAAAAATAAAATAATTTTTTTTGTAAAATTGAACTAAATAAAGGGTTAATATCCCTCATTCTTACTAAATTTGTAAGATTTATCTTTGATAGTTGCTCAAAAATAGTGCATAATCTCAAATATTTATAAGTTAATGTAAACATAATCTTATTATTATTATTAAATTTAAATTATTTTATATTAAACAGTTTAATTTTTTTAATAACATATGATTGTGATAAAATTCTTAAACTTTTCATTTTATAGAACAATCATATTTTGAAAGAGTTATTTATTTATATAAATAATATATCTATTTCAGAACATAAATTAAATCTTTTACTACATCTATATTATTATTCTTTTAACTTTAAAAAAAATAATAAATGTATTTTAAATTTAATACATCTTTAAACTTTAATATTTTAACTATGAATTTTTATTTTAAATTGATAGTTATTTATCAGGATTATTATATAGCTATTAAATTTTAAAATAATAAACTTTTTATTTATATATTTTATACAAAATTACTTTTGATACAATAATCTATAGTAAAATTAAGTATTTTATATCCGGATAAGTTACTGATGCAAGAAACAATGATACTGGATTTTAAGAGTACCAAAGTTATGGGTTGGGCTGCAATTGAACCCTAAATGAGCCTCAATAGAAACTTCTGGAGCCTAATTTTATGGATTGTTATACCATGCACCTTATCCATATTGGAATATGAACTGTCTCTTTTTTTTTTTTAATATTTTTTTAAGGTTTTGCCTCTCAGCTACTTATCTTCAAGCAACAAGGCAAAAGCCATATGTTGGCTCGCAAGTCACGGTGTTCTAAGAGGATTTTTGGATTGGTTCTTTTAATCCATGCCATCTGAATTGGTTCAAAATTATATATATATAAAAAATTATTTCATTTTAAAATTTTTAATTATAATAAATAGAGCTTTACTAATATTTTTATTTTAGTTAAATAATATAAATGTATTATTTAAATAATATATGTTTATAAAATAAAATACATAGATTTATCATTCAAAGACTGCATAAGTTTATTATTGGTCTTCACTCGTAAGTTTATTAATTTTCACTTACAGGTTTATTGACTTTTAAACCTGTAGGGTTTATTTGACCTTTAAACCTATATATTCATTGATTTTCACCTGCATATTAAATGATTTTTACTTGTAGATTTATTGACTTTTACTTGTAGATTCATTGATTTTCACCTATAATTTAATTAATATTTTCCTTTCAATTTCATAAAGTATTAAAAAGTATTTTTTATTTATTAAAAAAATATTTTTTTCCTTTTATTTTATTAATTATAATAGTTGAATTTAATTTTTTATTCATAATTTTAGTCAAAATAAAATTTTTATTAATTAAAAATTTTTTAATTTTTATTTTTTTAATTATAATAAATAAAATTTTATTTATATTTATATTTTAATTAAATAATATAAATTTATTACTTAAATAATGTAAATTTATAAGATAAAATATGTAAAATTATTATTTAAATAATGCAACTTTTTTAACTTTTACTTGCATATTCATTAATCTTTACGTTTAGATTCATAAAATCAAAATATTTGATTGTCAAAGAATTATAATTAAATGAAAAATCAAAATATTCAAGAGAATAATCAAGCAACGTTTGTCCTTTATTCCACAATTGTGCTCGCACTATCGCATCAACACCATATAAATCTGAAATACAGTTTTGCAAACCTAAAAATCATTTTAGTTTTTACAGCAAGTTAATCTAACAACACAAAGACATATACCTTGTAGAGCAACCAAGCAAAAACCTTGGTTTTGCAACTTTGGTTGAGGCCTAAGCATTGTACCACGCGGACCTTCAATTTTTCTTTTACGGGGAGAGTGGAAAAAAAAAACATCGCGTGATTAACCTTTGACCATATTACTATTGAGACAAATGTCCATAATATAATTTGTGGAATCTTAAAAGTGAAGCTTGTCAGAGCATTTTTCCACGTAAGAATTGGGAGGGCTTCTAAAATTGGAAGAAAATTTTGTGTTATGAAAATTAATTTTAATATATATGATATATATTTTATCTATGTTGATTGAAAAATCGTTTAATTGATCACTCGTGTCTATCTAAGAAGCTTAGAGTTAATCTCGTTAGATAAAAAGGGACTTCATCGCTGCAATATACTTCTCTAACAATGAAAACAAACCACCAATCTAAAGCATTAAAAAAAGATGAAAGTTTAAAAAACAATTGAAAAAAAAAATTAATAAGTTAGAAATCAAAACCACATATATTTATATAATAGTATGTATGTTATGATTTGTCATAGCATCTCATATCTTTCTCATGATGCCAATTACATGTCAATTCTGTATAGAGTGCACCTTTTAAATTTCTTCAAACATATATCACATAGCCCTAAAAAAACAAAAAGAAAACATCCACATCTGTTTATAAAAATTATAATTAAGGTGTGATAACCATCCATTATGTATATCAAATTACATCCAGGTACCATATATGGCATTACAAAAAGTCTTAAACATGGTACCTCAACTAAATCATAAAAGTATCATTGATTAATTCTTTAAAATTCATAAGCATAGTGTCATATCTCAAATTTGATTGTCCCAAAAAAAAGTCCAATGATGAGACGAACCTCTAAGATGACTAGAGACTGCCTATTTGTAACACTTTTGAAGTGTGCAACCTTAAAAAACCTAACTGACCCTGCCATTGTGAAAAATCGATCACCAAACCATTAAGTTGTACTCCGACCTTACAAAATGCGAATTATCGAAACAATAAAAAACTTATTATGAGAATTCCTTTTTTGGAACACTCAACTTGTTGGATCGATGTTCATTTCGTTAGACCAAGACCCAACTTTATGAAAAATAAAAATTGATTTTGATAAAACTGACTTCAAAAACACATCCAAAAGTAGTCCAAAAATGGTCCAACACAACTCGAGAATCAACGTATATTGCTTAGAAGTGTGCGTGAAGCCATAAACACTCCTAGGTGTCATATGCTAAAATCAAAGCCAAATCAAACAAAACAGATTTCGAAAAAAAATGTCCGGGAGGCTCTAAAATCTCTGGAAGTGGTCCTAGAATGTTCTAACACAACACGAGGATTAGCACATGTCACTCAAAAGTGCGCATAAACACCCTTAGGTGTCATGCACTAAAATCGAGGCCAAATTTGACAAAACAGACTTTGGGAAGGCATCCAAAAGGCTAAAAAACCCTAGGATCCAACCTTGAAAAAGCCTGCGTAAGTCCATAATAGAGTGCATAATTGCGCGTAAGTGCAGGTGGCTGCACCAAGTGCGCATCATGCGCACTTCATGTGGCCACGCTCTCCATCCTAGGGACGAAAACGTGACCACGCCTATATCCCCTTACTCCAGAAATTTTTTACTATAAATAGACAAATTTACACCCCATTTTGAGGGGGGGGGGGGGGAGCAAATGGAAGCGCACACACACTTAAAAATCTACCAGATTGAAGGCGTTGGAAACCTTTTTCCAAATAGTTTTTGCTCTCCCATTATCTTTTTCTTAGGAGATTAGATCTCTTTTCCACTAAACCAAGCCTCATCTTTGTCAAAGCATGCTTCAAAGGTATACAAACTAGCATCATTTTGTTGTTATTTTGAACCTCTCGACGAGGAAAGCTTGATAATCCCTCAAAGCTAAACCTTCAAAACCCATACAAGCTCAGTAGAGTTTGAGGACCACACAATCATTTTAGAATGTTTATTTTATCACATTGCAATTTATTTTATTGTTACCAATATTTGAGAATATTTTTATGCTTGTATGATGAGACTAGTAATTTTGCATGCTATATGAATAATCTATGCTTTATTATGCTCATTTCATTTCATTATTCTGCATCCTGTAGTTTCAAAATAAGAAATCACATTGTAAATATCAATAATGTGAAAAGTTCATATCCCAAAATAGAGTCATCATGTTTTCGGTCTAGTGATGACATTATGCATCCCATTATTCATGTGATTGAGCAAGTTCTGTGAATGGTTGTATTTGCCTTGCAGATCTATCATATCTAAATTAGATTTATTTTTTCGCAATCTCTTTTCTATCTTTTATATGTATTTTATTAGGAAAGCCATGTAATAATAATATCTTCAACTTTACTATCTTCCGTTATTTGATGAATTGTGTGAATGCTATACAAACTGCCATTACCAAAACTAGGGTGTTGCGGTAGCTATATAGAGAACATCGTATAATTAAAAATAGTCAAAAATTAGATGCGATCCCTTGAACCTAGAAATCTTTGCTAGGGGCAACACTCGTTGAGTGACCCAATATTGTCCCTTTCTTTTCCTGATTTTTTAAAAATTAGGTGGTGACTATAAAATAAAATAAAAAATTATCCTATTCCTCTCAAGACCAATCATTTGTCCTTATTCAATAAAGTTGCCATGTCCCTCGGAAATAAAACAAAAGGACCCTTATAGAGCCAATTTACCTCGAAATAAAAACAAAGAACCAAAAAGGTCGCTCACTAGGGACTTTTAAGTAAGAGAGATCAACTAAAAAATGACTATTTCTCATTATGCAATGCTTATTCATATGGAGCCCCTCACCATTGCATTTGCATTACATATCACACGTGCATCATTGGTCCTTAAAAGCCTCAATAATACTAAATGACATCATCACCAAGATTCCACTCAAGTCATGGGGCAAGGAAGATAAGGTATTATCACCTTTAGTCTTTACTCGTGCATTTGTTGGACTCATCTAACTAGAGTCTATAACCCAAGTCCTAAAGGGGGGCGACTAAGTTATTAAAGACTCACTGACCAGAGTCCGTAACCCTAATCATTTGGGGGCATTCTCGCTAAAGGAACTCTTAGCCTTTCACTTTGGCTCAACTCATATAGATAAACCAGTAGTAACATCCACTAGGATTCCACCAAGTTGTGCATGTTATCCCTCTCCTAACGCCATTCGCTTGACCTGATATTCATAAAATGACATGACTCTCCTAGTGTCTAACATCAAATGACATCGTAATGTCAGTTTTCATAGAATATTCATGCTCAGGACCACTTGATTCTCATCTACTTTGTGTGAGCCCGAAGCATAGGGAATGATAAGAATCATGTACCTCAGCTTGAAAATCTGTGTAAACTAACAAATAACAACATCCCTTGATGACAGAACCTATGAGATGACACCCATTTATCCTTATCAGATCAAATGAATATGTTAGAAATCTAAATAGATTCTGGACCTTTATGTCAATAAAATTAAACTGTAAACTATCAAATGATACTTTCATGGCTCTCGATAAACATATTGAATATTAATATGGGAGCAAGATCTTGGACTCCCTTTGATTGACCTTGGTTATATGCATACAGGTGCTTGTGGACTCTGGACATCATTTGAAGCCTGACAATTGACCTTCACATCAACATCATGTGGTTACCTCAAACACATTTCAATATCGTTCCTCAATTTACTCTTTGGTGATCAACATAAAATTGAAATAGCCTAGTTCTGAGAGTGGAACCATAGTCCCTCAATGACTAAAGGTTCAAAACCTATGTAGGAAAAGGACTGAATAACCTCATGAAGAAATAAAGTCAGAGGCAAGAGCTTACTTATGATTGGTTTGTTCATTGTGCAGGAAAGACTAACTAGCTTTAATCATGCATACATAATATACATGTAAATAAGCATGTACTAACCACTGTTTCTTGCAAGAATAATCATCTTCCATCATAGGATTTTGCATCCACTCCATGCATACATGCTCACCTTTTTCTTTTACAAGCACACGTCATGCATCATTCATTTAGCTAACCTTAATAAATGTATAAGAATCCTACATCCAACATGAATTACCAAGAAGATACTTATTGTCAACAATTCAAAGATAGGCTAAGAGAGGGGATCCAAAAACTGCTCACTGATGGTACCATAGCTAAAATCCTCCAAGCCTAAATCAAAAGCAAAAGTGACCAAGATGGGAATAGCACACCATTGAATTAAGCTTCCGCATATGTTCACCTGAGGGTAGATAAGATAAAGGGAATTCCTCGTACTCTAATTCAAGCTAATGATGACGATGACTACTACTAGGATCTTATAAATGCATAGAAAGTTGCAAAAATTGTTGAGATGACCAAGCCTGAATTGATAGGGGAGGTCAAATTATTGGCTAACAAAATAGGCTTAGTTGGAATTCTCTTTCAAGGACAAGGGGACTCATGACTGCAAAAGCTTTACTAACTTGGCACTATTCAAAGACGAGCCACTTTCAGATGATTTTAAAGTACTAAAATTTGCTAAGTTTGATGGAATAAGGGATCCAAGGGTCCATTTAAGGCAATATACTACCTTCATGGCTATTATAAAGCTTACAGAATCTTAAATTGTTTGATTTTTCTTTACATCATTAGAGGAAGGACCGAAGGCATGTTTTTTTGACCTTGAAGATGAAATCAAAACTATTGGCTATTGCTAACTCAGAAGTTTATCAAGTAGTATGAATATAACACTCAGTTAGACATCACTCGAAGAGATCTTGAGACCATAAAGTAGAAACCCAGTGAAGCTTTCTCTGATTATGTCACAAGATGGTGGGGAAAGACAGTCAAAATGAGAAACTATCCTCTGGAAGGTGAACAAATAGAACTGATAATCAAAGGGGCACTACCATACTCTAAAAAATAGATGACCTTTGCTCATTATCCTAACTTTAGAGGTCTCTATTAGGCAGGGATCAGAATTGAGGATAAGGAACCTCAACAAGTCAGCAACACCTTTTACCATAACACCTAACCAAACATTCAAAACACCTTTTCCCGAGCTGTAGAAATAAACATGATCCAACTCGACACCAATAGTTCACCCTCTATCAATACCATCATAGCATTAAGAAAGTTCTCAAGCTTTAATCTCCTATTATCCAAAATATTCCAGAGACTCCATTAAAGGAACCTCTTACAGCCTCAAGAACCTAGGCCTCTTCCAAACCCACTACCCCTTCAGATTAACCAAAACTTGTTTTGCCATTTTCATCAGATGCCTAGTCACACCATGGATACATGCAGAACCGTCAAGAATGCAATCCAAGACCTCATTGACTTCAGGAAAACTGATGACCTAGCATCAAGACCAATCCTCTCCCAAACTATTAAAACATGCCTCCACCAACCATTAGCATAATTTCCTTCAATTTACCAGTAAACCTTATTGAATAGTCAATCCAAGACATCTAAAAAATCCAAAATAAGCCCTAGAAGACAAACTCTTTAGTGAAGATGAATAATGCCCTTCTACCTTTGAATATATTCTGATGCCTTGGAAATTCCTTCCTCATTTGATGATGCAAAAAAGAGCCAGGGATATAGATCTCCCTAGAAATGGTGAAGTGATTGATTGCCTGTACTAACAAGAAGCAGACACAGTTGAAAATCCCAGTAGTGACCATGAAGTATAGGATTTATTGGGCCAACCATCTGGGAAGTTTGACTATAAAGTCATGTACATAGCACCCCTTGCTACTTGCACACACTTAGAAGACATAGTACCCTTAGGATGGGGAGAAGAATTTAACAATGAAGATGAAGTGGTTAGTACTATTCAACTTCAAAACCTGCAAGTCATAGGGATTAGTATATGGTATGACTTTAATGATCCTAAAATAATTGTCTGGGAATAGAATAGCAATACAAAAATAGATGAGCAAGCAACAGAGAAGCCCTTACTGGCAGTCAATCATGTAACTTGCAGTGAGCGGGTATATCAACCTCTTGAGAAAAAAAAGGATCCCTCTAAAGAAAAAGAAGTAGCAAGTGATCAAGCTCTAGTCAAAGAGGAAGACACTATCCTCAAATAGCTTAGGAAGGCTCAGGCACAAGCCAGTATTTGGGCCCTACTTATGGCCTCCAAGAAACACAGGGATGCTCTTGTCAAAGCACTAGATAAGGCAAAGATTGCCACTAATGCCTCACCTTGCGAGATGATAGCCTCTCTAATGAAAGATCCCTCAAATGCAATTAATTTTTTAGATGAAGATTTACCCCTCAAGGGAAGGGTCCATAACCATCCTCTCTTCATACAAGCAGTTGTCAAATCTAAGAAGAGTTTATGTGTTATGGTGGATGACAGATTTGCCATTAATGTTTACCCCATGAGGTTGCTACATAAGTTCATGAATGAATATTGAAAACTTGGAAAAATCCAATATGGTCATACGAGCCTATGATAATTCAAAGAAGCTAATCATTGGCACTTTCAAAGAAGTAGTCATAGTAGAGGATATTGAATCAGTAATAGAATTTACCATTTTGGACATCCCTCTAACTTTTGCCCTGCTACTAGGAAGACCTTATTTCCACCCACTAGGAGGCATACCCTCCAATGTGCATCAGAAGATCAAGTTCCCTTTGAATGGAAAGGTCGTTACCATCCCTGTTGAAACAAATAACATTATTACCTATCTGAATGTGGTCCTACTAGGATTCTGGGTTTCTATAATAAGTGACGTTCATGTCAATCCCAAAGTTACTGCTATGATGAAGAAGATGCAATATATACCTGGAACATAATTAGGAGGGAGGAACATTGGGGTCACAAAATTCCTCGACTTCCAAGGATAGACCAATAGATATAGTTTAGGATACAATCCTAAAGAGGACACTAGGGCTAAGAAGTTTATCTCTTTTATGGCTGAAATCTTAACCCAAGTCTACCAAGGATAAGCTGAGAAGTGGGTAAGTAATGGAATTGAGAAATCAGGGTTTGAGATCTTCACTGACACCCTTAAAGGAAAGCACTCACTAGACATGGTCATTGAGATTAACATTATTGATCTGATGAGAAATCTAGAGCTAGAATCTAGGAGTAAGACTATTGATTATGCTCAAGCTACTGCCATCCTTGGATTAAGCATCGATGATATCCTATTTGAAGACATTGCTGATGATGATATTCGTACTTTTTCTTTGTTTGAAACTAATGATATAATGAACTCTAAAGTTAATGAAATGAAGTCAGATTTTGCTTACTTGTTTGATGTCTTTCCTAATGGTAGTGTGCATTGCATTGAAAAAAACATTAGCATATTTGACATTCATGCCATATGCACTGAATCATTTAACATTGGCATGAGATTTGAACCACGCATTCTACATATTTCGAAAGATGTTACCCCTGAAGAGAGGAGTTGAAAAAATATTAATAAAATATTCAAAATTATTTGCCTAGACGTACAACGATATGCATGGTGTTGACAGAGAGATTGCTCAACACTTCATCCTTACCAAAGATGGTTGCAAATGGGTAAAGTAGAAACTGAGAAGACTCAAACCATAATGGGCCTAACTAGTGAAAGAAGACATTGAGAAGTAGATCAAGGCAAAATTCCTAGAGATAGTGGACTATTTGGAATGGTTAGAAAATGTAGTTCAAGTACTAAAGAAAGATGGAACGGTTAGAATTTGCGTCGACTATAGAGATCTGAACAAGGCCTGCCCGAAAGATGATTTCCCACTACCTTACATAAATATATTAGTTGACAGTGCCACCACATATGCAATGTACTCCTTTATGGATGGATTCTCTAGGAAATATTAGATCATAATAGCCATTATCGATAAAGTAAAGACAACTTTCATAATAAAATGGGGGTACTTATTGCTATAGAGTAATGCCCTTTAAACTAGGAGCAACTTACCAAAGAATGGCAATCGTAATGTTCCATGACATGATACATAAAGAAGTAGAGGTATACATTGATGACATAATGGTCAAGTAAAAAACTAGGGAAGAACACCCGTTAAACCTCAAAAAATTCCTCAAAAGAGTCAAAAAGCATAGTCTTAGGCTTAATCCCAAGAAATGCATATTCTAGGTCACTTTAAGAAATATGTTAGGGCATATTGTCAGTTAGAATGGGATAGAAATAGATCCAGAAAAAAAAAATAGTCAGAGAGATGCTAATGCCAAGAACAGAGAAAGAAATCAAAGGGTTTCTAAGGAAACTATAATTCCTCAAGAGATTCATCACCAAATTGATAGTAGTATATGAACCAATCTTCAAGCTACTAAAAAAAGATCAACCAATTGAATGGAATGAGCAGTGTCAACTAGCATTTGACAAGATTAGGAACTACCTAGCTAACCCATTGGTTCTAAGGCCACCTAAACCAAGGATACCTTTAACCCTATATCTAGCCATCGAAGGAAATGCAATTGGTGCAATATTAGCCTAAGAGGGAGAAATAAAAGCAGAACATGCAGTCTACTACTTAAACAAAAAGATGGTGCTGTATGAGGAGAAGTACAACCAAGTCGAACAGATATGCCTAGAAATGGTATGGGCAATGAAGAAACTCAAACATTACTTTCAGTCCTACAGAATTCAAGTTGTGTCTAAAATGGACCTAATGAAGTACCTCTATCAAGCTCCTTCTCTAGTGGGAAAACTTGCTAAGTGGCTTGTACTGCTAACAGAATTCAATTTACGTTATCTGACTAAGAAGGTAGTAAAAGGAAGAGTAGTCGTTGAATTTCTAGCTCTCAACCCCATTCCAGACTCAAAAGAAATCCAACTAGACTTCCTAGATGACCTCAATTCAACCATCAAAATCCAAGGATGGCGTATGTACTTTAATGGAGCAGTTAATCAGTTTAGCATAGAAGTCGGTGTCATATTATAATCCCTAGAAGGTGAAGTAGTACCAATGGCCAAAAAGCTAGAATTTAGAGTCACAAATAACGAAGCAGAATATGAGGCATACACACTCAGAATAGATGCACTAATATCCCTAGATGTTATATAATTCAAAATCTTTAGAGATTCCATGCTAGTAATCAACCATGCCACAAAAGAGTGGGAAGTGAAAGAGCAACACTTAAGGCCTTACCTAGATCACTTGAGGCTACTTACCTTGTCCTTCCAAAAATGGAGATTCATTCATCTCCCGAGGAATCACAATTAGATGGTAGATGCATTTGCTTCCCTAGCATTAGTTTGGGAAGGACCATCTAAAAGGTCTATGAAGCCTTTAATCCTACTTAGATTGGGACAACCTTGTCATAAGAAATACAAAATAGCAAAGATAAAAAAAGCTAAAAAAACCCTGGTTCTATGACATTTAGAGATATTTGAAGGAATGAGCCTATCCTGATCAAGAAAATGAAAGAGATAAAGCAGTCACTCAACGATTAGCATCAAAATTCATATCGCACTAAGGTGTGCTATATAGAAGAACCTCATATGGTTTACAACTCCGATATTTATATGAAACTGAAGCTGCAAGAGCAATAGAAGAAGTACACAAGGGTATTTGTGGTCTGCATATAAATGGAGCAATCCTAGCTAACTAATCAAACAAGGGTTCTTATGGATAATCATGATGGAAGACTGTATTAAATTTGTAAAGAAATGTCATAAGTGTCAGATTTAAAGGAATGTTAACCACCTTCCCCAAACAGAATTGCACTATATCTCCTCTCCATGGCCCTTTTTAGTATAAGGACTAGACATAATTAAGGAAATCCATTTGACAGCCTTGAATGGACACAGGTTCATCTTAGTGGCAATGGATTACTTCACAAAGTGGGTCGAAGCAGAATCATTCACAATGATAGGAGCCAAGCAAGTGGCCAAATTCATCAAAAGAAATATGTTTTGTCGATATGGGATCCCCCATCATATCATCTCTAACAACCATGTCCGATTCCAAGGGTAAGTTAGAGAGCTGCTAAGGACTTATAAGGTGGAACATCACAAATTTTCACCTTATTGACCATAAGAAAATGGGGCCATTGAAGCTGTAAACAAGAACATCAAGAAGATTTTATCAAAAATGACTCAGAATTATCGAGATTGGGCAGACAGATTTCCATATGCCTTATGGGGGTACCGAATAGCAGTTAGGACTTTGATCAGAGCAACTCCTTTCTTGTTAGTCAAAAGTAGTGCTTCCGATTGAAATAGAAATCAAGTCTCTTCAGGTAGTGATCGAATCTAAACTGCATGAAGTACAATGGGCTCAACAGAGGTACAATAATCTTACCCTCTTAGACAATTGAAGGCTGAAGGCTCTATACCACACATAGTTGTATTAGGCTCGATTAGCCAAAACCTTCAATAAGAAAGTGAAACATAAGAGTGTGAAAGCAGGACACTGGGTGTTAAAGTAAACAAGGCAGAACATTCCAGACATAAGAGGGAAATTAATATCGAACTAGGAAAGCCTATACTTGATCGGTCAAACATGTCTTATTAAAAGGAGCAGTCAAGCTAATGGAATATGAAGGCAACGAATTCTCTAAACTTGTCAATAAAGATCGCTTGAAAAAGTGCTACATCCAAGGCACAAAAAAAATCCTTGACCATGGCTGCCATCAAAAGCAAGCACCAATCCTGCTCTAGCATCTCCTTCATCTGATCTAGGCTTATCATTGTTCATCATAAAGGATGATAGCCATGACTTCAGCTCACCAATACGATCACAATAAGTCATATGCTCTTGCTCCCATTCATGACTAGCGTGATGGTGTTCAGCCTGCATAAAATACTACATATCATACACACATACATAATATATGTGCATAAAATAAATAGGTACAATAAAGAAGAGATACCCTCTGAGTGGTTACAGACTCCAACAAGCATTGCTATGTACTCCCTGTAACAGTATACCAATACTTACCAAAGGAGATGGGAATCTACGAAAGCAAGCAAATAAGTCATTCACCACTGACAAAATAAATGAAACAAAGGCAAAATAAATGAAATAAAACATGAACATGAGTAGCATTAGGAGCAGCAACACTCGACTGAGGAAAGCCAGAGTAAAGTAGATCAAAATGCACTATTATACAAAAGATATCCGTCCCAAGCAAAGCCAAGGATGGTTGAACTGTCAAGTCCTTAAGAATAGTACTACCAGAAGCCACACCACTAGAATGGGTAGTCACCTCAATATGAAATGCCGTCATTCTCCTCACAATGGGACCCAGTTATCTTCCGACGAGATCCTCACCATTATAGATAAGCTCTCATAACTCGTGTCAATTACAGTTTATTACTAACAAAGTTTGTTACATACTTATACAGAACAGGAATAAAGCCTATCGGATCAGAGGAAGCAACTCTCGACGATCAACGTGATGGTCCGATCCTCGAATTTGAAGGATGAGACGCATCTGCCTGAGGTGAAGGTAGAGGAAAAGTTCCAGTAGCCACCGTGTTAATTAGTTGAGGGATCAACACATCAGTATAAGGCAAGCCCGCACCCTATAAGATACTTTCAAAGGAGCATCCCATCATGGCTATAACAAGCTTGTCACCACTAAGCTCATGGCCTTAGAACATGTCATTAGGGGGAGGAACAAGGAATCTCCTCATAAATGGACCATCCCACTAACAATGGACTCACTTGCCGAAATACCACTCTCTGCCAGTAAGGTCGGTGTGCAACACTCATCTCTCTATCAGCTGCTATGCAGTCACCATCTCTGCCTTCCAATGTGACCTTGCCACCTACCAGTGAAGGAAGATTTGCTTAAAAGGCAAGAGTGAACAAAGAATCTCTAAAAGAGAAACAAACAACACATTAGGAGTTAGGCATACTTGATTGGGGACAGCTTGTACATGTAGTCTCAAGCCACTGCGCAATACTCAATCAAATCAATAGTCCTCCTTATCCAGTAAGAATAACAAGGAAAGCCGTCCACTAGGAAATGCTCAAAGATCGAACAAGGGAGAACCCTGAACTCATAAGCCCATATCTATTAGAACCAGGAAGTCAGAAATAACAAACTAAAGACAAAGATAAAAAGGGGAGACACAAAAAATCCTACTAATATCCAGCACAAAAAAGCATCCACAGATCTTTGAACCACCTCGACAGGCTACATAAAGGCTTGAGTACATGTGGGCAAAAGCGGCAGTACCCTAGCAATACCTTGAAAAGCTATCTAGATCCCTTAGACTAGGTAGCAATCACAAAAACCCTATACCTAAAGGGTTCGAGAAGATGACAACACTTAACAAGTAAAACAAAAAGCAGTGAGCTAATTGCTCTACTAAAATAAGACCGCCATCGTACGTTGTTTGCACAGAAGAAACAAAGGGAACATGCTCTTCAGAAGAGCTTAAGCCTGTAATAGCAGTAAAGTCTAAAGGAGTGATGGTCATCTCCCCAACAGGCAGATGGAAAGTATACATCATGTCTATCCATCGCTCTATCAGTGCATACATCGCAATCTGACTCGATGCATATGAGTTATATGATAATGCAGCAACAACCTCGTCAAAGTCCTTTCCGACAATTATATGCTTCACACACAATAAAAGACCCTGATAATACATGCTAACCCTATTAAAACTACTAGGCAATACAGTAATAAACCTACGAGGCTGCAAATAACAGGTACGCTATTAAACATTCACACAATTAATAAATACTAACATATTTTTTTCTTTTATTTAACAGGAACAATAATAAAAGCCAAAAAGAAAAGCATCATAACAAGCATTAGCAAAAAATCATAAAAAGAAAATAAAGTAAGATCTATCATCTATCAGCATTCACAATAAAGTTATGACTTAATAGACAGTTACAACAAGCACTATAGAGCTATAGCTACAATAACCTCATAAAGTAAAATAAATAGCAAGATAGCTAATTAATAAGGGTAAAGAAGGACTTACCTAGTGATGATGATGAGCCCAAGCATAAGAAGCATAAGTCTCTAGATTGTAAACCACAGGAATCGCCTCTCCTTGAGAAAGCCTAGACAATGGAGGACCTTGAGTGCCAAATGGACCATCAGTAGTAGTCCTTGTAGTAGAAGTCCTTGCTCCAGTGGCCTCTGTGAAGTTACCATCCTCATTTAAAAAGATATCCTCTAGACCCTCCAAAATGTTAGGGAACTCCATCTTATGCAAAAAAAATGAAAATACATAAGCAAAAATAGAACAAAAAGCACCCGAAACACAAGAAGAGTTTGAAAACACTCAAAGAAGTGTAGAATAAGCCTCCCCAGACCTCTAGAACACATATTTAAATAAGAGTTGGAAAACACTTGTGACCACACACACTTCCCCCCTCTATGTGCTCCCGTATAGTTATACACATACTTTGAGACTTTGTACACTCATTTCTCTAGTCCTAAACCTCTATTTATACATAAGATATGCACCGAACTCATATGAAAGTACTTTTACGAGGACTACATTTTTCTAAAGATGCTGCGTGCAACCTTACCACTTTCAAAACTCAACACCACTTGAAAGAAGAAAAATAAGGAAGAATCATCAAAAGAATACTCTACCTGAAATCATCAAAATAACATTTACAACACATCAAGTAATGACATCATCATTATTGAATCATTACTACATCATCACTATATCACCACCATATTATCACCAACCAAGACTAAAAGAGAAAGAGACATTACATCAATCATAATTATCACAACAATCTGTTCGCCTGACACCTAAAGAGGTTATTGTGGTATGATTCTGTTCCTTTGACACCTGAAGAAGTTATAGTGGCATGATTTTGATCACCTTAAACCTAAAGAGGTTATAGTGGCATGATTCTATTCGCCTGACACCTGAAGAGGTTATAGTGGTATGATTCTATTTGCCTGACACCTGAAGAGGTTATAGTGGCATAGTTATGTTCTTCTAACACCTGAAGAGGTTATAGTGGCATGGTTCTGGTCGCCAGATGCCTGAAGAGGTTATAGTGGCATGATTTTGTTTGCTTAACACCTGAAGAGGTTATAGTGGCATGATTCTATTCACCTAACACCCGAAGAGGTTATAGTGGCATGATTTTATTTGCCTGACACCGGAGGAGGTTTAGTGGTATGATTTTGCTCGTCGAATACCTGAAGAGGTTATAGGGGCAACATTTGTCTATTCACTTAACACCTAAAGAGGTTATGGTGACAGTATCCTAATAATTAGATTATAATGACACAACACTCAGGTAAGTACCTCTCTCTTCAGAAAATGATTTTTTGCATCTTTGCTTTTGCTTCACATGTCTTAACACTAGCGCTAAGTGGCTATACAACACACATGAAGTAGGGGGCAAATGTCATATCTCAAATTTGATTTTCCCTAAAAAAATTCCAATGATAAAATGAACCTCTAAGATTACTAAAGTCTGCTCGTTCATAATACCTCTTAAGTGTGCAACCTTAGAAAACCTAACTGAGCCCAAAAATGTGCAAAATCTATCATTAAGCCATTAAGTTATGCTCCAACCTTATGAACAAAATAATGAGAAGCTTATTATGAGAATTCCTTTCTCTGAACACTCAGCTTGTTGAATCGATGTTCATTTTAGTAGACCGGGACCTAACTTTATGAAAAAATGGAAATCAATTTTGATAAAATAAAATTTAGAAACACATTTGAAAGGCTCTAAAACCTCTAAAAGTGGTCCCAGAATGGTCTAACACAACCTGAGAATCAGCGCCTATTGCTTAGAAGTGTGCATAAAGCCATAAATAGCCCTAGGTGTCACGCGCTAAAATCAAATCCAAACAAAAAAAAATAGACTTCAAAAACACATTCAAAAAGCTCTAAAACCTCTAGAAAAGGTCTTGGAATGTTCTAACATAACCTGAGAATTAGCACATATCGCTTAGAAGTGCAAGTAAACACCCTTAGGTGTCACGTACTAAAATTGAGGCTGAATTTGAAAAAATGAACTTTAGAAATGCATCCGGAAGGCCCAAAAACCCTAGGAAAAAACCTCAAAAAAGCCAACATAAGCCTCGAATGGAGTGCGTAAAGCGCGAAAGTGCACGCAACCACGCGCGTGGCCAGTAGTCATGAGCACTTTGCATGGACATGCACTCTGTCCTAAGGATGCACTCTGTCCTAGGGATGCACATGTGGCCACACTTATATCCCTCTACTCCACACATTTTTCACTATAAATAGACACCTCTACACCTTATTTTGAAGGGAGAAGCAAATGGAAGCACACACACACTCAAAAATCTATCCGATCGAAGGCATTGGAAACCTTTTTCTAGATAGTTTTTGCTCTCCCACTATCTTTTCTTAGGAGATTAGATCTCTTTTCCATCGAACCAAGCCTCATCTTTGTCAAAGCATGCCTCAAAGGTATACAAACTAGCATCATTCTGTTGTCATTTTGAACCTCTCGACGAGGAAAGCTTGATAATCCCTCGAAGCCAAAGCTTTAAAACCCATGCAAGCTTAGTGGAGTATGAGGACCACATAATCATTTTAGCACATTTATTTTATCACATTTTATTTTATTATCGCCAGCATTTGAGAATATTATTATGCTTGTGTGATGAGACTTGCAATTTTGCATGATATATGAATAATCTATACTTTATTATGCTTATTTCATATCATCATTTTGCATCCTCTAGTTTTGAAACATGAAATCACATCATAAATATCAATAACGTGAAAATTTCATATCTCGAAATATAGTCATAATGTTTTTGGTCCACTGATGACATCATACATCCCTTATATTATCATTATATATCATCATAGCATAAATAATCACAGTGAACATGCATGATCATCTACATTTTGCTTACTCTTTCAAGTGATCGGGTGTCCATTGCTCATCCTATTGCTCATGTGATTAAGCTATGTGAATGGTCGTATTTGCCTTGCAAATCCATCACATCTAAATTAGATTTACTTTTCTGTAATCTTTTTTTTCTTTTATATGTATTTTATTAGGAAAACCATGTAATAATAATATCTTTAGCTTTATTATCTTCCATTATTTGATGAATTATGTGAATACTATACAAACTGTCATGACTAAAACTAAGGTGTTGCGGTAGTTATACATTGAACATCGTAAATGAGAAATAGTAGAAAAGTATATGCGATCCCCCTAATATGTTTATTATTTACGTGTCTTAGAGTTGAATTTTAATAAATTTCAAATAAGGAATAAATTAATTGAAGTAATTTTTGAGTTTAATTAGGAGATTTTAATAAGTTAGTATTTAATTAGGATTCTTATTATTTATTGTATATTTAGGAAGTTTTATTTGAGTTTTAATTAATTTTGTATTTTATGTCTAGTGTGGGCCCCAGGAATAAAATGGAATTGGTATGTTTTTGATATAGCATGGCATGGATATGCCGTGTGATGAAGCAATAAATAAGGAAAAGCCATGCCCAAGCCATGAAGAAGCCAACATTAACATAGCAATGTCACGACATCACTATGCCGTATAAGTGAAAATTTATGACCTAGAATGATGCACGACTAATAAACTTGCCTGTGTTGGAAGTCATGTAGTGTGCCGAGTATATTCCCATATTGCTTTAAATTAGTATATGACCGTGCTTAAAAGCCATGTCATGAAAGGAAAAACTTCTTATTTTGAAAATAAGAAGGAATTAGAAGTCAAAGAGGATTCTTTTAATACCCTAGCATTATATAAGGAATAAAACTCCCTTTTTGAAAGAGAGAACGAGGGGAGACATAGAGAAAAGGGGGATGGCTAGACAGACATCAACGAAGACTAGAAGATAAGGCTAAGAGCTTATTTTATTTTCTGTTTCATCTTTTCATCTTTTTAATTATGATTATGGATTTTACCATAGCCATGTGTGGTTAAGTTTTCTTTCAGAGTCTTGGTTAGGAGTAACTATTCCTTGACATGATTTAAATATAAGTTTTTTATATTTGATTTGAATTTTAGTTAGTTCTTTATGTTGTAATATTTATCTTGTTATCATTCTAGGCCTGTTTGATTGCATGTTTATGGATGAATTCACCAATGAGAGTTAGGAGAATTCATTAGCTTAAGACACTTAAAACTTAGATCACTTGACCATGAGAGTAGGCAAGCTCTTCGGGCAGTCACGACAGTAGATTACAGTGATAAATTAATTACTAAAAATCTTAATTAGCTTGGATTAAATTATTAATCATGAGAGTAGGTTAGATTTTAATCCTTGCATGCTTAATTGAAATTGAGAGAGTCTTTAAGTATTTTAGAGTAATTACCCTTAACTGAATTCAAGATTTCAACTTAATAATATGTTCATGATTAGATTGGAATAGTGAAACTAAACCTAGACTCTGTGCTTACAAATATTTGATTTTACTTTTAATTAATTTTCTGTTATTTAAATTTTAAACCTTGCTAAATTACTCAATTTACTAGCTGAGATCATAGGTAAAAATTATTAGCAATCAATATACAGTCCTTCAGGGAATGATATCTATTTATTGCAACCACAACCATGTGCTTAAAGGTTTAAAACGCAACACCCCTGAACCCAAAAATCTCTATTGGGGGCAATACTCGCTGAGTAACTCGATGTTGTCCCTTTCTTTTCCTGATTTTCTAAAAATCGAGTGACGACTCCATAAAATAAAAAGAAGCATCTCATTCCTCCTGACACTAATCATTTGTCCCTATTGGTAAAGTTTCCATGTCCCTCAAAAACAAAATGAAAAGACCCTTACGGAACCAATCCACCTTGAAACAAAAATAAAAAACCAAAAAGGTCACTCACAGATAGCCACTTTTAATTCCCCTTGATTTGTTATCACTATGATCTTTCCAATTTCTTGACATTGCAATAAAAAAAAGGTTTTAGCACAAATTTAATATAAAAATAAAACCAAGCTGAAGGAAAGCATTCTAAAAGAATTCCATTTTATAATATAAAAGTAAACAATGCACATGTAACTAATGAAGGAAAGCATCATATAATATAGTTCTTGCCTATAAATGATAAAAGAAATTTATCTAAATGAAATATAGTCATAAAGAAAGAAAGAAAACATTCACTTGTCTTTGTAAAATCATAATCAAAGTTCTATAACCATCCATTATACATACCAAATGGCATCCAAATGGAAATGGTAGACAAAGGCTACATAAGGGCTTATAACCATCCAAAAGCATTCATTATACACAAAACTCAAAACTTTAAAACTAAATGTAAACACACCTTGATGATTAAAGTTAAAACCATAATCCCTAGCAAGGCCCATTAATTAATTAAGTGTTCCATAAATTCTTGAAAATAAAATATCAAACTTTCTTGGTAAATTAAACAAAGGACTAATCAGTATAATGATCCAAATCTAAAAATAGTAAGAATTTGAAATTTCAATAATTTTTTTAAATAAGCAAATATGGTTCTAACTTACCTCATTTTATGGTTAATTATAGAGACTTTACTTTTTGATGGTTAAGAGAGAGACATATGCAAAGCCAAAAAGGATAGTTTGGTTAAAATTAATTTCTCTTATGAGTGTAAAGAGAACTAGTGTCCCCATCCTCTGTCAATAAAATTTTTTTGAAGAACATGAAAAGAAAAAGGGAAGAAGCATAGAAGGTGGTTGCATTAGGCAGACAAAAATAAAGATGTGGAATAAACATTAGGGTTTCATCTAACTTGGCAAACTAAAATGAAAAAATTATCCATCATTGACATTTAACTAAAAGAATGATAAAACTACTAGTTTTGCAAAAACTTTTTTTTTGGAACATTTGAGGGCATAATTGTAATTTAAAGAAAGCGTCATTTTTCACATGGGTTAAAAGGCATTTAGAGACAATGTCAATTTTGAAATTAATGTGATCATTAAGGTTTTTCTTAGATGTGTGATTTTTGTTTTTTACAACTAGTGAAACAACATTGTTTTATTATTGGGAAAGTGGAAATTTTACAATTATCTCAAAGTTTGGAATTCATTGTTCATGAATAGTGAATTTCAAATCATTTTATATTATATAGTATAGATTTTTTAAGTTTTTTCAAGAAAATTAAATTATGTGTTTAATAATTAATATTTTTAATTGATGACTTCTAAATTTACTCAATCGTATAACTTGCATACATGAAAAGAGTTAAGGCAAACTTGTCGGGTTCTCTTTATAAGGACTTTAATGTTTAAGTTAGTATGGTATATTGAGTATGTAAGTAATATATAGAATTAATACAATAACTAATGAGAATCAAGAATTATGAATTAATGCAGAAGATGTTGACCAACATTGAATATCCTGGGCAAATAAAGATAACATGGAAGAGAAGGAACAAACAACTATCACTAGGAAAAAATCATTGCCTAAATAGCATAAATACAAAGTAACTCTTTTTAAAAGAGTCACAAGAAAACTAGACAAGCTTAATTTATAAAGCTCTTTTTCTAGAAATGTCGTGGAATAGGTAACTCTAATACCTAACGTATTTTTGTATCTTTTTGTCATCAATATTCCCCAAATTTTGTATGTCTTGTAGAACCCATAGTGGAATTTTCTTTTATTTCTAGCTATTTTTTGAATAGATAGGACTTTTCTTTGATTTCTCATAATGATCCAATTTTGCCATCCATTTGCGTTTTGGGAAAACAAGGTAGCCCTATTCCTTCTCTCATTCATGTTCGTGAGCAGCATATTACTATTTATGTTTTAGTTGTTAATTATTTGTAGAGAATTTCATTTGTATGTGGCAATGTCTGGAGGAATAGACATATGCATCTTTGGACATATCTCTTTAATCTTTCCACTAATTTTTCTTCAAGTTGGTGGGCACTTAGGGATTTCATTGCAGTTTTGGATGCTCATAAGAAGATAGGCAAAGCTTTAGCTTTGGGTCCTTATAGGGATTTTCAATCTTTCATGGATGATTTTATTCTTTCAGAAATTACTTCTTGTGGTGCTAACTTTACTTGGACAAATGGGAGACATGGTACTACTTAGGTGGATAGTAAATTGGATAGAGCCTTGGCCAACTTCAATTTTGTAATCATTGGAACATGGTTTCTTGCCCAATACTGCCTCATCATCATTTTGACCATTTGCTTTGATTACTTAGATGTTCCCTTCAAGAGATAATGGTTTCTAAATTTATATTTCAAGCCATATGGATTACTTATCTAGGTCTTTGATAATTGATTTCTAAATTATGGGAGTCTCATATTGATAATCTTCATCCTATGCAAGTTTTTGGTGTAAAGTTGAAGTGGTTGCACAATTATCTTAAAATTTAGAATCATGATTCTTTTGGTCATCTTAATGATAACATTAATAAGGTGAGTATAATTCCATAAGTGCTAAGAGGGGAAAGGTGAATTGACTTTTTGAGCTAAGTGAGTAATTTTCATTTTACCCCCAAGAGCAAACAAAAAATAGAGTAAGAGCTAAATTAAACAAGGATAAGAGCAGGAAAAACACCAACGATTTATAAAGGTTCGACCCTCAAAGACTACTCCTCTCCTCAACCACTTGTTGAGAGTTGTAATCCACTATCAATCTACTTCAAGGTGTACATTAAACCTTTACAAGCTTAAACTAAAGCTACCTAAGTGTTTTCCCAAAGCTCACACTCAAACCTAAGTGTTTTCACAAGGCTCACACTCTAACCTAAGTATTTTCAATGGCTCACACTCAAATCCACTTGCTAAGAATAATCCTCTTAGCTTACAAGTGCATAAAACCCTAACCTAACTCACTCAATCTCACTACCAAGCTTTTGAATAATGGTTTTAAAAACTCATCAACCCACACTTAAGAACACTCTTAAGATAAATAAAACTCACAAGAATTAAAGATAAAGAACTTAGGTGCTTGAAGAGTAAATTTTAGATTGAATGCTCAAAGATAGCTCTAAAGATGTTTTCTTAACTCCATTGGTTACCTCTAACTGATTTCAAACTTGTGTTTATATCCTCATAAAGGAAAATAGTTGTTGGAGGTGCATTTAATACAATTAGAGCCGTTTGAACCACCAAAACAAAAGTCCTCTACACGCTTGTCATAACTCAAGATAATGTCATTGGTCATGACAGTCAGGGCGCCATGATGAAATTTGAATTTGCACATTTTCATGATCAGGGATCTATGGTGACTCTGGTCATGAAACTCTCGACCACTTTTGGAATTATTCATCATTGCTAATGACAAATTTGTCACTACTCATGATAGGTGCATCATGACTTTAGTTTTCTCACGACGTTGATGGTGACTACTCTCGAGAATTTTAAGGAGTTTGCAATTTTGAATTTCATACTTTTGCTCGAACATTTTTTCCAATGAATGACATTTGCTTGTGATCATTTTTAATGAAGACTCCTATCATAGTTGACCAAAGTTGACTTTAGATTTTAAAGAAAAATTTAACCATTCCTATAATCACTCATGACGAATCTGTCACTACTCATTATTGGTGTGCAAACTTTATAAGAATGAGAATGAATACTTCTTCATTCCTTGACTTGTGTAATATTAAAATACTTGAATATAAACACTTAAACAAAGGATTAGATATAATTTTTTACTTAATTAATTGAGACAATAAAAAATGATTATTTTACCCCTCCCCCTTTTTTTTTATAGTAACAAATAATTATGTAAAAATAGGTTGAAATTTGGAAGGAATTACTCCCTCATAAAATAAGTCTAAATTCAAAATGCAAAACATCATTCAAGCAAGTCTATTTGCATATTTGAGCAACAAGTTATCAATAAATTAAGATAATAAGTGAAGCATTCTCATGATTATAGCAATCAAAGAGCAGCTCTCAAACATTAATTAAAATCTATCCAAAGAAAATATATTCAAAAATAATTCTCCCCCTTTTAAAAATAATTCTCAACCATAAAAACCTTTCTCCCCAAACATAATTCACAATAACCTAAAAATCAATATAAACATTTTACATTTTCTCCCCCTTTATTACTATAAAAAACAATAAGAGAGAGAGAGAGTAAAGATTATAAAAAATATCAATAATACAAATGTGTCCCTAAAGGTGAAAGGCCAAAACCAATAATCAACAAATCAAGAACTTCATTGTCAACCAATAATTCCAACTTAACAATAGAGTATAAAAAAAAAATAATTTCTACAACAAGTTAAAAACACAATACCAATGATTGTTCCACAAGATGGCATAAAATATAAGAATAGTGTAATAAAAAAAAGTAACAAAAAATATAATTCCTCCAATTTAGCATTTTCAATATTTATATCAAGTGAAGCTAAACGATAATAACTTTTGCAAAAGATAATATCCAACAACAAAATAACCAAAATCAGTATTCATAAATTAATATCAATTCACAGATTATTTAAGGTATAAATATCATCAAATATTCACTCAATCAAATAAGCATAACACAGAATACTCAAAATATCAAATATCCATATCCAATAAAATGGTCTACAAAATCCAATATTCAAAAATCAAATCAATATTTATGAAAATGGAATCAACATCTATGATTTAACTAATATCAACACTTCTAATTTAATATTTCCAATATTAACATCATAGTTCAAACTAAAATAACTAAATAAAATTCCAATAAAATTTCCAATATTAACATCATAGAATATTATCAACTAACAATTCGAAAAAAAAAAATTTATTTCACAAATATCAAATATCTATATCACTGTCACAAAATAGCAAATATGTCCCAATTAATCAAAAGCTATAACAACATTAAGTTCAAAAGGACCCAAAATACTGTTTTAAACAAATAAAAAATGTGAAGTGAAATGAGATGCGAAATGCAGAATTAATGGTATTCATGTGAAGCAGGAAATAGACTACATCAACAACAATATTGTCAATTTTGGTGTCCATAAGGCCAAGTCAAGAACCCAAGGCAGAGATGGAGGTCTGAATAGCTTTAAATTTGTCATCCAAGTGAACTTGGAGCTGAATTGGACTACTTGCATATGCTTCTTCATTTTCTTCAAGATATTGAAGTCTTGGGCATTTCTTGGAGTTTGATGGAGCTTCACTCTTAATCATTTACTACAAAATTTGTAATCATAAAATTACTAGCTCAACTGTCCAAATTAAGTTTGTCACTTGATTGAAAAGAGATGAGGTGAAGGCACTTCTCATTTTCACCTAACACCTTCAAGTATTTGGTGATTATAGTGATGTTACTTCCAACCCATATTTTGCTGTGGCTATACTTAACAATTAATTGTCAAACAACTTGGTCAATGCAAGGTCCTTTCCTTTTTCTCCACACCACAAAGTAAATAATTCCAATTTCCTAACATTTTCATGGTTATTTCTTCTACCAAGAACATAATAGGATGCAAAATTCTCTTAATTGTAGGCTATCCAACAACATTTTTATATTATTTTCATAACTTAATTCTCTAGCACAACCCCAATCAAAGATACAGGTAGAGAAAATTGGGCAAGATTTTAGAATTTTATACCTTTCTTTTTACTTTTCGATTGTAAGCAAGGATAATAAGGATTAAATGGGCCCCTTTTCTTGATAATTTTCTACTATTTTCCCTTATTTGTCGACAATATGAATATTGACATGGTGGAAGATACGATTTGGGATGATGATTGAATGATGATTATAAAATGATTGTAAAAATGATGTGGGATGAAGGTGAAAAATGAAAAGGGAAAAGAAATCTTAAAAAAATTAGGTCAAAGATAGAAAGAGGAAAGTGGTGGGCAACTTTAGGAAGAAGGAGAAAAGATTAGTTTAAAAAAAATGTTCCTTAAATATCCCAACATTAACCTTAGTCGCGTCATTAGTGATGAAAGAGGTGTCATGACTAATGAAAAATAATTTTTACAACTTTTAAAGTCCATTTGTTCATGACTGATTACATAGAGAGTCGTGACCATGATTAAGTTGTTATGATAAAAATTCATGGCAAATAAAATAACAACTTTCATGAAACTTTTCTACCAAAAAAAAATCAAATGCATTAAAGAAAACTGATTGCAGATAAATTATAACATGTGATTAGTTTTCATAATCATGAAAACGTACAATACCAAAAATAATTTTGAGTAGAAAACATGAATTTATTTAAACCAAAAAATGAGCCTCATTGCTAGTAACTAAAATGTCATGATCATGAATTAAATTTAGAATTTTTCAAAAATAAGCTTTTTGAACTTGGGTTGAGCCTCTTCAAACTTGATAGGGAAAAATTCAATATTACATCATAATCAATCAAGGTTCAAAGATATAGAAAATTAACCGCTCAAGGTTCAAGCAATTAATTAAAATGCCATAAACAAACACATATCATAAAGTATTTCTATCCAAAATACCAATCTCTCTTTTAATGGCTCACCAATAATCAAATCCTTTTGGAACTTCATTTGGGGAGGATAATGACATGATCACCTTTGCTTAGATCTCTAATGAGCTCCATGCTAGCATGACCAAGTCTACTACACCACATCCAAGTGTCATCCAATTTGACTAATGCCTATAATCTTACTTTTGGCATTGTCACTAAATGTAACTTTACCTACATTTTTCATCTCTAAGAGTTTGGACTTCCTGGTCATGTGCCTTAAACATCCACTATTTATATACCACTTTTCTTTTCACATTGTAGATTCCAAGCATACCTATAATAAAATGCTTCATCGCATATTAGGTACCTAAATGTATGTGGGTACTTAGGGGTTAGCATTGAAAGATTCATCATTTGAGTACCCCACATGAATCTTTCTAATATAACATATGACATTCTTATGCCCCATCACACCATAATAGTGGCATCTAACATTTGGTGCATGCTCTTTCATTTTAAATCTATGAAAACCATGAGAATGAGCATGATTGTATTTCCTAAGCTTAGGTCCTCTTGAGCTATTAGTTCTAGATTTGTTATTCTTATTTCCATTAGACTTTTTATGTCCATTGGTTTTAAGATTAGGCTTTTAGTAAACCTTAGTAATTAGAACACTTAGCCTTACAACATTTGAAGAACTATCATGAGTGTTTTCAAAACCAATGCCACCTTTAGATTTTAAGGGAGTGGAAGTCATGGAAATCATTCCATCTATGAGTTCCTTTCCTCTATTAAATCTAGAAATGGGCTCCTTAAGATTGCCATTTTCATTTTTTAAAAATACATTTTATTAATAAGTTTCGCATTTTCATTTGCAATCTCAATTTTCTTAGAGTTATTTTCATTCAAAGAATTGGTTAACTCTTCATTAGAGGATCTTGACTTTTCAAGTTCTTCTTCTAGAGTTTTTACCATTTCTTTAAGTGAATTAATTCTAGACGAGTATTTATCATATTTATACACCAATTGTTCATAAGCAAGTAATATATCATCATTAGATTTAAAGTCTAGAATTACCTCATCACTTAAAGGTTCCTTCAAAGCCGTAAAGCAAATATTTACAACTTCTCCATCAGTTTCATTATCACTAGACTCGCTCAAATCATCCCAAGTTGTTTTAAGTGCATGCTTCTTTTCCTTCTTGTGCTTTCTATCTTTCTTCAAGAATTTTTTCAACTTTAGGCATTCGTATTTAATATGACATAATTTATTGCATTCATAGCAAATCATTTAATCCTTCTTGCTTGAGTCTTGCTTCTTAAATCCTCTTCTCTTCTTCATGATGAGATCTCTTACCTTTTTTTAAAATTATAGCAAACTCATCTTCATTTTCCCTTGAGTCACTATCACTAGTGTATTTACTTACCTTAAGAGCAATACTTTTATCATTCTTGGCTATCTTTTCCTTTACCACTTAATTCATTTTGATTTCATGGGTGAGAAGCTTCCTAAAAAGTTCATCTGTAGGTAGAATAGAAAGATCATTTGCTTCTTTAATTGAGGCCATCTTACCTTTCAAACCTTTTGAGGCAAACTTAGAAGAATTTTATTGTTGACATCCTCATTTGAAAGTTTCTTGCCAAGTTTCCTCATAGAATTGATAAATTTGATAAGCCTACTATACATATCACTAATTTTCTTATAAGGCTTAATCTCAAATAATTCATACTCTCTTTTAAGCAGTTATAATTTCTTGTTCTTCACTTGACTAGTGCTTTCATGCTTGGTTTTCAAACATTCCTAAATCTCTTTAGTGGATCTCAAATACTTTATTCCATTGTATTCTTCCTTACCTAAGCCATAATAAAGAATAGTGATTGCTTTTCTAGTTCTTAAGTTGGCTTTGGACTACCTATCACTTCATTTCTCTTTAGGAATGACCACCTTATTGCCTTCATTATCTTTATTTATTGGAGGACTCAAACCTTCTTCAATAATGTCCCATAAATTGATTCCTTCACTATCCAAGAACATCTCCATTTTATTTCTCCAACAAGCATAATTGACACTGTAAAAAAAATGGAGGTCTTGTGTAGCTTGGACCATGAACATTGGCAGTGGCAACAACTTAACTTATGAAGGCCATGATCTTTTCTCCATAATGGTTAAATCTTCAAGAATAAAGACTAATGCTCTAATACCAAATGTAATTCCATAAGTGCCAATAGGGGGGTGAATTTGCTTTTTAAGCTAAGTGAGTAATTTTCATTTTACACCCAAAAGCAAACAAAAAATAGAGTAAGATCTGAATTAAATAAGGATAAGATCAAGAAAAACACTAAGGATTTATAGAGGTTCGGCACTCAAAGCCTACTCCTCTCCTCAACCACTTGTTGAGAGTTTTAATCCACTATCAATCACTTTAAGGTGTAGATTAAACCTTTACAAGCTTAAACCAAAGCTACCCAAGTGTTTTCCCAAGACTTACACTCAAACCTAAGTGTTTTCCCAAGGTTGACACTCTAGCCTAAGTGTTTTCAATGGCTGACACTCTAACCCAAGTGTTTTCAATGGTTGACACTCTAACCCAAGTGTTTTCAATGGCTTACACTTAAACCCACTTGCTATGAACAATCCTCTTAGCTTACAAGTGAATAAAACCGTAACCCAACTCACTTAATCTCATTATTGAGCTTTTAAATAATGATTTTAAACACTCATCAACCCACACTCAAGAACACTTTTGAGATAAATGAAAATTATAAGAATTAATGATGAAGAACTTGGGTGGTTGAAGAGTAAATTCAAGATTGAATGCTCAAAAGTAGTTTTAAAGATGTTTGCTTAACTTCATTGATTGCCTCTAACTGATATCATACTTGTATTTATATCCTCATAGAGAAAAATAGTTATTAGAGGTGCACTTAATATAATTAGAGCCGTTTGAACCACCAAAACAAAAGTTCTTTGCACGCTTGTTATGACTCATAACCAATTATCATTGGTCATGACAGTTGGGGCACCAAAATGAAATTTGAATTCGTGCATTTTCATGATCATGGATTAGTGGTTACTTTAGTCATAAAACTCTCTGCGACTTTTGGAATTGGTCATCATTGCTCATGACAAATTTGTCACTACTCATGATGGGTGTATCATGACTTCAGTTTGCTCACGATGCTATGGTGACTACTCTCAGGATTTTTAGGGAATTTGTAATTTTAACTTTCATGCTTTTGCTCTAAAATTTTTTCTAATGAATGACATTTGCTTGTGATCATTTGTAATGAAGATTCCTATCATAGTTGACTAAATTTAACTATAGATTTTGTATGGAAAATTCAATGTTCAATTTCATTCTCATCATCACTCATGAAAAATCTTTCAACACTCATGATTGGTGTGCAAACTTGATAAGAATAAGAATGAATACTTTTCCCTTGACTTATGTAATATTAAATGACATGAATATAAACACTTAAACACAATGATTAAATATATTTTTTACTTAATTAATTAAGACTATTAAAAATGATTATCTTACCCCTCAAGGTTCAATAATAAGTTTATCTTTGCTAGAAATTCAATTTTAAATCTCTTCTTATGGAATTTTAAATGAGCTTCTTGAATGAGAGTTAACAGCTTATAAAGATTTGGATAGATGCTTGAAGTAGCAAAAGATCTTCTTCAAGGAGCCTAATAGAATTAAATGGCTGGTTGCAAGAGACCGTAATACTGCTTTCTTTCATAAGCAATTTGCAAGGACAAAATCAAAGCAAGGAATTCATTATCTTAAAGTAAATGGAGTAATAACTAATGATCCTACTAGCATAGAGCATTATATTCTCGATTTTTATCAAATGCTTTTCAAAGTTGATCCATCGCTAGTCTCTAACATGCAATTAATAAAGTTGATGATCCCTGCTATGGTTTATGAAGATGAAAATTTGGCTCTAGTTTGTTATACTTCAATGGAGGAAATTAAAGATACAGTCTTCAATATGGATGCTCATAGTGCTTTTAGTCCTGATGGATTCACTAGTATTTTCTATACAACTTATTAGGATGTGATAAAACATTAGTATTGGGGAATTATTTCAAGTATTATAATTTTAATTCCTAAAGTGGTTGATGCTATTAGTATTAAGCAATTTAGGCCAATTGTTCTTAGTAACTTCAGAATTAAAATTATTATTAAGATATTGGCATATCACCTTACTTTAATTGATACTAGAATTATTTCTTAAAATCAGTTTATTTTTTAAAAAAACCATAGCATTTCAAATTGTATAGCAAGAGCTTCTAAAGGGGTTAATCTAATTAATAAGGCTTGTTTTGGAGGTAATATAGCATTGAAAATAGATATTCGCAAGGCCTTCAATTTTATTGATTGTAATTTTTTGCTTTATGTTTTGAAAGCTTTTAGGTTTTCCTTTCATTTCAAGGACTAGATTCTTGCTTTATTTTCTTCCTTTAGACTATCAATTAAGATTAATGGCAAAGTTCTAGGGTATTTTTCTTGCTATAGAGGAGTTCGACATGGTAATCCTATGTCTTCTTTTTTATTCTATCTTACTAAAGATTTTCTTAGTAGATTAATCTATGCTAAGGTTGCTCAAGGTACAATTATTCTAATGCTTTATGTTAGGAATAATTATTTTCTAACGCACTTCTTATATGCCAACGATGTCCTCTTATTTGGCAAAGCTTCTATTCGCAATATCAGTGCAATTAATAATACTTTTATGCTTTATGGGAAAATTTCTAGGCAAATAGTGAATTAGTCAAAATTTAAAATTTATTTTGGAAATGCAATTTTTGAGTCTCGTATTTGTAAGCTTCATCAGGTTGTAGATATTAAGAGGGGTTCTTTGCCTTTTTTGTATTTAAATGTGTCTTTATTATCATGTGCTCTAAAAAAAGGTTAAAGCCTCTCATTGATAGAATTTTCAACAAGTTTTCTAAGTGGAAAGGGAAGTCTCTGTCTAAGGCTAGGTGTCTAACTCTCATTCTATCGGTTAGTACTACTTCATTATTGCATTCTTTTGTTGTTTACAGATGGACTCAGTCTTTACTTTCATTAATGGAATGCAATATGTGGAACTTTATAGGCTAGTTTAATTAATGAAAAAAAGGTTCTTATAGTGCCATGGAAATTCACTTGTCTTCTAATCAAGGAGGGCAAACGCATTAAGCAATTTAAGAGTCTCAATGATGCTATATTAAGCACAATGGCTTAGAAAATAATCACTTCTCAAAAGTATCCTATATATGTTCTTCGCACTTGATTTCTTTATCCTTTTAAAACTCCTCGCGATGCATTTTTTCATTAATATATTTGGTGTTCTATTGAAAGAATTGATTCTGCCCTTCGATCTAAAATTAAGTGGTTCATTGGCAAATATTCCAAGCTTAATTTTTGGATAGATGAATGGATTTTCCTTACCATTGTCGATTAACTTAGTATTCATGTTAGAGAGCAATAAGGATTGGTTGACTTATTGTTTAATTTTTTTATTAATGATTTTTGGCACCTTCAACAGATTTCAAATGATGAGGTCAAGGATAATATATTGGCGATTTCTTCTATTAAACTTGATTCAGATTTATGTGTTTGGACAGCGGTTACTGATGGTAAGCTTTCTGTTAAATGCATTTATGATCATCTTTATTTCTCGAGGGCTTTAGTTCTATAGCATTCTTTTGTTTGGAAAGAATTTCTTCCACTATCTAGGACATTGGTTTGTTAGAGAGCTATTATTGGTTACCTCCCAACAGAGGATAATTTGTTGAAGAAGGGTATTTGTTTTGCTTCTCATTGTGTGTTGCGTACAGCTTATATGGAAAATAGTGTTCACTTATTTACTTGCTTTCCTTTTTCAACCTTTATATAGTAGGCCATTTCAAGCCTTTTTGGCAAAAAATTTCAGACATCGAGCTTTTTGTTAGATCTTATTTTAGTTGTTATGCATCATGGTTTCAGCACATAAATAGCTACCCTTTGGTGTTCAGCAATAGTTCATGGTGTTGTGGTGATTTAGAGAATTTGCAATGCTACTATTTTTGATAATGAACCTGTAAATATTCATACAACTCTTAGAGTAATTTAGAACTTAGTCAAAGAGATTGATTTCTTTTATATTAGGAAGATGTTTAACTTTGTTGATGATCTTTGTATTCTAAAACTCTTAATTATTCAAGGTATTCTAGGTCTTGCTCCAAAGATGATTTTGGTTTCTTGGCAGCCTCCTCCATCCTCTTGGCTAAAAGTGAATAATAATGGATCCTCTTTGGGAACACCAGGTGCCGCAAGAGCTTGCAGCAATTTAAAACTTTATTTGGATTCCTTCTTGGTGCTTTTTCTTTTGGTATTGGGAATAATTTTTCTTTTATTGCCAAGCTTTATGCAATAATGTATAGAGTGAAAGTAACATGGGCTAAGGGCTGGCATAATCTGTGGCTTGAATGAGACTCAATGCTGGTTATGCAATTATTTTTGCCAATTTTCAAAAGATGTTCCTTAGAACCTACAGTAGCAATGGCTTTAATGTTTACATTTGGTTTCTCAAATGAATTTTAAAGTCATTCACATCTTCAGAGAAGGAAACTATGTTGTTGATTCTTTAGCAAAGCATGGAGTTTTGAATTTTTCTCTCTAATGGTAGGATTATGCCCCATCATTTTGTTCTCATTTTATTTGTACTAATTTTAGTAGTCAAGGTTCTTTTTGCTTTTGCTAGGCTTTGTGATGTAAACTTTGGATGATCATTGTAACCTTTTTTATTTTCAATTTAATTATGGACTACATAAGTGTGATGTCAATGCTAAGAGTGTGTTAACCCAATTAAGATGATTGGGGTGCATTTTTTGATTTATGGACTCTAAAAATTTCACTAAAAAAATTATGATTAAGAATTATAAAAATATGAGTGGACAAAACATGTAGAATTCATAAGATGTAGAGAATATTGAGAATCCATAAATATGAAAGAGTATAACTATTTATATAGAAATGTATAGCTCAAACCTAGTTGAAGTTGGACTTCTATCCTTGTCCTTGTAGGATTAGTTCTCATTATTAAGAAAGAAGTAGATTTCTTTTTCCTATATGGATTTTTAATTTCTTATGGGCTCTAGAGTGTTAGGCTTAAATCTTGGACTTGAATAATGATATAGGGTATCAATCATTTCCTCCCTCCCTCCCTAAGTGTTGTTCAGATATTTATGTCTGATTGACATGAAATGGTGTTGGTTGTTACATTATCTTTTGCATCAAACTGAGCACACCTAGTGCTAGAGAGTTGTATTGTCTTTCATGTCGAATCGAGCACCTGTAGTTTTAGTGAATGATATTAAGTGCTAGACACTAGTCTTTACCATCGAAATTATCACCCTTAGTACTGATGAATTATTAGACTGCACACATGTAGAGTGTTGGTGAATTTTGATTAAAGCATGTGTAGGGTATTGGTGAGTTGAGCATGTATACAATACTAGTGAACCAAGCACATTTATTATTAACGAATATTGATCTGAGCAAATTTTGAGTGTTAGTGAGAGCTGAACTAGACACTGTTAAGTGTATACAAGTCTTAAATCGAGCATAAGTGCTTATGAGTCTTAAACATTTATAGTGCTATGTATTGATCCGAACATGAGTAGAGTGTTGACAAGTGCCGAGTCTTTATTGTATACCCATATGTCGAGTATCTGCAATGAATCATTGTTAGTTCATAATAAATAACAAAATAACGAAGTTCTATTATTAGTGTAACTCTACAAGATATTTGATATCTTATGATCGTTCTATTATTATGTAACTCAACACGATGTCTGATATCTTCTAATAGTTTGGAGGATGATCAATGTAATATTGATGTCAAAATCGAGCATTATTAATGATCTTGTTAATGTCAAATAAGACAGTCGAAGTGCTTGATTGTTTGGATTATTGCTAATGAAATGATGCAAGCCTAATAAGGCACTTTGTTGAGTTAGAATATTATTATCATAGCATTGTCGTAGTAGTGTCCTTGCTCGTGGCCTATTTATAAAAATATACCAATATGATTGGTACATATTTTTCAAACTCTATGCTAAACAATAAAAGAAGAAGAACAAAAATCTCATTTAGCAATTAATGGTGCGTCTTGAATGTATTTATAAAGATATGCCAATATGATTTGTACCTATTTTTCAAACTTTGTGCATAGAGCTATTGTTATAATGATGATGCAACTTTATTTTTATTTTAATGAATATGTATCTATATGAGTATATTTGTGTAACAAGCTATAGTTACTCTTATGAGAATAAATAATTAAAACAGAAAACTTATTTCTTGATGTGCTCAAATTCCATATTTATTTCTCATTCATTGTATTTTCAACTTGTAAACAAGCCCAAAGTGCATCATTATTTGCCTTAGTGCTCAACCTTAGAGCAGTTTTGAATCTTTCTATTATAAAACTTTGTTGTCATACTTGCAATTTGCCTCTTCAATCCACTTAATCATGAAGCAAAAAGTCTTTGGAGATGAACATAGGCTTACCACATGCACCATCCTTAATAAATTGCTACCATTTATTATGGTAAAGTGAATTCATATTTTAGCACAATCAATAGTGTTATATATGTGTAATACAATACATGCACTTGAGAATCTATGTCAATAGATAGTGGGTAAATACACATATATGCATATATTTGAATGTATCAATGTGATGAGTCACAGCTTACTATATTATTTATACCAAGAAAACATATTTAATATCTAAATATTATTTATGATAGAATAAAAATTATACATTAAAAATTGCAATGCATTTTATATGCATGTTAGATAGTTGTATGCCTTCCATTAGAAGAAAAGTGAAAGAAGTAAATCTTATCAGTTTTGATGAACAACAATAGAATAGCGTTTGGTATAGAATTTATTTTCCACAGATGATGCCACTTGAAAATTTCAGCATTAACTTAGTCGTAGAACCTGCATACATGAGAAGAGTTAAGGTGAACTTGTGGGGTTTTCCCCACAAGAACTCCAATGCTTAAATCAGTATGATATATTTAGTATGTAAAGAATATATAGAATTAACTGTGAATAAGAATTATAAAAAATGAAGTGGACAGAATATGTAGAATGCATAAGATATAAAGAATGTTGAGAAATATAGAGATGTATAGCTCAAATCTAATTGAAGTTGGACTTTTATCCTTATCTTTGAAGGATTAATTCTCCTTATTAAGAAAGAAATATATATTTATATTTTTTTCCATATGAATTTGTAATTCATTATGAGCTTTTGGGCCTAAATTCTGAATTTGGACGATGATACTGGTATCATTAATTAAAACAATTTCCTGCAAAAAGAAAAAGAAAACAAAAATGGGGATTTCTTTTCTCTATGCTTCCTTAACCTGTAAGTTCTTTTTTTTTTTTTTTTCTGAACAACACCTGTAAGTTCTTGATGGACCAGTGTTAGATTCCATTTACATAAATGCATGATTTGAACAGCGATAAAGGCTATGTGTGAAGAAATTATTTAAAGTGATATTTGTGTGTGTGTATATATATATATATATAGCCAAATGGGCTAGACTATATATCTGTAATGTTAAGGCCTTTTAGTGTCGAATTCATTTTTATTTACATGTAGATGAAGCTCCTTTCGCAATTTTTATGTGAGGTTCATACATAAGAATCACCAAAAGCAATAGATAATGGATTCTCAGGATATACTACATGATTCTTGAGTTCTTTAATTGCTTAAAAAGAAAAAAAAAATTGCTTTTTGTGCATCTTCAAATTATGATAATCTAACATGTATTCCACTATCATGCTAGCTACTATCCATTTTCTTTTAAGTGCTGATGGAGAAAAAAGTTTTTCAATCTTTTAATGTCTTTATATTTTTTTTATGGCAATTTCATTTTATATTCTTTAAAGCTAAAAGGAAGTTTATCACTCAAATTTAATTTTTTTTTTAAAAAAGTATTTTAAAATTTTAATTTTATTTCAATTTTACTAAATCTTATCTTTTGATTTTGTTGAAATTTACTTTTTAACTTATTATAATTTAAAATTTTAATTTTAACTCAATTAACAAGAATTTTTAGCTTCCTCCCAAATCAATATTCTTATGTGGCTAAGCTAAGTAACCAATATCTTTTTTCCCCCCAACATTTCTAAATTCTACCCCGGTCGAAATTTACAAAACCTACACCCTTTAAGTCCAATTATTAGGATGTCCCTGAAAAAAATATTATTAGGATGAAAAGCTATCTCTTTTCTATATATATATATATATATATATATATATATATATATATATATATATATATATATAAGTGGAAGTTGTTGTTTGGTCGTAAAAAAATTCAAAGTAAAATATTTAAAAAAAAAATTGCCAATAAAAAAAATATAATAATCACTGCTATTTAAAAGAACCATAAAATATTATGATTATCACTTTTTACGATTATAAAATATATAATTTGAATTATGCCCTTATCAATTTATAAAATTAAGTTGTATCAACATTAATTAAAGAAACCTTTTATTATGTATTTCATGAGAGAACTATTTTTATAATATAAAATATTTTTCATAACTAAACAAGTCCAGGAGTTCAGTGCCCAACTTCATATACTTTGAAGAAACTTCACTGTAGCAAAAAGAAAACTCCGTTAGTGATCTAGAAACTTGATGTGTAGTTGTGAACCTTGTCAAATAATTGCATTAATTAAGTTTGCTCTAATTAGCAGAAATTTCAATCTTTACTTGTAATTAGCATTATTAAGTTCAAGTTTTTTCACAACTCAAATTAGGCATTGCTAATAATTAGTTAAATTAAAAATATAAATTTAATTTTTTCATACATACTAATTAATAAAAATAAAAATTTAATTTTTTTTATATGTACTAGTTAACTTCAAATCTAGTGATAATTATTTTTTCTAAATGATCGATATACAGAATTCATTAAACTGTAACTATTTAAATTATATCTAGATCAAATCGCAAAGATGACAAAAATCTACTAACAAAATTTGATGCGATTGTATATATCATAACCTGCACATGTTTACAAGTTTGTATTTTGGGATAGAATACACTTAATTAATATTAGAGTAAATTACAATTTTCTTATTAAAATTTGACTTTAAATGCTATATAAAAAGATTAAAATATTTTTTTAAATAGTAAAAAAACTATATAATTAATCATAAAATACTAATAGTATCGTTGTTCATTTTTTATGAATCATATCAAGTAAAGTATGTATACATTTATTTAATGTTATTAAATATAAAGGACTAGAATATCATTATTTTTATAGTTAATTTTAGTTTTTTTTATCGTTTCGAAAAGTATTTTAGGCTTTTTATATATCATTTAATGAAAAAAATCTAATTCTAATTGAATACCTTTAATATTAATAGAACAGTGAATTAGGAGGTGAAAATTCAATTTTAAAACAAGAGAGATATATATATAAATTAGGCCAAATCTCATAAAAAAATTATAATTTGCTCGTAATAAAATTTAAAAAAAAAAGACACTCTGTGTAATATAATGGTTAAAATTTTATTTAGATAATATATATATAGTGGTGAAAAATAATTTTTATATTTGTTTTGTTCAAAAAGGAAAAAAAAAAAAAAAGAATGCTTTAGTTTGAAGGAAGGGATGAATGGAAGCTTTTTTTTTTTTTTTTTTATTCAACAATGAATATCCTAATTACGAAAATTTGAGAAATGAACTTTGGAACGTTTATATACGAGATGCAACTAATGAACCAAATCGAAATAAGATTTGAATTGAAATTCTTCAAAACTTCATAAACTTATAATTATTCAAAATTATTGCTCCATTGAGTATTAATTTAACCTTTTTGGAAAAAAAAATGGCCCATTGAAAAGGGGAGCTACTCGCTCGGGATCCAATTTTTCTCAAATTTCACATATGAAGCATTATTCTTTCAATGGAAACTGGAAGGCAAAAGTAATTAAAAAGCAAACACATTTTAAGAAGAAAAATGAAAAGAAGAGCTGCACTTCTCCAGGCACGAAATTAGATGAATGAATGATGAAAACACGAGCATTTGCCACAGAATGTGCACTCTAAATTTTTTTTAATTAGGATTTTGCTTGCACATATTTATTTCACAATTATCGAATATATACACTTAAGTTTGACAAACGATCGATTATATTAATTAATTGTAGTGCATTTAGTTTCAATTTTAATTTCAGAATTAGTCACTTCCTGCCTTATAAAATTTGAGAATCTGAATTTGATTAATTGAATTTAATCTATGTTGAATTGTTTAGGTTGGGATTTAAAAGATTTTAAAATTAATTTACCAGACAATCTGTATTTGTGATGATCATATTAATAAAATTTAATAGATAAAATTTATTTTTTGTATGGAACTAACAATTAAAAATCGTAATGCTAATGGAATGTTCACAAGACACAGCAATTTAAATCATTTGCAACTTTACAAAAAGAATGATATTATTTTAGTCAAATTTGGAGAATAGAATACAACTTTGTGAAGTGGGAGTGGAGAAGAGGTTGGAATCTTAGCCTCCCTTTTAAACTTTTTTGATTTTTGGTTTCATGCATGTCCTATTGGACATCTTTAGTTCCATCTTTCTTTTCTGAGACATAAATCAAAGAAGAAAATCTTAACAACAGGAAAAAGAAATAAAAGTTAAACATCATGAATTAAAAAGGGTAGCAAAAGGATCTCCTAAAAGCAAATCACTTGAGCATGCAGCAGGGTTGTGGTGGTGGAGCACTCAGAGCTCTATGTATCCCAAAAGTCTGAAAAAAGTTACAAATTTATTTGCCTGCAGCATCAGAAAGATTTAGCAGTCAAAAAAAATAATCATGACACCCTTTTCTAGTTTTGAAATAAAATGGATAAAAAAAAAAAAAAAGTTTATGATTTTACCATTTCCTTCAAACACCTTTCTTATGAAAGTGAGGAAAATAATTATTAGAGCAACTCCAGCTAATAGTCCAATGATAATTGCAAATGTCTTCTCTCCTTCATTGATAGATTTATCTGCAATTGGAAAATAATTTAACAATTTTCTCAAAATTTAGTATACTTTTGAAATTTAACATAAAGTTTTTCCATTAAAAAGCATGTGGGAAAATCGAGCAAAACCATAGGCATCAGTATATTGACAAATAAATGTACTATAACGCATGGTTCAATAAGCATGAAAATTATCTGGAAATGGCATACCATTGTGGCTTTTGGTATAAACATGAGCACCACCAGTGGAGTATCTAGCATAGCACTTAGCCAAGAACATATCACCGCTGACCGCCGTGCCGCAGTCGGACTTCAATTGTCCGATGGCCTCCGATAAACAATCCTGACACTCCCCTACACTCAAATCGCCAACACACTGAGCCAAGCCCTGAACCTCTCCAGACCCACCAACCCTATATGGTCCACCAGTTCTAATCAAGCCCGTGAGCACCGCATCTCTAACAGTCATAGCACCCGTATCATACCCAATGGACGGCCCACATTTCTTCAACACAACAGTCTTATCTTCCACCCCTAAAAACGTAGCATTATCATACTTGACATAGCAACCTTGAAGCTGAATAGCTCCACCACATGTCTGAGCGCACAAAGAACCAACTTGGCTCACTGCTTGAGCTACACATGTGGCGCAATCCGGCATGGAAAGGTCGCCGCGACACTGAAAAAGGCCGTAAACCACGTCTTGTGGGGTGGAGCCCATGATGGTGTAGTTGTTGTAGGAGGTGTAAGTGGCTGAGTTGACAAGAGAAGTAAGAAGAGAGTTGATGTTGGATTCATAAGGCGAGTCTCGTGTGTATTTTTCTTGAGTGCAGCCTCCAAAGACGAAGGAATCAACTGAAGAAGATGAAGCAACTGAGAGCTTGAAGAGGAATGGGAAGATCAAGAGCAAAGAACTTGTTCTTGCCATCTCTTGACAAGTGAAAGAGAAAAGAGAGAAGAAGAGAACTTAGATTTATATGTACAAACAAATGTGTACCGTTGGTCATTGACAATTAATTAATGAGCTTAATAATCTTTTTATCAAGAAAGTTTCAACGACTAGTTAGCTCTCTTTAACCGGACTAAAATTAAAAAAATCTACTAACAATCGTTCAAATTAATTGATATAAATTATTTTCATCTGTTCAAATTTTGATATATACAGTTGTTAAATTAATTATTAGGATACTTTTCCTACTCTTGTGGTTTTGCTCAATTCAAACTGAATTAATCATTATTTAGTGGGCTATGGATATCAATGATTAAGGAAAAAATTTTTTTAAAAAAATCTTATGTTTTTTTAGTTAATTGGTAACAATTAATTAATTTTGCTATGATGATGTGTTAGGACAGATATTTAGAAAACATTTACTACTAGAATAATAATGTTGTTTTGATTTCTATAGTTATTGCAAATATGTTGCATCTTTAGTAACAGTTTTTTTATTTTGTTTAATATGCAAATATCCTTGAAATAAAAAACGTAGTAAGTAAACAATATTAGAACAATGGCATCTGTAGTTAGTTTTATCTATACATTTTTGCATACAAATTGAATTTAGCTACGTACATTTCTATTTAAAGTGGAAGAATTAGAATTAAGCACTCAAAAAGCTTCTGCCATATATGGCAAAATAAAAAGCAAGAGGAATTAAATTAATCCCCTGCACCTACCAACACACAGGCAACAAGGTAAAAAAAAAAAAAAATTAAAAGAAAAAGGCTGTGAAAAGAAGAGCTAGAATCTAATTCAAATCAAAGCCTGATTAAAATGAGTAGATTTAATGAGTGAAGTCACCATCATAGTCATATAAATTTATATATACAACACTTAATATGCTTATGTAATTAGATACTTAGACATTTCATTGCCTTACTCTAGCTAGCTTGATGAACAACAATAATTACTGTCACTTACACAGCTAACAGCAAATTGTAAAACTATATTATTGTATTTAATTTCTATGAGATCACATTCTGCACATTATCTTTATATAAAAAGGGTGCAAACATAGATGATAAAATGTGTGTATATGAACTTTTTTGAATTAATAGTAAGGTTAAATAATCTATATTATTGATGGATTACATAATAAAGAGAAGTTTTTCTTTTTAAATTATATGAAAATTAATTTTCAAAATTAACAATTACAAAATTTGAATGTCGTCGTTGGAGAATTCTTTTATGGATATATATACGTTGAATGCATTATAGAATTAATTAGGAAAAGCAAAAGGAGATAGCTTTTGCAAGTAAGACACACAAAACAACTGTGCCCATCGCACTTTCTTTGGCGCCCTCATCCTACTTTAAGACCCTTTTGATGATACATGGAAAGGAAAATAAATTGATTTGCACAAAAGAGATAAATTGAGGGGGCAAAAAGTTAATAAAACATACAACAGTGAAATAACATAACAAAAGAAAATGAGGAAGCAAAAATAAATAAAAGTCATAATAATTGCAAGCGAAAAAACAATTAAATGATAATTTCTCTTTAAAGACATTTTAAAATGTAAAATTCAAATTTTACTATTGTTAATTTAAAAGGGGAGAACTGCACTTTATTATGCATTTCATTGATATTTAGGTCATATGATTTTCTATTTAAAAAAACAAAAAGCATATTAAGTGATGGTGATATGGATAGGATAATTTTTTTTTTTTTGTTGAATGTATAATTTCACCCTTAAACTTTATACAATTAATCTTTGATATCTCACAACTTCTAAAGTAGTCTATGTATTTATTAAACTATTATTTTAAACTTTTTTCATCCTTAAATTTATATTTTTCAATTCTATTTAACTCATACAATATAAAAATGGACAAAATTTTAATTTTAAATAATTTTAAACAATTAAAATGCTAAAAATTATCTTTAAAATTATAAAAATAAAAATAAAAATTGATATAAAAAAATTAGAAAAAATTTAATTTCAATTAAATTATCTCTTTAAATTAAATATTATTTTATTCCATATAAATTTCTTTTATATCCATATCAATATTAATTTATGAAATATACTGATTTTATGCATTGTAGGAGTTAAATAGGTTCAAAATAAAATTTGAAGGTTGAATAAAAAAATAACTAAAATTTAGATGCCAGAAGTTAATCATGTAAAGTTTAGAGATGAAACTATGCATTTTGCCTTTTTTTTTTTTTACCAAAGTTTATTTAAAAAAAAAAAAAAAGCATTACCATTGATGGTTACTGGTAATACAATACGAGTAAAATAAAAATTAAAAAAAAAAAATTGTGCTCCTTTTCTTTCATGCTTTCTTTTCAGCCTATATATGTCTTCATTTTGAAGGACCTTTCTTGATCTCCATTATAGACTGAATTCATCTATATACTGTAAACAAGAAATTTTATGCTGTATTTTTTAGGTCATTTATGAGATTTATATCCGTAAATTTTCACATATATTCCCACTTGAAAATGCATGGTCCCCCATATTTTATAGAAGTCTAGCTTAAGAGATAAGTTGTATGTTGCTTCCATTCATAATTTAGGATTTTATACTAAATTTTATTTGCTAGAACTTAGAAGTTTTTTTTTCTAAACTACTGGATTCTTATTAATGCAGATAGAATTACAGTAACGTTAAAAGTTTTTTAATAATTAATTTAATGCGATTACATACATTAGAAATTAAACTCTTTTTTCCCCTCCAAGAGATTGCATGCACGTTTCCTCTTTGCTTGAAACTTGGTGGAAAACAAAATTTCTCCAAGCCACGATCTCGACCAATTAATTTGTAATGATGGTAAAAAACATACATTTCAGAAGTATTGCGAAGTCTCTAATGCAAATGTAAGTCCAAACATTTCCACCATATAAAGATTTCCAGGCTGACAATTGCCTATATATTATGTATATGTATAGATCAGGTCGAGTGTACGTGGGACACTATAAAAGGTATGGTGAAGAACACATACACATGGAACTGTTGTTGGTTAGATGGTGATTTAGCCATTAAAAGGCATTGTTTTCAAACAAAACAAGAAGAGAGGAAAGAGATATTGTAGTGAAGAAATGTCACATTCAATAGTGTCGTTTAAGATTAATGGAAGTTTGTCTTTGTCTCAGTCCTGGCAATACTCTTGCTGTCTTGTTGCTCTTGTCAACCGATAATTAATGGCTGCTCATGAACTGCCCACAGCCATGTGCCGTATATATCTCCTGTGAAAGAAAGAGCTCATCCTCTACATTAATTTCCTTGAAGAATTGTTTTTCAAATCAAGTCATGGTTCCAATTATGCAGTACTTAAAAGGATTTGTTGCTAGCATTTCAAAATGGCGGTTACAGAAAGCAGACTTTTATATAGAGAAAGGATTTGTAATATATAAACCGCGAGATTTGTAATATATACTCTAAATTTTATTAATAAAATATTTATTTATATATTATAAATATGATCATTAAATTAAATATACCACTAAGTAAGCAAAAGTTTCTTCTAAAAAATGTTCTTCACCATTTTAAATAGTTTACAAAGTAAATTAGAAACTACCAATGTTGAGACCTATGGCAAACATCTTATTAATTCCAAAACAATTAATAAAATTTTTATATCATGTAAGAAAAATATATTATAACCGTATATAATCTAATTCAAAATTTTAAATTTAAGGAATGTTAGAAGATTTTTTTAAATTTATGTGCGTGCGTATAATAATAATATTTTATTATTATTATTATTATTATTATTATTATTATTATTATTATTATTATTATAAATTTCAATTTTAAAATTAAAATTAAATTTTATTTTATAATTTATTATTTTAAATTATAATTTAATTTTGAAAAATAATAATTAAATAATAGATTTTTTCTTAATAATTATACTATTATTAAAATTAAGGATAACTTTGTTTGTTTATTTAAAAATTTAAAATATTTTAATAGAAAACTAATTTTAAGGATCATTTTGAAACTGCTTTAGACGTAAAAATTTTTTGAAGGGCCCAAATGATCTGATTCAGCAGCATTAAGTTTGTTTTTAAACTAAAAAAAAAAAAAATTAATGACCTAACTAAATTTTGGATAAAAAAATGAAGCGTCTAAATGCACATTTTCCCCAATATGTACGTTGTAATATCTAGAGGTAAAGTTTTTGTTCTAGTATATATATATATATTTGCCACAAGGAAGACAATTTCATTAATTAAGATTAAAAGTAGATAATACATATGTAGATAGATTTTGTTCTAGGAGGCTGGTTTCGATATAGTTTGTTCTTGGTTTAGGTGAAGCTTGTCATAAAGATATTTCTGAAGCTATTACAATGAAGTGAGCTTGTTAAGCCATCTATGGGCTGCCTAATAACACTCTAACAAAAGAGGAAACCATGGCCGGATGACTAGTTGAGAGGGCTTTACCCAAGAAGGATGGACGACTTTTAGAATCTTACAACTCGAGAAAATAACAAAGGCAAAAACTTGCACCAAAAGGTGAGATGATGCCTGCAACTGTAATACATTCAGATGAAAAACAGCCCTAGTTTTAGAGAATGAAGAGAGAGCAAAACAGAGGAACTTTTGATCTAGTATATGTTGATGACATTTTAATTGCTAGAGATGATCACTATCAACTTCAAAAGTTCAAATAAAAATATTCTCTAACGACTCTTTTGGAAGAAAATATTTTGGAATGGCTCTTTTTTTTTTGTTCCTTCAAATTTCTAAATTCCCAAATGGAAATTTTTCGGTCAATATAAATACATAAAAGATTAACAAGTCTTACAAACGATAAAGTTGTGAATGTCATATTAGAGTTTAATATCAAATTGTAGGAGCATAATTTAATATGCGTCTACATATTTAACGATCATAATACTATATGAATTTAAAATCCACTAAAAAAATATAATCTTGTATTGTAAGTTTTATATTGGAGATGAAGTTGTTACTCGCAGCAACTAAATCCTACAAATGGTTTCAAGAGTCATCCTTATAGAATGAGCTTAAAATTGGGTATGAACTTTTAAAATGATCACTCAACCTTACAATTAGCTTCCGTTTATGTTTTATATTTTATTATTTTTAATTATTTAATTATTTCTTCATTAATGTGTAAAGTTACAATTTTCTCTAATCAAATTCTAACTTTTACAATTAAGTCCAAATTTATTGATATATTCCATTTCCATTAGAATAATGTCCATCACATCCGCTACATTACAATTATTCATTCATCTAACAAACATAAATATAATCATAAAAGCGCGTTCAAAAAAAACTAGTGCGGACAAATGATACAACCATTTTCACACATAAAAAATAAAATGAAATGAAAATAAATAATTCTATGAAATTAATTGCATTCCATTATTGAATAAAAAAAAAGAATTAAATTAGTTCAAAAACCTACAATGAAGTTAGTTCACGGAATAATAACACTAGAGAAATTAATTGAAACACTAAACCAAGTACAGCACAGGATAAACAAAATTATTTAAATCTGTAATCTAATTGAATTTAATATACAGACAAATTTAAAAAAATGGGATTGAGACAAATAAAAAATTTAAAGGAAAATTCAATTTATTAATTTAATTAAAAAAAGAATCACAAATTACACTTCAAACATTATAAAATTAAATTAACTGAATCTATGGAAAACTAAAAATAAAATAAAAATACACTTTCAGAACATGAAATTAATATGCAAATATTAAAAATGTATGAATGGAGAAATAAAAATTAACAACACAAAATTATTACTAAAATAAATAAAAACAAATTCAAACATTAAATTCACAAAATAAAATAAATTAAAACCATCCAATTGACATTAAACATTAATCATAGAATGAATGACATGCTACTGAACCATCAAAATATCATTATAATTGAAGAACATATTATAACTATTTCACCAATGGATACCCTGATTATGGAAAGGTCACGCTTCTATGATGAGGCGTTACCCTAATGACATTAAAGTGAATCTATATCGCCTTAATGCATTAAGGCGATGCCTCACCAAAGAGGCATCGCATTAATATTCATAAAAAGTTAGTTTCAAGCAATACCTCTAATCTCGAAATGAGAAGTCACATAAATTCAATCACATGAGACATATTAAATTCATTTTCGTTAATCATATTGCAAAATATTATTGAAGTAACTATGAAAACAAAAGAAGAATGTTATAAGAAGCTTTATTGTTCTGACATAATGCTGGCTTTTTGTCTTGGTCCTTAGAAGGATCTTGATCAATTTACAATAAGTTCTAAGTAGTGTAAAGCTGAGAACCATTTTCCTTTGTCAAGTAAGAAATAACTCCATTGTCTTATATCCTTGCTGTAGTCATTGTTTTCCTCTAAGTGTCACAGAGTCAGTTTTTATTACCAAAACCTTCACCTTCCTTTTAGTCTCCAATTGTATATTGTCTCTTCTTTTTGTTTCTCTTAATTCTATCTTTTAATCCTCTTTGAATTCCTTTATATATATATATATATATATATATATATATATATATATATATATATATATATATATATATATATATATATATATTTGTGCTCTTCTTCCATCTCTCTTTGCATTTTTTTTTGTTAACACTCTTTATTTTTTTTTAACCGTTCATATTCTTCTTAAGCCCCTCCTCTCTCTATTTCCTTTTAATTCCCTCCAATAAACATAAAGTCCCCCACTTTCTCCATGTTCCCAACTGGTTAACAATGACTTTCTGTGTTAACCATTGGATAAAATGACATTGGAATGTGGCTTTCTCCATTACTTTAAAAATATCTGAAAATCATTAAGGTGCACCACCTTAGTGCTAAGGTGCTATCTTAGTTATAAAGGCTCCACCATAGTGCAATAAGGTGTCGTCTTAGTACTAAGGTGCCACTTTTATAATATCAGTTGAGGGCTTCTTTTGGGCTAAAGGACCATTAAGTGAAAAGGAGATTAGACTTCACATTATTAAAGTTCATTTTTTTGGATTTTCATAATTGGGTCTTCACTTTTAGACCAAATCAAATCATATGTCAATTGAATATAGTCAAATTAATGGTGAACCACTTTTTAGCCCAACACTTTATAGAAGTGTTGTTAGTTATTTAACATATTTTACAGTAATGCACTTGATATTGCTAATATTATGCATATTGTTAGTCAATTTATGTTAGTTCTCATATATTACACTTGATTATAGTTCATTATATCAATTGTTATCTTTATTCCACTCCAATTATGGGGCTTAAATTGTCCTTTTACTTTTTCTCCAATGTTAAAGGCTTTTTTTAATTCTACCATTGTAGGACATGTAGATACTTATTGATTCACTACCAAATATTTCATTTTTCTTAGTTCGTCATCTTAATACTAAAGTTGAAAATGAAGTAATGTCTTTTATTTAAAGTACAATCATTTGCCTATAACGATATCTAAAGAATGTTTGCATTTCATTATCATCTCTCACTCTTTCGTTGGCTATTAAGGGTGTAATTAAAATTGCTAGTAGTATTTCATGAACGTACTAACACAAAGTATATTGCCATCTTATTTGGAAAAAGTTTGAATAACGCCTCACTACGCTTCCTCATGTTTCCTCCAAATACCAACTTGCAAATTTCTTTATAAAATCATAAACCAATTCTTATCATAACTTCTATCACTGAAAACTAATATTGTCTTACCTTTAATTTAAGGGGAAGTATAAAAGGAAAGAATAAAGATTTGGAGAATTTGAGATTGTACTTCTATATCTTTATATCTAAATTAATTAAAGAAGCTAATTTAAACCTAAGAATTTGTCTTATATGTATACACACCTATGTACATGAGCTGACATATAGGTATATGCTTGTTTATACATATACATACAAGTTGGGTTGTTTAATTCATTTTAAAACAAACAAATAAGTGTTGCAATCAAGGGCTTGAATCTCATATTTGATCAAGGTTATCTTATTGCTCTGGTTAAAGGTTAAGTATGTTTACAAATTTTAAAGTTTCAGCTATGTTTGACAGGCGAGGGTGTAACAGTATAGGTGTATTCTATTTGGTCAGGCGATTACTTGAGTAGCCCTTCCTTCTGCCTAAACAATCAGGTGTTCACCTCAAGGACAAGGGAAATTTCCTCTTCAACTGCATAAACAATATGCAGCTTAAACATAGTCAAATCCACACCTAACCTTAAAATCTTTTATACCCATTTCTTATATTATATTAGCTACACATTTGTTGTAGTTTTAGAGTTTGTTTAATCAAATAAATTTTCAACCCGAGAATTATTCTATTATCATTATCATTTATTTCAAACCATCAAGAGTGTGCATGTGATGCCAACCCATGTTTTTAGAATTAATTTCACAAGATTTCAGTAAATTCTTAACTCTTAAATTTATATTGAGAATATGAAATCAAGGGTTCAAAGATAATGAACATCACGATTAACCATAAACAACTTATAAACAGGACTTTTAACAATAAAAATGGTTTTAATTTAGAACAATGTCAAAGTTTGAAAGAAAATAGAATCAGTAGAATACATACACCAAGAATTATTATCCACAAATTGAGAGCATGAATAAATTTAAATGATGAAAGAGAATAGTTGGTCAATTCTTTCATGCATGGCCAAAATATATAAGTAAATCAAATAAGAAAATTTTAGAATTTTAATAAGCAAAACCAAAAGAGAATTTCAAAAATTTCAAGATAAGAAGTTGAGTAAAGAATCACTCACCTATCCCAATAACCCAACTTTTAATTAGTGTCTAACAGTTAGTTTGATACCTTAGATAAACCAAGACCAAGTCTTCATGAAGAACCTCCACAAAATAGAAGTTTTATGAATGGAAATCAAATGTTTGTGCATGCTAGTGCTAGTAAAAAACAACATGCAAAAATAGAAAATCTACCCAAACACAGCTTTATGCTAACAACACTCTGCTTCCAGAATGCTTATGTAGGCAACTTCCTTCTCCCTTCAATTCTCTCAGTGTTTTCTCTTTTAAACATAGTCTTTTTTTTGTCTTTATTTAAGAGAGAGACTTGCATGCTTGGTGACGCCTAATCCCCATCAAAGTTAACTCCTCACTATTTTATTTTTAATATAAATTAAGCCTTTTTTGTTGATTGATTTTAATTTAATTTAAGACTTAATGTAATTAATTAATTAATTCTTTGATGGGGATTAATGAGGAGTTATATATATATATATATATATATATATATATATATATATATATATATAAGGAGAAGAATGAAAGATTTTGTCATGTATTATAAAGAATAAAATTCAAAGAAAAGTTAAAATGCCTTTAGGGGGGTGAATAAGGCTATTTAATAAAATAGGAAATTAAAAGAATTATTTGCAAGAATTGAAAGAATGTCGAGAAAGAAAAATGATGAATATAAGAATTTAAGGAGTTCAGATTCTCAACAATCCTACATCTCCACCTAATTTATCCCTAAGTGAGGATTTTCAATTCCCAAAATCTTATTCACAATATTGAGATTACACAAAAGTTTGAGGCTCACTCTTTTAACCTTACAACTTGAGTTTTACAAGGCTCACTCAAAAATAAAATCTCAAGTGTTTCAATGGATAAACACTTAAACCAATTCCACTAGAATAGATTCTCCTTCCCATTTTCTCAATCCGAGGGCAAGCAAACTAAATTAATATTATACTAAAAATAGGTGTATTTGATATATTGTATTTTTTATTAAATAAAACTAGAAAATAAAAGAATAAAAATATCTATTCTAACACTCACCAACTCTCACAAGAGTTATACAACTGTAAAAATGAATTAAAAAGAGTTTTGAAAGCTTAGCTTAATTGAATGCTTAAGAGAGTATATTAAGTAAACAAGTTTCTTAAACTTTCAATTGAACTTTAGAAGTTATTTGTATAGATAAATAACTTGGGTTATAGCTATTGGATGCATTGATTATGTCTTCAATGTCTCTTGTTGATTATTGAATCATCTTGGACTTATTTCTATCAGAACGCTGCTCACGGTTGTGAGGAGCAAACCTTGGCTCGTGAGCATCAGTTTAAGGACCATTGTATTTAAAAATGTTCATTGAATGCTGTCAGGACTGCCCTCACGAGCTGAGCTTTGCTCCTCATGATCATGAGGGTAGCTCATAAGGAGCACTGACCATTTTGTAAAAAATGAGCTCCTGAGGCACTATACAAGGTCAGCTCGTGAGCAAACCAATGTAAGTCCAAATTTGTATATTTTTGGAATATGATTATTTCTCAAAGATTAAGGACTTGCATAGATTGAGATACTTCATTTAAATGCATATTTATACTCTTTCAAAGAGTATTTCATTGTCTTTAATCATTAAATAATTATTCTTAATAATCAATCAACTTCCTACACACTTAAAGGAAATCATTAGAATCTAAATTGTTTGTCAAAGTCTAAAATTAGGAGTTTAATCATGCAAATGTTCAACAACCAATTTAATAAGATAATAAATAAGGTATGTGTGTGTCAATAACATGAATAAGTATGCAAAATAACTCCCCTTTTCAAATAAAATAGATGCAATGTGAAGAATATTTCCCTCCCCCTTAATATATGTATAAATTCAATAAATTGCATCATGTATAAGAGCATAAAAGAAATTGAATTAACATGGCATTTATAAGGGATAACAAATAATTGTAAAGGAGATGATTAAAAATAAATTTCTCCTTTGTATAAATATATTTCTTTATTACTCCCCCCCTTTTTTAGACATGATAAGAAATATAAATTTAATATTTTATTCCCCTTTTGTTAAAAAATAAAAACAACATAAAATTCAACATGAGGAACAAAAGGAAACATGGCCTAATATAACAAATGTGTTAAAAACATAAAAACATTATAACATGATCATTTAAAAGAAATGTTAAGCAATATGAAGAAATAATTTCAAACATATATGCATGTAGTGCTACTTAAAATGCATCACAAAATTAGTACATATAGCACTTATTTGAAACTTAACAAACTTAACTATCACATGATCATATAGAGCTTAACTAGCTGACATATATGATCATGTAGCACTTAGCATATCATAAACACAATTATTACATAGCTTCTTTTCCTCTTTTATCAAAAACAAAAAGAAAATAGAGAGATATAAAAGGAAATGAACCTAAAGGAACAAAAAATGTTAAAGGGAATAGAAGATCAAGAAACAAAGCAATGAAAATAAAGATACACCAAATCTTTATAAAAATCTATGTCATACATAAATAAAGTAAGAAAATTAAGACCTTTTATCACAAAAAGAAAATCATGAAAGCATGATTATTAAATTGTGATAAAATTAGCCACACTTATAATGTTACTATGCATGCATAAATAAAGTTATGTAAAATATATTCAAACAATTTTCTCCCCTATTTCAAATAATAAAATAGAATAAGGTTTGGAAAAATTTGATATTAAGGACACACTATCAAGTTTCACTCCCTTAAAAGAAATTAACTAAATACTCATGTAAATAAAAAATGCAAAAGGAAATTTTAACAGAAAACAAATTGCATTAATGAAAGGGATAGAGTTACCAAGATATTGAAATAGTAATTGTAAATGAAAACACAAAAAATAAAACACAAGACATAAACTAGCATCTCAAGGCTTAAAAAAATTGAAAATAAACAGTAAATAACCAAACATAAATTGATGAAAAAAAATAACCTTGTAAAGGACGAGGTGAATGGGGATGAGGAGTCCAAGTGCATTGTATGTTGCGATGAGCATACAATTGATGAATATGATACTCCATGTGATCCATCCTATTATTAAAATGATAAAGTCTTGTTTGCAGTTGATTAAACCTATTGTTGAAGTTGGATTCAATAATGGAGAGATGATAAAAAAAACCTCCAACCCAAGCGGGTTCTTCATTAACACTTTAAAAAGTAAAAGGTACTCTTTCCCTTTTTCTTTGAGATTAAGAAAGAGCATGCTCTTGAGGGATTTCTTCTTCAATTCGAACACCTTCAAGACCATGAGTGCCATTGTGCTCAATGTTTTTTAAATCTTTTCTAATTCCTCATCAACATCTTCATCTCCTACTTCGTCTTTCCAAACCTAAGAATTTCTAACAAACTTGAATTGCCTAAAGTTTCTTAAAAGGTTATCATCAAGAAAAGAAGGAGGAATGGAAGGAGTTTTGTTTAAGTTGATCCCAAAGTGATGAGAAATTCTAGTGATAAATCCTCCCACATATAAAGCACCATTAATACTATCACTGGCTAACCAAAACCTTAATTGAAGCCATCTTCCTAGCTCAACATTTATGCCTTCAATAAGACATCTAATAAGAAAAATATCATTAAAGAAAATAACTTTATTACTTAAGCCCTTAGCATGAATAAAGTAAGTAATAAACTTATGCACATACCAAAAAGATGTTGAAGCAAAATTAGATGCTTTTATGTGTCTGTCACGACCCAAAACAGGGGCCATGACCGGCGCTAGGGAATGGGAATTCTTTCGAATCCGGAACCCGTAGCAAGCCTAAAAATAAAATAAAGCATGCCACAACATAAATAAAAATATAATATGCAGCGGAAATAAAAATCATAATATCATTATATTATCCATATCAACTGGATTTAAATAAAAAATCTCATCCCATACATAAAATCTCTTTAATACAAATCCAGTTTCAACATAATATATCTCCTTTAAAACAAAATACATGAAATCCAATACTTCAATTCACAACTACTGCAGTGTCTAGATAAAATAAATAAGACTCAAGTAGACAATTTACATAAAGTAGCCGGGGCGGAAGAAATCCGGCGTATCGACCTGCTACTAAGGTCTGAGGAAGTTGACTCTCCTGAAAAATAGTCAACGGAGGGGAGTCAGACCTCACTGAGTGAATTACTATAATATATATACATACACACTAAGTGATAATGCATACAGTCAACAGTATATATATATCTAATATATATACAGGCAAATACACACAAATGCAGAAAAATCATTTTTATATATTTTACTGAAAAATCCCAATTTATGAAGGATCACATAGAACCCTAGAATATCGCAACCTCAGAAATAGTGTTAAACAACACTCTGGCCATACAGGCTCACTTATTCCAAATATATCCACTTAATCCATTTGGACAGTAGACTGGCCCCGAGACACTAAGTCAACCGAGCTCCAGCAGTTTGACTGCCAGTGTGATTGGCCCCGAGACACTTGGTCAACCGAGCTCCAGCAATCACACCCCAAACCACATCTCACATATCAATAATCATAATCAAATCAATATCCACAAATAGTTAGTAATATAGCCTAAAGCTATAGGCGTACCGGTACGTACTCGGTCCTAGTGCTGCCCACTAGGTAGCACGTTCTATTGATATCCTTCATTAATAAATAATAAAACATTCATTCACAAATACATGATGCATGAATTTAAATAAATCAACAATATAAACCATATATATACTGGAAATATACCAAACATAAACCAGGTATATTTTGAGTATATATATGTCAAATAAATCCAATCAAATCATGAATTAAACTAAAAATATATTTAAAAACATTTTAAATATATTTTATTAACAAAACATGTATATAATTTATTATATACCAAAAATATACTTGAATATAAATCACATTATTTATGCATATTCAGTCAAAATAAAACATGCATTTTCTAAATCATGCATCCTAAGCATATATATATAATATAGTAACTCACCTAATGCGCTCCACGAGACAGGTCCGACGGGCCTGGTCCACTAGCCCTCGGTCTCGGCGCAACTAAACAAGCAATAAATAACCGACATTAGAATAAACCTAACAGAAATCCTAGAATTCAATCTAGAGTATTAAAATACAGAAACAGAATTAGGGTTCGACTGGATATCACGTTTTACGAGAATTCTACCAAAAATCCGGCAGAACCTCCCCTGTAAAACGGACATCTCTCTACTCAAAAGAGTAGAGCCGACCCTGCAAAGAAACACACTTCGAAAAATGAGCTCAACACAATCAAAATCCCACGGTCGGACTCCAAACTACAATCCACCGACCGGGGTCCACAAACACAGAATAATATTCCAGATATACCGAAAATATTCTTAAATCACAGAAATACATTTTTATAAATAAAAATTACATAATTGACCTTGAAACACTATAAAAACCGATTAAAACTCATTTTATTAGAAAAACCGTATATTATATATATAATTGAAAATAATTCACGAAAAATAGTTTTAATTAGTTAAAAATACTAAATATTTTGTAGAAATCATTTTTATACCTTAAATAAATATTAAAACCAATTAAATTACATTTTTAGACAATTTAGGGTAAAATTACCAAAATACCCCTATATATATAAATATACTTAAATTACTTCAAAAATTCACCAAAAATCATAAAATTACCCAAAATTAATTTTCTCAACATATTTATCAATAATATTAATAATTAAACCCAATTAACCAATTAAATTCAAATAAAAACACAATTAACCTAATTTTCCAAAATCACCTAAACTTCAATAATTAAAAATAAATACTTAGAAATTCATAAAAATTCCAAATAAATTCCTATAATTCATTTCAACACCTAATTTAACCATAAACTCAAATTTCATAATTTAAATAATTAATTTCCGAAAATTAGAAAATAATATTAAAATATTCAAAAATACCCAAAAATCCAAACAATCTCCAAAAATTCTACAAAAATTCATACATGTAGATTAAGCTACTAGGAACAAAATTTGTGAAGGAAGTTTCCATTAATCATCCAATTCGAAGCTCAAAAAAATCGAAAACCCTAATAGGCCGAAATTTACAAATCGAAACCTAAGCAATTCTAGACCATTTTAGCTCAAACCAAAGCTAGAATAACACTCACCGGAGCTCAAGGAGAAGAAAGAGACCGGCGGTGTCGAAAACGGTGGCCGGAATCGGCGTGATCGACGGTGAGTTGATTTTCGGCTTCTCCGGCCAAAATCACTCTCCCGACGCCGGAAACGGCCTCCACAGGCGGCGAAACTGGTCGGGGAAGATGGTGGCACACCGGACGGCACACCCACGGTGAAGGAATGGCAGTTGCAGCGGTGAGGGATGGTGGTCGGGTGTCGGGCGTGGGAAAGAAGAAGGAGAAGGAGTCGGGGGCAAAATGGTAATTTTGCAAATTCTTTTGATTTTTAATGTATATATGTATATATATATACTTTATACTTTATATTAAAATAATATTAAATTACACACATCAAATATACACCACACACATAAAAATATTAATATTTTAATAATTTATACCAAATAAAATTAATTAAATAACAATTAAAACAATTAAATACTTAATAAAATATTAGGGAATTAATAAACCCTAATTAAATAAATATACACACACCGACTTTATTTAATAATTTAAAAATATGTATGAGTTCATGCAAGTCCGTAAATACCTTTAAAATAATTAATAATACATTGTTTACGTGAAAATTTCCCCGAAAATGCAAGTCCCGGGAAAATTTTACGTAAAACACTGAAAATAATACACAATAATTAAAATAGGTTTTAAATACATATTAACTCGTAAAAATATCACATATATATTCAAAATTATTGACACTGCATATCCCGGTACAGTGTAAAAATATTTTAAAAACACGGGATATTACAGTGTCCCGCTTCAAAAGGTTTTGCATTAGGTTTAGCATATTGAGTCCAAAAAGGATTAGGAAGCTAAGAAGAAATAGGAGAAGCTAAACTCCCTTATCTAAAACTAAAGATATTATCAAATTCTTGAGAAGTAAAAAATCTATCTCTCCCACCTAATCTAAATCTCATGTTATTCATAAGATTTTGCTCATTAAAGTGGTGGGTTCTTAAGAAATAGCATGCAAGAAATTCATGGACCAAAGAGGGATAGGTAGGAAAATCATTGAATGCAAAATCATACAAAATTGCATTCTTAAGTAAAGTTTTAACCTCATTGAGACAACCCATCTTCTCTAAAGTAGCTTGTGACATGTACTTAGAGGAAATAATTTTCCTTTCCTTGAATTGAGTAAGCCTTTCCCTAAATTGAGTTAAAGTGTAGGAGAGAGGAGGTTGCTTCTTAGGTTGATCTTTCGTAGCTCTTCTAGAGAAGGAAGAGACATCTTGAGCAATCTTCTTCTTAGAAGCCATAGAGATAGCACTTGCAGTAATAGAGAATTTGCTTAAAAGGAGAGAGGTTTGAATTGCAAAAAAAATGATGTGAGAATGAAAAGGAGAGTTTATGAAATAATCACAAAGAAGTTAAAAAGTCGTGTATAAATGCAGGTTACCGTTTTAAAAAGGAAGCCATGCAAGAAAGAGACAAAATCCTTGTAAAATAGGATTTTGGACTGTCAGATTACTGCTTATAAGTGGTTCATGAACGGTCCACTCATGACCATCACTCGTGAGTAGCTTTAGACAAATTGAGATCCAACGGCCATGAGCTCAACAGCTCATGATGAAAGATGCTGGAGGGCCCCTAAACTTTCAAAAAGATTTACAATTACATTTTAAAACGTTTCAAAATAGTCCTTAATCATCAAATCATATTAAATAGCAATTAAATCAAATGTTATTTCAATAAATATCATAAATTAACAAAAATGAAACATATTAAATTGAAAAATAGATTTTATTTTTCAAATAATTATTTTTGACATAATTATTTTTAATAAAATATATTTAAAAATAAATCATGCAAATGAGAAATCAATAAATCATGTTTTTGTATATGAAATAAATTTGCTCGATTTAAATAATTAATAGATTGAATAAAATTCAATAATTAATTATTTAATCAACAAATATTAAAAACAAAATTTATACATTACATAAATTAAATTTTCTTGATAAATAATTATGATATAGTGTTAGATACCAAAAATAAAATGAAACCATATAAATCATGATTAAAATTGAAAGAGAGAATATGTATCAAATACGAAAAATAATCAAAAGATTAGTAATTACATGATCATTTACAGATCTAATCATCAAATTTACAATATATCAAGTTGTCAACATAAACTTGAGTCATCAATCATACCAAGCTCATGTCTGATGAAATTTAATCTTTCCTCACTAAGAGACTTGGTAATAATGTCTACTAATTGATTATTAGTATCAATAAAATCAAGAAAAATATCACCAATTTGCACATGATCACACAAAAAAATGATGTCTAATGTCAATATGCTTAGTTATAGAATGTTGAATGAGATTCTTGTTAAGGTTTATAGCACTTGTATTGTCACATTTAATAGGAATGTGATCAAGGTCAATACCACAGTCCTTAAGTTATTACTTTTTCCATAAGACTTGTGAGCAACAATAACTAGCTACAATATATTCTGCCTTAGCAGTGAACAAAGCAACTAAAACTTGTTTCTTGCTAAACCAAGAGACTAAGAAATTATCTAAAATTTGACAAGTTTCAGAAGTGCTCTTTCTATCTAGTAAACTACCGACTAAGTCTGTATTTGAACAGCTAATGAGGTCAAAGGATGAACTCCTAGGATATCAAAGTCCTAAATGCATGGTTCCATAAAGATGTTTTCAAATCTCTTAATAGCATTCAAATAAGACTCTTTAGGACTATATTGAAACCTAGCACATAAAAAAGTAGCAAACATAATATCCAATATACTAGCAGTTAAATAAAGAAGGGATTTGATCATTCCTCTAAATTGATTTTCATCAACTGGTTTGCCATTCTCATCTTTATTGAGTTTGGTAGTGGCACTCAGAGGAGTCTTGCTTAACTTAGCTCCATTCATACCAAATTTCTTAAGAATGTCCCTAGCATATTTAGTTTGATCAATGAATGTCCCATTTTTACATTGCTTGATTTATAGTCTAAGGAAGAATTTGAACTCACCTGAGCTCACCCATCATACTCACCTTAAATTCTCCTTGCATCAACTTAGAAAATTCCTCACACAAGCAATGGTTAGTAGTACCGAAAATAATGTCATCAATATAAATTTAAAAAATTAATAAATAATACTTGGATTTCTTTATGAAAAGAGTTGTGTCAACTTTTACTTTAGAGAAATCTTTTTTTAAAAGAAAGTTACTCAATCTTTCATACCAAGCTCTTAGAGCTTATTTCAATCCATATAATGTTTTTAAAAGTTTAAGCCTCCTCTTCAATGAAACCATTTAGAAATGCACTTTTAACATCCATTTGATAAAGTTTAAAATCCATGAATGATGCATATGCAAGTAATATTCTAATAGATTCTAACCTTACAACGGGGGCAAAGGTTTTATCATAATCAATGTCTTTCTCTTGATTGTAACCTTTAGCTACCAATCTAGCTTTGTTCCTAGTTATGACACCTTATTCATTTATCTTATTTCTAAATACCTATTTGGTGCCTATAATAGGATGATGGTTCTAAAGGATTACTAACATTTTGTTCTTGTGTATCCATAATTCCATTGTCATCTACAAGATCATCAATACTACAAACATCCTTTCTAGGATTAAGTGAGTTTGATTCATCAAAGACAATATGCATATACTCTTTAACCACTAGAGTTCTCTTATTAAATACTCTATATGCTTTACTAGAAGTGGATTAGCCTAAGAAAATTTCTTCATTGCCTTTAGAATCAAATTTTTCAAGATTATCTTTGGTGTTTAATATAAAAGCACTTGCATCCAAATACTCTTAGATATGAGATTTTGGGTTTTCTATTATTCCATAGCTTAAAAGAGTTTTTTGAAACTCTATTTGAAATATAACAAGACGTGTGTTAACGGCTTCCGCCAAAAAGTATAGAGGCAAATTATACTCATAAAGCATTATTCTAACCATTTCTACAAGAGTTCTATTTTTCCTTTCAACTACCCCATTTTTTTAGGAATTCTAGGAGAAGAAAATGTATGTGAAATACCATTTTCATTGCAAAAGTTCTGAAAAATTCATTTTCAAATTCGGTTCCATGATCACTTCTAATAGAATAAATATAAAAACCTTTTTCTTTTTTAGTTTTTTTTGAAAAATTTTCAAAAGCTTTAAATGCATCATTCTTATGAGCAAGAAAACACACCCAAATGTATCTAGAGTAGTCATCAACTAATACATAAGCATAGTGAATTCCACCGAGATTAGCAACTCTAATTGATCTAAACAAATCCATATATATAAGTTTAAGTGGCCTAGAGGTTGACACTACATTCTTAAGCTTAAATAAAGACTTGGATTATTTTCCCTTTTATCAAGCATCACAAGGTTTATCTTTAGAGAATTGAGGCTTAGGTAAACCAATCATAAGTTCATGTTTATAAATATCATTTAAAAGCTCAAAGTTTGCATGTCCTAACCTTCTATGCCAAGTCCATGTGTCATGCGAAATAGACATTAAGTATTTGAAATCTTTGTTATTAATTTTATTTAAATTAATAACATAAACATTGTTTATTCTTTCACCATTAAAAATTACTTTATCTTTATCAAGACCACTGATAAAGCAATTTCTAAGATAGAAAGTCACTTTATTTCCTATATCATATAATTGGCTTATACTAAGCAACTTATGTTTAAGACCATCAATAAGCAATACATGATGTATAGATAAGGATTGAGGATTAACTATTTCTCTAATGCCTAATATCTTTACTTTGGCATTGTCTCCAAATGTAACATGTCCTCCATCCTTTGCATCAAACTTGTTGAATTACTCCTTATCTACTGTCATGTGCCTTGAACATCCACTATCAAGATACCACTTGCTTTTTACTCTTGTGGATTTCAATCACATCTCTTTTTTATATTTAAGAGCCATAAAGCAAAGACTGGCCACTTTCAGAGGAGTTATCATCTCAATTGGCTTTGAAGGCCTTCTTTTTATCCTTTGTGCCTTTGTTCTTGAATTTTAATTTAGAGTACTCACTTCTAATGTGTCCCAGTTTGTTGTATTCATAGTAATTAATTTCTTTAGTTTTCTTCTTGCTTTCTCCTTCATGCTTCTTATTGGAGGATCTAGTTCTTGAGAAAATTTTCTTTCTCAATAAATTTTTTAAACTTCTAGTAAACATGGAAACATTACCATCTTTATCACTAGAGTCTTTAAGGTTTTCATCTTCACTTTCATATTGTGAAGCTTTTAGTGCTATGCTCTTCTTTTTGTCCTGTTCTTTTTGTTCTTCTCCTTTTTGCTTAATTGTAAGCTCATGTGTTAAGAGCTTTCCAATAAGCATATTAGTTAAAAGTGTTGAAAGGTCTTAAGCTTCCTTAATTGAAGTAACTTGAGATTCTCAAACCTTCATAAGTAGGATTCTTATAATCTTATTTTTTACTTCTTCCTTGGTGAAATGTTTACCAAGCTTCTTGAGGATAGTGAGAAGAGCATTAAGGCAATTTGTCATCTCTGTGATTGACGCTTGAGGCTTTATATTGAAGAGTTAAAATTCATACATGTGAAGTTAAACCTTCTTGCTTTTAACTTGTACATTGCCTTCATAATGATTTTCCAAGGTCTCTCACATTTCTTTAGTTGACATGCAATGTTGAAGCTTACCTCCTTATTCTCTAATCATGGAAGAGACTAGAGTGATCAAAGCCTTTTTATTTTTATGATTTTCCTCCTTTTGTTCATTATTCCATTGGATTCTTACTAGAGTAGTTACCACACCATTAATGGTAGTTGTAGGCAGTTCCCAACTTTTTAGGATAATATCCCAAAGTTTGATAAAATCATAATCAAGGTATAGCTCCATTTTTAACTTCCAATGAGGATAGTCACAATCATCGAAGAATGGTCTAAATGAAGAAATGTTTTATGATTCACTCCCTATGATCTTGTATTTTGGTGTATTCTGGTAATGAAGTTCCTAGAATTCAAGCTCTTATACCAAATGAAAATGATGTAGAGGGAGGGGGTGAATAAGGCTATTGACTAAACTAGGAAATTAAAATAATTTTTTGTAAGAATTGAAAGAAAGCTGAAAAGGAAGAATGATGAATATAAAAAATTCAAGAAGTTTGGATTCTTAATAATCCTATGTCTCCACCTAACTTATCCCCAAGTTAGAATTTTTAATTCCCATAATCTTGTTCATAAGATTGAGATTACGTAAGAGTTTGAGGCTCACTCTTTCAACCTTACAAGTTAAGTTTTACATGGATCGCTCAAAAATTAAATCCTAAGTGTTTTAATAGATAAACATTTAAACCAATTCCACTAGAATCGATTCTCACTTCCCGTTTTCTTAACCCAAAAAATAAAAGAATAAGAATATCTATTCTAACACTCACCAACTCTTACAAGAGTTATACAAATGCAAAAATGAATTAAAGAGAGTTTTAAGAGCTTAATTGAATGTTTAAGAGAGTATATTAAGTAAACAAGTTTCATAAATTTTCAATTGAACAAGATGCATTGGTTATGTCTCCAACATCTCTTGTTGATTTTTGAATTATCTTGGACTTATTTCTATCAAAACGTCGCTCACGATCGTGAGGAGCAAACTCTAGTGTTTGAGCGTCAATTTAAGGATCATTGCATTTAAAAATTTCTATTGAATACTGTCAGGATTGCCCTTATAAGCTGAGCTCTGCTCCTCACAATCGTGAGGGTAGATCGTAGGAACACTAACCATTTTGTAAAAAATAAGCTCCTGAGGCACTATACAAGGTCAACTTGTGAGGTGCTCATGAGCTGACTAATATAAGTCCAAATTTGTATATTTTTGGTATATAATTATTTCTCAAAGATTAAAGACTTGTATAGATTGAGATACTTCATCAAAATGCATATTTATACTCTTTCAAGGAGTATTTCATTATCTCTAATCATTAAATATTATTCTTAATAATTAATCAACTTCCTACACACTTAAAGAAAATCATTAGAATCTAAATTGTTTATCAAAGTCTAAAATAAGGAGTTTGATCATGCAAATAGTCAACAAAAAGAAAGAGAATTTTAAAGAGAATTATGTGTGTATTAGTTCACAAGAAAGATTATATCTTTTATATATACATTAACTATACTTATATATGGAAAACCTAATTATTTACATTAATTATGAATAGAGTAACTTCTTAAAGAAAATAGAGATATAATTCCTAAAATATACAATCAAATCTTTGACTTTTTGAGCTCACTTTAACACTCCCCCTCAAGTTGATGAGTGTATGTCAATCATTCCTAACTTTTTAAGTGAGTTGTGGAATTTTTTTGGGATATAACCTTTGTAAGAATGTTAGCTAGTTCAGTTTAAGAAGAAATAAATGAAAGATAAATTGTTCCTTGATTTAGATGGTCTTTAATAAAGTGTTAGTCAACCTCTATATGTTTAGCTTGATCATGTTGAACCGGGTTGTTTACAATTGCTATGGTTGCCTTATTGTTATAATGTAACAATATAGGCTTTAGATGACTTAGTTTTAAATCCTCCATAATTCATTTTATCCAGAGCAAACCACATACTCCATGTGTCATTCCCCTAAACTCAACTTCAATATTTAACCTTGCTACAACCTTCAGTTTCTTGCTCCTCCAGGTGACAAGACTCTTTCAAACAAACGTAAAGTACCCAAAAGTTGATTTACGATCAATTTGATCTCCAGTTGTAGCCAACAATTTCATAATCTTTATTTCTCCTAAAAAATAAACCTTTTCCCATAGAAGATTTCAAATATCTTAGCACTTTGTATATTGTATCCATATGTTCTTCACTCAAAGAATGCATGAATTGACTTACAACACTTATTGCATAAGCAATGTTCGACCAAGTATAGGATAATTAGATTAATCTTCCTACCAGACTTTGATACCAAGCCTTATTAGTTAAAACTTTATCTTCTTGAATTAATAATCCATGGTTAACTTCCATTGGAGTATTAACTGGTTTACAATCTTGCATGCCCATCTCTATCAGTATGTTCATTGTATATTATCGTTGGCAAAGAGAAATTCCTTAAGAAAATCTTGCAACTTCAATCCCTAAAAAATACTTTAAGTTACCCAAATCTTTGAGTTCAAACTTAGTTGCCAATTGACTTTGTAGAGTAGTTATTTCACTCGGATCATTCCTAGTAATTAACATATCATCAACATATACAATAAGAGTAGTGACTTTACCTGTCTTTTGTTTGATGAATAATGTGCTGGAAACATCACTTTATTTATATCCGAGCTTCCTTATAAACATCGAGAATCATCCAAACCATGCTCAAGGTGATTGTTTAAGTCCATATAATTTTTTTATTTTGTATACTCAATCGATGTACCTTATTTCGACTGGTGGATTCAGTTACACTTCTTCTTCTATAGTTCCATTCAAAAAAGCATTTTCCTTATTAAAATATTATAATGGCTAGTCCAGGTTAGCAATTAATGAAATAAGGACTTTGATGGTGTTCATTTTTGTTATTAGAGCAAATGTATCTTCATAGTCAATCCTATACTTTTGAGTATATCCATTTACTACCAATTGAGCTTTGTATTGATTAATGCTTTCATCTGGGTTAAGTTTTATAATGAATATCCACTTGCATTCAACTATTTTCTTTCCTTCAGGAAGCAGAATAAGTTCCCATATGGAGTTCTTCTATAAAGCCTCTATTTCATTATTCATAGCTTTTTCCAATCGAGATCAACAAAAGCCTTATGCATATTACTAGGAATAGATATAATAGATTATTGATTTATAGTATATGCATGCGATTTAGACAAATAGTTAATTGATATGTAATTATTGATAGGATATTTAGCTTTAGTATTAAGATCTGAGTCATATTATCATTTGGGAAACCCTCTATTTATTCTAAAAGGATAATGAGGCTTAGTATTTAGGGTCACTAAGGGAGATGAGTTTATCTTATTGTGCACATCTAGGGTTTCTTTAACTTATAGTGTTGACCGAGGAGATATACTATCTTTATTAGTTTTAGGTCTGAGTAAAACACTCGGACTATCTTCATTTATCTATCCAAGTGGAATGCTTGGATATAACATTTGATCAAAAGATGCTCATATTAGAAGAGATGCCTGAAACAAAGATGAAAATTGGTGAGATACTTAGAGTGCTATCTTCAAAGATGTCCTAAATTCTTTTCCTATAAAGAGAGCACTTAGATTGAGAGAAGGAGGGTACATTTTCATGGAACTAAACATCCTGAGTTATTAAATAGCTTCTTAGTATGTGGATCATAACACTATAATAGCCTTTTGTAGATATGCATATCCAACAAAAATACACAAAATAGCTTATAGATCCAATTTATCAAGTACCTTACCAATAAATGCCAAGCATCCAATGACTCGGGGCTCAAGATTATTAAGAGGAGGAGTTAAAATAAGTTCCTAAAATTTCTGAAGTAAAGTTTTGAAAATAAAATACTCTTGATGGAGTTCAATTTATGAGATAGGTAGCGAATCGAACAACCTCTTCCCAGTATTCCTGAAGGACATTCATATCAAACAGGGATGCTTGGACTACATTAAATAATCACCGTCTCTTTCGTTATACTATACCATTATGTTGGGGTGTTCCGACACATAAAGTTTAGTGACGAATGTCATGCTTATTGCAAAAATTCTTAAGGGTTGAGTTAAGATACTCCCCACCATTGTCAAATTGTAAAACTCGAATTTAACACTGATACTGTGTGGCCACCATTTTGTACAAGTCCTTAAACATAAAACACACATCTCCCTTCTTTTGAAGTAGTGATACTCAGGTCATCCAGATACATTCATTAATAAATTTTGTAAAATATCGACCATTAGACAAAATGGAAATTCAAGCAGGTCCCCATGCATCAGAATTAATAATCATAAATGGAATTGATTTTTTATTATAACTCGATGCATATGAAATCTTGTGACTCTTTAACAGTTCACAAATATCACACTTGAACTCAAAGTCTGTGATACTCAAAAATAATTAAGGCTTTATTTTTCTAAGATAATTAAAAGATAGATAGTCAAGATGACGATGCCATAAAGTTACTATGTCTTTGTCCGGGCTACTTCCAATTACACTATTGACTTGACTTGATTATTAATTCAAATCACTATGCAAATCAAAATAGTACCACTTTCCACATTTAATACTAGAGCTAAGAATTCAATGCATTACAATAACCTAAAAATAAACAGTGGTTAAGCCAAAATTTAACGGTACAGTTTAAGGTTTCAATAATTTGGCCAACATATAGAAGGCTAAAAGAAAGGGATGAAACAATAAGAACATCATCTAAATTAAGAGAGTTAGAGTTAGATATTAATCCTTCATGAATGACGGGTACTATTCCTCCATAAGCAGTCAAAATATTTTATTGGATTGATGGATGTCGGTAAGAATATAGGCGAAGTTTGTCATATGATTAGCAGCACCTATATCAATAGCCCATGTATTATTCTGAGTAAGATTTATGATATCTAATGTTTCATCAAGGTCACCATTTGATTTGGTAATATTAGAGGTGGTAGTTACAATTTTTTGAGTTTCTTGCAAGGCTTTCTATTAAAATCTCACCACTCGGAGTAGCCCATAATTTCGTAACATTATTTGTTGGAGTGCCCAATTTCACCACAATGAGTATAAGTGTATGTATTAGACTTACTCGGTACTTTCCCCTTTGACTATGGTCAAGTTCGAGTGGCTAAAAGAATTGCATTGTTCAGTACAACCTCCATATCCTCCATTGTCTGTCACTGGTTTTGATCCCTACGTACATATAGATAACTTAACTCGAGATTAAGAGATGGATCCTTCCAAAGTATTTCATTCCGAGCATTATTAAATTTTGAGTCAAGTAGGGCTAAGAAAATATGTGTTCGAAGCTAAGTAATATGCTTGTGGAGTGGTACTACTCCATTAACATCCTCCCCTTGAGCACTCCTCCGAGCATCAATCTCCTGAAATATCCCAACTAGCTCATTATAGTATATAGGCAATGGCCTACCATTCTAACAAGTAGTAAATGATCTTCGGTTTAACTCGAATAACTGAGTTTCATCATATCCGTCTTAAAAGGTTTTGGAGACATCATCTCATCTCCTTTGCTATTTGAAATCAGATAAATCTCTGTATCAACATTGGACTCATGAAATTAATTAACCAACTTTTAACTCAGTTATTATCAATGAGCCAAGTCTCCAAGGTTTTATCTCCTGTAGGTGGTTTTGGAATTATTCCAGTAAGAAAGCCAGATCTATTTCTTACTCCAATTTCTATCTGCATGAGTTGTGACCATAGAAGATAGTTCGTATTATCAAATATAATTTCACTTGGAAAAAGAGAATTATCTTGAAGGATTTGAATGAAATTTGGTGTTCCATATGATACAATTGATGTGTTTTAATTAGTCATGGTGGATTGGAAAGGGTTATGAATTCAAAAGATAAAACTCAAAGGATTCAGTATGAATTTTAATTTGATTTCAACAAGTACGCTATGATACTATGAAAAATAATGTTCAAAGAAAAAAAAAAAGAATTTTAAAGAGAATTGTTTGTGTATTAATTCAAAAAAAAGATTACATCCTTTGTATATACATTAACTATACCTATATATGAAAAATCTAATTATTTACACTAATTAAAAATAGAATAACTTTCTAAAGAAAATAGAGATTTAATTCCTATAATATACAATTAAATCTTTGACTTTTTTAGAGCTCACTTCAACATATTTTACCAGTGTTTGTTGCAAAAATTACAAGGGACAAACAAATGAGCAATAGTTACACGTCTTGTATGAAAAAGTTGGAAAAATCAGTAATTCTTACGGTTGCATGTGTATACAAGTTCCTATATGGTCTTTTTATGTTTCTCACTATCATCTTTCTAAGAAATTTCAATGAAGATCAAAAGTTCATCTAATTATGCAGATTTGCAGATGAAGAAGTGAAAGTTTAAGGAAGAGCACAAGAAAAAAGAATATGAAGCAGAGAAAGCGAAGAATGATTACTTATCAAGGAAGTGCCAGAGGGAAGAGAGGAGGGACAGATACAGGGTGCAAGGCAAACAGAAGAAGAGAAAAGCAGACATTTAGAAGTGTGATGGTCATAGAGCAAGATTTTTCTATAAATCCTTTGTCTGGTTTTGAATAATCCGCGGCATTTTTGTTCTTTCTCTAGCTAGATTAATTGCACTTATCTCTCAACAACCTTTTATGGGAAGATCTTGTCTTTATTTGGCTAACAATGCCCATTTCTCATCATTTACAATTGCGCAGAATGTCGACTTGCAAGTACTGAAACTTCTCAGATTGATGGCACGATAAGCATCTTCTTCTGCAAGCCCTGAGTGTCACTGGCTTTGACCATCAAAGTTGAGTGAAGCTGCTGCTAAAGTTGGCGACTCATGCGTACGAAATTAATCAAAGTTTTTTGAGATGTTACATTACATCAGGCATTGTATTGCGCATTGTCATTAACTCAATGTTGAGATTTATTGTTTTAATTTTGTTTACTCTCATTTTAGTGAAAAAGGTGAAACTTAGAAGAAGATTAGCAACATTTGCTTAGCATGAACAATCGAAACAGGAAAAACATATGTTGATGAATTTACTTCATGTTCCAGCACTTGTAATTTCCTCAATTTGTATAATTTTTGTCCAAATATTTTCTTGAGGTCCCGAAAAAGAAATGAGCACCGAAAAAACTGCTTTATTGCGTGCAGTTAATGCTTTTTTATGGTTTTTAAGTCTTCACCTAGTGGCCCAACCCATCGCATGATATTTTAAAATGGAAAAATAGCACTTGTTTATAACTTTTTTTTTTTTTAACAATTTATTTTTTAAAAAGTTATTAATATTTCTTGTTAAAATTATGGAAATAGTATGTTGATATCCTAATAAATCTTAAAATCCATTTTTGTAAATTGCAGGTTAATGGCATAGCACCGCGAAGACAGATGGTAATACATCTAGTTGTGGAGCCAAAATATTTAATAGAAAGCAAAATTTAATTCCTTAATTCCTATAATTTTCATATGTTATGCCATGAAATTTATCCATTAAACTAATATTGAAAATTTGGCATATAAAAAAGGCCTAATTATTTAAAAAATTCTAAACTTCATGGATTTTAACATGTTATTTAAACTTTCATTTAAAAAATCTTAAATTTTACATATTTTAACAATTTTAATAAATTCTGTTAAAATTTATAAAAAATTACAAATTTTATAGCTTTTAATAATTTTAGTATATTCTTTTTAAAACTTATCAACAAAAATATATATTTCAATATTAAACAATATTTATTTGATCAATATTTTACTATCTAACAAAATGTTATGTTGATATAATGTCAACCACCTTTTGATTTAAAAAGAAAGAGACTTTAACGAGTTAGTAAAAATTTTCTCCTTAAAATATTCTATTTTAAAATAAAAAGTATAATACTTTAATTTGTTATAAGTTTGTAACATTAAAATATCTTTTGTTACTTTAAAATTGTAAATTTTACACCCTTTTAATAATTTTAACATGTTTTTAATTAAAAAACCATTTTATTGTCATATAAGTAATTTAAATTTTATAACAAATTGAAATACGCTTTTTTATTTTTAAATGGTATATTATAAAAAGAAAATTTTTACTAACTCATTAAATTTTTTTTTTTTAATTAAAAGAAATTTGGTACCATATCAATATTAAATACTACAACATTTATAAGAAGTTAACAAAAATTAATTAAACATATATTCCCACCATTCCATTTCAATTGTCATTTAAAAAAATGTCACAAAGATTAAAAATTCTATTTAATAGGTATAATTATAGATGCAAATAACTATATTACCTTTTTTGTAAAGACTAAAAGTTAGTATGAACTATAATTACTCTAAACAAGCTCATTTATCAATTACTAAAAGACTTACTTTAAAATTAAGATATAGGTAAATTTGAAAAAAAAAATTATATTTTTTGTTGGTAATCTAAAAATGTTATTTAGAGTGAACTAAATTTTATTTATATAAACAATAATTGGAATAAAACGAAAGAAGTATAATTTAATATTAGTCTAATTATCTAAAAAAATCCTAAACTTTTCAAGTTTTATAATTTTTTTTACAAATTTTTTTTAAAATTATAAAGTTTATAATTTTTTTTTATAAATATTAAAAGAACGTATTAAAATATATAAAATTCATGACTTTGCAAGTAAAAGTTTAAAATTGTTAAACTCATAAAATTTGGGATTTTTTCAGTAATTAGGCCTATAAAAAGTTCTAAAATTTGGGATGTAAGTGGAAAACCCATTGAAGTGTTTAACAATGAGATTGCTCGTGATGTACGCAGGCAGGCAGGAAAATTTGACATTCATAATAAGAGTAGGAGGCACCACCAACCAAAGTGTTTATCATGTCAAATACCAAAGTCCAATTTTTTTTTTTTTAATAGGTCAACTGGTGCAAGCTCTAGAAGAGCTGTTGCTTCACCGAGTAAATTGACGAAATAAATCTGTTTCTGTAACCAGTTGTTTCCTGAGATTTTTCTTCAGCAAATGCCGTCAATCCTGCTTCCTGTTTGGACCGACAATGGCCGACATTACGTTGACATATTTTCTTCTACTCTCCTCCTAATGTAAGATTGAACTTTCAGATTATATACGTTCTGTCCAACCAAAAAAATACAACTGTTCCATAGGAATTTAGTGCTAAATTATATTGCTCCAATAGTCTACCTAATTAAAACCCTAAACGCAAGAGTTTCAAATGAAATATTTTTTAGATATAACAAATTTTTCCTAATTTGTTGAAATTTTTAAAATTTAGTAAAAATATATTAATTTCATCTGTCGTTTACAATTTTAGTGTAATTAGTATTTTGATGAAATTTGATTAAAATTGATTTAACGAATGAAGAAACAATGAGATGCTATTGTGTGTGTGTGTGTTTTTTTAATTTTGACTAAATTGCATATGATACTAGAATTACAAATAATGGGAACATTTTTGGCAACTTTGAAAAAATAATTAATATTATGATTTTTTTTTTTTTTGGTCTAATACACTAATATGATCTGGTGCAGAAACAAGGGATCTCAAATGCCAGGAAAATAATGATTAGCATATAATTTTCTCTTTTCAGCTCACAAAATGACTTCCATGCTACAGCTTCTGAGCATTGTTTAAGGAAAAATAAAATCTCAAGGTAGCACAAGAAGTTTCCATGGATTATAATATTGCTGTCAACTTTCATACAGTTGCTGCAAATTTCAGCACCGAATTAGAGAAAGGGCATGTCAATTTCACAAGAGATTTCATTTTGCAAGAAAAATATTAAAGTCCAACCGACCTGCAAAATCAGACAAATTTGAACAATTCCCCCTCCAAAAATCTTGGCAAATAGGAACCATATTGTACAAGACAAATGTCAATCGACATTTTGGTTTCTTTCTTGAACATTTTCCCTCTTCATTGTGTTCCCACTAACATAAACCTAACAATAGCTCAGAATTGAAATCCCAAGAAAGTGACATCAAGAACTCAAGAAAAAATTTTCTTGCTCATTTCAATTCCTATGCTTCTTCTTCTAGTCTAACACAAGACCTCTAATCGCCTATTTACAAGTTGGATTTACTTTGGTAGCTTACAGGAATAGATCCTACTTCTACTACCTCTTCATGTTGTCGCTGAGACTCGAGACGATCAACTAGTCTATCTAAAGCTTCCTTCATCCACCAGTATTGACAGCTATCCCTTGCGTCTGCCACACTCATCTACACATCATAGAACATTCGAATAGGCAAACAAAATCAGTAACTCATATATGCATTATAGCTAGTTCTGATGACAAGGCAAAAATACAATATTTTTGACACGAAATTGCTGTTAGGTGCATACCCATTTGCGCTCGCGAACATTTTTCTCAGGCCAGAACTCTAATTGCTCTTGAACAAGTAGAGGGAACATGTATCCTTCATAATAAGTGTCGTGTGTTTTGCTCTTGAACCTCCATTCACCTAATTTGCACTGAAAGAACAAAAATGAAAACGGTCTGACTTCAATAACCCAATTCAAGAAATGGCAGAACTTTGTAGTTAAACAACTAATAACGGCATTTCACAGTGTGCTTTGATTTGCTCAACGAAAAGCAAAAGAACGAACCTCATCAACGATTCCTCTTACTCCAGCTTCCTCTAGTGTCTCTCTTGAAGCTGCCTCTTGTATGGATTCATCTAATTCCCAACCTCCCTGAAGTGAGATTTAATCCAAATCATGTAAGTTCCAATAAATAAAAATGAACAAAAACATTACTGTCCCATAAGCTAATTATAATTAACTCCTTTACTTATGAAATTAAGTACCTTAGGAAATAACATTCCTTTTCCTTTCTGTGAACTGATTACAAGAACTTCTAATCTTTCTTCAATCTCCTGAGAATTTTGTTTCCCTGTTTTATATCTGTAAGGTATACACCTACACAAAACAACAAAATTAGTAACTACACACCATATAATTATTAAACAAAGATCATTTATATAAACTAATTAAAACTTGTATCCATCGAATTCTTGCTAACCCATGTGGGATTAATGATCGTTTCAGCAAGAAATTGAAAAGAAAATTCACTCTGTTCATAACAAGATTGATAATTACACTTTTCTTGACTTGAAGTAGAAAGCATCAAATTAAACAAAGCAGAGGAAATCAAGAATCAAGAATTTCAAAGAAGTTGAAGAGTTTCATGAAGGATGGAAAAGAGACCAACCCAACAACTTGACGACCACCACTCTTGGAGTAGCGCTGCAAATGCCTGCCGGTACGAGAGACCAAAGCTACATTAACATTTTCTTGAGAAACTAAAGCCACCATACTTGTGCTGTGTGCAGTAATTTCTTTTCAAATTCTTGAAAACCTCAATTAATACGAATAATGCAACCAAAGAGAAAGAAAAACAAGAAATAATGGGGATTTGGATTCAAGAAACTCAAATCTTGAATATGTATTTTTCTTTTTGTTAATTAAAAACGTTGTTCTGTATATTATTGAACTGGAACAAGAAACCGAAAGAAGGAAAGAAAGAAAGAGGAGATATGATTTCTGTTAGTGGTTATAATTGAGAGAAAAAAAGACGGGTTAGCTCCTCCTATAAATAAAAAAAATGCAGAGGAGAGGCCAAAGTGTGGGACAGTAGTGAAGGGAAGGTCATTTGGCAACGCACCAAAGGAGTGATACGTGTTGATGACTCTGACTATTATTGTATTATCTAGAATAGATACATGATTTTCAGCTACTGCTGTGTATTGTTTTTTTTTTTTTTTTTTTAGTTGGTTTGGTTGGTTGCTTCGGGGTTTTTCTTCTGTTTCGTCGCCGAAATTGTATTTACTGCCGCTGAAAACCACCTTACTTCTGCTTGCTGTTTTTGGCAACCATCCATCTCTGTATACTACCTGACTAAAACAGATTAAAACAATTTAGTTAGTGATTATTTTTTCAACAAAATATTATAAATTTATTAATTTATATAATTCATTTTTATGCAATTTAAAAAATATTTTCTCTAATATAATTTAATAATTTTATTTATCTCAACCAAAGTCACAAAAATAATAATAATAAATAAATAAATCATCTTAACTAAGATACAAATATGTTGAGCTATAAAAGTATTCAGATAAATTTATGATATTTAACATTAAAAAGATGAGATTTCACTTTCATACAAACTACTTAACTGTTAACGAATTTTAATTTTTAGAAACTTCCTAATTAACTGATACTTGATATATTATTAGAACTGCTTAATATATATATATATATATACATATATATATATATATATATATATATATATATATATATATATATATATATATATATATTAATTAGTATGCAATTTTTTAATTAATTTATTATTAAAAATATTTTATTTTATTTATATTTTAAAATAATTAAATAGAATATATATTCATTTATAATTCGTATATTATGCAGATTTACTATTAATATGTTTTTAGTTTAGATGTATTATAGTGATTTGACATATTTTAGCAAAATTATATATGGTATTTTGTTAAGGAAAAATCATAAATTCAGTGTCTTCACTTTTCTGTTTTTTTTGAGTGTCTAACCTTTATTTTTTTATAATCAAATATTTAAACTTTTGAAAAGCATACCAATAAAGTATCTTCGATCGATTTTAATGCTGACTGTGTATTCAATCAGATCCAATATGACTCACTTTTATTTCAGTCATTAATCATATCATTTGTTACATGTGTTGCATTATTTAAAAAATAAAATTATATTTATTCAGTCACTTTTTATGTCTTTAATAAAGGTAATATTAAGGTTATTTTTATCAATTTATAATCTTTAACAAAAATAATTTTATCATGTAAATAATATGATACACGTGACACATGACATGACTAATAACTAAAATAAAAGTGAGTTCCGTTTTATCTAATTCAACACTCAATCAACATCAAATCTACTGGAGACACTATATTAATATGTTTTTCTAAAGTTTAGATACTTAATTGTAAAAAAAAAAATAAAAAATTAGACATTTAAATAAAAAAAACTAAAGAATTGAGACACTAAATTTATAATTTTTTCTTTTATTAAATAATAATGGACCACTGAAAAAAGAAAAAAGACAATTAGTCAGTTATCGACAAGTCAATAACATCAAGTGAAAATACTAACCAAAACCAAATTTATTTTTTCCATAACTATTTTCACATAGAAGATGAAGATGTTTACCTAAGTCATCGTACATACTTTCCAAAAAAAAAAGGTCCTTATACATACCTCTTGCATTTTAATATATCGTATTATTTTTAAGTTGTATATGTTTTTCTAGAAAATGTTATGCACTAAGTCTCTTGTCATTTCAAGGTTGGACACTAGTTTGATACCAATAAACCATCCTTTTTCTTTCTTTTGTAGTCGTTTTTTATTAATTAATATGATATCTATAGTTGTGTTGTTGATATTTTGGCTTGATATCATAGATATGTTTCTGATAACAAGTTGGTGTAGAAGGTTAGGCATGTTGTTGCACTCTGTTTTGATAGTCTTTTTTATAGCACTCTGCTTCATAGGGTGGTTTGTGGAAGTGATCCAGTTTGCTGCTTCTACTGGTGCCGAGGCTATAACTGGCTTTGATGTTTCCTAGCTGGGATCCAACTCACTATACCCTCACATGGCTCTTACCATTCTAAGACTTTGTAATACTGCAATGATGAAGGTAGATCGTTGTCCCCGGTGGTCACCTGGATCAATCTGGCAATTGATCTTCTTCCACCTCTTTTGCTTATAGCTGCTACCTCTCTGTATGGATGCTGACGTCTTCTTAGCCCATTACTTCGATAGCTCAAGCACACTATCAGGCATGAAGTCACTCTCCATTGTGTAGGCACTATTGCCGTCGCTGAGTGGCTATTCTTGATTCTTCACCAAATTAGGGTTCTTCCCCTAAGTTATGTTTTTAGGCTTATAACAAAATTGGCCCGATAAATGCAAAAGTCTTGGTTGTGAATCAACTTATGCTGGCCCATAAGAGCTTTAAGTCTTGTACCAACTTATGTAAAAGTATTGTATTGTTTCCTTGTTTAGCTTAATAATATCTTTTCTTTGGACTTTTTACATACATTTAGATTCTATAACTCTTTTTATGATACATGAATTATGATCATTGTTTACAAAAACAAAAAACTAATTTTTAGGTTAGTCTTTGAATTATTGGTGTATAATGTAAACATAAAATTAATTAGTTTGTACTTAACATTATAACTTATCTAGCTTTTACTACTTAGGCTCAATGTTTTAAGTCAATATATAACATCTTTCAAATATATATATACTACTAATTTGTTAAATTTGGACATTTTTATCCTTAAAAATGGATTAAAATCATAACAAATTGAAATTTTTTATTTTTTTAGTCCAATAGACCTTAAGCCAATATGAGATATACTACTGATTTGTTAAATTTGGACATTTTTATCTTTAAAAATTGATTAAAATCACAACAAATTGAAATTTTTTATTTTTTTTAGTCTAATAGACCTTAAGCCAATATGAGACTATCCAAAGAAATACATATGCATGCACGATCATATAACCATATAGTGACTTGAGGATGTAAATGATCGAGCATTCATTTATCTATTCATATTAGTTAATTGAAAACTGTTCTCATTTAAAAAATATTTTGAGTTTGGAATGTAATTTTGTGATTAAGTTAAAATATTTGTTGAAAAATTTTTCCAATCTTTATAATTCTACCCTAATTAAATTGAATGAATCATATCTCAGTAAATTCTAAATACCAATTACTTAGACCTAAGATAGACATTTAGAGTTTATACCAAATAGAATCTAGTAAGGCATGAGAATAAATATTTTCTCTTGGAGAATTTTTTTTATCCAGTGTTAACTTCATGTTTTGTATCCATATGGTAATGCTATAGGGAGTTTAACATCATATTGAACTTTACTAAAGGAATATGAATAGGCACAATTTTGATTTTTTTTAAAGCAAATACTGCATTAAAATAAAGGGCTAAAGGCCATTACAACTGGAGCTATGCTCCACCAAACCGTGGAAGAAAACCACGAGTGTCACTAACATTACTCTTACCTTACATATCCTCTGTAACAATACATGGAATAACAACCACTAACTAACTTAATACACATAAAAGATAATATTTAGCTAGTGAAATAAAAATAAAAACAAAAAGAGACAAGCAATCTAGCTATTAATGTTGCCCAAGTCCTTTAGGACAACCTATGATCCCAATATCTTTGTCTTTGTTATCCTTTTTAGCATCCTCAATATTGTTGGAAGTATTACCATTATTGCTGAATGAGATTTTTCTTACTAGAGATTTCAACTTACTCTTCCTAAAATGATACTTTTTTGGAGACATACTGCTCTAAGGGCTTCCAAGTATATACTCATTTATTAATGAAGCTATTAGAAATTCTTCTTTTGGATGGGCCTATTTTTTACTTGGACTCTATTCAACAGTGTTTGATAACTTATGCTTCTTTGTCTATATGGTTAGCATTTCCAATACAAACTTTAAGTCTAATATGGTAGAGATGGGCTTGCTCAGCAGTTAGGCTATCTAGGCATATGCTTCTATCAGGCTTAAGTGAGGATGGGCTCTCTTCGAGCTTACTTTTTCCTTGAGGCTCAGTTAGAACAAAGATGTCATTCTCTTTAGAAATATATTGATTCCTATCAACATAGTCGTCATCATGGCTATAATTAATAGTGGAAAAAGCATGCTCCATAGTCTCAAAGGGCTTTCCTTTCCCTTCACGTAAAAATTATTCTTTCGAAACAGGATTTGCATCACTCTCTAGGCTGGGCAACTAAGGATAACATGCCTGAGGATGGTTGGAATCCAGATTTAATTTCTCTACTCTTTCACAGAGGGAGACTAAGTTTTGATTGGTGAAGGTGTTTTCATCAACAGAGAAGAGCTCCTTAAACATAGTGTCATGACCCAAACTGGGGAGTTATAACAAACGCTAGAAAATGGGAATTTTTTCGAAATCGGAACCCGTAGCAAGCCTTAAAATAAAAACACATGCAATTATAACACAAAAATACACCACAATTAAAACTTTAATTAATATAAAAAAATAAATCTTTATATCATAATATAATAAAATATCTTCATACAATATTCAAATACAGGGTCTTGAACTAATACAATACAATACTACAATAATAAACACTACTACTACAACGATTACTAAAGTATAAAAAAATGTATGGTTTAGTATTTACATAAATCGACCGAAGAGGAAAGAGTCCGGCGAAAAGTTCTACTAAAGAGGTCTGAAGTAGAAGATCCTGAAAAAATATTAATAAAGGGTCAGACCTCACTAAGTGAATTACTATTATATATATACACGCAAACTAAATACATAGATACACAAACATTAGTATAATAATATATTTATTTATTTATATATACATTCATTTCATACAGATACTAAAAATTCATTTTTGTATAATAATAAATGCAGAAAAAATTTTGGGTAAAGGATTGGAGTAGAACCCTAAAATATTCTGCAACCTCGATTTCTGAATCTCATTAGCCAACAGGCTCACTTACTTCCAAAATTTTTCTCTTCTCAATTTTTGGACAATAGAGTGGTCTCGAGACACTAAGTCAATCGAGCTTCCGCAATATAATTGTCGGCATGATTAGCCCCGAGTCAACCGAGTTCCTGCAATCACACCACTTTATCACCATAAATCTCAATAATTAACTATTCATATGTCTCATCAATAAATTCCATAAGATCAATCCTAACCTTTAATGTACTGGTATACACACAGTTCTAGTGTAGTCCACTAGATAGCACATTCTACTACTATCCTCCAAATATTTTATCAAAAATAATTAAATAAATGAAATCATATTAAATATGTAAAACAACCAATTAATACAAATAAATATTCAATTATATATATATATATATATATATATGCAACATGGCCTTATAAAATTCATATTTTACTTAAAACATAAATGTCAATAATTTCTATAAATGCAATGCATACATATAATAATAACTCATAGTTGTGCGCTCCTTTAAAATTACTTGACTGGTCTAGTCCTCTAGGCTTCCATCTTAGCGCAACTAGAGAAAAAAATAAATAATAATAATATAATTAAATTCCTAATTTTATATGTCTAGAATTTCAAAAGAAAAACTTGACCTAGGACATGACTCGACAATAATTCAAAATTTAGGATCAACCTAAGGTTACGTTTTACGAGAATTCTACCAAAAATTCGGTAGAGTATCCTCTGTAAAACAAACGTCTCTCTACTAAAAGTATAGTCGATCCTACACGCAAACACACTTCAAATATACACACAGTTCAACTTCTCAAGTTGGCCCCCCGAACTACAAAAATTGTCCAACCGAGAAACAATATACACAAAAATCAATAATATAATAATAAATATTAAAAATCAATAAAATACCACAACTTAATTTATTTAAATAATAAAAACATTAAAGATATTTATTTTCAAAATAATAAATAATTTATAGTCATCCAAATGTAATTAATAATCTTACAGTCATCCAAATGAAACATTTAAGAAACCCACATAATAAATAAACAGTAGTTTAGCATGAAAAAGAAGTTTTTAGCAACAACCATCAATCCAACAAGCAGCCCCAAATTCCACAGCATCCCTCAAATTCCACATTACACAAACACATGTAATATCATTAATTTAAATTTGAAATATTGTTGATATAAATAAATAATAAAATTTAAAACTAAAAATTAAATTACCATAACAAGATTTAACACACTTTTCATGAAGGTAGTGTAATTTCCTTGAAATCTTCTTAATCCTACACAAATTGCAAATAGTTAGATAAGGAAAATTGAAAACTAAAAATAAATATGAAATATGAAACAAATTATAAAATGAAAATACTCTTTTCATTCGCTTTATCCCATAAAAAGAACGTAGCCAATCTTCACCGCATAATAGAACTTGAACTATTTTTGCATTCAAGGTAGCACAATATAGATCTATCACTCTACCTCTTACACTAAAAGAAAACTCTGATGCAACAGTTGAAATTGGAATCGACAAAATATTATAAGTCATCTTTGATAGCACTCGAAACTTAAGATAATTCATCTTCCACCATTCTAAAACATTGAACTTGGAGTCATCCTCACAAATATGAACACCTTTTTCTAAATAGACATCCAATTCATATTTAGCTTGTTCCATTACTGATTTTACATTTTTTATATAGTTATAAAATTCTGCCCTCCCCCTAATTCTTCCTTTTCCACTTAACCCCGAACTAGAAGCCTCCTTTTGACTTTCACTTTGACCTTCTTTCTCAACATTGTTTGTTTTGTGAGCTTTAAGATATTCTCTATAAAGCATACGTAAAGTCTTACGAACTGTCACCACATGCTCAATACTATTAGCTTTTGAATAAATCAAAGGAAAGCACCAATCAATAAATTTCATTTTATTTCTTGGATCTAACATTGTTGTCATGGATATCAATAAGTTACATTCACCCCAATATTTATCAAATTTATCATTCATCTTCTTTACCATCAATTGCATACAACCATTTTCTTCATTGTACTTTTCATCCAACAACTTTTTCAGATTATATAGTTCGGGAAGAAATAAGTTTAATGTTGGATATTCACTACCTACAAATCATGCAAAATCAATAAAAGAAAGAAAAGTACATATTCAAATTAATAATTAAAAAGAACCAATTTAAAACTCATATAAAATCAAAGAAAGTTAGAAAAGTACATATTCAAATTAATAAGTTCAAATAATCAATTTAAAAATCATATAAAATCAATAAAATAAAACAAGAATGAAGATATAAAGTACCTAAAATGATATGGGTGACTTCATTAAACTCTTCTAGAAAAGCACAAACTTCTCCAACTTTCCTCTAATCCTCCTCACTAGGCAAGAACATGTAATTGGGATCTCATTGTGCATATCTAGGAAAGACATCCTTAAACTACGAGGCCGATAATAACATAAAATATGTCACATTCCACCTTGTACAACAATCAAGAATAAGGCTCCTTGAAGGTAATTTCAATTGTTTTACAATTTCCCCAAACATATTAAGTCAACTTTTCGATTGTGTTATATATTTAACACTATCACGCATACTCTTAATTATGTCACCAATCTCAGATAGACTATCTTGGAAAAGGAGATTCAAGATGTGTGCACAACATCTTACATGGAATAACTTTCCACCAAGAGACAAATTATACTTGTAAAATAGATTATCCTTTAACAATCAAATAGCAATATCATTATAAGATGCATTGTCAACTATCATTGTCAACTATCCCATTCTACAAAACACTTGTTCAACACATCACATATAGTAACTCCAACATGAGGCAGAGGTATATCAAGAAAATTTAAAGTTCGCTTTTGCAAGTTTCAATCAGCATCAACAAAATGAGAAGTGACCACCATATATGATATCTTTTGGCTACTTGACTTCCATATATCAGTCGTCACACTAACTTTATTGGCTAATTTTAGCAATGTAAAAACTTTGTTCTTCTCCACCTCATAACGTGTAAAACAATCCTTATTTACAGTTGCTCTATTAACTTTCTAATAATATGGAGATGTAGTTCTCATCAATAAGTTAAACACTTCATACTCCATAAAGAGAAATGGTAACTCATGAACCATGATCATATGAGATAAAATATCTCTAATCTTAGCTTAGTCATATTTAAAATTTTGCACTGAAGTTACCGTATCTGATTCTAAAATTGACATTTTAAGAGTTAATTCTTTTTGCCCGGACAACTTCACTTTCCTCCTCACACAACCTTTGAGGTGTTTAAGGTATTGAGTAGTAGTATCACCCTTTATAATTGCAAGTTGTTATTTGTAATGAATGCATTCAGCTTTTGGCGATTTATCCGGAAGTGTCACCACTTTGAAGTCAGCCCATACTTTGGATGTCTGCTTCCTTTTATTAGAAGCATAGGGGTTGTCATTATCATTAGCTTTATTATCTTGAGATACAACTTCATTGGCTACTTCTACAATTTATTCATCATCTACAATTGCTGCTTCTCCTTCTTTATCATTTGGTGTGTCAACCATTGGACTAGTTTGTAAAGTCTCTGGGGATAATAACTATTAAGAATGAATTTCTGACATTCCAAATCAAATATACCAAATACCTCCTATATATAGAGATACATATATACTCATAGTTAAACTCTATAGAGAGCCAAAATCAGACACACAACACATCACATAATTCAGAATCAGACACACAACACATCACAGAATTTAGAATTAGACATTAAAAAATGTAAATCAGACATAAACTAGCAACAATAACAGACTTTTGCTAAAAGTTATACGCATATGCATTAATTAGTTCATAGAGTAATACCTCAACTGAACTACAACTGTGGAAAAAAGCACTTACAAAGGGAAGTTGTTATTCCTTATTAATATATTACAACCAGCATAAAATATTTGCACCAAATTTAGCAATACAAATTAAGGATGTATAACTTCCCAAAAAAAAAAACTTAATCCTTTAAACCCTGCCAAAGGCATTATGCATATGGTAAATTTATCTGCCATAGATTTCTTTTTCCTCAAAAAACCTGCAAGCAGACTTGAGTAGATAGCCAAATAAAAGGGCAATAAAAACTTCGCATACAACAATCCATAAACATGCTTTCATAAAACAAACACAATAAAAATAGAATTTTAAACAAAGATGATAGACCTAACACAAGCAGGATGAACAGAAAATGATGGAAAGAACAAGTTGTGAAAAAGAAAAAGAAAATGGCGATGGCAGATATTAAAAAGTAAAAAAAGAATTGACCTTTTTATAATGAACAAAAGCTACTGAATAGAAGCTGCTGATAAGAAAGTAGACCTGGTGTGAGTGAGTTGAAGAAGACGTGACTCGGTGGTAGATTGAGTTGAAGAAGAAAGTGACCTGGTGGTAGATTAAGTTGAAGAAGAAAGCGACCTATTACAGATTTCGAACTTGCTCTGTGGATGTCAAATCAGTTTAAGAAAGAAAGCAACACATAATTTTAGCAAAAAGGAGTAGACTGAGGCAGAGATTCGACGGCATATGAAGAAAAAAATAAATCAAAATGGTATATGAGATTGAATCAAGGGGAGAGTAGGGCAAGGTGACCTGAGGAAGGATGTGGCAGCGACAGTGAGTCTTAGGGAAAATTGTGAATGAATGTTTCTTAGGTTTTTTAGTTTTAGTGTTGTACTATTGTTTAGTTTTAGAGTTTTCAGTGTTAAACTACGTCGTTTCAATATAAAATGATGTAGTTTTATTGTTTTATCAAAATTATTTTATATTTATTTAACACTAAATTAGTATTATATAATCAAATAAATTATATTTATTGAATATTAAATTAGTATTATATGATAATTTAAATTATCTTTACTTAACATTTAACTAGTATTACATGATTTGAATTATCTAGAGTAAGTATTTACTTAATTTAATGCTAATCATTTTAGCTATAACTAATATCCAATAGTTAATATTTAGCAATTGTAATAAAAATTACACACACACACACACACACACACATATATATATATATGAAAATTTGAAAATTTGCGGTAATGGCAATTTTATAATTATCTGCAACTTTGGAGCTTCGCATTTTGGCGAATCAGGAATCCAATTTGATTGGAAACGACACAATGATCACAAGTCATGAGCTTTTCTCGTGGGCTCCATTACTTTTTGGGCAAATTCTGTTGTTTAGGCCTTCAAAAGGCAATTTTATGTTTTAGTTGTTTTAGGATTCGTTTTTTCTATTTTGTTTAGGATTATTTTTAGGGATTTTCTATTTATAGCTTTTGTTTTTGGACTTTGACCGTCGTTATAAATAATAGAATTCTATTTTAAAATTTCTCAAAATTCTTTGAATTTTGATGCCTATATCCTGAATTCGAGAATTGCAGGCTATAGCCTATAGACGATTAGTGATTAGTAGTCGTGCGCGATTCAACAATCATTAATTCTTGTTTATCACTCTTCCACTACATCAATTAGTCTATTGATACTTAGTATTTAGTTACCTTATAAGTAGTAATTTAGCTATAACCATATAATGATATTAAACTAATTATTTTTAATACTAAATTAATATATATGATTATACTAATTTGCTTTCTAATAATATTAAATCATTTCATAATATTAAAATTAGTTATAGTGGGTATTTACTTATTTGTTTACTAAGCATTTTAGCTATACGTAACCTTATAATGATCTTATGGTTAATAGGTGATCTTAATAGCTAGTAATCTTAATAGTTAATTGATACTTAGTAATCTTATAGGTAATAGGTTTATATGTTAAATTTAGCCATAACTCATACCCAGTAATTAGTAATCTACTCTTATATTTAGTAACCTTATAGTAATCTTATAGTTGGTGATTGTAATAGTTACTAATATTAATAGTTAATTGATACCTAGTACTTAGTAATCTTATAGTTAATAAATTCATAAGTTAAATTTATTTATACTTAATAGTAATATTATATAGTAAAACTACATACATAGTTTCATGTGAAAACTACTCAATTTTTACTAAATTTAATAGTAAATTAGTATTGTGTATATTTTCTATTCTAATATATTTACTTGATATTAAATTTTTCATGTTAATATTAATATACAATATAACTAAAAAATATGTAATTTTTTTATTACAATTAATAGTTTTTAATTGCATTTACTTAATATTCATACTAATAGTTTTTAATTACATTTACTTAATATTCATACTAATATACATAAAAATTATTTAATTTATTTAATACTAATCTTTGATATTAATGCTAATTTATGTTATAAATATGTAATTTTTATTACTATCAATTTTTAATTATATTCATTTAAAAGTATTATTAATATACATTACAATTAAATGATAATAAAATTATATAAATAAGTATGTTCGTGAGCCTATTCATGAACATCATAAACAAGTATGTTCGCGAGTCTATTCGCGAACACCATAAATGAGCCTGTTTGCAGGCTTGTTCATGAACATCATAATAAACCTGTTCGCGAGCTTGTTCATGAGCTGACTCACGAACATATTAACGAGTTTGTTCGCGAGATTTAACGAACCGAACTTTAGGGTGTTTGAGCTTTGTTCATTTATCTTTCGAACTATAAAATTATGTTTGGGCTCTGCTCGTTTAACTTAACAAACGAGCTCAAACGAATTTTTAACGAGCCAAACTCCGAGCAGCTCATAAGCGACTCTATTCGTTTACACCCCTAGCTAGAAGAGATTAAAATAATCAAGAGTAATAGATTTGTTTAGGTTCATCTTAGTTGTTCACAATTTTGATTTCTATAGATTTAACTTCTAACTTGTGATAATATATTAATTTTGTGATTTTCTGGTGTTATTTATATTTTATTTTATTTTTTTACACTTCAATGCCATATAAATTAAAAACACAATTAATTTTCAAAAAAATGTTAATATATTAATAAATTTTAATAATAAAATTATTTCATATATAATTATGAATAATCTAATAATTGGTTAGATTTAAAATGTTATAAATTTATTCAAAAAATTAATTTCTTTAATTTTATTCATAATAAAACTAAAAATACATCTAAAATTAATTTATTTTGATTCACTCCATAAATAATTATTTATTCAATCAATAAATAATACATCTAAACTTAATTTACTTAATTGAATATTATATCACTCTATAAATAATTTTACAACTAAACATCCACATTTTTTTAATGTTAAATCATAAATTTTTAATAATAATATATAGAAAGAAATTAAAATGTAAAATTTATTGGGCACAAAATATTTATTTTATAAAAAAAATTGTTTACCATTCATCTACGGGACCAGCACCCTTTAGGAGATGAGTTTAAATCCCTCATCCCCTCCATCTCTATGACCAAATAAATAAATAAATAAATATATATATATATATATATCAACTAGTTATGTTATAAATCAAAAGTACATCGCCATTGAAATCTTGTGTCTTGTCGTGGTAGCGAAGACATCAAACACTTTGTGGATATGGATAGATTTGAGTCTCCACTCCACCTTTCTCTTTCCCTGTAGTATAACTGACTAACTTTCTAACACAATGGTTGTCAAAATATATATATATATCGCCACTGCAGGAATACAGAGCTTTGAATCAGGAATCTGGACCACCTCAGCACATGCTGCCTGCAAACAGAATGAAGGGACTGGCTTAGGTGTGGTAATTGGAAATCCATGTCCTTATGATGTGGAAACGGCAGAAACTTTGGCATGCATGCGGTGGAAAGTGATTGTAAACACTCTCGAAATGCATACATTCTGTTAGATATTAAACAGCTTTCTGGTTTCACAAAAAAAAAAAAAAAAAAAAAAAAAAAAAACAGATTTCTAATCTTTTGCTGGTTTTTTTTCGTTTTATCTCCTGTGAATTCTAATGGGGTGGCCCATGCTTTAGCTTAGCTTTTTTTTCTTATGCCCAAGACGAAGTTAGTTGGCTTTTTAATGTCCCCCCATCAGCTGATTCCAGTTAATTGGGAATCAAAGCTTTCTTTCTTCTAAAAAACAAAACTATATGAAAATTTAATTTAAAAGATATCTGTTGGACTTTTGCCTAATTTAAAAACTTCAATTATTATGTGAAAGTATCCCATAAGTATATAAATTCTTTTATATATATATATATCTGATGGCGAATAGCTTAACATTTTAAAAAAATGTAAAATTTTTTATTTATTAAAAACCAAACTACAGTTTAAATAAAATTTCATTTCAATAATGATTATTATTATCAGTGTTATTCTTTAGTATTATTGTTGGTAATTTTTTTATTAAGAGTTAGGTCAGATAATCTAACTATTGATGGACTGCAAAATAGAGATAATTTTAGCTATTTTAAATCATGTAGAAATGATTTCACAACTCGTTTATAGTAAAATTCAAACTTTTCACTTTAAAATGCCCTTAAAAAATTATGTGGTTAGATTATCCCTCATTAACCATATTGATAATTTTTTTTCATTATATACATTGTTCTTGTAAGCCACAAATTAAATCTACGATATTTAAATGATTATAATTGGCAAAAGCGCAAATAAATTTCATGAAGATAATTTTATAATTTTATAACAAACATATTAATTTGTATTTGTTATATTTAAAGAAGCTCAATGGAAAAAAAAGATGTTAATTTTCAAACAAACAAAGTAAAGTACAAGAAATGTGTAAATATTAATTCAATTTAGATAAAGAAATGCTTTCTCTATGGTGTTGTTAATATTATTTATTTCTATTTGTACACATTAATGGGCATATGCATGGAGCGTTAATTAATGTGCATATAGTAAGATGGTTGAATGTTTATGAAATTAGAAATTGGAATTTTAGCACTTGTTTTATTAATTAGAAATCTCTCATGCACAAAAAATAAAATAAAAGAAACAAGATTCACATCTCCTTGCATGCAAAACAAAAGAAGTTAGCAATAAAATATAATTCCCTCAATTTTAATATTTATTTTATATTACCAACAAAAAGTCCACAGATTCGATTTATACTTAATAATAATTATAATTTATAATTAATGTGCACAAAATAATTCACCGAAGACTTCGAAAAAAAGAAACTAATAGAAGAACAAAAAGTCAAGAATGTGCATTCATGGCACATGGCTATTGCACATGGATTTATTCAAACATCATCACCCATAAATATATGTAATCCTACTTGAAAATTTGGTGGCTACTAGATAATTGGCAACCACTAAAGGACAACCAAAAATAAATGATTAAATGGGAAATGCAAAGCCGCAAGTGTCTTTTATGGAGGAAAAATTGACAACCACATTGAAACAATGTTTAATAAGTTCATTATTTGGGATTTAAAAAATATTTCTAAATCTTGATTGACTAGTTACAAGCATCATAATTGAAATAATTTTATTGTTTATTATAAAAATTAACATTAGCTTTTTCTTTAATAGAGTTTTAAAAAATTTTATTTACTGATATTGTCTATATATATTTCTGTTTAATTAAAGGATTTTTATTTATTAAATAGGGACATTCGAACTAGGAAGGTAGCAGAATCTGTTCGGAAAAAGGACTCTATCCCAAAGAGTCAAAAGGGCTCTATCCTAAACAAAGAGAGAATACTCTCCTACTAGGATTAGAATTCCTATCTAATAAGAAATCCGACTCCTCTCAAATTTAAGTATTATTATAAATATGACTCATATCCCTCACAAAGGGGCATCTTATTCTCACATATCCTAATTGTTTCATATTCCCTTACTTCTGTTCTCTAACTTAATCATTAGAGTGTTTATTGAGACTCTCCTCACCTCTTATCTTGCCTTCTGTTAAAATAATTCATTATTTGGGATTTAAAAAATATTTCTAAATCTTGATTGACTAGTTACAAGCATCATAATTGAAATAATTTTATTGTTTATTATAAAAAATAATATCAGCTTTTTCTTTAATAGAGTTTTAAAAAATTTTATTTACTCAACAAAATTTAAAAATAATCATAATCATATAACTAATAGTTATTTTTATATTTCACAAAATAATAAAATTTTCTAATGTTAAATTTAAATTTCCTTAATTTCTAGTAAATTTCCTTGATAATTTCCTCAATTTTTATTTCTTCTCAAAAAATATATAATTTATTTGTATAAAATGAAGTAACAAATTAGCCATAATTTTATCCAATATTTAGCGAAAGTTGACGGCTGATCACTATATATAAAAATCAAAGTTTATCGAAGCTAAAAAATAAAGCTTTTTCCAATAATCATTTTTTTTTATATTCTTGAATTACTGTATAGGTATATTAAATTGGATCCTCACATTAATTTACAAAACTGTGAACTATGTCTCCATCCCTAATCTTATTTTTTTTATTGTATTTATTAAGATAAAACAGTTATTGTTAATTTTTTTATAACAGATTTAATTTTATATTTGGTGAAATTAAATAAATGATAGCGATAAATCTCAATGATTAGTTGTACACATTTTTTTATTTTAAACAAACCTTTAATAATAATAATAATAATAATAGTTGTAGTAAAGATTAATGAATAGAATCCATCTAGATAAAACCATTAATTCTACAATTAATGGTAATGCCAAAGACTGATATACCTTCATGGAGACTGATTTACCCTCGGTAATTAATATTGTTAGGCATGTTAATTGACTTATATTTCCAAAATAAAAGCACCATACTCTAGACATATAATTAAATGTTACTGAATTGCGCAAGAAATATAACAACAAAATGGATCAAGGTTATTGTTCCATTGTCTTCCATGATTATTGTTTAAGGAAATGGAGTACAGAAAAATGATTATGCAAATTTTTGGCTCTGACATTTGCGATTCTTCACTGAATGGAGAAGAAAACTCGGATGAAGTTGATGTGGATCACAACGATGACAGCGTAGGTGAAGTTGGTGAATTAAATTTTCAAAATAATGAGAATTTAAATTTTAATGAACGTATTGCAAAGGATGGTCCTCAACCAGGTATGTCTTTTCCAATTGTAGATAAACTATTAGAAGCTTATCAAGAACATGTTAGGCTGAAAGGATTTTTGTTGGTAAAAGATTTGCTCACAAGGATAGAAATAGTATAAGAAGATATCAAAGCATTAGCTGTGATAAAGGGAGGAAGTCAGAAGTAAGGCTAAAATCAAAGAGATCATGTTGCTAAGCTTATTTAAATGCAATGATAAGAGATGGAATGTAGGTTGTTAGTTCAATAAAATATTATCACAACCACGAGCTGAATCCTTCAATGAGTAGGTTAATGAGTAGCCATAGGAATTTGACTCCAACACTTCAAAGAACATTTGTCGCTCATGATATTGCAAGACTTAGGCCTTGTAGAAGCATGAGACTGGCATAAATGGAAGCTGGTGGTCCACAAAATTTAGGATGCCCACAAAGGGACATGAGGAATTTTATAAATAAGCAAAGGAGGTTAAGGCTTAGTGAAGGAGATGTAAAAGCTATCAAAAAATGTTTTATAGCAATGCAACAGAAAGATGAAGAATCTTTTTATTCAATTAATGTTGATGACAAGAGCCATTTGAGAAATGTGTTGTAGATTCATCTTAAAGGTAAAGCTACTTATCAAGAGTTCAATTATATTATATCTTTCAACACAACTTACCTTGTGAACAGATACAAGATGCCTTTTGCTACATTCATTGGTGTGAACTGTCATGGTCAATCAATTTTGTTGGGATGTGCTTTAGTTGCAAATGAGAGTATTGAATCATTTAAATGGATTTTCTCTTCATGGCTCAAAACTATGGGCGACATTCATCCTCATGTAATTATTACCGATCAATGTGAGAGCATTAAGGCAGCTGTAAGAGAAATTATGTCGACTATCAATCATTGTTTTTGTATATGGCATATAATGTGCAAGGTATCAGAAAAGTTTAAACACATTAATGAATTTGGTAAACATTGTATGGAATTTAAAGTTTTAGTGTATGACAACCTAAGTATTCAAATGTTTGAGAATAATTACAGAAACTTCACAACTAGGTACAATATTACTAGAAATGCATGGTTGGTGAATTTGTATAATGACAAGGAGAGCTAGGTTCTAGCATACTGAAATCATAGATTTTAGGCTAGATTGGCATATACTCAAAGGAGTGAAAGCATGCATGCATATACTTTAATGGTTATATCCGTTGTAGGAGTACATTGAAACAATTGTTTTTAACAATATGAGATAACATTGAGCAATAAGGTTGAGAAGGAATTTACTATTGATTTTAATTGCAAAAATAAATAAGTTTTTTATTTCATACATTTCAACTGGGAAAAATAATTTCAATATGCCTTCACCAATGGTATGTTTAAAAAAGTGTAAGAACAAATTAAAAGGATGTTATACTATCATGTATTGAATGTTGACCATACTCAAGTCAATCAAAGAGGCATTAAATTCTAAGAGGTTCTTAAAAGATGCTTATTAAATGATTTTTTTATGAAAGAGTTTGTTTATACATTTGAGTTTAGGCCAAAAGGTAATTACATAAGTTATAACTACAACAAATTTGAATCAACTAATATACTATGCTACCACATACTTAAAGTGTTATCTATTAAGGATATTCAAGTTGTTAACGAATGGCATGTGAACAGAAAGTGGTGAAAGGATGTGCATCATTGTAATATCCTGAGTTTTTAAATAATTTTAAACTGCATCGGGATATTATTTAAATAATTATTTTATTATTTATTAAAGTCATTTTAATTATTTTTAAGTCATTTACGTAAAATTTTCCCGGGAATTTTATTTCGGAAAAATTAAGACGTAAATAAAAAATATTAATTATTTTAAGTGATTTTATGAATTTGCATGAGTCCATGCATGATTTTTAAGTGTCGAATAAAATATATATGTATACATGCATTTAAATTAAATTATGGTTTATTTTAATTAAATTATATTATATTATATATTTTTAATAATAATTAAATGTGTGTATATATGTATATGTGTATATATATTATTAAATAAGTGTGTGGTGGATAATTATTGTGTATATAATATTTATATATCAAAATAATATAAACTAAAGATATATATATATACATATATACATATAAGATTTTTACCTAAAACTAAAGTTCCTCATATTTACCAAAATGTCATCATCTTCATCCTCCCTACGCCTGACGTCCCTCAAGCCATTCCGGCCACTGCCAAGCCTTCCCCTTGCCATCGGTGTGCCTCCCGGCATGCCGCCATCATCCCAGCCAGTTCCGTCGTCTTCTCAGCGAGTTTTGGCCGTGAAAAGCCATAGAAATCGAAACTTGAAGCTAGCTCCGATCAAGCACATTCTGGCCACTGTTTTTTATGATTCCAGTGTGGTTTTGCTCCTAGAACTCCATAGAAGCCGATTCTAAGCTCCTTGTAGCTTGAAAACTCGATTTGGTAAGGATTTAAGCTTGATTTTCATTTTGGCCACTTTGAGTTTTTAATTTTTTTGAGCTTAAATTTCAATGATTCAAGCTTACTTTCTTCACAAAGATTGATTCTAGTAGCTCAATCTACATGTGGAAAATTTTTGTGGAATTTTTGGGAATTATTTTGATTTTTGTGAATTTTTTATTATTTTATTAATATTTTCTAATTTTCGTAAATTAATTAAATAAATTATGAAATTATGATTTATAGTGTTTATAGGTGTTAAAATGAATTTTAGAAATTTATTTGTAATTTTTATGATTTTTGTATAACTATTGTGAATTTATTTAGTTTATGTGATTTTTAGAAAATTAGGTTAATTATTTATTTTGTTGATATTAATTGGTTAATTGAGTATATTTGTTGATATTATTGAATTATATGTTGAGAAATTAATTTTTAAGTAATTATATTATTTTTGGTGAATTTTTGAATAATTATAGTGAATTTATATATAGTAGGGGTATTTTGATAATTTGGCACTAAATTGGCTAAAAATATAATTAAATTGGTTTTAATAGTTATTTGAGGTATAAAAATAATTTCTACGAATTATTTAGTATTTTTAACTAATTAAAACTATTTTTCGTAAATTATTTTTAAATTATATATAATATACTATTTTTCTAAACAAATGAATTTTTATCAGTTTTTAATATGTTTTAGAGTTAAATTATGTAATTTGGAGTTTTAAAATGTATTTTGGTCAATATTTATGAATTTATTGAGAATTGTTGATTTTTAATAATATTTTATTAAAATTAGAGTTTTATTATAATTATCGGTTAAATAATTATTCTCAGCATTTTAAATATTCAATTTGCTATATTTTGATTACTCAAGGGTATTTTGGTATTTCTGGCATTTAATGTATTTTGTGTTTATTTCGTGAATTGTGAACCTCGGTCGGTAGAATTGTAGTTGGAAGTCCAACCGAGGGGTTGTGGCTGTATATTTTCGAAGTGTATATTCTATATAGGATCGACCCTACTTTTATAGGGAGATGTCCGTTTTACAAAGGAGACTCTGCCAAAATTTTGATAGATTTCTCATAAAACGTGACAATCGGTCCGAGTCTAATTTTGAATTCTTGATTGAATCTGTCTATAATAATCCTAAAAGTATAGAGCTAGCAGTTATTCTGATGGGTATTTTTATTTTATTTTTCTAACTGTGCTGAGACCGAGGCCTAACGGACTAAGCCTGTCGAGTTTATCTCGAGGAGTGCGCACCAGTGAGTTATTATACTGTATATATATGTATTGCATATAGAATGCATCACTTAGGGTTTTTCATTTTCATTATATGTTTTTAAAGTGATTTTAATTATAATATTTTGATATATGCACATTAAACAATTAGGTTTATGTTTAATACATTTTAGTAATATATACATGTTTTAAATGTACATTTAGTCATAATTATTTTATTAAATGATTAATATACTTTAGGTATAGTTTTAGTATATTTTAGGCTTATTCTAAAATTATTACATGCTATATATTATGAACCTACACTTAAATTGTTTTTTAAGTTTATTTTTGGTATATTTTTTATATATTTCCAAATAAATGCATGTTTTATTATTAATTTAAACTTAACACATTAGTGGTATACTTAGGGTTCATTTGTAATATATGCATGCTAGAAAATTAGGTTATATTGGTATATTGTGAATATATGTTAAATCTAAACGCATGTTTTAGTACAAACACATATTTAAATGAATATTTATACATAATTGTTAATTTAAGTGATTTGTGTACTTAGGGTATATTCTTCGTATATTTAGGTACGTTTTTAAGCTATTGCATGTTATATTATTAAAATGCACTTAAATTGTTTTTAACCATATTAACGGTTTACCTTTAGTATATTGCATACTTTATTAGACATATATATATATACCCGAAATATACTGGATATATTTTAGGTATATTTTTGGTATACATATATATGGTTGATTTTACTATTATGAATATCGTTCTACATTAATTATTTTCCGAATGAATAATTTATCTAAATGAAGGATATCAATAGAACGTGCTTCCTAGTGGGTAGCACTAGAACCATATACGTACCGGTGCGATAGATAAGGTTTGAGTAAGAATTAATTTTGGTGATTATAATTGATTTGATTGATTTAAATAAGATTAACGGTATGTTAGATAGTGTGATTGCGGGGCCAATCACACTGATAGTCAGACTGCTGGAGCTCGGTTGACTTAATGTCTCGGGGCCAGTCTACTGTCCATAATGGAATAAATGATCTATTGAATTGATTGAGAAGTGAGGTGATAGATAGTGTGATTGCTGGAGCTCGGTTGACCAGGGGTCTTGAGGCCAATCACACTGACAGCCAGATTGCTGGAGCTCGGTCGACTTAGTGTCTCGGGGCCAGGCTGCTGTCCAGTTTGGAATAAGTGTTCTATTTGGAATCAAGTGAGCCTGTATGGCTAGAATGATGATGGGGTTGATTGAGGTTGCTATTATTAGGGTTCTATAGATCCTTCATGAATTAAACTAACTGTCTTCTGTATTTTGTATATTTATATAAGCAAAGTCGGCATATGTGTGGTATGCATGAATATATATATATATATATATATATATATATATATATATATATATATATATATATATATATATATGTGTGTGTGTGTGTGTGTGTGTGTGTGTGTGTGTGTGTGTGTGAATGCATGATTGGATATGTTTTAGACTGCATGTATATATAGTATAATAATTCACTCAGTGAGGTCTGACCCCCCTCAATGATTTTTTTTCCGGAGAACTTATATCATCAGACCTTAGTAGTAGAGTTCCTCGCCGGTGTTCTTTCGTTCCATCTATTTTATGTAAATGTATATTCTGAACTCTGATTTGCATTCTAGAAACTGCAGTAGTCGTATTATTGTATTGGAAGAGTATTATTTTGTTTGGATATTAAATTCTCTAAGAATTTGTATTTGAACACTGTACGAATATGTATTCATTTATGAAAGGATTTGGAGAATTATTTTTTTTAATTCTGTTGTATTATTTATTTATTTATTACATGATTTTATTTTCTTAGGCTTGCTACGGGTTTCGAATTCAAAAGAATTCCTCTTCCCTAGCGCCGGTCATGACTCCTAGTTTGGGTCGTGACAATCATCCTCATTCAATAATATATTTTTCCGATGGTTATCCTAACATGATCGAGCAGTATAAGAAAAGCATGAAATTACAAAAGTACTTCAATAAATGTGTTGATTTGGCTTTGTTTGCAAATGCTAAAAAGGTATAATTAATGGAATGGTTGGAAGCTACCTACAATAAGCTATTAAATTAGAATGAAGCATTGGATAATAATAACAATGACGAAGAGCATAATGCTGCTGAAGTCAATGAAAATGATGGTATACTACTTTTGGATCCAAATGTCATTGTTCCTTGTGGAAGGCTTTTGAATACTAAATTGAAACCAAAATAAGAAACCGCTGCTATTGATAGTAGGAGAGGTGGTAGTTGAGGGAGCAGAGGTCAATGAGGTCGTGGAGGAGTTGTACAATCTTCTGTACAAGATAACCCAATATAATGAATTCATACTATGTAACTTATTTTCACATTTTGTTTGTTATTATATCTTTTTTTAGATTGGAATAATGATAAGGGACTTTTTTTTATTATTTTACAGCAGCAAAGTGTTATTGGTGGCTTGAATACTGTGACAATGTGGAGGTAGCTATTTAATAGTGGTGAAGTACTGTGTAGTCAAGCTAGCTTTGCAAATTTTGACCATTTCAACAATGCTGATGGACAATATATGGGCAAAAATTGGCTAGGATTGTAACATATAAACACTTGAATGAAAATTTGATATGTAATTGCTATTGTATGTAGTGAAATGAATTGCACGACTGAATTCACCAAGGATTGTTGTTTTTTAACACAATTAAAGATACTTGACCAAGATTGTTAAACATACAACAACATATTCAAACATAATAATACATAAATCAATGGAAGGGGAAACCAAGCAAGTAGATGTCAATTAAGGTCTTTAACATTAATTTGAAAACATGTTTTAATCGATGGTATGGGAAACCAAGCAAATATATGTCAATTTCAACAATATAATTGAAAGAAGTTTATAAGTGTAACATGTGAATATATCATTGATGTAAGTTAGATTAATGTTTATTTCATCAAGCATATTAAACATGCAATTTAACTTTAACTACAAGGTCGAACATATATGTCCATTGATGTTAGTTTATATTCAACTCATTTATGCAAATTTTATTGAAGCACATTTACATTATGTTTAAAGGTCATATGTTTATAAATTTATTATTGAAGTTACTTTTTCACTAATGTTACAAGCACATGCTAGCATGTAATTAAACTTCAACATTTATTTAAACACATGTTTCAATTGATGTTAGTTTAGATTAAACACATTGATGTTATTTTGAAAAGAATACATTGACATTTTGTTTGAATGTAAAATATTTATGAATGTGGCAATTGATGTTTGTTTATATTAATATTAATTTCATTATTAACATTAAGATGTATTTGTCGTTTAACATATTATAGAAAAAAAATTACATAAAGCAAATTGATGTTAATTTATGTAATCATATTGATGTTCCAATTTATTTTCAAGTTGAATAGATATGTAATTAATAAGAATTGATTTTATTTGTTTGTTATACATTATTTGTAGTGGTACCAAAATATGGTCATTATGCACCTTTATTAAAAGTTAATCAAAGCAGAATTATAAATTATATTATACAATAAGGGTTTCAAAGTCTAGCGTCATATTAACGAAATGATTCATATTGGCACCATGAGGTTCCACTTCATATTATCGATTTTATAATTCCAAAGTAAACTCCAAATATAAATATGTAAGTGTTATCAATCAAAAAACATCTTTCTCTTTCGCAATCATCTTATATCTTTTAATCCATATTATATCATCTATTTGATTTTTATTCATAATGTCTTTTAGTATTAATAAGCCGAGAAAGAAAAACACATCCAATCTGACACAATTGAAGGTTAACCTTCATCATCGGTGTACATTGATAGATAGCCACTGACCACTTCTCCCTAGTTGGTAAGGAAATCCTGTTTCTATTGCCATATTAAAACATATTTCAAAAGGTGCTACAAATCAACAAAAGGTAATTTTAGATTCAACATCCCAAAGATGTTTGTTTGCATCAATAATTTAACTCTACAATTGATATTTTATTTAACAAATTCTTTTATTTTCATTAATTGACAAATAAAATGGAAGATGTCAGGTCCACCAGTGATTCAAATGACATACCTACACAAAATGCACTTCAAGTTAGTAAGTTATACACATTAATTTCTTATATTATGAATGGTTTTGATTAAAATGCAATGTTTTTTCATACTTTTGAAAGAGAAAAAGATATAATTTTCACTTAACAAAATATTAATTTTTCAACAAGTCACTAAAATACAAAAACATTTTTTAGTTACTACTAATTCTAAAATCACATGTAACATTGAGTAATGAAGAAAATTTGAATTTGAACCGAACTCACGCTCTTGTGGTATTTTTTCATTTTTAAATACACTAGTGTTGTGAATGATATACAAGTGTATGTTACAAAAATTAAATAATTTGTAAGATGAAAGGCATATATATATATATATATATATATATATTATTCCAAGAAATTCAAATTGCATTAATCTTGGAGGTGAAGGCAGATCCATTACCACCATATCTATCATTAAAGTACATATGTTTTTTTCAACTTTTCTGAATTATAAACATATTATGTCCAATACATTTCACTAATAAATTTCAAAACTTTGGTTTTTTTTTATAATTATGTAGGGGTTGGAATCCACTTCAAATTAATAAATTAGTTATCTCTATGTTTCCATTTGTAAGCACCGAGGATAGAAAACCTACTACACCCTTCCCATTGTATTTTAAGACAGACTTGTTACTGGCAGTCGATTTGAAACCGTATATGGATACACCTAGCATGAAGTCCTGGCATAAACTGCATTCTGAGTGGATTCACTAGATTTATAGATTGAAACTGACTTATGAAAGAATATGGAAAGTAATAAGGATAAATTAGCTCATAGAAATGAGCAAAATTGGACCGCCATTTAAAACCAATATGCTTTGCACAGCTATACACTTCTAGGTACTTAGTGTTAGCTTTTTTATTTTCCCTTTTGCTCTCTGTTCAATTACCTTACGTGATGTGTTTATGTTAATGGGATTGCCTATAATTAGTCCAGATGCACCATGTTTGATTGATTTGAATGATGATGAAAAATTGCTAAATTTTTTAGCATCCTTAATTGACTATTCTTTGTATCATTCATTGATTCAACATAAGGTTAAAACATTTGGAATGCCATCTGAAAAGGAACATGTTGAATTTCTTAGGGTGTTGGTCTATAAATTTTTGATGTGTCCTTTCTCTTAAAAGCCAGTTGTGGAGTATATAGATCTAGCAAGGGCTATTGCATCAGGAAAGTATCTTGCCCTTAGTTCAATTTTACTTGGCCTCACTTATAGATGTCTAAAGTATTATCATACATCAAGGCCTTTTTTAAGGTTCAGTGGAGCACTTTGGTTGGTGTAATTATGGTTGTTCACTTACTTCCTAGAATTAAGAAGTGAGCAACTTCTTTAGTCAGATAAGGCAATTGGCTTAAATGTTTATCATTATAATTACTCTATGTCATTCCATGAAATTTTATCATTTTTTTTGAAGCAAAGAATAAGACAAACAAGAAACTTTTCATCTTTCTAAGAGAAGAATAAAAAAACCCTTGGTTGAAATATGTATTAGAGGATGATGAACCTAGAGTGCTCGAGCAAATTCAGTTAAAGTTTTTATATTCCTATATGACTGTAAGTCCATTCTATATAAGTGGCACTAGTTCATTGGACTCAAACAAGCCAAACATCACTACAAAGTACTATATACCTTACCTATGGAGTTGACAGTTTAGATTACACCAGTCTATGTATCCAAAATAAATGACAAACACATCTAAATTCAATTGTCAGTCTGTTGAAGAAATTCATAGAATTTTTTATGGTATGAAAGATCTTAAATGTAATGTTGATATATTATCTCAACAGAATATTAAACATTTCAACAAGTGGTGCTCTCAAAGATTTATTAATGTGATTCATGTTGATATTGAAACTATTATAGTAGGTGAGCTGAACTTGGTACATCATTTTATATTTCATTATTATTTAGTAATTTTCTTCTTTCATCTTCTAGCTTTCCTATCATAATAGGTCTCAATTCTCCCATTCCACCCACAACATTCAAAAAACGAAAGTCCAATATAGAAGAGGGAAAATAGCAAAGTGTAAAAGCATCTGTACATAAACATGAAAAATCTAATACCTACGTGAAAAAAGAGAAAATCTGATACTCGAGTGAAAAAAGAGAAGACTGCTGCTTCAATACCTATGAAAAATGTGAAAAGCTTTTTTTTTCTACTAGATTAAAGAAGATAAAAAAAGTTGGGAAACATTGGAAACTTTAGTAATACTAAAGAAGATCCAGTGCAGATTATTGATAATGTCCTTGAGGATTTACATGACAGCAATGGTGCAAATGATGGTAATGCCTCACTACAAAAATTCTCTTCTGATAATGAACAGAATGACAATTTCATTACTTCACAAACAGGTAAAAAAGGAAAAAATGTTGACACTAGAGTTGACAATGTAGATGCCAGCTATTCTAATTTATCTGAGGATAAAAAAAATGAAGGCACACCAGCTGCACAACCTGAATAAGTAATAGCCCACTTCATCATATGTTTCTAATCTAATTTGTTTTTTTAAAGCAATTTACTTGAGTGTATGGCTTTAGTTTTATAAATTAATGAATTTTTTATTTATTTATTAGTGTGAAGACTGATATCGGTAAAAGAAGTAAAAAGGCATTTTCAGTTCCTTCACCAGAGGAACCAATGATTGATCTTGATTTCAATTTCTTAGAAAAGTCTACAACATCTACTTCTCAATAACACATAGTATTCATAAGTTATTACATAGAGTCATCCAAGAATATTGTTAATTATCTCTTGAAACATGAATTGCTTTCACTAGGTGGTGATCAACGAGACTCATTTCTTTTAGCTATGTCAGTACTTTATAGTGCTTTATCATAAACAGATAAATATGAGAGTGTCTCAAAAGCACTAGGTGACATTAAATCAATTTTTAATTCCTCTACCATAACCACAAAGTCCATGGAAAGCCTTCATTTAAAATAGTGAGTTTGAAAAGTGATGTCGAAAAGCATAAGGCTATAAAGAATGAACTAGAAGCACACAATAAGGACATGGTTGATATCCACTAGGAGTATCTGTCTGAGCAATGCCAAATTGAAAACCTTACCAAAGAGATTGAAAAGTAGAAGGAGCACTAGCTACAACTTCTTAAAAAGGCAGAGGGAGTGAAGCTTAAAATGCAGTAAGGTCTAAGTACTAGAAAATTACTACTCGGTTATCCCAACAGAAAGAATAAGCATTAAAATGGATTGAAGAGTATAAAAGAGCATTTAAAATTAGAGAGGCCTGTTACTCACAGTGATGTGAGTTAAGGTCTCTAGATTTTAGTAACATATAATGCACCTGTGTTAATACCATTTTTTTTTTTTAGACTAAAACATTTGCTTATAATTTTCTACTTGTTTAGGCATATGGCCTACTGCAATTGAACTATGGTATAATTCTTTTTTTTTTTTTTGCTTTTATATGGTTTCATCATTATTTTAACAATGTTTGATGCATAGAAATCCATGTCTTGCAATTGTACTGTAGTCTAATTCTATTTTTTACTTCAATATGGTTTTATCTTTATTTTAATAATGTTTAATGCATCGAAATCCATGTCTTGCAATTGAACTGTAATCTAATTCTATTTTTTACTTCAATATGGTTTCATCTTTATTTTAACAATGTTTGATGCGTAGAATTCCATGTCTTGCTCTTTAACTTTTTCCTTATATACTGTCAAAGAACTTTTTCATTAGTAATACTTATGTTCCCTCTATTTACAAATTCACATATGTTTATAGTATGCCATAAATAATAGAAAAACATATAATGAAATGGATACTTACTATTATACACTCCAACATAAGAAATCAAAAGGACAATATCACACTTACCCCAACCATTTATTGAAGCTGCTTTGGGGATATGCAAATAATATATAGTTATTATCTCAATTGTACATCAATTACCATAATCATCATTTACAATGACATATGATAATCATCCTTTTCTATGCAGAGGTGAGTTAATTAATGAAGTACATGAAAAAGTCATTATTTTATGTATATATATAAAGCCAATTGTTAACTTGTAATTTACATCCACATAAACAAACACTAATTGCAAAACTCATCCCTTAAATCATGAATAATAGAAGAAAGTCTAGTGAATAGAAGGTTTCTCCATTATCACCCTCTGTTGAAGCTCTATATGCATCAGTCCAACACCAACTCAAGGCATTGAAGAAGGAAATCAATGAGTATGTTTCAAGAAACATTGTTTATTTTGGATATGATAAGACTCAACAAGGGCTTTTACACCCATTTCCTTTTTTCACCATATACGACATATTTCTTAGTGACCATGGAGAATATAAACAAGGAATAAATGAAAAAACTGAACAAAGGAAAATGGAGGTTCATCAAGTTGATGCTTCTAAAGAAACCACCTTGTCAAGGAAAAGGGCACTATCAGATGCAAGAGCAGCAACAGCAACACAAGCAGTAGTAACAGTTCAATCAGGCAACTACATTGAAGTATCAGACAACACTTCTTTTAAAGTTTAAAACTTGATAATTGTCTTTCAAATTATCTTTTTATTATTTAATGATGTTTAATGTTGGATTTTATCCATGTTGAATGTTGTTCCTTTAGTTTTATTAATGAATTTAAGTTTATGAAAAATATTAGCAAATCTTTTAACTTATGTATCGACTATATCAATTACCAACTAACCAAAGTTTTAAAAAATAAACCTAAGTTATTTAGAATGGTCTCAGTATTTTACACTTTTTTTCCCTTTTATTTTGTATTAAAAAAATTACAATTTAATTATTTAGCCAAAACACTGTATATGAACACATGACTTCACTACTTTTATTTCCTACAAATTGAAGCATAAAAATTGTGCAATTACTATTTAAATATGTGGTGAAGTTACTTTTAAATTGTCCATCATCTGGTGAAGGAAACATTATATTAAACAAACTATAACATCTCCTGCAACTCTTAAAGTTAAAGCCACTAAAATCAGCCTCAGTTAAATAAATCGTTAACCACTATAATAAGTATGATTTTTTAATGTGCCTTCAACATTTCAATTCTAAGTTCAAAGTTAATAAACATTATAAGATATAAAACCAAAAGCCTATGATTACACAGAAATAATACATCCAAAATAAAATAGTAGTCATAATTTATACTTTTCAAATAGCAAATGTTTTAAAACCAATAGTGCAATTGCCCAACTAGTGCAAAGGCTTCGAATTGAATTTTTTTTATCTTCCCCAAACAGAAGCCAATTATAAACATAGTTATAATAATTCCCACACAGAGAAAACTAAAACATCAAAAGAAATATGATTTGTTCCTCCTGATTAAAATGATTTTGTTCTCAACCTTCTCCACTTCAATTCCTTCTTAATCGGGAATGTGGCAGTAACAAAATTTGCCTCACTGAATTTCTTCCATGCAAATATAACTTCACTCATACTATTGAAAGACTGGTACAAACACCCTTTAAAGATTACAACTGAATGAGCACATTCTTCCTAAGATGTGTAGATCCCAAGTGCATGTCCATTGAACACAACATAATACTTGTTTCTTCTCTTCTGTTGTAAAACGATTCCATGTTTTCTTTTGTTTTTAAATAAGAATCTACTGTCAACATGTGTTTTCTTTTATTTTTGAATAACAATATGCTGTAAAAAAAAATTAGAGATAAATAGTTTAACAACATATATACACATTTAACATTCAATATGTATTTAATAATAAAAATCAACTTGTAAAGGAAGATGATTACATTTAAAAGACAATCTCATTAATGGATGTTTATCATCTTTCAAGATGTCTTTTATGTTCCTCACCATCTACACTATAAGGGTAAAACAGTAGCGCTACATCACTCATTAATGGTGGAAATCCATTTTTTTACATATTTTAAACACAAATGTTATTTCTATCCTGATAGATTCTGTTCGTTTATCACTACTCTACTAATAATAATAATAATAATAATAATAATAATAATAACATTAAACGTCATCCATGCAAGATGAGCCATAATTTCAGCCAAAAAATATGTTGGGAGAAAAAAAAAAAGAAAAAGAATTTTTCTCAAGCCAATTGAAGATTCTACAATCTAGAAAACTTATATAATATAATTAATTGTAAAAAAAAAAAAAAAACACCATCACATTAACTTTTTTTTTTTCCACATAAACTAAAGTTCTGTGTCGAATAAGTATTCTTCTTCACATATTTTCTATTGTATGTATTGATAAATATATGCTTGCAAATGTATATCTAATATTGCAAGCTATTAGCTAAAATTGAAGCATGTATATTAATTGTTAGATAATTAAATTTTAATGTTGATTTTAAAAAATATATATATAATCAATATTTTAAACTAGCAATAAAATAATATTTTCTAATAAAGAGAGAACTATAATTTAAATTTTATTAAAAAATTACAAATGAAAGAAAATCATTATAAAAAATTATGAAATATTAATAATCAACTAACCTTATCAAATAGCTTACGGTATTAAATTTTTAATTTATAGTATGAAAATTTATAAGATGTTAAAATTATTGACTGGCATCCATTTTTTTATTTATTCATTTATTTTAACAAAGGGAAGACTTTAATTTTACAGTAATGTGAGAGTGCGAAATTATAACTTTTAATGTCATGAAAGAAATTTTTATTATTTAAATATTCAACTTTCACATACATTCTATAATACAAAAGAAAAATAAACAAATAATAAATATCGCACGACGACCTATTAAGTCCGGAGATACAAGTTGTAAAAGACCGGAACTTAGTTCTTTCAGAGTTAGAAAAATATTACATCTCTTAATATTAAGGTGTCAATAGCAAAATATGAAAGCATGAATATTTACACGTCAAATGGAACTTTCCAAAATTAAAGCGAAAACTTCATTTATTAATATTTTTTTATATTTTTCTTTTTTCCTTTTCATAATGAGAGGTCAAAAAAAATAATATAACTCATAACCTCAATATTACCTTATAATGTTTGTCATGTGTAATGATTACTTCACAAACTCAACGCCTTGGAAGGGAAAACGCCCACCTTCGCCCCACCAAACAATTAATTTCATGAACTTTTTCTCTTATTAGTTGAGGATATGAGTTAAATCTTAATAAACCATATAGTAACAAGTACTTTTTTTTAATTAAGTGTAAATAAATTTTAAAAATTTTAAATTTATTTAAGTAAAATTTTAAATTTAATTTTATGTAAAAATAAATATTAAATAATCTATTTTACAAAATTCACCTATTTAGTTGCAATTTTATAACCACAAATGTTAAAAAAAAAAAATCTTTTCTATTATTTTTTATTAGTGATAAATTTAACAAGGTGAAATATGAAATATATACACAATAAAATATTGTTTATAAAATTTAATAATACTAATAACAAATTTAATTTTTACTTTTATATAAAAATATGAATATAATTAAACTAATCAGAGAATATCTGACTGAATATATAAAGAGAGAGAGGGGAACATTGTATAGCTCTACCATTAATTTTAGTCATTTTTATTAATTAATCTTATTTTTAAAATTATGGTAAATTGATATATACGAATTTTAATTTGTTGCGAATATGTCTACGGTCAAAATAATATATACTCATGTTGACCTAACATGCTAATATAGTATACATGTATAAATTTATTTGCTAATGTAGAAATTAGAAGAAAAATTAATAAGTTTTCTATTTTTAACTTTAAGTTTTTTTTCTTTTTAAATATATTCTTAACTTTTTTTTTCAAATATATCCAAATAATTTGACATACATGTCATGTTAGCATATCATTTCAATATAAGCATATGTTATTTTGACCATTAATAGATTTGCAACAAATTAAGTAGTTTATATATTAGTTCGTCACTATTTCAAAAATTGAACAGATTTACAAAATGACTAAAGTTCATGATATAGTTATGGAATATTCCCCTTTATATATATATAAGGGATAATTACTATATACCCCCTATGTTTAAACCTAATATATTACTTCATCCCTCACATTCTAAAAATACAGTCTTTTAATTCCTGTATTTTGCCTAGTTATACTTGTTAGTAGTTCTGTAAGAGTTTTTTTGGCAGTCAAATTGAAAAACAATGGTCAAATATAAAAAATTTAAAGGAAAGGACAAAATTAACCTTCAATTGATAGCTACTTAAAATAAGAAAAGGGACTTCATGGTCTTGTAACTTGTCTTCTTCTTCTTCCTCATATCCTTCTTAAAAAACAAAACTGTGGTTAAGCTTGTGAGATGGTTGTCAGAGGTTCAAGCAACAATGATGGATGGGAGGAAGATGTTTGAATAAGAATTGCAAGTGCGGGAGACGAGATGGTATAAGAATTTCATAATCAGAAGACAACAAGAACAAGTTATTCTATTACTGTAAATATAACACTTATGGGTCATTTCCTAGATGGTGCATTTCGGCTTTAACATTTGCCATAAGTCATAGCAATTGTAATGTGCATTCAAGGTCAAGGAACAGAGTTCATGCTAAGGATCTTGATGATTTGAAGGAAGACGTTAAAGAATTGAAGGTTGAGAATAAGATTTTGATGGAAAAAATAGAGGGTGTTGAGCTTGCTATAGGTTTTATAAGATCTTTAGTGGTGATAGTGTTCGTATTTTGTATCTGTTTGTTTGCATTTGTTATGGCTGTTATCTTGAAAAATCTGTAGGTTTAGTGTGGGGTGGTTAGGGATTAAATGCACTAATGATGGAGATTAAGATGTGTAATGACATCTCTTTTGATGTAATTTTTTATTCGATTCCATTAGTGCTGTAAATGTACTTTTTGTGAAGAACTTTTAGATCAATGAAGGGTATTTTATATAGGTATAATTTGTGTGTTCTAAGATTGTCATTGTTGTTCCATTAATGTAAGAATTTAACGTGTTTAATAAGACTATATCAACCCTCTGATTTAAGTGAAATGAACTAAATCAACCCTATGATTTAAGTGAAATGAACTCTATCAACCCTCTAATTTAAGTAAAATTAAGTAAAACACCTCTCAGTTAATTTATATTACGCTAAATCAACCCTGTGAAGATGAAATTAATTAATTCTTTCCTCCCTAAAATGAACAATGGAAAACCTATGCAAATAAATATCGTAAATAAACCTTTGTAAATTTAATAACAAATAATGATAAATAAACTTGCTTCCCATTAATGTAATAGTGATCAATTGTACATGAAGATCAGTAATTATTCTTGCCCTAATCTAATGATCAGGTGAAATGATCTCCAATACATTAGTTTCCCAAAAAATGCCTTAAACCAATGATGTACATCCACCAAAAAACCAATTAGCCATTAGTCAGTGTGCTATATGTCTGACTCTATGAAGCCCCCAAAAATATAAGCCATCATATAGAGTTTAACATGTACATATGCAAAGTTGTTATAATCAGCTATGCAGCCATAAAAAACCTAAAAAAGAAGTCTTCTTTTGTTCAATTCTGTACACCAGTTGTAAATGCACTTGCTTAGCTTGCATTCATAAGTGAAGCATTTAAACTCTTTGCTCCTTGAACACCATCAACTTAGGATCTTGTTGTGGCCCTATAAGTACTGCCCCTGGCAATCCTCCCCCTTATACCACCCCTACCTGATGCACTCTTAATACAACCAAAAGTCATATTTCAATTAGTATAAATGATTAGATGCATCAAAATAAAAGAAATTTTACATTATACGATGCTATTGGGGCTCGCTGATAAGTTCTTTTATTATGACCAAGCTACATGCAGTTCTTACATCAAATGGTGCATGATCTCTTCCTGACAGTGGAGGGTCCTGTTTTATCAACTTGTCAAACTTTTTCTATTCGAGGTCTGCCTAGATTTCTTTTCAATTTCAGTGGTAAGATATATATTTTGGGATCAACTTTTGTAAGATCAATTTATGGCAAAGGATGAATGACTCCTTCGTATGTTGCCTGGTATGTCTTCACATGAAAAGCTTCATTACAGTATTCTTCAATATTCACTCTCTTATATCCAATGCATAGAGTTGTATGCTTACAAGGCATGCCTACAATAACCCAAAACTAATAATTGCATTTCTTATCCATTAATTTCACAGCATATCTTGGTTTCCCATCAAGCACTTCATATTCATCATTATTACCTGGCAATAATGAACATTTCCTAGATTCTTTTATTATCTGCTTCAACTTTTCCTTTTCCATTAGTGTTATCTGTCCACCCCAAGTACATGGCTTGGCATATTTTTTGTGTAATCAAACCATGCTCTTCTACCTAATTGAATCCATAATACAAACTATTGGAAGACCTCTGACCTTTCTAACCCAAGCCTTAAATGATTCAATCATGTTGTTTGTTATGTCATCACACTTCAAAGCATCATAATTTAGCTTTGAAATTACTGAATATGTGTTGGCAATAAAATCTGTGAGAAGCTCGTAGAAAGTAGTGCTCAATTGCAATAATCAGTCCGTGCTATATCAAGCAAGAATAAGAATGAAAGTTCAGTTCAAAAGACTATTATAATTTTAAAGGAATTATATAAGTAACTCATGATACTTACCTTCTATCAATCTAACATGAACATATATGGTCTGCCCTTATTTTCACTACCTATACATTGCTCCAAGCAGTCCATAAAAAACTTCCAGCTTTTTGTGCATTCATTTTCTATAATTTCAAAGGCAACTGGAAAAATACCTCTATTACCATTAAATGTAACAGCTGTTAGCATCACTCTACCATATGGACCCTTTAGAAAACAGCCATCAACACCCATAAATGGCCTACAGCCTTCAAAAAATCCTGTTTTCACAACTTCAAAATCAATAAATAAATATTTGAATGTTGGTGTATCATCTAAACAGACCTTAAAGTGAAATTACAACTTCACAAAGGTCCAAGGATTGAATTCTTTCAAATAATCAATATACTTCATCAACTGTTTATAAGAATCTTTATGACAACCTTCAAAAACATACCTACCCACACTCTTTGCCCTATACAACTATGCCCCATTTCTTTTTCAATTCACTATGCATCAACTCATAGCTCATGAGTGGGTCAACTTCTAACATCTCATTCAACTTTGCAGCTACCCATGCAGTGCTGAGATTGAAATTTTCATTGCAATTAGTCCTAAGGCAAGTATGTTCTTCTTTCAAAGTTTTAATAATAAAAGTCCTCTTATCAGGTAAAACATATGCATGAAGCCTCCATGGACACCCTTCACCAACACATTCAACAGTCATTTTATATTTGTCATTTTTTTTCTTATGAAATAGGTAACCTCCCTTCACTCCATAGTCCCTAAGGGCTACCCTAAATGCATGAATATCTATAAAGGTTTGTCCTACTTTAAACTCAAACTGCCCATCCCCGGGGTTCACAAATGGTTTGCTGAATAGTTTTATGAATGGATCTTTTTTCCTTTTCTTACTAACAGTACCCTCATCATCAAATGCAACACTTACATCATTGCATTCCTCTCCTAGTTCACTCAGGCCATCATTTTCATCCATAATAACATCACCCTCATATTCCTCCTCGACAAGGCTCTCAAACTCAGATGTGATGATGGTAGTTTCATCACCATCATGCAGCCACTCTGCATCATCTGAGTCTAAGAAATCATAAATTTCTCCCTTTTCATGTTTAGTGGTTCTACCTTTTTGTCTATACTTCCTCTGCTTCTATTTACTACGAGTCATTCTTTGATTCCTACTACCTGTAGGTTTGCTTACTTTTCTCCTCCCTCTACCTTTACTATTAGGTTCAAGTGCATCTTGATTTTCAAGCTCAGGTTTTGTAAAATAAGGCTCAGGTTCTATTAAAGGAGGCTTAGATTCTGTCAAATGAGGATCAGGTTCTATCAAATGAGGATCATCAGGTTTTATCAAATAAGGATGACGTTCTATCAAAGGAGGATTAGGTTCATGTATAAGAGGATTTACTTGATTAGGTTCAGGTGTTATAGAAGGCATATTATCCATGTCATACTCATAGTCATATTTATAATCATAATCAGGTTGCATTTATAAACCTAACACACCTACATCATCCCTATAACTCTCCCTAGTATGCACTGTTTTTACAAGATCTAACCTTTCATACACTTTCATATGAATCTCAAGATTTTCTATATACTTTTTAAACATTGTATCTATATCAGCATCTATCTCAATATGCATACCAGAACCCAACACACATATAAGGAAGTCAAATTTAATTTCAAGAAACATCTTGAAGTAATGTGAAGTATGAATACTTATCTGGATCTACATTGTAAACATTTTTATCTCATTCTCATACTCTACCTTTATTGAATAATTTTCAGCATACAACATCTGCATGCAAATAAAAATATATTAGATAGTCATTTAACCACAAAAAAATTCAAAAACCCTAAATGCATACAACTCTGATTTTTACAAATTCAAGGTATAAACATCATAAAATATTCTCAAATCACACATTTGTACAATAAAATATCATAATCCTCTTTTCCCTAAATGTAAACCCTAATTCCTATTATCAGCTTTTTGTAATTTTCTACCACTAGAAATATTATTTTAGTCAATCACTCTTTGATTTAACTTCGAAAAGAGTTTAATTTACTATTTTTTTCACTTACCTTTTTAGTTTTAGCTTCGAAATGAATTTCAAAATCCTCAATGCTTGTTGAGTATAAAGAGCTCAAACTGATGAAGCTTAAGGGTAATGAAGGTCAAAGCTAACGAAGAAACATTTAAGAAGATGAACACATTGTTGTCTGAAATTAGGAAGGTGATTTCCATGCTGAACTGAGAAGATGAAAGAAGGAGCTTAGGACATTTATCACATTTTTCTTCCAGCTATAGAAGCTCAAAGCTTGGTCAAAAAATTAAAAAGGGTTATTTTAATCATTTTACAACCATTTAATGGTAATAGTACTTAAAGGATTTTTTAATTTATTTAATCAAAATACAGGAATTAAAAAATATATTTTTAGAATATAAAGGATGAAATAGTATATTAAATTTAAACATATGGGTATATAATAATTATCCCTATATATAAATACATATATACTTTTTTCAACTCTGTGATTAATAACGTCCATAAAAAAACAAGCCATCTTGGCCATGTATTGTGTGGATAAATATATTTAATATTTAATTAAATAATAAATTATAAGGTCTTCTCTTCTTTTTATTTACTTTATTTATTTTTAAAAACAAAAACAAAAGTTTACTTTGGTGCATTAACTCACGGAACGAGACGACATGAAAATGGTCGGTGTGATGTCGGCCCCGACTTGCTTTGAAAAAAGTTTTCTTTTACATAAAAAATAATAAGTAAAGAAAAAAAAATGGCAATATCGAAGAAGAAAATTAATGCACTTAATTACCTTTGTTGATTAATTTAATATCAATAATGGGAAGATGGGAAGAACCACTTTAACAATTTTCTAGTAATTAGATATCAATTTTTTAAATTTTATTTTCAAATCCTCATCTATGAAATTAATTGTATAAATAAAAAGTAGAAATTGCACATTTATACTCGTTTATCATAGAGGCTTAGATTTTTTTTTTTTTTTTTGTCAATTTAAAATTAAAATTCATGTGAAAATTTTTTATTAAAAGAAACCAATTTAGAAAGAAAAAACTAAACTTGATAAGTTTGCATAAACAAATTTTTTTAATTTTGATTTGTTTTAATTTTTTTTTATCTAAATTATCAGTATTAAGAGACCACTGAATTCTAACTAATCTAGTTTGATTCAGGTAAAAAATGAAAAAAAAAAAAATTTTATAAGGCATAGACAAGGATTTCAATATAAAATTAAAAAATGGACATCCAATTACTAGAAAAGTGTCAAGTAGTTCTTCCCATTTACATATATATATATATATATATATATATATATATATATATATATATATATATATATATATATATATATATATATATATATATATATATATATATATATATATATATATATATATATATATATATCTGTTAAAAGATGTTATATAATTACATAATGTTAGCTTCCAAGCTTATTAAGTCTCTCATGAAACATTTATATTTTTTTTTCTAGTCGTTTTTTTTTTTTTTTTTTTACACAGAATTTATAGAATTGTTAAGTTCTATGGATGTGTTGCTACTTTTATGAGATTTATTAATTATATTATTTCATGACCATATTATTGATTTTTTATCAATTTAATAAAAAATTTTGTGCATAATTGTTTTATTAATATAAGAAATTTAATATTAACTTTTCATCATGAAACTCAACTGAAAATTTATAATACCTCTGTATTTGAAAATTATTAGAAAAATATTATCATTAAATGACATTATATTTTCGTACTTTAAATTATTTTACTTTTATGATTATGTTTATATTTTAAAATAAATATAAATACATAGTTTTTTACATTATCTTTATTTTACTTTTGTCATCACTATATAAGATTATTTTTACATTTTTAATGATAACTATTTGTAAAATAAATGTTACACCATTGTAAGTGGCGGGGTTTAGCGCACGCCCAAGTGTTTGATGACCACGGTACTGTGTGGGTTTGAGGCTCACTAGAAAATACGATATAGGTCTTAAGCCTATTTGGAGATGGAGTTACCACCCGGATAAAAGTCAGGACACACTGTACAACAACTGGATCCCATGGAGGTTCCCAGAAGCCGTCATCAGAGATCAGGTTCGGAAACTAGATATGAGCGTTTGAATGTTCACCCAACCTTACGATTGGCCTCCGTTTGTGTTTTGCATTTTATTACCATTTAATTATTTAATTATTTCCTCATGTACCACACGTAATGAAATTGCCTTCGGATAATTGTCAGATTTTATAATTAAGTCTGAGTTTGCATATTAGTCCAATTTCATGTCTTTAAGTCCCAATATTCACAAAACGTAGTAAATAAAATAAATAATAATTTACAACCATATATTCAAAATTAAAAGGGGAAGGGATTAAGGATTACAACGTTTTTTAGGCTAAATAAAAGAATAATATACAGAAAATAAACCAATAAAATAACATAAAAGCGGTAACATAAAATGGATAACTAACAAAGGTGACTACTCGATGACAGAAATCAATCAAGTAATTCCTGCAAACAACGCACGGTTAGCCCTCCCTTTCACAAAAAACAAACTCACATGTAATGATACTCACAAGGAGACTCTATATATATAAAAAAGAGGGTTTTCACATTACGGACTAAGGAAACCATCAAATAGTCAAGATAATCACCATCATGCAATCATACAAACATATTTAAGGTCAAAAGGGGAGATATTAAAGCAGACGTCATAGCAAACAAACAAACAAAATGAAGCAGGAAGCAGGTTAACCCTGTCAATGAAGCGGTCGCCTCATTGATGAGGTGATGCCTCATCAACAGGGCTTTTATAATTTTGAGACAAAAACAGGTAGCATACACACAAAAGATAGGCTCCCTAAAGGCCTGTCAATGGGGCGATCGCCTCATTAATGAGGCGATCATCTCATTGAGATGAGGCATCGCCTGACCACCAGGCCGGCTCTGACTCCCAAGACGTGCAGACTTCTACTCTAAGTAACCAAAACATGCATATACACACTCTACACTCATCATACTGCGACTACATGCAAAGGTATTCAAAGACCCATCAATAAAGTGAGATATCAAGCTAAACACATTAGAGATAAACCTAAAATATGCTAAAGACTCAGTTACACACAAGGAAGAACACATAAAATGATGAACATGTCAAGTTTAAAGTGCAGATTTTACACCAAAATGAGAGGCCCTCAGAGCTGTTTTGATTGAGATCCTTGCTAGGATGTGTTATCTACCTTTGACATAAGTTTCTTCCTTCTCCTCTTATGGAGAAAGTGGACCTCTTCTCTTCAACCTTCCTCCCCTTTCTTGAGGATGTTTTTTTTTCTCTTCTTTTCCTTCTGTCTTTTTTTTCAAAGCTCTTCCTTTTTTTTTTAACCAACCTCCTCTTCTTTTCTTCTTCTCTCTCTTTTTCTTTTATCCCTTAGCTTTCCCATGCCCCTAAGCCTCCTAGCCTATCATGAGCTCTCCTAGCCTTTTTTTCCTTCCCCAAAAGTCTTTTTCTCATGCAAGAAGGAGGTCTAGAGAGTGGGGCCCGTGCCATTTGATTATCATGATTGCAGCTGCATTAAATGCAGTTACAAATGGGCTGCCATAGAGGCGGCGCCTCATCGATGAGGCGATCGCCTCTGTGATGAGGCGATCGCCCCATTGGCAGCTGCCAAAGAGGCGATCGCCTCATTACACTGAGGCGATGCCTCTTGGGCTCGGGACTGCACTGGGCCAAGTGGGCTTGGGCCGAATTTAGATAGTTGGGCTTGATTTTGGGGTTTTTTGGGCTTCTAGGTTTTCAAGTCCACTTTCCACTTAGAGATTCAGGTTTCATTCTCATGTCCAAGTTTTACATTCTCATCATTGGGCTTGACAATGGGCCGGTCAAACCGAGCGTCCTTAATTCGTCCCCTAACACGGGCCGACCGAACCGGGTGTCTACAGTTTGCCCCCTGATTTTTTGAAAAAATAAATGCATGTAATGACAATTTTTTTAAAAAATCACATGCACAACAACAAACAAACAATAAGATAAGAAACATACCTGACTCTCGGGTCTCACCCGAGAGATAAATTCTTCAATTCTGAAATGTGACCGTGATCCTTGGATTTTCCTGGCCCAATCAGCCACTCATTAATATTTGATAAAAGTATTTGAAGACTGTTAACCTCGGGTTTTCCTGGCCCGATTACTGTTTTACTGGGGACATAGACTTATGGATTTTCCTGGCCCAACCATCAATCGCTTGAAATATGATTCTCGGGTTTTCCTAGCCCGACACCATTGGGGTTATGGTTTTTGAATTTTCCTGGTCCGATCCTCATTCCTAAGGGGATATAGACTTCCGGGTTTTCCTGACCCAGTTATCCTTCGCTTTCAACTTCGAGGATACTATCCGGACATTCATCTCGATCCTTTGAGCTTCGGGGATTCAAACCCGAACAACCCTTTCTTTAAGCTTCGGGGATTCAAACCCGAATAGCCCTTTCTTTGAGCTTCGAGGATTAAAACACGAACAGCCCTTTCCTTGAGCTTCGAGGATTCAAACCCGAATAGCCCTATCTTTGAGCTTCGGGGATTTAAACCCGAACAGCCCTTTCCTTGAGCTTCAGGGATTTAAACCCGAACAACCCTATCTTTGAGCTTCGAGGATTCAAACTCGAACAGGCCCTTTTTTTTATTTTTTTTACAACTTTATCTTGAAAATTCATACTCTGAATTCCGCCTCCCTAGTATGCGGTACTAATCTTCAACCATTATTTTTCATACTTTTTTTTAGGGAAAACCCTACGCTCTTGTTTGCTATAAAAATAACTTTTTTCTTTCTCTTTTGTCCTTACTCTTCTTTACTTTTTATCACTTTTTCCTTTCCTCTCTTTTTCTTCTCCTTACACTTCTTGTATTCCTTGCACCTTCCCCCCTTTTACAGTCAATAGAGGATGAGAGAACACCCCCTGTGCCCGAGTGGGATCACATCCCGCCTCTTGTTAGCACTTCTAGGAGCTTGGGATTGACCCGCGGAGACTCGATTCATCTTTTGGCAGACCTAGGGTCCCACATTTGCTTGTCTACATCTGGAGAGGTTAGTACCCTATAATTTCCTGCAAAATTACATTGGGTCAGTGATTAATCAAACATAATTACCAACTTAGGACATTAATTTATTAAGCAAATGAGAAATCCATGTTTTGATCACCAAAAATTGGGAAATGTACCCGTCCCGCCTTACAAAGTAAATTGCCTCATCGTAGAGGTGATCGCCTCATCGATGAGACGATCTGCTTCCGCAAAGAGCGATAACTTATTGCCTTTTCACAGAGCCAATCGCCTTTCCAATAAGGCGATTGCCTCTATGATGAAGCAATTGCCTCTATGGTGAGGCGATCGCTTCATCAACAGGGCAAACCGCACAGTCCAAAAGTGCATTCATTCTGAATTCCTTTTCTGAAACCATAACATGCATAAATTTCACTTCCCTATTTATTGTTTACAATATGACGCTCATACGTTCAAGGGTGTCGGGAATTTTCATAGAGCTCGATTCTTCTTCAGTGACTTGATTGACGAACAGAGGGACCGAATTCAGGAGACGGGGTTCAAGGACTTCGTACTCTCACTTCTATCCGAGCAAGGGCACACAAATTATCAACCACTGCATGCCCTGATGGAGAGGTGGTTTGATACAACCCACACCTTCGACCTCCCATTCGGTGAGCTTACTCTAAACCTGGTATCATTTGTTGCCATCACAAGGATTGCCTGTGCCGGGGATCCTATTCCATTTGATGCGAGTCTACATCAGCTATCTCTGGATAAGGCTGTATATATCGAGCGACTTTTGGGGATGACTCCTGACATGAAGGGGACTCATACCCTTAAATTGGACTCGATCAGGAGCTACTATACTTGGGATCGAGTCGCAGCGATGGTCTCTCCCCTTGAGATTGACCAAGTGGTGAGGACTTTTTTGCACTACTTGCTTGGTACCACCCTCTTTACTGACACCGCCAGCTCTATCGATCTGATGTTCCTATCGACCCTTCGGGATCTTGATCAGGTCCCTACATTCGACTGGGGTAGCTGTGCCTTGGCATACTTGTACTGGAGCATGGACGAGGTGGTCTAAGGGGCTAGGAGATTCTGCGGCTTTTGGCATACTATCATGGTGCGTCATGATCCCTTTTTTTCCTTTATCTTATTTTAACCCCCATTACTTACATCTGTCTTCTCAACTTCTCCTGTTTCATTTTTCAATTCTGGGCTCTAGAGCTAGAGTTGCTTGTGGGCGTTACCCAAGTGGGAGACCATTTCTCGGCCCTCGGTAGGTGGGGCGCCAGCAGCATCGTGAAGAGGCACCTTGCGCGATTTCATATCCACAGACAACACTTGAACTCTCTGACACAGGATGCAGTACCTACAAAGCACAAACCTTCTTATTAGTACATTATTCACATTCAATTTACTTATATATTGACATTTTTTTTTCTTTTGCAGATCCGGAACGACTTGTGGGGGGTCCGAGGACACTTGGACCATTGAGATGACTCGCTCCATGCCTTTAGCCCAGAAGAGGGCACTCCTTTGTGGCCCTGGGTATCGAGCTTGGTACTTGGGAGAGTGGGTCCTGAATTGGAGGGCAGGTGTTAGAGCTAGGCGGGTCCCCAGGTCTCCTCTTGAAAGTATGCTTTGGGCTCATGAGCTGGAGGGTGATGATCTCGTTCAGGCCGTTGTGGGCTCACCAGTTGTGGATCACACAGTTCACGTGAAGAGTCAGTATGCGGAGTTCATCCATACCCACCTTCTGCTGACGGTCCCCTTTCAAGCCGCTTCTACCTCTCAGTTTAATCCTTATGAGTTCCCCTTTTTATTGCAAACTGATTGTATTCTTAACATATTCCTCTTGTTTTCATCGTCAGGCTATGCCTGCTAGGCCCGTGGCCCCAATTAGGTCCCGATTACGGGAGAGAGAGCCCTTGAGGAGTTGACTGGATCCAGGTAAGGAGGAGACTTCTACGGCTGGCGAGGAAGCCAGGCCGGTTACTGCCCCCGGTTCTGAGTTTGTCCTAGGCAGCTTCATCCACATCCCCGACCCCCTAGTTCGATGTTGGGTTCCTTTTGGGGAGTTGTCACGTTAGTTCTTGACCTTAGATGGGGACCTGACCCCTACATGCACCCCTGGTGGTGCTACTCACGTACGTTCTTTTCCTGACCTGCTTCTATTATAATTCTCAAACCAAATGTTAGTTCCAATATTTATTTCAATAATGAAGATTCTGCTAGAGCAAGGCCTATATACGTATCGCATGATAGAGGCCCAGAGAGACTATAAGCTGGAGGTCACCCAGCAGTGGAGGGTAAGAATTTCATTATTTTCTACATGTATGCACACTTGCATGGTCTACTAACCTGCAATTTATCTGAATATGATCGGGATGAGGCTAGCAGGGTGAGGATCGCCACCCTCATGCATCATATTGATGAGGACGACAAGGATGAAGATAAGAGCGATGGCGGTGCCGGGGGAGAAGACAACCCTGAGGGTACGAGATCATATGCTTGATGTTCCAGGGTTAAAATTTATGTAGTCTCTGAGTAGTGAATGTAAAATTTTGGCTTTAGAATTTATGAACAAAATGTTTGCAGAACCTGACACTTTCCTTGATTAAATTCATTTATTTTGCTTTTCTCTTTTCTTCACATGTGAGTTGATTTCACTGTTTGCATGCGTAACTATCCCACCTGTTTAGACTGTGCGATTTGAAGAAACACCATCAGCCCACACTGCTGATGAGGGGATCACCTCATCAAACCCTGGTGAAGAGGCGATCGCCTCTTACTGCTGAGGCGACGCCTCATTAATGAGGGGATCGCCTCATCGATGAGGCAACCACCTTAGCAACAGGGGGTCCTATCCCTATAAAACCCACATTCTTGTGTTTGACCTAATTTTCAAATCCCCTTCATCCTTCCCTTTCTGTTTCTCCCTCTAAATGTCTCTAAAAAGCCACAAACATGACAAAACAAAGTCTGAGGTCCCTACAGTTGATTTTGAAAGGTTTGGACAATAAATCTTAGGCCGGGTTAGAGCCATTTCATCTCGCAGTTTTCAAATCACTCCATACTAGGAGAATTAATTACCCTTTTCTCCATGCCATGGTTCAATTTTGGGATCCCTAGAAACACGTCTTCTAGCTCAACATAATAGAAATATGTCCCCTACCAGAGGAATTCGAGGCAATTCTTGGCCATCATACAGATTTCGCTTGCCAACTTGCAATTCCTACTCTTGAAAACCCGGATTCTCGCTCCATTCAGCAATAAATGGCACGTATGTTCAATCTTCCACCTCGGTCTTCCTTCCACTGTATCTTCAGATCAGAAATCAAATTAGAGTCCCTCCTCGAAGTCATCATGATTGTTGACAAAGGGAAAACTTACTGGTCCCGCATGTTAGCCCTCTATTTGTATGCTCAATTTCTGCTGGTTTTCCCCTTGGGGCACTGCGATATGAAGATCCTCTCCATCCTCGATCAAGTGGAGTTAGGGCTCAATCCCTTCCCTCTCATCTTAGCAAAAACCATCATTGGATTGGATGACTTCACAAGGACGTGACAATTCTCTAGAAGCCCCTTTCTGCTAGAGGTAAGTTTCTCGTTGCCCCTCTTTTACTTTCAACTGCCAATACTGCCTGTACTTAAACATTTGCAATCCCACAGATGTGGTTTTATAAAAAGTTGGGCTTGATCTAACCTCCTTAAGACATTAGGCGTTATCAAGCCAAGTATTATCGAACAAGGAAACTACATCCCATCCCTACAAACATTTATGGCTGGCTATCAACATTCCCTAATACACTGATTCGCTGGATGTGTCCTTGGTGGGGTTTGTAGCATGTGACCCTCCGGTCTTATACATATTGCGTCCCGATTGTCGGTCTCCATTTTGCCACTTTCTACAATCCAGCTCGCCTCTGTCGCTAATATGGTCATAAATAATTGATTATGGAGCCTGTTCATAAGTTCGAGCCAGGGCCGCTTTCTCCAAATTTCCTGGACCACCTAGTGGCGACTTGGCCTCGAAGAGTCATCGAAAGAAACTTAAGCTACGATGGTGATCAGACCACCGATCATCATTACAAAGCATGGGTTTACTTGCAACAGACAAAAAGAGACGAATTTATTAAATATAAAAAGATAAGAGAATTACAAATGTTAAGTTCACAGGGTAGGCAATAAAAGAAGAGAAAATAAAACTAGCTCATGAAATGAAGTCGTCATTTTCCCTTTTGTTAGAAGTAGTTTCCCTTTTGTACTAGTTAAACGGCTTGTAGTGGGCACATTATGCAATATTTAATGACAATTAAAGCAATCCATTTCATTTAATTTAAGCACAAAACGTATATGCATTTCGCTTTTGGTACATCTCATGTTATTAGTTGGCTTGCCCTTACAAGTTTTCCAACTAACCATTTTGTGCCTCTCCTTCCCCTTTTATACATCCTTAACTTTTGCCTGGACCGCCTCTTTCGAGGTTTTCAGTCCAATAAGACCCCTTTTTTTCTTTTTCTCTTTCCTTTTTTTTTAGTCTCTAACTTTTGCCTAGATAGCCTCTTTTCAAGGTTTTCTCCCTAGCGAGACTTTTCATAGAAAGTATTTCTTGAGCTTGTCTAGGTTGATGGGTTCTTTGAACTCATTTCCCTCCATGTCAAACAAAATGGCAGCACCTTTCGAAAATAACTTTTTTACCAAATAAGGTCCCTCCCAATTGGGCCTGAATTTCCCTTGAGGGTCAGTCATGAGTGATCTCGTAAGTTTCAAAACCAGATCCCCTTCTCGAATCTTGCCCAGCTTGATCTTCTTATTGTAGGCATGGGCTATTCTTCTCTGATACAGCTGAGAATGATACATAGCCTTCATCCTCTTTTCGTCCAACAGTGTCAACTGAGCCAACCGACTTTTGACCCATTGATACTCGGGGAGTTTAGATTCTAGAAGGACTCTCAATGACTTTATCTCAACCTCCACTGGTAAAATAGCCTCACACCCATAGACTAAAGAGTATAGAGTGGCTCTTGTCGAAGTCCTAGCAGTAGTTCGATACTCCCACAATGCGAACTGTAAGTATTCAGCCCAATCTCGATAATTTTCCAACGTCTTGGCCAAGATCTTTTTTACATTCTTATTTGCTGCTTCCACCGCTCCATTTTCCTATGGCCTATATGGAGATGATCTGTGGTGTTCAATCTTATAGTCCTTTAGTAGTGTGGTCGTCTCTACTCGAAACTGAACACCATTGTCTGTAACTACGTGGTGTGGCAGACCATACCTGCAGATTATGTTCTTTTTTATGAACCTCGACATCTGCCTCGCCCCAATGGTAGCATAAGATTCAGCCTCAACCCACTTGGAGAAGTAGTCGATTGCCACAATGATGTACCGATGACCATTAGTTGCTTTGGCCTTACCTCCCCTATGATGTCAATCCCCCATACAGCAAACGGCTCCATAGATGGTAAGTGGCTAACATCACCATATGTTTGGCAATTATGACATTTCTTCATAAATCCAACATAATTCGCTTCCATGGTGAGCCAAAAGTACCCTTAGTGGGCTATTTTCTTCGCCAAGATAGTCCCATTCATGTGTGGTCCGCACACCCTTTCATGAATTGCTTCCATAAGCTTTTGACCTTCATCCTTGTCGACATATCTGAGGTGTACCCCAACTGGCATTCTTTTATATAACATCCCCCCGTGGCTTATGAACTGTCGAGACAACATTTGTAGGGATATCTTTTCTTTCTTATCAGCATCATCTGAAAATTGCCCAGTTTCTAGATACCTTTGTAAATCATAGAACCAAGGTTTCTCAATGACATCAACTGGCGTTACTCTCACCTCTTCGTAACCGGGGGCTCGAGACTTTGTGAGAATTAAGGGTCTGGCCTCTGGTTGTTTCCCACTTTCCTATATTGAGGCCATTGTGGCTAGGGCGTCAGCTACCTGGTTTCCTTTCTTTGGCAAATAAATGAATTTACACTGTGTGAAGGAGCATAGGATGGTGATCAAGTATTCCTAGTACAGCCGTAGTCTGTCTTCCTTTATCTCCCATTCTTTGGTAGCTTGTTTTATAACTAGCATGGAATCCCCATAGACAGTGACATTTTCCGCCCCTGCGCTACGCAATGCTTTTAAACCAAAGATGCAGGCTTCATATTCTGCTTGGTTATTAGTCGCTTCAAATTTGAGCCTTTTTGCCATCGGGATCATTTCTCCTTCTGGCGTAACCAAAATTACTCCTATCTCGGCCCCCTTGTTATTGACAGCTCTATCAAAGTACATTTTCTAACCTTGTATCTCTATTGCCCCTAAATGCTCATCGGGGAACTCCAGCTTCCACTCTTGGGTGTCCCCCACCGGGCTTTGCGCTAAGAAGTCTGCTACTGCTCTTCCTTTTACTGTCTTTTTTGCCATATACTCTATATCAAATTCTATGAGCAGAACGAGCCACATGGCCAATTTTCCCATAAGAGACGGGGTCTGTTGGAGGTACCCGAGGGGATCATGTTTGGAAACTGCTTACACCTTATAAGATTGGAAGTAGTGTCGGAGCTTCCTCGTTGCCCAAATCACTGCTAGACAAGTTTTCTCTACTAAACTATAAGTGGCCTCGTAGGGTGGAAGCTTTTTACTCAGGTAATATACGGCAAGCTCTGTCTTCCTTTCACCTTCCATGTGCTAGCATCACCCCTATTGCATCCTTTTCAATTGCCAGATACAGGATTAAGACTTTACTTGGTCTCGGCGATTGTAAGACAGGGGGATTCATCAGATAATCCTTGATAGTTTTAAAAGCCTATTGACATCTCTCATTCCACACAATAGGTTGGTCTTTCTTCAGAAGCTTAAAGATAGGGTCGCAGATGGCTGTTAGTTTGGCTATGAATCTGCTGATATACTGTAAATGCCCTAAAAACCCTCGGACTTCTTTTTCATTTTTTGGTGCAGGCATATCCCTGATTGCTTTGATTTTATATGGATCCATCTCTATTCCTTTCTGACTGACAATGTGTCCCAATAGTTTCCCAGATGTGACCCCAAAAACACACTTCTTCTGGTTCAGTCTAAGATTATACTTTTCTGCTCTAGCCAGAAACTTATCTAGTGCTTCAAAATGCCCTTCCTGCTTATAGATTTCACCATCATATCATCCACATACACTTTGACATCTTTATGGATCATGTCATGCAGTAAGGAAGTCGCCATCCTCTGATAAATGGCCCCTGCATTCTTCAACCCGAAAGGCATCATTTGGTAATAGTACACGCCTCATTCGGTGATGGATGATGTCTTCATTCTATCCATTACTGCCATTATAATCTGATTGTATCCCAAAAATCCATCGATAAAAGAGTACATTACATTGGAAGTCACACTATCAATCAATGTGTCAATATACGGTAAGGGAAAGTCATCCTTAGGGCAGGCTTTATTCAAATCTCTGTAGTCTACACACACTTTGACCCTTCCATCCTTCTTGGGAATTGGAACTATATTTGCTAACCATTGAGTGTCCTCTACCACTTCTAAAAACTTTGCCTTCAGCTACTTTTCGACTTCTTCCTTAACCAAGACAGCCCATTCTGGCCTTAGCCTCCTTTGCTTCTGCTTTATTGGCTCTATGTGAGGGTATGAAAGGATTTTGTGTTCTAAGATCTCCCTGTCAATTCCGAGCATGTCTTCATAACCCTAAGCAAATACTTTCTGTCTCTTTTTTAAGATTTTTTCCATTTTTTCTCTCTTATCATGAGTTAAACCAGAAGCAAGCAGTATATTTTTAGGATTATCGTCTGTGCCTAAATTAAATGATTCGGTTTGCATGGAATTAACATCAAACATATGCATGAAATGATCATCACAAATAGAATAACCATTAGGGAACACATCACACAAATAAGAAAATTCAGATTTCACTGCATTCACTTTTGAAAAGAAAAGATCGTCAGCCTCAAACAGAGAAGAAAAAGAAACATCACAGTCATTATAAAAGGTATCTATAATGGAATTGAAGATCTAGGTCTCAAAGTGTAGGTCTTTGTTCTGATCATCAACGCCCTTCTGCTCCGAAGTAGCTTCATCCTCTTTAAACTCCTCTTCAACCAGCACTAACTCCTCAGTAGGGGCCTTCTTGATAGCAGCTTCCCCAGTTTTGTTCATAAATTTAGCGAAAATCTCGAACCCTGGGATGACTTCCCCAGCCACCAGGAGAGGTTCTGGAGTCCCGCTATATGAATGCCCGGTGCCTTCCTTTATAAAGATTTCCCATAGAGTCTTCTTCCTAGCTATGGTTTCCTTCTCCTTTTCTTTAGACCGATTCAACATACCCATCTCTTTCCTAGCTTCGTCAACCTCTTTGAACCCTAACCCATGCTTCAAAATAGGTACTTTATTTCCCACAAACCCTGAAGGTCCGCTCTGATTTTTTCCTAATCCCATGCCGGGCAGAAACTTTGTATTGCGCATCATTCTCAGAACCCTTTCATCCATCTCATCTTTGTAGATCACGCAGACTTTAAACTAGGGCCAAGGGAAATCTTCTTAGGGATCAACTTCAATGTGGCTATGGCGACTTCAGTTTTGGCTAAGATGGTGACAACCCTCCCTTTATGTGGAAACTTAACCTTTTGATGAACAGTGGATGGAACGCCACCCAAGGGGTGAAACCATGGCCTTCCCAATAAAATGGCAAAGGTTACCAGGATATCAAGCACATGCAGGTCAACCTAAACTTCTATAGGCCCTGTTCTGACTAACAAACTAAAAGTTCCTTCCACAGATCTCTTGGTGTCATCATAGACCTTGATAACCACCTTATAAGGCTTTAGGTCGGCTACCGTTAACCTTAGCTTCGGCAGAATCTTCAGTGGACACACATTAATGGTAGAACCATTGTCAACCATCACACAGCAGGTCATCTTCCCTTTTACTTTGGCTTTGATAAACAGAGCTTTATGGTGATCCTTCCCTTCTAGAGGCAGATCATCATTGGAAAATGTTATCATTCCTTGAGGAGTTTTTATTAAGGATTGAACCATCTGTTCTGGAGTGGAATTAGTGGAAATCTTACTTTGGTCTAGTGCCAGGACCAGGGCTTCCTTATGATCCCTAGAATGCATGAGTAACTCCCAAACACTGGCGATGGTCTCTCTGCTTTGTTCTACCTCATTTCCCTTCTCTGCACATTCTACCTTTTGGGGACCAGTCTTGGTAACCTCAGTTTCTTTTTCCTTTTCTTCGGCCTTTCCCACAAACTGACATGGCTCACACCCCTCATTGTCCCATAGGTTAACTTATTCTTTGCTTTCATTATCGGAACTCTATATGTCCAAGACTTGTACCTGTAACTCCGTGGGTTGTTTGCTCGTTCTCAAGTTTTCAGGCTTGGTCTGTTGGGAATTGTGAGAGACATCAATGCAGGAGTTTAGGACTTATTCTTCTGTTAGGCTAGAGTTGACCATTAGAATGGATGAGTTAGGAGGTGGTACATTTTGGTAATTGGGTAATGGGTTGGTTTGAGTGTTTGGTTTTCTATTTTCTGGGTCGGTGATTTTACCTGAGTCTATCAAATCTTGGATTTCATGCTTTAACCGGGCACAACTGTCTGTGTCATGCCCGATGGTCTGATGAAATTTACAAAAAAGCTTTGGGTTGGCTCTAGGCAAGGGTTGTTGCGAAGGCAAAGGTCATAGCAGGTTCTTCTCAATGAGCTTATCGAGGACTTTGGACATAGGACGTCCCAGGTTAGAAAAACTTCGGGGTTGTCTAACTACACTGACTTGTACATTACTGCTTGGTGGTCGAATAGCATGAATCTAAACGTTACTGCTCGAGCTGGCCCCCTCTTTGCCCTTAGAACCTCTTCCGAAGAATTTCTTCTCTTGAGCCAAATCTGATTCTTTCTGGATCCTAAATCTATATAATTCATCAAAATTCCTGATCCTCAGATCCCTCAATTTCCTAGACAATGCGGGAACACACCCTTCTATTGCCAAGACCAACTGGTCGGACTCAGCTGGCCTATGCCTCATCAAGGACAATTTTCCCCTCCAACGAGTCAGGTAATCAGCAAAAGGCTCACTAAAGTTCTGCTTGGTATTCTGCAGATCTCTCAGGGACACTTTTAGTTGAACGTTGAGACCATATTTTTTGATAAAAGTAGTGCATAATTCTTTTTAATATGACTAGACATGCAGTTCCAAGGTGTAATACCAACGAATCGGCGCTCCTTCCAATGAAACAGGAAACTGCTTAACAATTTGGCTCTCAGTTAGCTCAGTAGACTTCATGTATATTACATATTGCTTCAAATGCAAATGGGGATCCTCAACACCAGTATACTTCTTCATGTCTGGGAATTTAAACTTACGAGGCAACTGTTCATCACCCTTTTCCAAATTCAGATCGTAATCTAGGGGGGCGACCATACCCTTCTCCTTCATCATCACTTGCATCTGGTTCATCACTTTGGTCATATTCTTAGCCCACTCAGTCTGACCCACATCCTCGGCTTGGATGACATTTCTTTGATTCATTGGATTGGCTAATACCGTCACATCATCTTCTTCCCTTCCTCTAATGGGTATTTCCTTATCAAGATCGATCGGATTGATTGGCGGTGCATTGGGTGGCTATGTTGGCTGACTTTCTCTGATAAGCTTAGTAATCTCCCCCATCATTTCTCTCATCATAGCCCAGGTTTCTGTTATTACTTCATCTTTCCATCATGCCCCGAATGCCTCTGGATCGAATCCTCTTGCCATTCCTAATTCTGAATTTCTGACCAAACGACTTGAACTAGCTCGGATCCACCCGACTGAGCTTGAAGGATCTATAGTGCTGCAAAATAGTCAGTTAGAATGATGCATGACGTGTATGCATGATACGCAAGTTCATTTTATTTAGAAATAAAAGGTCACACATAAAAAGGTACACAAAATCAAAACATGGAACTTAAACGTGCAAACTTTCGCCCTTATTTCTCCCACACACGTATTCAATGGCGAGTATCTTGTCCTAGGATTTTTTACCTGGGTTTTAATTATTAGTGGGGGATAATAAAATCGACATATGTAAGAAAACTCTCAAAATGATTCAAACAAGTAATGGTTCCCTTAAATAAAGCCTGAGTCCACTTTCTATGAGCCAAGATCCATAGCACCATAAACTTACTTGTCAAGGCCCATTTGAAATGGGTTATGAGTAGGCATGAGAGGCCTTTGTTGACTAGCTTATTTATAACGGGCTTTGATTGGACACGAGGGCCCATTTATTTTAGATTGTTTATTGATGGGCTCGAGATTTATTTTAAAGGTCCATTATATGGCATAATACACATGCATGTGGGAAAATTCCTAAGGATAGTTGCTAAGTCATTACATGGGCTTGAGTCTTGGGTAAAAAGGCTTCGGCTCCCACAATAATATACATCCATATATGTCTCCCCACTCAAAGGCCAAACAACGTGGATTAGTACGTGTCGTGAGTGACAATAATCAAATATTCCACCACCAGGTTTGAGTGAAATGTAGGTAGCGAAGTACTGACTATTGTCGGGTTTATTCGGGACTAAAGTGCTCATTGTATGCAAAATGTGCAGTGAATACATAAATACAGGAAGAAATAAAAAAATAATTAAAGATGATAAAATGCAAAACACTAAAATCAGTTCCTCTATCCCCAGTGGAGTCGCCACTGTAGGTGGTGGGGTTTAGCGCACACCCAAGTGTTTGGCGACCACAGCACTATGTGGGCTCGAGGCCCATTAGGAAATAAGATATAGGTCTTAAGCCTATTTGGAGATGGAGTCACCACCCGAATAAAAGCCGGGACACACTGTACAACAACTGGATCCCACGGAGGTTCCCAGAAGCCGTCATCAGAGATCGGGTTTGGAAACTGGGTATGAGCGTTTGCATGCTCATCCAACCTTGCGGTTGGCCTTCGTTTGTGTTTTGCGTTTTATTACCATTTAATTATTTAATTATTTCCTCATTTACCACACGTAATGAAATTGCCTTCAGATAATTGCCAGATTTTATAATTAAGTCTGAGTTTGCACATTAGTCCAATTTCATGCCTTTAAGTCCCAACATTCACAAAACACAGTAAATAAAATAAATAATAATTTACAACCATACATTCAAAATTAAAAGGGGAAGGGATTAAGGATTACGATGCTTTTTAGGCTAAATAAAAGAATAATATAAAGAAAATAAACCAATAAAATAACATAAAAGCGGCAACATCAAAATGGATAACTAATAAAGGTGACTACTCGATGACAGAAATCAATCAAGTAATTCCTGCAAACAACGCACGGTTAGCCCTCCCTTTCACAAAAAATGAAGTCACATGTAATGATACTCACAAGGAGACTCTATATATATAAAAAAAGAGGGTTTTCACATTATGGACTAAGGAAACCATCAAATAGTCAAGATAATCACCATCATGCAATCATACAAACATATTTAAGGTCAAAAGGGGACATATTAAAGCAGACATCATAGCAAACAAACAAAAAAAATGAAGCAGGAAGCGGGTTAACCCTGTCAATGAGGCGACGCCTCATCAACAGAGCTCTTACAATTCCGAGACAAAAATAGGTAGCATACACATAAAAGATAGGCTCCCTAAAGGACTGTCAATGGGGCAATCGCCTCATTGATGAGGCGATCATCTCATTGAGATGAGGCGACGCCTTTGTGAAGAGGCGTCGCCTAACCACCAGGCCGGCTCTGACTCCCAAGACATGCAGACTTCTACTCTAAGTAACCAAAACATGCATATACACACTCTACACTCATCATACTGCGACTACATGCAAAGGTATTCAAAGACCCATCAATAAAGTGAGATATCAAGCTAAACACATTAGAGATAAACCTAAAATATGCTAAAGACTCAGTTACACAAAAGAAAAACACACAAAATGATGAACATGTCAAGTTTAAAGTGCAGATTTTATACCAAAATGAGAGGCCCTCAGAGCTGTTTTGATTAAAATCCTTGCTAGGATGTGGTATCTACCTTTGACACAAGTTTCTTCCTTCTCCTCTTATGGAGAAAGTGGACCTCTTCTCTTCAACCTTCCTCCCCTTTCTTGAGGATATTTTTTTTTTCTCTTCTTTTCCCTCTGTCTTTTTTTCAGAGCTCTTCCTTTTTTTCCTCACCAACCTCCTCTTCTTTTCTTCTTCTCTCTCTTTTTGCTTTTATCCCTTAGGTTTCCCATGCCCCTAAGCCTCCTAACCCATCATGAGCTCTCCCAACCTTTTTTCCTTCCCCAAAAGTCTTTTTCTCATGCAAGAAGGAGGTCTGGAGAGTGGGGTCCGCGCCACTTGATCGTCATGATTGCAGCTGCAAGTGGACTGCCATAGAGGCGACCGCCTCATTACACTGAGACGATGCCTCTTGAGCCCGGGCCTGCGTTGGGCCAAGTGGGCTTAGGCCGAATTTGGATAGTTTTGCTCAGTTTTGGGGTTTTTCGGGCTTCTGGGTTTTCAAGTCCACTTTCCACTTAGAGATTCAGGTTTCATTCTCATGTTCAAGTTTTACATTCTCATCATTGGGTTTGATAACGGGTCGGTCAAACCGAGCACCCCTAATTCGTATCATAACACGGACCGATCGAACTGGGTATCTACAACCACTAAAATTCAAAACATATTTTAAAATGAATAAAAAATTTATCGTTCATTTAAAGAACTAAATAATAATGATAGTGTCATCGATCTCACATACTTTTTTTTTATATCTTGTACGATTATGGCATAAAAATTGTGTTTTTAACAGAGAAAAGCAACTTAAAACAATACTTTCTGTAATACGCATATCTTAATTTTCAATGCAAAAAACAAATGAATTTGAAGTTTCGTTCTCCTAAGGACTCATGATCTTTTTATGTTTTCAAGGGAGTTTTGTTACTTGACTTGGACCAATTTTTGGAAACTTTTACCTGTTTATGTCCAGTGGTCTTACTTAGATAGCACCAATCTTGTATTTGTTATCCACTAAGCCAGCATCTCAAAATCTGAAAATAATAATAATAACAATGATAATAATAATATCTCAAGTAACAGCATCAATTAAAGTTATTATAAATATATATTATAATACTATTTCAACAGTCCGGTTTAATTTAATTGAACTATTTCATATCTTCTGCAATCATAATTATATGTGTGTAATATAAGGAGTAATCTTTTCATATGGCATTATTAACAAAATTTCTTATTTTGCAACCAAGCAATTTATAGTCAAAATACTATTTTTAATTACCTAATTCATAAATATTAGCCTGCTAAATTACCCATTACTTAGAAAATGTAGAAGTTGAATTTTTACGGGGTACTATAATTAGATTTTCTTTCACATGTAATTTGGTGGGGGTAATATATATATGGCTCCATGTACTTATAATTTTTTATCAATTTAACATCTCAAATTATAATTTTATCATTTTGACACCTATTAAAATACAATTTTAAAACCTTTGTCAGCATTCATGATATGAAATAATAAATTAATATATGTCACATTATAAGAATTTAATTAACCAAAAAATATAAAGAGGCATCAAACTAATAAAAAATAATAAATATAAAAAATAATAAATATATTATGTCATTATATTTATAAATATTAGTGCATTTTAACCGAATTAAAATGTTAAAATGATAAAATTATAAATTATAATGTCAAAATAATAAAATAATAATAAATATATAGAATCATATATATATTATGCCAAGTTTGGATTATGTATCTATCTAATGTCAACTTGTAAGCCACAGTCATGATGATTAGTGCTTCACGATTCCAAGGACAAATGAACCTGCCCTCCACCAATGAAATTGGCAAGAATACAGGCACCACAAATTTAATAAGTTAGGTAATATCACTACCTAAAGATATATTATATATGTAATTCTGACAGGCCTAAGGACAAAGGGATATGCCATACTTAATTCATAGACAATATTTATATAGGCCAAATGCATTATTTAACCAACAACACATACATATTTTCTATTAATTAAGTATTTTATAAAAAAAATTAATCTAATTTTAAATTTTTATTTTAAATCTATTTAACCCAACAACACATAAAATCAATGTATTTTATAAATAAATATTGATATAGAGATAATATAATTGAAAAAATTCTTAATTTTTACATAAATTTTAAAATTTATTTTCATTATTTTGAAGATAATTTTTTAGCATTTTATATATTTAAAATCATTTAAAATTAAATGTTTGTCCATGTTAATAGAGGATGAGTTAAATTGAATTTAAAAATATTAATTTAAAGATAAAAATTATTCATTTTACTTTAAAGATTGAATATAAACTAAATAAAATAAAAAAAATGTCAAAAATTAACCGCGAAACTATATATATATATATATATATGGATTTGGATGAGGGGATTTAGGTTGTGATGATCTCCTTGAGTAAAGCAAGTATGGACGCAAGCCAAGAACATGTTACGTCTCTAATGTAACTAGATGGTCTCCACTCACACTATAAAGCAAATTTTATCAATTTGCTCTTTCATTTTGGCTTGCAGTACAGGGCATTACTTCATATCCACTAACTTTTCCTGCTTGTATTATCAAATAATGATATAAGGGTGGAATTGTCTGTCCCCATTTCGTTCGTTTTTCTTTTACCAAGTATTGCTAGTTGTTAGATGTTCGATTCGTGGGAAAAGGTGACGGGGATTGGAGATTTGAACCGTTCACATCCACTAGAGTTCTTAATGCATTTATCATCGCATTAAAAACATTTCGTGCCAATTATGCATCTCCAACACCAAGAAGGGGTCGTATATTATCTTTAGTATGTTGGAAATTATTTATGTTTTTATGACTTGTGTTACAATTTAATTTTATTTTTAATAAAATTTAAATTCTGATGATATTGATAAAACAATATCATATTTATTGTTATATTACAATGCTAAAGATTGTGGATTTGATCTTCCCTCCATTTTTTAAGATAAAAAAATAATAATTTTAACAAGTTAAATGAGAAAAAAAATAGAAAATGTGAGATAGAAGTAATTCGTAAATAAATAAATTCTAATATTATAATATTATAATACTAAAGTCTTTGGCATTTTCGAAATTATAAGTTCAAAAAGCAGAAAAAGGTCAGATAACTTTTCCTAATACATGTCTTCTTCTTTTTTTTTTAAATCAACTATATAGATGTATGTCTCTGTCATTCATCCAACCACGAGATTACCCCTTTAGAGATGGAAAATTCAAATTTTCTTCCTTGGATCTTTAAAAAGGTCATTTTTTCTTAAAAAAAAAAAAAAAAAAAAAAGGGCTATGAGTCCCAAATCTGAAAAGGAAATAAGCAATGTGTTGTTCCAATTAGCCGTGGCCCAAAGCTATATAGACCAAACAATAACAAAATCTTGCAAGTCAATGGCTTAATGAAAGTTTTAGCCATACATTATTTATTTATTTAAAGGGAAAAGGTGCATTAGGCTGTTAATATTTGGGCCAAAATTTAAGTAGGTCTGTGAAAAGTTTTTTAACTTATATAAATTTTAATTTCAATAAACTATATTAAAATAACACAATCGTAACTCTCTGATATACTGCTGTTAAAATGACATTGTATCGAGTATGAGTGGAGCTCACTTCTAATATTTGGGCATTACTTTTACTACCATTGTAATAAATTCAATAAAATTTCTCTCAATCCCCAAACTTTACTCTTTGCTTTTTGAGAATATCTTTGTGCAAGAGACAGGAACCCTAAATGTGAAAGAAATTACAAGTTTCAACAAAGACATAAATGTGATATTGAGAGTTTGAAAACTGCATATGAAAGTGAAAAATAGTGGTGACAAAATCTGAGCTTGAAAAAATATGTGCGAGTGGGTTTATTGGTTTTAAATTTTTATGGTTTCATTGTTTTTCTATGACAGAAAAACATACTTCGTGTTTTTTTTTTTTTTTTATAACAATGTCTAGGAATAATATAGGGTAGAACTATTGGAAGTAATGAAATTGATTGAAGAAATAATGAAACTAATTAAAAAATATTAATATGGAATTTAGAGATTTAAGGTTTAATTAATTATCATATGCAATAATAGCATTGCAGGAATGTTATCAATCTGGATTGTTTATAACTGTATGAAATTATTTTATTGGTGCATGTAATTAAAGCAGTTTTTGTGTATATTGTTTCTTCTTATAGGATGGATAGAACATATTTAATTATGGGGGTTAGTGGGTTCTGAATCGAAAACTTGAATATGTTAGTGGGGTTGTTAATGTGCTACACAACTTTGACACTAACTATACATGTTATTCAAATAATAAGTACATATATATGAACAAGTTGGATTTTATGATTGTGAAAAATATTTTTGTGGTTGAACCTGGGAAAGATTTAGATAATAAGCTGTAATTGGTGCATGACGAAGATTCAATTAGAGGAATATCATTTTCAAAAAAAAAAAAAAAAGAAATACCATATTATATCAGTAAATACACTTGGATTAAAGACTTGAAATTCTATGCCAATCATAAAGTAGATGAGCCTATATTTGCTCCTAATGTCCTTCAAACTAATCATAATAAGAGACTTGAAATTGAAGAATCAATATAATTACTCTTCATTTCTTTATAATTTCAGAAAACTCTAAAACTTTTAAATTTTATCAACACTAATTCATCACCCTATAGTTATGACACCTATAAAATCTTCGTCCTTTGTCCAAGATATATCCATTTTGGTATCGTCACTCTACAGCCTCTCATTGTTCATCTATAATAACTCACTGGCTTAGGGTAGTTAAGCTCCATAAATTTTGAAGGCATTTGTTTTAGATGTTTGGATGCAGCTGTTGACTTTTCATTTCCTAACAGTTAAAATAATCTGTTTAGTTAATATTTTTAAAAAAGAGTTGATAGTTGTTAAATGTTCAAATAGTACCGGTTCATAAAAATTACAATTTGAAACTTTTCATTAATAACTCTCATATATCTAAATAAAATTATTTAATTAATCTCATTTTTATCTTTTTAAATTAAACTAATAACCATATTTTTATATGTTAATTTTTTTCCTTTATATATACATACACACAAAAAATATTAGATTTATATTATTATTATTATATATATATATAGACACAAACACAAAAGATATTAAAGTTATATTATTATTATTATTACTACTACTACTACTACGTTTAAGCATATTATTTTCAATATTTAAAAATCCTAGATGTAAAATATTTATTAATATTAATATGTATAATGAAATACAATTCAAAATTTAAATAAATAAATTATAATAAATGTAAAATTTTAAAAATTTTGAAAATTAATTAATATCTATAATAGTCATTTAACATAAAAATATCAATAGTTGTAAATAATTACACCAAACACATAATATTAATCAACTATCAACTATCAGTTAATAGCTATCAGCAACAGTTTAAGCAGATATGCCCTTTATTGCATGTTTGAATTGTTTGATCTCATACATGATGATGAAGAAGATGCCATCGATTCCCATGCCTTCAAATTAATTTATGTATTGATGAGGGAGACTCATCAATATAAGTTTCCTAAAATAAAGCATGAGGGATTCTTTTAAATGTAGAACAGTATTGGTCGTTACATATCAGTATCACTGTCAACTACCTTCGAAAGGATTTAACACTATTTAAGGCAACAAAAAAAATTGAGGCTTACTTAAATCTTGGCCCAAACAATAAGAGTTTAAATGCACCTTTCTCCTTATTTAAATTAAAACTATTTAAAGCTCCACTGATTATTTTAATTTTTTTAAATAAAATTATGAGCTATTCAATATAAATATATTAGAATCTGTTTTAATTTCTTTATATTATTTTTGGATCATGCTCTTCAAAATTAGGGATGACAATATATACCTTACTCCTAGTTAACCATATGAACCATATACCCAATACTAAGATTGACTTTGCATCAAGTAAGGTATGTATTAAATTAAATATAATGATAGTTTTGGAAAAATATTTATAATTTGGATAGTAAGGTAATTTTGTATTCTAGGAGTATAAATATAGGTTTGATATGTTACTGACGCATGTGACTATGAATAGAAATTTAATTTTCAAGCATTGATACAAATATATCGATACCTATATTCTATCCTATCCCTTCAAATTCATTTATAGAACAAGTCAACTTTATCTTTTAAAAAAATGAATCATTCATTTAGTTTTCAGATAGTTTAAGAGATTAGGAGCTCAACAATTTATGTCTTTTTCTCAATTCAGATGCAGAAGGTAAATAGACTTTCTTTTTTAACAAATTGATCGTTTCATTAAAAAAAAAAAAAAAACGTTGAGTAACAATAACAACCCTAATGTAACTCTAGCAAGAGTGATAGTTACAAGTAGGTAACATCATAATCTATCCATAAACTTCACTAAATCTATATACCAAAATAGGGCTATGATTAGAAAGAACTGCTGCACTAACTATCATTTAATTCGTTCCCACCTTAGCTTCTTAGTTGTCCTCACTATTGTAGCCATGACAACTTGATTATAGCCCTCTGAATTAGGAGGCTCAATATCTATGATTATTGAATTTTGGGGCTACGGACCATGCTAGGATGGCTGGTTGACATTTGCTTGCCTAGAGTGAACTATCAAATTATATGTTTGGTAATTATAATGAGGAGTAGTTCCACTCTCATTTAATAAGTTAATTGCTCCACACACCATCTTACTTGATTCTATGCCTCATTCTTTTCGTATGAAAGCTAGAAATTCACTGCTGCTAGAACTGAATTTAAAGTGTTAATCCTAAATGATGGCTTGCTTTTCGAAACTTTTAAGTTGAAATTTTACAAGTGGTCAATAAGAGATAAAGTGAGAGATAGGAAGGATCCCCACAAACCTTTCAATACCTAAGTCAGAGTCTATAAAGAAAGAATCTAGAAAGAAAAGAAGAACAATGAGAATATAATGAATAAGAATAAGTGATATAGGGCATATTTATAGTGATATTGATATTTAAACCTAAAAGGAGTAGGATTCCTCTTTAAACAAGAGTCCTAGGTCAATTAGGAGAGTGTTCCTTCTTTTTTTGGGAGTCTCCTATTTCAAGATCCTTTTCCTGAATATCTTCGATCGTCCTTCCTTTCTGAGTAACCTGCATAGGAAATAAAGACCTTAATTAAATAAAAATATATATGTGGGGTATCAAAAGTCCCCCCGCAAGTTTGTTCGGATATTTATGTCTAATGTATCTAGGTCAATGAGGTGATGGAAATGCCACTCTTCCATCTAGAGAGAGACTACTTGAATTACTGCGTTTGATGTGGAAGGGTGAGCTGAGGTGGCCAACCTCAGTCATAAGAAAAGATAAAGCTCTGTACTAAGTCTTGAAATCATCGTATAAGAATATATTGGAAGTGCCAACTAGACTTAGACATTAGAAAACCTATAATAAAAGAGGATATGTGATGGATTAACCAGCCAGTGTGGAGACAACATGACAAAATCAGTCGTCATTAGAGTTTTGATGCTCGATGCATTAAAAGTGTGATCCGAGTGCCGAACCTTAATACTATAGAAGTGACCTGAGGGTGCCAACTTCAATCACTGGACTTAGATGTTCATGGCTTAGATGTACAATACAAAGACGCGAGCCTTACATGCTCGAAACCTCAGTACTGTAGAAGTGACATGAGGGTGCCAACTTCAGTCATTAGACTTAAATTCTTGGTGCATTAGAAGTGTGGCCCAAGTGCCATGTAGTCTTAGTGCCTATAAAGTGTGGCTCGAGTGTCAAACCTCAGTACTATAGAAGCAACCTAAGGGCGCCAATTTTCAATTATTGGTCGTTGATACTGGAGCCTAAGATGCTCGGTGTGGAGGGACAGCTAACAGTGATGGGTACGGGGTGGATAATTGTTATGTTATTTTGATGCCCCATTTTTTGAAATTTGAATTGTGTAACTGTCGCATCTGTTCGTATGTCAAAAGATGAGACATTTCTGCTATTATAATAATGACTACTCGATTAATGGGTTTTTCTGTTTCCCAAACTGCTCTTAATGATGTAGGAGGAACCGAAGTATATATGAGGGTAGTAAATGGTCTTTTCCAGAGCCTTTTCTTACCCTATAAGTATCTTTGTTTCTTTAATTTTTTGCATTTTTGCTTCTTTCTATCTTATTTGCTTCTTCAATCTCTTTGCTTCCCTCTTGTTATTATCATCAAGCTTTTCCTACAGCAACCCTTGCGTTCTGTAACCAGGTAAACCTTTTCTTCCTTCATACATTGCTTTTTTTTTGCTTGTTAGATAAATCCATGGCACCGAGGGAACAAGTTAGCTCTAATCTGTTTGTCTGTAGAATAGATGAGGAGTTGTTAAGGTGGTATCGGAGGCATTTTAGTATTCCTACCGATTTCACCCTGCACACCGTCGATAGGAAATTTAGAGCCCATACTCCAATGCTAAACTTTTATAGGTTAGTTATATATTTTCACTAACTAAAGGGGGGTTTAAAGTTCCCTCTGGATCCCTTTGTAAAAATGTTCTTGAATAAGTATAACATAACTCCCGGTCAGCTTCATCCCAACAGTTATAAGATTCTAACTGGGTTTATAGAGTTAATGCATGAGGAGGGTAAGGAGCTGAACTTAGACATCTTGCAATACATGTATAGTCTGAATAAGAAGAAAAAGGAGCTAATGTTCTCATTATCAACCATCCTCAACCATAGCTTTTTTATGAAGCTTCCAAACCTTCACAAGAAGTGGAGGCATAAATTTTTCATTGTCGAGAACCATTCGAACTTTGTGGATGTTCGGCGAATGTGGTCCAATGAGTGCCATAAGGTGAAGTGGCCTTTGAAGTTATCCAACCATGATAAAGAGATGGTCCTGAGACTTCATCTCAATTACCTAGCCGATGCCTGGTCAGTAAAAGATGTATCAAGAAGATATCTTTAGGGGTCTTCCCGGATTGTGTATAATCCACTATTATATTTTGATCATCGAAAGGTATCTTTCTGACTTTTGTATTTATCTTTTTATTTATAGATGGCTGAATTTATTGCATTTGCAGATGAGATTCAGCCTGTAGTTGACTAGCTAGAGGCGTGAGAAGAAGCTTAGGTCTCCTCCCCATCACCCGACCCTGTAGGACTCGCAATCCCAGATGAAGTCATCATCAATCTGAAGGAGAAATCTATAGTCGGGTCTTCACAGCCTGAGAAGGACGGGAGGTAGAAAAGATGACTCCTAGATAGAGATTTTGATGTTGAGGAACTTGATAAGGAGATATTTTTCCAGCATCCAGGACTCTTTAGGTGTCTAGACATGAGGACTTGGATTTTAAACAAGATGAAACCTCTAAGTGTCTCGAACACCCAGGTTAGAGATTAATATGTCGAGTCCTTAAGGCTATAAGCTAATATGTAGCATTGGACAAAGGAGGGCCGTGAGGAGCTATACAGCTCTATAATTGGGTATTCGCTGGAGGTAAGTGTTTGATATTGTTTGATCTTTTATATTTTGGGTTTCAAGGAAAAGACACAAGCTCTCTTTTCTCAGAAGACTCAGGCTTTGTTATTGTCAAAGGATGAATATTTCTTTCTAAAGAGACAATACAACCTAAAGGAGACGGAGGTGGGAACTATATCGATCGACTTCGAGAAGAAGTTGGACAAAGCAAAAGCGATGTTGGAACTCTACTAAACCAAATGTGCAGAGGTGAAGTCTGAGGCAGAGGTGAGTCAAAAGAAGATGGTTGAGCTGGGGCACAATTAAGCTCAACTGACTAAAATGATCGAGGAGCAAGACTCTCGAATTGCTGACCTGGAGAGGAAATTGGGCGAGGTCAAGAAATCTCTAAAAGAGGATAAAAGGTCCTATCAAAACATGATTAGCGAGTTTCTCAAGGCCTATGGGTCTGAGTGTCAGAGAGTCCTACTTTCTTAGAATTCACATCTGGACTTGACCGACCTAGACAAGATAACACCAGTTGACCTGGCTAGGATTGCATCATAAGAGGATGCCTAGAGCAAAGCCTCTTTCCTTCGTGTGAAGAAAGCTACCAAATCAGGTGGGGAATCATCTTTTGAGCCTTCTGCGTCCGTCAATGTTGCCAATGCTGCTCTCCTCTTTATGTTTGAGTTTGAGCCACTGGATGCTCAATTGTTAAACTGGAGAATTTTTTTTTTTAACTTTGTAATATAATTTTTCATCAATGAATACAAATACTTTATTTCATAATATTTTGAGTACATCTACTAGTAATATTTTTTAAGACAATCTGAGTTTCAATATCATTGTATTTCCTTCCCTCGTCTGTCTTTTATTTTGTATGCCCCTTTAGATGTTCACTTTGTGATCTGGAAGGGGCCTTCCCAGTTAGGTCCAAGTTTTTCAGTACCAGAGTTGCCTTTACCGATGTCTACCCTTCTGAGACTTAATCTCTTATTTTGTACTACCTTGGATGGATACACCGAAGATGATATTAAACTATCTTCTACATGTGTGCCTCTGCTATAATTGATGCTCGTTCTCTTCTTTCTTCCAGTAGATCCAGGCATATCCGGGTGTCAATGTTGTTGATGTCCTGATCTAATTCTCTATTGACCCTATAACTTGGTGATCCAATCTACTGGTATAATTGTGTCCATACCGTAGGTTATTTTGAATGGTGTTTCTTTCGTGGATGATCTGGGTGTAGTCCTATAAGCCCAAATAACATTGTTAAGTTCTTCAACCCAGTTTCCCTTCTTTTCATCGGGCCTCTTCTTCAATCCTTGCATGATAATCCTGTTGGTGACTTATGTTTTCTCGTTTGTCTACAGGTGAGCTACTAAGGTGAAATGGAGATTTATTCTGAGGTCAAAGTATAACCTTTTGAACTTCTCATTATCAAACTGCTTTCTTTTATCCATGATCAAGGTGTGCAGTATTCTGAATTTGCAGATGATCATCAGAAGAAGTATTGAATCCGGGCTTCTGTGATGGTTGGTACAACTTCCACTTCTACCCACTTAGTGAAATGATTTATTTCCATAATTAAGAATTTTTTTATAATCTGAAGGCCGAGAAGGGACCCAGAATGTCCATTCCCCATATAGCAAAGCACCAAGGTTTGCCAATCGAATGTTGAGGGCTGGAGGGTTTGCGATTAAGACAAGCAAACTGTTGGCACTTATGACATTCCTAAGTTAGCTTCTTAGCATCCTTAAATATGGTGGGTGTAGACAGTGAGGTTTAGCACGAGTCTAAGATTTTAGTAACTGTAACACAGTTTAAGCTCAGAGCTTTAGAGAACACACTAACCACTGTCACAAAGATATAGTGTGGAGATGAGGAGTCACCACCCAAGGTAATAACTGGGACAAATTGAAAAGGTGATACTCCATTCCTAGTTAGGTCCAAGTTTTTCAATGGCCTGGCCGATGCCTAGTCAGTAGAAGATGTATCAAAAATTATCTTTAGAGGGTCTGCCCAGATTGTGTACAATCCACTGTTATGTTTTGATCGTCAAAAGGTATCTTTCTGACTTTTGCATTTATCTTTTTATTTGTAAATAGCTGACTTTGTTGCATTTATAGACGGGATTTGGCTTGTAGTTGACAAGCCAGAAGTGCGAGAAAAAGCTCAGGTCTCTTCCTATCGCCTGAGCCTGTAGCACTTGCAGTCCTGAATGAAGCCGTCATCAGTCTGAAGGAGAAATCTATAGCCGAGTCTTCACAGCCTAAGAAGGACAGGAGGCGGAAAAGATGACTCCTAAATAGAGATTTTGATGATGAGGAGATATTTGTCTAGCATCCGAGACTCTTTGGGTGTCCGGACATGAGGATTTGGATTTTAAACAAGATGAAACCTCTAAGTGTCTTGAACGCCCAGGTTAGAGATTAGTATGCCAAGTCCTTGAGGCTAAAAACTGATATGCAGCATTGGATAGAGAAGGGCCATGAGGAGTTATACAGCTCCATGATTGGGCATTCATTAGAAGTAAGTGTTCAATATTGTTTAATCTTTTATATTTCAGGTTTCAAGGAAATGACACAAGCTCTCTTTTCCCAGATGAATCGGGCTTTGTTGTTGGCAAAGGATGAATATTTCTTTCTAAAGAGCCAATACAGCCTAAAGGAGATGGAGGTGGGGACTATATCGATTGACTTCGAGAAGAAGTTGGACAAAGCAAAAGCGGAGCTGGAACTCTGCCAAACCAAATATGTAGAGGTGAAGTCTGAGGCGGAGGTGAGTGAGAAGATGGTGGCTAAGCTAGGGCATAGTTAAGCTCAACTAACTATAAGGATCGAGGAACAAGACTCCTAAATTGTCGACCTAGAGAGGAAGTTAGGCGAGGTCAAGAAATCTCAAGAAGAGGACAAGAGGTCCTATCAGAACATGGCTGGCGAGTTTTTTAAGGCCTATAAGTCTGAGTGTCAAAGAGTCCTACTTTCCTAGAATTCACATCTGGACTTGATCAACCTAGACAAGATAATGTCGAGTGACCTGGCTAGGATTGCTTTAAAAAAGGATGCCTGGAGCAAAGCCTCTTCCCTTCATGTGAAAAAAGCTACCAAATCAGGTAGGGAATCGTCTTCTAAGCCTCTTGCATCCATCAGTGTTGCCAGTGTTGCTCCCCCCTCTATGTCCGAGTCTAAGGCACCGGATGCTTAGTTATTAGACTAGAGAATTTTTTTTTTTTTTGACTTTGTAATATAATTTTTCATCAATGAATAAAAATACTTTATTTAATAGTATTTTGAGTACATGTACTGGTAATATTTTTTAAGACAATCTAAGTTCCAATATCATTGTAATTCCTTCCCTTATCTGTCTTTTATTTTATATACCCATTTAGATGTTCACTCTGTGATCTGGAAGGGGCCTTCCCAGTTAGGTCCTACTTTTCCAGTACTAGAGTTGCCTTTACAGATGTCTGCCCTTCTGAGACCTAATCTCCTATTTTATACTACCTTGGTTAGATACGTCGGAGATGATATTGAACTATCTTCTGCCTGTGTGCCTCTACTATAATTAACGCCCGTTCTCTTCTTTCTTCCTGTAGATCCAAGCATATTCGGGTGTTAATGTTGTTGATGTCCTAATCTAATTCTTTGCTGACCCTGTAACTTGGTGATCCACTTTTTACTGGTATAATTATGTCCATACTATAGGTTAGTCTGAATGGTGTTTCTTCCATGGACGATTTGGGTGTAGTCCTGCAAGCCCATATAACATTGTTAAGTTCTTTGACCCGGTTCCCTTCTTTTCGTCCAGCCTCTTCTTTAATCCTTGAATAATAATCTTGTTGGTGACTTCCATTTGCCCGTTTGTCTACGGGTGAGCTACTAAGATGAAATAGAGATTTATTCTGAGGTCAAAGTAGAACCTTTTGAACTTCTCATTATTAAATTGCTTTTTATTGTCTGTGATCAAGGTGTGTGGTATTCTGAACCTGCAGATGATCTCTCTCCAGAATAAGTGTTGAATCTAGGCTTCTGTGATGGTATATGGCCACAATTAAGAATTGTTTCTATGATGTGAAGGCCGAGAAAGGACCCAAAATGTCCATTCCCCACATAGCGAAGGGCCAAGGCCTGCCAATTGGATGTTGAGGGTTGGAGGATTTGCGATTGAGATGGGAAAATTGTTGGCACTTATGACATTCCTGAGTTAGCTTATGAGCATCCTTAGACAGGGTGGGTGTAGACAGCGGGATTTAACGTGCATCCAAGATTTTAGCAACCGCGACACTGTTTAAGCTTAGGGCTTTAGAGAACACACTAACCATTATCATAAAGACATGGTGTGGAGATAAAGAGTCACCACCCAGGGTAATAATTGGGATAAATCAAAAAGGTGGTACTTAATTCCCTAAAAGAAAGCTAGCACCATAATCAGGAGATTCTGGGTATGGAATACCAACTTCTTTCAGTCTCGTGTTCATTTAGAATTACTTTATGAATTACTATTTCATCCTCTATTTACATGCAATTTCATATAAACCCTTATTCTAGCAATTAACTTTAAGACAAACCAGTCATGAAAATACAAGTAAATAATGCATTCATTCAAATATATTATTCCTAAGTTAGTCTAATCTACATTAATCTTAATTAGTTGGGCCAAATCTACTTGTTTTTAATAAGTAAATCTAAAGGGCCTAATTGCTTTTAATTTTAATTAAATGAAACTAAGTCTATTTATTTTAATTCTAAAAATAGGCCTAAATCTACAAATTATGAAGTATTTAAATTAGTGCGTTTAGTTCTACACGTTTTAATTCTAAGGTAATCTTAAATTTACAAATTATGAAAAAAACTTAAATTAAGTAGGATAAGTCTAAATTAATTAAATAAAATTAAGTATGCCTATGTTCAATTTACTACATGGGCCTAAATTGTCTCTACCCTAAATCTAACTAATTATGGGTCTAAAATGCATTTTAATTAATTAAACCTAAAAAAACCTAAATTTAAATGGGTGGGTTAGAATCTAATATGGGCTTAAGACCCAAAACACATAAAAATAAACAAACAAGCCCAAAAAAGCAAATAAAACATGTTAAAATAATTAAATTAAAGATCAAACAACTAATTAAATTAATTCCTTCTAATAAATCCTAATTTTCATTAACATGCAACCTAAATTAATCTCCTTCCTCCATTGATTTTAATTAATTACCCAATTGAAACCCTAACTTTTACTAACCAATTAATTAAAATACACAAACAATGACACACAATTCCACTATTCCCACTATTGGGGCTATTACAATAATTTATTGAAAATAATAATGAAAATAATTAATACAACCCCAAAAAAATATAAATAAAATAAAGAAATTACATAAAAAAAGACCTAAAAACTAAATTTACCTCGTTTTTTGCCTCTCCCATTTTCAGAGCCAAAAAACTCCTTATATAGGGATATGTCTTTAAACCTTAGTTATAAATTGATTTCTAAAAGACTTCTATTTCCTTAAAAACATTATCAAAATAATTTTAGGAGAATTTCATATCAATTAGAACTCAATTTTTCCTGGAAAATTTGAGAAACTGAGCGAAAGAGGTCTAATTCCGATCGGAATTATACAATTTTGATTGGAATTAATGTGATCTCAACCACTTTTTTTTGAACTTTTAATTACAGAAAGGTCCTTAAAAGAATTTAAGTTTTACAATTAGGTCCTTAAAAAGCATTGCAATTTACATTAAATCCTTTCTTTGAAAAATGCAATCAAACCCTTGAAGTTTCAAAGTTCAAGTATTAAAGACCTATTCATGACATTTTTATCATTAGAGTCTTTCATCGCATCCATAACTCATCATCCTAAAATTAGGTGTCTACAATAGGCTAGTAATATCCTTGTAATAGTGCTTTCTTGGTTAATATGTAATGTGATTCGTGTGCTCCACAAATTCCTTCGTGAATTTCCTTGGGTACGTAGGTCCCTTCTTCTAGGGATACACATTAGTCCATGGGTGAGAGAGGGATCTTCTGTAGAGTTCTCCGTGATGGATAGAGTAATGGGTCGGCTTTATCTTTAGTTTTTGAGCTTTTAATTTATCTTCTGGAAATGTCCTATTTTCTAGATTTTGGATGATTGGTTTCATCCATTCTGGGACTTCCTATACCTTCATGATATCTGGATCCTTGGTGCTAGGTCTTGTCAGTGCTTTGGTGAGCTTCATACCTCTAAACGCCTGATTATTTTCAGCTGCTGACTTAGCTAGGAGGTCAGCCTCAAAGTTTTCATTTCTAAGTATCTAGACTATTTCCCACTACCCCCGTCTTGCTTAATCTTCTTCAGGAGTTACATGACTTTTCTAATGTATATAGCGATGCGTGGATCTTTAATTTGGAATTTCCCTTTTTTCTGGTTTACTACTAATAAGGAGTCCGAGTGTATCATAAGATGCTCAACTTTAACTTTTGTAGCCAACTTTAGGCCTATGATGAGCGCCTCATATTCCACAGCATTATTGGTTACGTTATACTCTATTCGAACTGCATATCTGTTATGAACTTTATGCGATCCTTTAAGGATAATTCTAGCACTATATCCTTGAGTGGAGGATGCCCCGTTGACATAGAGTCTCCATTCTAGTGCTCTAGAGGTGGCAAGATCTTTCGGCATTATTTCCTGTACAAAGTCTACTAATGCTTAAACCTTCACCTACCGTCGGGACTTATAGTCGATGTCGAATTCTCTGAGTAATACAGAGCATTGGACCAATCTGCCCTATGTCTCAAGTCTTTGTAAAATTTTTCTTAAAGGGAAGTTGGTTCTTACAATAATGGAATGAGCCTGGAAGTAGTGTCTGAGCTTCCGGGATGCGTGGACGATCAGTTTATCTAGCATTGGGTATCGAATCTCAGATCCTCATAGTACTTTGCTGACATAGTATATGGGGCTTTGCTGGCTCTCCTCCTCCCCTACCAGTACCGAAGCTATGCATTCTTGGCCCATAGAGAGGCACAAGTACAGTGCTTCCTCTAGGATCAGCTTGTTAAGTAGAGGTAATGAGGATACAAATTTTTTAATATCTTCAAAGGCTGCATGGCAATCTTCAATCCAAAAAAATTTCATAGAATTTTTTAAAGCTTGGAATAGTGGTAGGCACCGCTTGGCCGAGCAAAAGATGAAACACCCCAAAGCCGTGATCTTGCCATTTAGTTTTTGCAGCTTGTGGATAGTCTTTAGAGCTTTCATATTGAGAATGGCCTCCATTTTTTTTGGGTTGGCTTCAATACCTCTTGGGATATCATGAATCCTAAGAATTTTCCTGCCTTGCCTCCAAAGATGCACTTTTTGAATTCAACTTAATCCTGGACTGGCTTACTTATTGTAGGACCTGATTTAGATCTGTGGGGTGTTGCTATGCATGCTTGCTTTTAATAATAATATCGTCCACGTATACTTCAACATTTCTCCCGATCTGGTTCTGGTGTACATGGTTCATCATCATCTGATAGGTTGTGCCAGCATTCTTTTATCTTAAGGGCATTACTTTGTGGCAGTAAAGACCTTCGTGGGTGATAAAGGATGTTTTCTCTTAGTCTTCTTCCTTTATCAGTATTTAGTGATATCCTTGTACTGTGTCTATAAAACTGTATAGACCGTGGCTGGCAGTGGAGTCTACTAGTTGGTCAATTGTTGGCAGTGGGTAACTGTCCTTAGGGCATGCCTAGTTAAGGTCAGTATAGTCCACACACATTCTATACTTGCTATTTGATTTCTTTACTAGCACCATGTTGGTTACACATTCCGGATGGGTAACTTCTTTAATGAATTCGGCTTCCAGCAACTTCTTTATTTCTTCGACGATTATCTTCTACCTCTCGTATGCAAAAGTTCTCTTCTTTTGGATTACTAGCTTTGCCCTTAGTCTAATGTTCAAGCTGTACAAAGCAATCTGAGGATCCACTCCAGTTATCTCAGATGCTCAAGAGGTAAAACCTCTTGAGTGCTTAATGAGGACTTCACTTATTCCTTGCTTAGTTTCACAGTTAAGCTCATTGTCGATCTTTACCATTTTCCTATTAGCAATATGTAATGTCTGAGTGTTATTGACTGGCTTAGGTCTAGCTCCCTGTTTCTCTATCTCCTAAGTTTCTAAAGGGAATGTTTCATCTAAGGTTTGATTGCCATATGGTAGCACTGCTTGGCCATGTGTTGATTTCCATGGATTGTAAGAGTTCGGCCCTCGATTGGAATCTTTATGGTTAGGTGTCAAATACTTATGACTACATCATTTTCATAAAGCACTGGTCATCCTATGATACTGTTAAATGCTAGTGGGAGATCCATCACATTTGTCACGACCCAAAATAGGGGTCATGACCGGCGCTAGGGAACGGGAATTCTTTCGAATCCGGAACCCGTAGCAAGCCTAAAAAAATAAAATAAAACATGCAATAATAGTAGCAATATATAATGCAGCGAAAATGAAAATCATAAATATCACAATATTAATTTCACCAACTGGATTTAAATCAAATCTCATCTCATATATATATAAATCTTTTAATACAAATCCAGTTTCAAATATAATACAATATCTCACATAAATAAAATACATAAAATCCCACCAAATTAATTTACAACTACTGCAGTGTCTAGATTATATAAAAGTAAGACTCAAGTAAGCAGTTTACACAAAGAAGCCGGGGCGGAAGAAATCCGGCGTACAGGCCTGCTACTGAGGTTTGAAGATGTTGACTCTCCTGAAAAATAGTCAACGGAGGAGAGTCAGACCTCACTAAGTGAATTACTATAATATATACATACACACTAAATGATAATGCATACAGTCAACAGTATATATCTAATATATATATACAGGCAATTACACACAGATGCAATAAAATCATTTTATATATTTTTATTGAAAATCATCTTTTATGAAGGATCACATAGAACCTTAGAATATCGCAACCTTGAAAACAGTGTTAGACAAGACTCTAGCCATACAGGCTCACTGAATCCAAATATATCCACTTAATCCATTTAGACAGTAGACTGGCCCCGAGACACTAAGTCAACCGAGCTCCAGCAGTCTGATTGCCAGTGTGATTGGCCCCGAGACACTTGGTCAACCGAGCTCCAACAATCACACCTCCAAATCACATCTCACACATCAATATTCATAATCAATCAATATCCATAAATAGGTTAGTAATATAGCCTAAATACTATAGGCGTACCGGTACGTACTCGGTCCTAGTGCTGCCCACTAGGTAGCATGTTCTATCGATATCCTTCATTAATAAATATAAAACATTCATTCACAAAAATAAATGATGCATGAAGTTTAATAAAATGTCAACATAAACCATATATATACTAGAAATATACCAAAAGTAACCCAGGTATATTTCGAGTATATATACGTCAAATAAATCCAATCAAATCATAAATTAAATTAGAAATATATTTAAAAACATTTTTTAAATATAATTTATTAACAAAACATGCATATAATTTAATATATACCAAAAATAAACCAAAAATATACTTAAACACAAATCACATTATTTATGCATATTTAATCAAAATAAAACATATATTTCTAAATCTTGCATCCTAAAGCATATATATATAGTATAGTAACTCACCCTAGTGCGCTCCACGAGACGGATCCGACGGGCCTAGTCCACTAGCCCTCGGTCTCGGCGCAACTAAACAAGCAATAAATAATAGACATCAGAATAAACCTAACAGAAATCCTAGAATTCGATCTAGAGTATTAAACATAGAATCGATATCAAGGTTCGACCGAATATCACGTTTTATGAGAATTCTATCAAAAATTCGGCAGAACCTCCCCTGTAAAATGGACATCTCTCTATTCAAATGAGTAGAGCCGACCCTGTAAGGAAATACACTTCGAAAAACTACACAGAGCACAATCAAAATCCCACGGTCGGACTCCAAACTACAGTCCACCGATCGAGGTCCACAATCACAGAATAATTACAGAAATACCAAAAATATCCTTATAACATAGAAATACATTTTATACGTAGAAATTACATAATTAACCTTTAAACACATTAAAAACCGATAAAAACTCATTTTATTAGAAAAACCGTATATTATATATATAATTGAAAATAATTCACGAAAAATAGTTTTAATTAGTTAAAAATACCAAATAATTTGTGGAAATCATTTTTACACCTTAAATAACTATTAAAACCAATTAAATTACATTTTTATCCAATTTTGTGTAAAATTACCAAAATGCCCTTATATATATAAATATACTATAATTACTTCAAAAATTCACCAAAAAATTATACAATTATCCAAAATTAATTTTCTCAACATATTTGTCAATAATATCAATAATTAAACTCAATTAACCAATTAAATTCAATTAAAAACATAATTAACCCTAATTTCCCAAATTTACATAAACTTCAATAATTCAAAATAAATACTTAGAAATTCATAAAAATTCCAAATAAATTCCTATAATTCATTTCAACACCTAATTTAACCATAAAACACAATTTCATAATTTAAATAATTAATTTCCCAAAATTAGAAAATAATATTAAAACATTCAAAAATACCCAAAAATCCAAAAAATCTCCAAAAATTCCATAAAAATTCAAAAATGTAGATTAAGCTACTAAGATCAACATTTGTGAAGGGAGTTTTCATGAATCAATCAATTCAAAGCTTAAAAAAATCAAAAACCCTAATATGGCCGAATTGGAAAAATTCAAAACTAAGCAAATCTAGACCATTTTAGCTCAAACCAAAGCTAGAATCACACTCATCGGAGCTCAAGGAGAAGAAAGAGACCGGCGGTGTCAAAAACGGTGGCCGGAATCGTCGTCGACGGAGAGGAGAAGGATTTCGGCCAAAAGAAGAAAAATAGCTTGTCAGCGCCGGGGAAGGAGGCTGCTGGCGGTGGGGGACGGCTGGGAACGGCGATGGCAAGCCTGGAGGCACACCGACGGTAGGGGAACGGCAGTTGCAGCGGCGGTTGGTGGTGAGGGGGTGGTCGGGCGCGGGGAAGGAGAAGGAAGAAGAAGAAGAAAAAAAGAAAAGAAAAGAAAAGAAAAAGAAAATAAAAAGAAAAAAAATAAAAAAAATAATTTTAATAAAATATTTAAAAAAAATCACACCCACACATATAATTTAATATTTTAATAATTTAATAATAAATAAAAATAATTAAATAACAATAAATTAATAAACAAATAATAAAATATTAGGGTAATATATATTAAACCCTAATTAAATAAATATTGCACACATACATGGTGTTTAGTAATTTAAAATACGTATGAGTTCATGCAAGTCCGAAAATATATTTAAAATAATTAATAATAAATTATTTACGTGAAAATTTTCCCAAAAATGTGAGTCCCGGGAAAATTTTACGTAAAGCACTGTAAATAATACACAATAATTAAAATAGGTTTTAAATACACATCAACTAGTAAAAAATATCGTAATATATATTCAAAATTTATTAACACTGCATATTTCGATACAGTGTAAAAATATTTTAAAAACACGGGATATTACAACATTAAATAGAGCTTTGATGACTTTCATTTCTTCAATGTCCCAATTTTCAAATTCCAAACTTAGCTCTATAATTCCCATCAGTTATATAGTTCCTCCACAAAAGCTTGTAATGGGATTCTGGATTGCTTTCAAGTTAGTAACAGAGCCTCCTATTGCTTTGTAAGCATTCCAAGACAGTGCCTTGATGGCACTTCCGTCATCGACTAGTAACCTTTTCACCAGATAATTGTTAATGTATACGCTTACCACCAGGGCATCATTGTGGAGGTGCTAAACATCATCCCCATCTTCTGAATCAAACATGATGATCTCTCTCTTTTTGAGGGCAGGTCCTTCTTCGTGGCTCCTTTTAGGTTTCTTCTCAACATTCTCTCCTTCGATAATCATGTTAATGACACTGGCTAGTTCATTCTGGGCCTTCTTTGGTTCTGGTTTGTCTCATCCTTACACATCTGGATTTTTAGTTCCTCTAGATGTATCGGTGAAGTTTTTAAGTTTACCATTCCATACCAATCTTGTTATAACATTCTTCAGTTCTCTGTAGGCCTCGGTGTCATGCCTGTAGTCCCTATGATATTGGCAATAATGTCCCTCATCTTGCGTGGCTCTCCAATTTAGGCTTATTTTTCTAACTGGGGTAATTCCCACACCATTTTGTCTAACCCATATGAGGATCCTAGATCTAAAGGTATTTAAAGGTGTGCATCTATCGGCATCCTTTTCAAACCTTTTTACTGGGTTTCTGAAATTTGTTTGTGGAAAGTTTACTCTTCTAGATCTTGACCTTTCTTCTTTAGCTAGTGTTTTCTCTTCATTCCTTTGCATCTTTCTATCTTCATCCATTTTTATCATTTTTATGGCCATCACCTCCGTGAAAGTTCCAGGCTCTTTTGTCATTATCTTATCTTTGAGTTTTTTGAGTTTAGTGTCATTCTTAAGGGCTTCGATAGCAACTTCATCTATAAGATTTTCAATTTGCATGGCCACTTCGTTGAACCGATCTAGGTAGTTTCATAATGATTCATTAACCTCTTATTGGCACATTTAGAGGTTATTGATGTTTTTGGCTGGGAGAATGTTGGTGACAAACCTAGTTCAAAACTTCTCAGCTAGGTCTTCAAAAGTGATGGAATTCTCAGAAAGCTAGTGAAACCATTTTTTAGCCTTTTTTGTGAGCATGCTTCAGAAAACCCTACACATGATTCCATCATTCATATTCTGGAGCAATATTCTTATTCTGAACGAGGATATGTGGTTGATGGGATCTCTGGTTCCATTGTATTGGTCCAGTTGTGGCATACTGAATTTAGTTGGGATCTCTGTTTAGATTATCCTTCTTATTAAGCGTGTTCTACCTTCCATAACGAATTCATCTTCCTTTCTTGGTCTTGTACAGGCTTTGTGTATAACCTCTTCAACCTTTTGGGCCAATTTTAAGTCATCGAGAGTCGGGACTGTTGAGCTGGATTCCCCTTCTGGAACTTTACACTTCCCTTTGCTTCCTTCGGGTAATTCTAGAGATGTGGTGTTATTTTCTATGTGTGTTGATCCAGGGTTGCCATTTTAAATAAAGGTATTCAATTATTGTTACATTAGAGCTATCTAAGCTTGGATGTTTTGTATCATTGCTTCTTTGTTTGTTAGGGTGAGGTTGAGTGTTTAGGTTAGGTGTAGCTATGGCTGGTGTATCTATTAGATTTGGAAAAGGTATAGAAGGTATAGGTCAGCGATGGTGTTGCAAAATAATATGGGAAGTCAATGCCAAGAGCTGGCCACCCTTAGGTGTTTCCAAAGGGAATGTGCATACCACCAGATGAAGGTCCAGCATACTGAAAAAGGGCAGGAGGTACTATCACTAGGTGAAGTGCTGACAGATTGATTGAAGAAATAGGGGCAGAGAGGTTGATGTGAGTATTAAGAGTTGAGATTGGCAGCGAGTTGGAGGTCATAGCGTTAATGTCTTAATTTGACAGATACACGAATGGCTTTTACCCAAGAGCTCACACAGACAACGCCACTTGATAACTTGCTTTCCAAAACTCTTGAGCTGAAATCCTACAAGTGGTCAACAAGGGGCAAAGTGAGAAGTAGGGAGGATCCCCACAAACCCTCCAATGCCTAAGTCAAAGTGTATAGAGAGAGAAGAAAAATAATAAGAATCCAAGAGAATATAATGAATAAGAATGAGGGATATGGGGTCATATTTATAGTGATAGTGATACTTAAACCTGAAAGGAGTAGGATTTCTCTTTGAATAAGAGTCTTAGGCCAATTAGGAGAGTGTTCCTTCCTTTTTTGGGAGTCTCCTATTTCAAGAACCTTTTCCTAAATATCTTTGGTCGTCCTTCCTTTCTGAGTAACTTGTATAAGAAATAAAGATATTAATTAAACAGGAATATATATGCAGAGTATCACTAAATAACAATTTTATAGACATTTGAGGTAAATTGGTGATAATTTTATAATGGAGCAGTTCGAATCCATAGTCTATATGCCTTGTTTTTTAACTTTTAAAATGCAATATAAAGCTTCTTAACCTTTATTTTTATTACTAATAAAGTTCTTGAACCCAATCTCTAGCCAAAGCTGACTAAGTGGCATGCCACACACATCTTACTTGGCACCATGTGTCATACTTTGCTAACATAATGCCACATGTCTTATATGAAGTAGTGCCACATGGTACACTTGTATGATATGGCGCCACATGGCGCTGACGTGGCATTTACATGACTGATACATCAATATAACGTTCACAAAAAATAAGATACCTTAGTGGGACCTTTATTAACAATTGGCTATCACGAGTGAAAATTTTTATTTTTTATAGTTAATTTTGTTTATGTAATTGATTTTATTTTTCTAGTGATAAAATTTTAAACTTTATAGTGTTAAAGTAAAAATCTGTATTTTTTTTTAGCAAAGGTAACAGCAACTGTGGCATCAATAGTGACACCACATCATAGAAGTGTACCACATGACACCACCACATCAGCATCACGTGGCACTATGTCATGTAAATGTAATACGTCACGCCACGTCAGATGTCGTATGTCATGCCACATGGTCAGTTTCGATGGAGATTAAGTTTAAGCACTTTATTGGTAATAAAAAGAAAGGTTATAAAGTTTTGTGTTTTATTTTAAACATTGGATACTTTAATGGTATTTGAATGAAGAGTTGGGTATCATTAGTACAAATAACATAAGTTATAACACACAATATGATTTTTTTTTCTAACTGCATTCGTTAACTTCTTTAAAAAATAAAAATATTTTGTAGGTGATATTTTTATTCGTATTTTATATTACTTTCACATATGTCTAAATATAGATATTCTTTTAAGGGTCAATTACTATTACTCTCTTGAGGTTTAACCAAACTAACTAGTTCATCCCTCCATTTTCAAAAGTAAATTAAATACACCTCAAATTTGATTATATTAAGAATATTTTGTCAGTCAAAAGAATAAATAATCATCAAAATGTCAATAATTATATAAAATTCTAAAATTACCTTTAATTGATTAAGAATTTGGACGGATCAGCATAAACATGATAATTTGATGACTAAATTGTAAATTTTTAAAAGAAAAAAATATCATTTAACTCCTTAAAATTTCATCTTCCTTTTACCCATACCATATATTTCACACCCACCCATTGATCCACCACCACCACCACTGATCCATCGCCACCACAAACCTTACTACTGTCATAAATTGACAACAATACCACCACTACTAAACTTAATCCAACACTGAAGATGAAAATAATAAAGACTCTAAAACTAAAATCCAAAACCAAAATAAAAAAATCTTTTTCCTCGTCGTCATTTTTTATCGTGTGAAACCACCACTGATCCATATACAATGTTTAAAGGTGTTAGCTTATCAAAACCTCCTTCTCCTCTAAAGATTATCAAAGTACTAACTAAGTGAGGAATTTCCTCTAAAAATAATCCTTTTATTTATTAAAATTTATCATGTAGTAAAAACGAGAGCATAACAATAATTATCAAAAATAAGAAAGATCCCACCTTCATTATGTTCATCAATCTCAACATCACTTATAAAAAAATCAAACCCAATTCCTTCACCTGCAAAATCCAACAAAAAATTACAAATTTCCCCTAAATCCTACAATTAAAACCCACCTATACCAAAGCCTCTGTTTTAATCACTTAAGCTCAATGAAGCCATAAAGTTCTTCAATTCTTTTATTGTCGACCATCTCATATGAAGTTGCCACCTTTTATGCCATTAACCATAACCACTTTGTGGCGCTGTAGCTCATTTTCTCCATAGAGCAAGCAGTCATTACGTGATGCTCGTCTTCTCTGTTAAGCAAGTAGCTCACCTTCTATATCATTGCCAACTGAATTTATAGCTCCTAGTGAAAGCCATGAATTGGTGAATTTTAACAAGGGCTTAAACTCACTTACATGTGTAAATTCCTCAAATTATTAATCATCAAAAAACCAAATATCTAAAAATGAAAAACATGGTGGATGATGATAGTGGTGAAAGAGCTATAACGGTGATGGTGATGGTGATGGTGATAGTGGATGATAGTGATGGCTAAATACGCAGATGATGGTGATGAATTTGGAGTTATAGTTTTTATTTTTTTCCTTTAAAAAAATATTTTGGTTTATGAGTTAGAATTCAAAATATATTTGGTAACTAATTAATAATTATCAATCATTGGTCTCTACAAAAATTTATTAAAGGGGCAAAAAGAATGGAAATTGTGTTAAGAGTGAAAGAAGAGAAGAAAGGTTTGGTGTTTATAAGGGAGGTTAGTGACATTTAACTAAGGTACCTTATATGAAAGAGTAAAGAGTGAGTTTTGTATATTAACATCTAGTGGATCAATTTAGTGTTTTGTCTCTCTGTGAGAGAGGGTAAGAGCTTAGTAGTACAGTATTCAAGTGCAGACTCTAAATCTGTTTAATAGTAAGGAAAATGAGCATTTTAATTTGGAAATGCCAAAGGATTGGGAATGAGGTAACGTTAAGATTCCTTACAGATCTCATCAAGAAATAGAACCTAAATTTGGTGTTTCTCATGAAGACTAAACAAAAAATGCTAAGAATGGAAGATCTAAAGAAAGCAAATAGATTTGAGTATGGAGAATATGTAGATCTAAAAGGAAAGGCAGGTGGATTAGCACTATAGTGGATAAAGGAATGGGATATTCAGATCATGGCCAAATTGAAAAACTTTATAGAAGCTACTATTAAAGGGGAAAAAGAGAGGAGCTTTATGGGTTTCTATGGAGCTCCAGATAGGAGAGAAAAAAGGAAAGTATTTGAAAATTTACAATAAAGATGCATTACATCGCAAAACCCCAAATTGATTGATGGGGATTTTAATGTCATAGCTAACCTTAATGATAAAAATGGAGGAGTCCCTTTCCAATGGAGCCAAGGAGTAGTGTTATTAGATTTAATGGAGTGCTGCAACATACAAGAACTAGAATTCAAAGGAAGAAAGTTTACTGAGCATAATCAACAAACTAATAATAGGAGAATTATTACAAGATTAGATAAAGTGTTAGTAAATGAAGATTGGAGTGCCATGTTCGAAGATTCTTATGTGTTCCATGAAAGCTTTGGTTCATCGGATCATAGACCCCTAATAGTCATATTATGATGGCAGTACAAAATTCTCAACCAGCGATTTCTATACAAGATCAAATGGTCAAAGGATGTGTGTTATAGAGAGCTAATAACTCAAGTGTAGAATAATGAAGGAGGGTTCAATCAGTATAGGGACATCTCTAAAATGCTTAAAGATTATGTTGTACATCTCTCAAAATAGGGCAAAGAAAATTTTGGCAATATGAGGCACTAGATCAAGCAATTAAAAAATAGAATTAACACTTTACAAGAAGGACATTTTAGTGCTAAGCATAGAGAAAAACTGGAGCAATTAAAGAAAAAATTAAAGCAATTATAGGAAGAAGAGGAGTGCTACTAAATGCAAAGATCAAGGATAAGTTGGCTAAATGAGGGAGATAAGAACACAAAGTTCTTTCATATGTCAACTTTATAAAGAAGAGGGAAAAATAGGTTAATTAAACTCAAAAAAGCTCAAGGTAATTGGCTTGTTAATGACAAAAGCATAAAGAAGGAAGTGGACATTTAGTTTCAACAACTCTATAGTAGAGAGGAAAGCATAGCTAGCCAAAGAATAATAGATTGTATCCCATGTCTTGTAACAGATCATATGAATTAATAACTGATGACTCAGGTGACAGAAGAAGAATTTAAGGCATAGTGTTTTAGATGGGCAGAATCAAAGTTCCAGGCCCTAATGGATTCCTAAGTGAGTTCTTTCAATCAAATTGTGAAACCTTGAAATATGATGTGATTGCAATAGTAAGAAACTCTTTTCTTTTTCGATTAGTGCCACCTGAAATAAACTAGACAAATATTGGTCTAGTTCCCAAAGTTAAACATCCAGAAAAAATTATTGATTATAGGTCAATTAGTTATTGCAATTTTATCTATAAGATTCTAGCAAAAACTAAGGCAAATTGGTTAAGGAGATGGCTTAGTAAGATCATCACTCTATAATAAATAACATTTGTGCCTAGCTGAAGCATACATGACAATATCATAATCACTCACGAGGCTATTCATGACCTTAAAAGGAAAAGGTAGATGAAGACCAACCACAAAGCGGTAAAAATCGATATGGAAAAGGCCTATAACAAAGTTTATTAAAGTGTTATAAGGAAGGTTATGACTAAGCTGGGATTTTGTATTAAATAAGTCTAGTTAAACTATGAGTTACATCACTTTTGTAACTTTTGCAGTTATGAACAACGGGGAAGAATAGAATTTCTTTGAGCCATAGAGAGGGATCAAATAGGGTGACCCTTTGTCACCCCACATTTTTATCCTTATAGAAGATGTTTTATCTAGGCTAATAGCAATTGAATCTAAGGCTAGTGGTATTCAAGGATGCAAGATCAATAGAAGATGTAATGCCATCACTCACATCCAATTCGCTGATGATATGATACTATTTGGGAGAGCTGATGTGGCAGAAGTAAGAAAATTTAAATAATTATTATTGGAGGATGGGGCTACCTCTCATTAAAAGATCAACATAAATGAATTGGGCATCTTGTTTGGCCTAACCACTCCTTTTCAAATCAGAAGTCTTATCACATAAGAACTCTAAATTGCTGAAACTATAGCTTTATCTAAATACTTAGGTATTCTGACTGAATGGGGAATGACCAAAATCCAGATGGGAAATTCTATTGTAGAGAGAATCACATAAAGAGTGATTGGTGGAAGATAAAATATCTAACATTGGCAGGCAACGATGTTTTAATTAAAGCTCTTCTTGCCAAACAAGGTTGGTAAATCCTAAATAACCCTAACCTAGTGAGTTAAAAGCTATTAAAAAGCATTTATTTCCCTCACTCAAAATTCATGGATGCAAAAAGAGGTAAATGAGAAAATATTAATGGGAAAAAATAATCTTTATTGATTATAATGTGTGCTATATATACAAGCATCTATACATCCAATATAGGAAAAAAAACTAAGCTTGCGCCTAAAGAATAGGAAGCAAATAGGAAGCAAGAAATATAGAAAATAAATCTAAACAAAGAACGTCTAAAATAGGAACATCTATAATACAGGAAAATCTCAACACTCCCCCTCAAGTTGGAGCATGAAGATTACAGATGCCCAACTTGCCTAACAAGTGGTGGAATTTTTTGAATCCCAATGCCTTTATGAAAAGATCTCCAACTTGATCACTTGAACGAACATGAGAAGTGCGTATCTCATTACTAATCAAACGATCACATTTGAAGTGGCAATCAATCTTGATGTGCTTTGTTCGTTCATGGAAAACCGGATTGGCAGCAATATAGAGAGCAGCTTGGTTGTCACATATGAGATACATAGGCGAGGATAATGTGACTTTGAGTTCCAAAAACAAGGAGCATAACCACAATAACTCACTTGTGGCATTTGCCATTGCCCAATACTCTGCTTCAGCTAAAGAGCAGGAAACCGTAATTTGCTTCTTTGATTTCCAAGATATGGGACTCTGTCCAAGGAAGACTATATAGCCAGTGGTGGATCGTCTAGTTGTAGGACAACTTGCCCAATCTAAATCACAATAAGCTGTCAAATGTAATGAGTTTGAAGAAGAAAGAAAAATGCCTTGGCCTAGCGCAGACTTTAAGTAACAAAGAATGCAAAATGCTGCATTCAAATGAGGCACTCGAGGGTCTTGCATGAATTGGCTTAGAACCTGTACAGGGTAAGTGATGTCAGGGCGTGTAATGGTCAAATACAATAGTCTACCAATGAGCCGGCAATATTGTCTCACATCTGATACTGGATCTCTAACATTTGCAGTAAGATTGTATCATGATTCCATGGGGAAGCTTTCTGGTTTAGCATCTAATAAGCCCACCTCTTCAAGAAGATCTAGTGCATATTTTCATTGGCTAAGAGTTATCCCTTCTTTGTTGCATGCTACTTTAATGCCGAGGAAATATTTGAGGGTCCCAAGATCTTTGATGCGAAAAGTCGAGTTAAATAGTCCTTTACTTGACTTATAATATACAGATCACTTCCTGTTATAACAACATCATCAACATAAACCAGCAAAGCTATAAAATGATTATCTCGTACCAATGTAAACAAGGAGTTATCTGCTGCACTTTGCTGAAAACCAAACCTTTGAAGGGACTTAAAAAGTGTTTGGAACCAGTTTCGTGATGCTTGTTTAAGTTCGTAAAGGGATTTTCTTAACCTGCAAACACGATTATCACCTAGTTTAGCAAAACCTTGTGGGACTTTCATGTATACCTCCTCATGCAAGTCTCCATGAAGGAAGGCATTATTTACATCTAGTTGGTGCAATTCCCAGTGACGTATGGCAGCAACTGAAAGCAAACATCACAAGGTTGTAATTTTGGCAACCAGCGCAAATGTATCATGGTAGTCTAACCCTTCAATTTGCGTGAATCCCTTAGCAACCAAACGCACCTTAAAGCGCTCAACAGTACCATTAAATCGATATTTAATTTTATAGACCCATTTAGAGTCAATGGCATGTTTGCCTGGTGGTAAAGGTTCCCAAGTCCATGTATGATTCTCCTCTAATGCACGAATTTCTTGCTGCATCGCATGTTGCCATCTAGGGTCTTTGACAGCTTAATGGAAAAATTTAGGTTCATCTAGTGAAGAAATGGATGCCAAGAAAGCTTTGTGGCTATTAGTAAAACGAGAATAAGAGAGACAATTTGAAAGAGGATAGGACATACCTGAGTTCGCTGATGGAAGGGAGCCTTGTGATAGCGCTAAGGATGGTAATAGCTCATAGTCGAAACCAGAAAGCTTTACGGACACACGTTGGGACCTGACTGGTCGTTGAAAGGGAGAAGAGCTATTTTCATTATTGTTGATTGGTTCAAGTTGTGTGGGATTATTGGTTTGGGGACTGCAATGATGAATTTCAAGCGTGTTTTGGTTGACAGATAGAGGTCTGACTGGTGAGATCATTATGGTAGTTTCTTTGCTTGCTTCATCATTTGGATAATTGTCAATCTGAATAGGCTCGATTTGGTCTGAGGCAGCAGGATCTGAAGAATATGCCGACTGGTAAATGAGATCAGGTGGTTGGTTAACCAACGGTGTTGGAACTGGTGTATTCAGGTTTGTGTTAGTTTAGAAAGGAAAAATCTTTTCATGGAATATCACATCTCTGGACACAAGCAATTTCTATTTTTCAAGATTATAAACCTTATATCCCCTTTTTCCATGTGGATATCCCAAGAAGATACAATGATGTGCTCTAGGTGAAAATTTATCTTTTGGTTTATCATGGACATAACATAGAGAACCAAAAACTCTCAAGTGCTTATAATCAGGTTTCTTATGAAACAAAACTTCATAGGGACTTTTATTGGCAAGGATGGGTGTGGGCATTAAATTTATGAGATAAACTGCAATAAGAACACATTCTCCCTAAAATTTTAATGGCAAATGTGCATGGAAACGTAAAGAACGTGCTACCTCAAGTATATGACGGTGCTTTCATTCCACTCTCCCATTTTGTTATGGTGTATAGGCACATGCAATTTGGTGTTCTATCCCATAATTAGTAAGGAAATCTCTCATTCTGTTTGAAACAAACTCTCCCCCATTATCACTTCTTATCACCTTGATCCTGGAATGAAATTGGTTTTGCATAAGATGGTAAAACATGGTTAGGTAATCATAGGTTTGTGATTTATTTTTCATAAGATAAACCCAAGTACATCTAGAATAATCATCCACTATGGTCAAGAAAAAATTAGCACCACTTAATGAAGGAATTGAATAAGGACCCCAAACATCCACATGAATGAGGTCAAAACAATTGATGCTTTTTTTTATTGCTAATAGCTAAAAGGTAAACGAGTTTGTTTTGCTTTATGACATGCATCACAAACTTCATGAAAATCACTTGAGGGGAATCTCTCAAAAATAAATTTAAACTTGCTAAAGGGATAATGTCCTAGTCGCATGTGCCACAAAGCATAATCCATTTTAAGAACACTTCGACTTGCCATTCCATATCTTCCTTCCATTTGATAAACGCCATCTTTCAGCTTACCCGCTCCAATTAGCGTCCTTCTACATAGGTCCTGAAAGAAATAAAAATTAGGAAAGAATGTAGCCGAGCAATTCAGGTCATTGGTTATTTTAGAAATTGAGAGGAGGTTATATTTAAAACCAGGTATGCAGAGGACTTTCTTTAACTCAATATTTGGTGTTATGCATACATCACCAACATGAGTGACTGAAAGGGAAGAACCATCTGGTATTTTTACATTTGGGTGTGTCAAAACATGCATATAGTGGTCAAATTGCCTCTTATCTCCAATCATATGATCAGAGGCACCACTATCAATAATCCAAGGATCATTAGTCATGGAACTTTTACCTGTAAAGTTTGCTAAACCTTCATTACCATTGTTTTGATTGGCAGAGGATCTGAGAAAAGACAGTAATTTGGAGCATTGATCTGCTGTTAGTCCCAGAGTTTGTTGAACTTGATGTTGTGCAGCATTAAGATCATGATTTCCTGGTTCTGAATTGTGCCATTGCTGTTTACCAGGACTTGATGATCGGGATCCTGTTATGGCTATATTGATGTAGCCTTGTCACTGCCTCAAGGCACCTTTTCCATTACTTCCACAGTTTTGTTAATTAGTTTTCCAATTGGGAGGATACCCTATGATCTCAAAACATTCTTCTTTAAGATGTCTATTTTTGCCATAATGTACACATTTCTTTTTAGACCGATTTGCTGAGTTCTAGCCTCTGTTTAAGTAGTTCTTTTCAACACCGTTTAGCTTTGTTGCGAATGCTGCACCTTCTATAGTTGATGGCTGATCTGTGTTCTTTTGCATGAGAAATTATTGTTCTTCTTGCAGTGCCAAAGAGAAAATTTTATTGAGTTGTGGTGTTGGCTCTATTGATAACACATGAGACCTTAGCCTATCAAAATTGTTGTTCAAACCCAGTAAGAACTTATGAGCTTTTTCCCTTTCTTGGTGTTCTTGAAATCCCTTTGCTGCTTCACACTTGCAATGGGGCAAAGGATCACAAATTTGTAATTCCTACCACAAGGTTTTGAATTTGGTATAGTATTGGGTTAAGGGTTGTCCATCTTCTTAACTAAGGTTAGAGAACTCCTTTTTTATTTTGTAAAGACGAGGTGCATTACTTTGCCCATATCTCTCACAAAGTTCATTCCATATCTCTTGTGCTGTGTCTGCATACATAATACTTTCCTGTATGTCTTTAGCTAGAGAATTTCTTAGCCAAGCTTTAACCATAGCATCATTCCTTTTCCATCGCCCAAAATTTAGTGAGTCTGAGTTCGGCAGTTGTAAACTTTCATCAATGAATCCACCTTTGCTTTTTGCATACAAGGTTGTTTCCATGGAGTTTTTCCATGACACAAAATTTTCTCTTGTGAAAAGTGTGGTGACAAACACAAGTCCTGGATGATCTGAAGGGTGAAGAATATATAGTGAATCATCATAATTCTGCATTATAATTTCTCCCCCTTTCGTTGAACTTTGTGACTTTTCTAAACTTCCTTATTGATCTCCCATTGATGTTATTGACAAGATGGATTCTAGTTCAATTTGTTTGAACCATGCTCTGATACCATGAGAAAATATTAATGGGAAAAAAATAATCTTTATTGATTATAATGTGTGCTATATATACAAACATCTATACATCCAATATAGGAAAAAAACTAAGCTTGCGTCTAAAGAATAAAAAGCAAATAGGTAGCAAGAAATATAGAAAATAAATCTAAACAAGGAACGTTTAAAATAGGAACATCTATGATATAGGAAAATCTCAACAGTAACAGGCCGTTATGGATATGAAGTAGTCTTATACATGGGAAAGTGGTTTTAAAGAATGGTTGACGATAGAACATATATTCAGGGAACAAAGTCAGTTAATGGTCTAATGGATGGGTGCTTAATCCTCAAGATTTTAAAATTTCATTTAAAGCTCCAATGGGTAATAGATATTATTTAGTTTGAGAACTAATGGATGCTAATAAAAAAAAATGGAGATAAGACAATTATTTACACCGGAGGAGGTAGAAGCTATAGAACAAATTTAAATAAGAGGTAATCAAAGGGTTGATAGAATAGTATAGCACTATGAGAAAAGAGGAAGATACACTATAAAATCTTGCTACAACTGGCTCAAAAGGCGAGACAACATTGCACAGTTGAAGGATCACCCAGTTTCGTCTTCCCATTTAGATCCAAACATTTGGAAGACCATATGGACACTTAAAGTTCCAGAGAAGATTAATTTTTTTTGTTTGGAGGCGTGTTAAAGATTCCATAGCTACTCAATGTAACTTAAAACCAAGAGGTTGCAAGATAAATGAGGTATGTAAAATTTATGGAGCAGATATTGAAACTCTGAAGCATATTTTATTCCTATGTCCTTGGGCAATACTGATATGGTTTGGTTCAAAAATTAATCATAAACCTAAACCACAGGGCTTCAGTTTATTTAAACAATAGTGGTTAAATGCAGTGGAGTTGCTAGGATAAAATCCATCAGGCAATAGGATTGAATTGACTACTTGCATATGCTAGAATGCATGGAAAAGCAAAAACCAAATGATATTTAAGAAAAAGCAAAGTGATATAATTGAGTTGATTGAGAGAATATAACAACAATGGAGAGAGTGGATTAAAGAGGGAGAAAGAGTAACCAAAATCACCTCAAGCTTAAATAGAGAAAATGTAATTTAGATTTAGGAGCCTCTGAGAAGAAATCAACTAAAAATTAACTGTGAGGCATCATTTAAACAAGATAAGTCAAAAGATCAAGTTGTATATATGTGCATGAATGAAAAAGGAGAGATACTACAAGTTGAAGCAATAGCAGCAAATTGCAATTCGTTGCTGGTAGTAAATGCTTAAGCAGCTAGGGAAGCCTACAGATTTGCAACAAATAGGGAATGATGTTGTTATAGAATCATATGCGGCTTTGATAATTGAAGCTGCTTATAGTGGCATAGATGAAGTGGAATGGAAAATTAAAGCAATTGTTGAAGATCAACAGGAAAGTCAATCAAGTGGCTGACTGGTTATCCAAGAGTGACTTTCTTGTAAAGAATAAAGAAAAATGGAGTAACATGTCTTGTAATCTTATTAGACTTCTTGAACAAGATGTTGTAGCTTGTAATGTTCATTAATGGAATGAGTTATTTTTCTGACAAAAAAACAAAAATTTATTAATTATTAATTAGTTTTTATTAATAAAATAAATAAAAATATTAATATAAATAATATGTAAAACAAAGTAAATAACTCATGGTACAAAGTTGATAAATTTAATAATATTATAAGGGTAAATAAGTCTTTTTATATTAATTAACGGTTATTTTTTACGGTAAAGGAAAAGTAATATATAGTGTCAAATTTAAAGGGACATTTAATTTACTTTTAAAAATAAAGAGAGGGACTAGTTCATTTGATTAAATATCAGGATGATAGTAATTGTCCCTAGTTTTAAACACTTAAATTGATTTTCCAATTTGATTTTGATAAAATAGGAATTTGACGTACTTTCGAATACTGTATATGTATGCACACACCATGAAATGGTAACTAAACCAAACAATCAAGCTGATTGATTTGAATCAATCAATTCTTAATTGTAAAATTAATTGTTTAATATAGAGGAATAATTAGATTATCAGATACTGCTAAAATAGGAACGTGATATTTTTCTTCAAATGTTTTATCAAGTTATGATATTGATATTTACGTGTACAAATTAAACACCAATAAGGAAATATTTGCAACATAAAAGAGGAATAAATTACACAATGAATATTTTATTTTTTTCAAATCAATCTTTTATACGTTTCAATTTATAGATAGATTTAAAAATATTTGATTTGATTTGGTATAATGACGTATGATGATGTTACTCTCCAGCACTAATAAGTATAATACATTCTAAACCCTTCAGCTCATTATAAAAGAACAGGGTAGAAACCAACCTTTTGGTCTATACCCAATAAAACACCAAAAGAGCTACTGCAAAACCATGTCGACTTCTACAAAAGAAGCCATAAATAAGCTTAACGAGATGCTGCAAAATGAGAGTCGAAATAAACCCGAAGAAGCCAGGACTCAACTTAAAGGTATACCAACTGCCAACGAATGTACCCCTCCTCCAGTTGATGCACACAACATTCGGCTAAAAAATGCTCTCGACCGTTTGCAAGAATTTCAAGATGAAGCTCGCAAATCCAAATAACTGAAAATTAACAAAATGTTGAATTTTGTATCCTCAATAACGAGGCTCTTCTTGTCAACATTGGTAGAATTTTTTGAGTTAAAAATAAATTGAAGTCATTATTATTTTTATTTTTATAGTGCATTGTTTTCAAGTACTCTGATAATAATTAGAAATAATTAGAAAAAAAAAACAAAAACATGCACGTTTAGCTTATATGCATAAGCTAGCAAAATTTTTCTAGTCTCACAAGGAATCTTAATCAAGAACTCAGCCACTTAACTGCTGCTTGACATTGCTCACATGCTTTCACCAATGCCTCAGCCACTTGACATTTGATTAAAATTGCAATGAATCTTAATCAAAAGGCTCTTCAGAGATAATCTAAAACTTATCACAGTGCAATGGCGTTTATATGCCAAAAATAATAATAATAAAAGAAAAATATATAGCTCAACTAATTCATTACCTTGCATACAATCAGTGTGGTACACAACTCTGAAGTATTTTTCATTTTTGGGCTGATTATACAGTGGCACGGCCAATCCCACCCCAATAAACATGTCATTGTATGTACAAAGACATCACGACACAGCCATACAACAACAGATAACAGTGCTGAGAAAGCACAAACCATTTGCAAAGCGAAACCTGTAAAATGTTCATTCGCCACATTCGTCAGAGTCATCAGAATCCTCCTCTGACGTCGCCTCTGAAACTTCTTCCTCCTCATCACATTCTTCTATTCTAACGACTCTGTTGGCAGTCATCTTCGTTAGGGCTGCCGTTTTGCTTGCTCTCTGCGACCGGGTGCCAATAGAGCCATGAGCAGTCTGAACAGCTGTGGTAGGTGAGGTCTCTTCATCTGACGAGGAATCTTCTTCTCGCCTCACTCGTCTCCTGGAGCGAGCTGGCTTAGAAGATCGTGTTGGAGCTGGTGTTTCTGGGACTGCAGCAGAGCTATAATCATCCAAGTTCAACTCCAGGTCCAACCTCCCTAACAATATAGATATAAATTCAGTGGAAAGAAGAAAGTAGTTATGTAACTATTTTGTAATCTAATTTGTTGGGAATAGTACGTTATCTATGAGTTTCTAAAATAGCAGCCTTCCTTTCCATGTAAAATTCACCAATCAGATCGGAGCAATGAATTATATTTAATATAGTAACTTATCTGATGAGCCATTGAAATGCCAAATAATAGCATGAAGCTAGTATATACACAAATCACACTTACAGCAACCAATCCATCCTCCTAAAGAGTCAAAAAAAAAATGTTTCACATGATTAAACTAACTCAACTTCAATCTTTCACTTTATATGATTGCATAGCAATTTCTTGATGTAAACTTATAATTCCCATATATAGCCATTAAAGATTATCGTTTCCAAGGTTTTGTCGGGAAAAGAGACTTTACCCAAAATAAGATTAACTTGATCTTGCGGCAGCGGATCATCTGGTTGGCTATCTAATGATTTGAGATGTTCAGCCATTTGTCTCAACTCCTTTACAAGATCTTTTTCTGTTGATACGGATTCAGCTACTTGATTCAAAAGTTGCCTCATTATCTTTACTGCTCCTTGTTCTAATGATCGAAAATGAAGCAAGACTAGAACTCTACTTAGTGCCGAGATGTATGACCTCTCAGCAGGTGTCTTCTTAACAGAGAAGCTTGCCACCTTGACAAAGCACAAGAACAACAAATTACGATGTTTGCCACCTTAATAATGCACAGGAAGTGTCCACCTACTTCTAAACATGGTATAATCAGCCACATGCTCTAATTATGTACCAAATGCTGAATAGTGGTACTTCAAATATAACTACAGGAACAGTAGCTGTATCAAGGAAAAGTTCTCTCTTATATTTCAAGTATACTTCCTCAAAATGCTTTAGCTCTCTGCAATTAATTTACTGGTACCTAAAAGTACATATTATTAATCTGAACCAGAAGAACAAAATAAGACTAAATTTGAAGATCTTATCAGTTAGAAAAACAAAAACTTACAGCTCAACTCTATTGCACTTCAGGCTCTCATCTCAAGTTGAGTTTCACTTTGGATTACATTCTTATTAATTAAATACAGTTGGACAACTTGTCAGAAAAATTTTTGGTTTGGTCTCTGCAGCCTAAAAACCCTTTTAGCAAAACCACTCACCCACACAGGTCAGCAAGAAACAAGTCAGCACCAACTACAACTAGATTGTCCTCAATATATCCACACTCTAGCAATACGTACCTTGAAAACTGTCCAAAGACACATGAATATTCATGGCTAAGAATACAAGTCTTAGTACCAAATTTCATCTATCAACAAGTCAAGGAAAGGAACTAAACTTTGATACTCAACAACATTACTCTTACTTTCGGGAGTCAGGAAAACACCACGCAGGCTAACACTTGAAGGAAACAATCCTTTAAACAGGATGATCATACCCCTTCCATAAGGCCAGCAAAAGATATTCATGCATTAACAATAAGTAATAACAAATTCAAGGCATAAAAAAACACAAAACACAAAAGTCAAATTTTAGACTTAAAAGTTAAGTTATTTATAAATTTTGATCCTCATGATTCATTTTAATGCAGAAATTAAAGCTTTTTTCGCAAAGGTCACCTCAGCAGCTATACGTATGGCAAGTCCCTCCTCTCCACATTCTAATGAACATTGCAGAGAGCTGTTTATAGTTTCTGGTAATTCAGTGCTACTGTTTTCATCCTCAGTTTCAGTTTTTTTGGAAAACAATGGGGACTGCATCATTTGCAGCATAAACCGTGAAGCTTGGACTGCCCGCTTACGCAAACTAGAAACTACAGAGGCAGCACCTCCAGCATTGCCATAGATGCCTGGCCACATGGAACGCATGACAGGAACAAAAGCCTTGGACAAACATTTCTGCATTTGCAGAACCAAAATATTAATGAAATTAACATATAGAGAAGAGAAGAATTATTCCATATTAAATGAAAAATATCAAGTGCAAAAATTGGTAGAACTCTTGCCTTGTGATTAGCTGAAAGGGAAGGATAATGCTCAAAGAAAACAGATAAACATTGTTTCAACCTGGAAAAGTAAAAAATAATAATAATTAGCTAATGTTTATTTGCACAAGATTCATAACAATCATCATCAAAAAGCAGGTATGCAAATATTCCACCTTTGTAGGTCTTTTGTTTCTTTGCTGAAATAAAGAATAATAAGCTTGGCTAAGAGCAAGTGATGTAATGAAGTTGCTATGCTTGGATAGTTCTCACTAAGAAGAAGAATCTTGGCAAAACCCTCACCAAGAATGCCTTGCACTGTCTCATTTTCATCTGCTTCTACAGATTTTATCCAATCACTTCTGTCAAGACCAGCATATAAGAGATCAAGTAATTCAATATCCAAGTAATCATCAGCATCAGAAAAGTTCACAGGATTAAATGCTATCTTTGCATCCTGGAATTGAGATGCATGCTCCAACCCTAGAGCCTTGTCAACTTCATTAGGGCCATGCCACATACCAAGATCAACTAATGCCTTACATGCCACTATGCTAATCGGAGCAGGATCTCTGACAAAGGAAAGCCTTAGCTGCTTCACTAGTTCTTCACTTGGCTTCTTCTCTAACAAACCAAAAAGACCAAGGCACCTGATGGCAACCCTCTGCACATCCAAGTGAATATGTTTTGCCTGCACACATATTTCAGACCACTAACATATCTTCCAGAAAAAATTTAATGTGCTGATAATCTATCATTTGAGCACATAATGATGAATTTATCATCCTGTACTCAAAGACCAGGTTGCTGCACACAGAAAAAAAAAACACCATATTCTTCATCTAAACCTTTTTCTACTATCTGCACTTTCCCAATGGCCTAATAACCTCAATAACAGTACAGTTTTGACAAATATAAATCAAGCATAAAATTCAATTTGACTACTGATTTGAACATTGCTGCAGGACACCAAGAACTCATTTTCAAGTTCATTCATGTACAATGACCTTAACTCAACAAATACTACACAGTTCAACTGCTCAACTCACAAAGATCTTGATAAAAAAAAAGGAGGCAAAAGAAAGAATGAGAAACAAAATATATTCATACCCCAGGAAGCAACAAAGACTGAAGCAGTTCAGCAGGTTCAATAGCTTTCCCTTGAAGCCAGTGCAATGATTTTGCATTTTCCAAGAGAAGACCAGTAACAGCTAGACAGTGCATCCACTGCATGAAGTCAGCTGTTCTCTCCCTACAAGGTCTGGCCAGCTCATCTATAACCCCAAGAACAATTTCTTCAAACTCACCAATAGCAGCATGAACTTTCCTAGCCAAACTGGACACTGCATCAGCCCACTCTTTGTCACCACCAAGATTTATTCCATCTCCTATTACAATCTGATTTTCTTCATCATCAACTTCATGATCAAGAGGCTTGTGCAATAATTCCTGTACAAATAAACTAGCAATCTTCCTGCTTGTAGAATCAGAAAAATCAAGCATTGCACCAAGCAATAGAAGCTGCCGAGATGCAAAACGATAATTTGATCCTGAAAATATTGAAGTGAGATCAAATAACATAGTGGCATATAAAACTCATTTAAGGAACAGGATGCCACCTACCAGCATCTATATGAGCTTTGACTAAAACCACATAGTCAGAAACTTCTGCAGGGAGTATCCTTTCTAGAAGGTCATTGGTATCTGAAGCTTTAGCTGCATATACTGCAGCTTCAGTGCCCATTGTTGCAGCAGCATCAGAGCCTTTCTCCTATTTCAGACACATTTTAATAAGAGAGCATAATTCGTAATAAATTCTTTAAATACAATAACATTAGTTCTACGTATGCATAAATCAACCAAAATACTAAAAATGTTTAGAATATAAGGATTGAAACTCCTTTTTGTCTTATATGCAAGACTATACTTCAGAAATGCCTCATCAGAATAACTTCACAGCAAGAAACCTTAATTTGTATCCAATGATTCAGACCAGTCATCCTAAGGTGCTCATATATGGATATATTAGAGCAAGTGTTAACATTATATGTTGATCAAGAAAAGAAAAGCTTCAGAACAATTAATGTAATCATTCCATGCCCAAAAACAGAAGAACAAAAAAAAAAAAAGGCCCGTCAGTTATCACTTTCTGTTTCAACAGTTTGGAACCAAGGATCTAGCCCCTACCTATCCATTTAAAGCCATCTTAAAATTTGGTCATTCCTATCTCTCTTTCCATCTACAATCTCTCGATATCTGGAAGTTTAAATTTTCTACTTCAGAAAAACATCTAACGCCAACAAAGCAACTTGAGATTGACATCTTGGCATGTCTCATGTCAGGAATGAGAGAGCAAAAATTCAAAACCGAACCAGGTCTTGATGGCTGTTGGCCAACAACTTTCTTCTAATGTCTGGAAAGCCATCTTAAAGTCTGATGCGTAGGTCTTTCATTATGGCACTTAGAAGATATTGAACATAGCCTTCGTTTACATCTTTGAGATGCAATTGTTTTTCTCGATTCAGAGTTCATCTGACTGCCATGCAAAAATGTATCCCTTATGGTATCCTAACTCTAGTACATAAAAAAAATGATTGAATTTTACAGAATGGAGAAATCACATAAAATATAATTTTATAAAAAATCAAAATTTCTCCTCCCATATAGTCAACACCCCATTGGCTTATTATGAAATCATCAAGCATGAACATCTAAAACGAGAAAAATTTTAAGCCTATGAAGTTATTAACATATAACTACTTTCTCAAAATTTTAAACTTTTGAAGACACACTGATTGAAAGTAGTCCAATAAGACAGAAAATAGAAAGACCGTTACTGTACAAGGCAGCCTTTTCAGTAAGAAATGCTAAATAATTTTTTTCTTTTTCCGTGCCACTGATCTCTATCATTCCCAAAAAAATAACATAAATAGACTTACTTGTGCTTCTGCCTGTAAGTGCTTACACACAGTCTTCCAATAAAGAGCAAATTCTGGTTCCATTAGCTGGATGTTCACTTTGCAGTTTGCTGATTCTTCTGGAATCAATATGTGAAACCATTAGGATGCTGGTTAGCAACATTAGCTATGCAAAGATGAATCTTGGACATCTAAATACATGTACAGTTGATTGACAATATAAATCCATTCATTCCAATACCAAGCATAATGTTACTATAACCTATGGGATCAGTCCTTCAATGACCTAGTATAACTCCACTAATCACCTCCACCTTCCAAAACTAGGTATCCTATTTCACCCAGGGGGAAGAGTTTAAGAATTAGAGAAAAAGTAAACTGTCTCAGCTAAACATCTCCAATCAGCAAAAAGTTTTCAGCTTAATATCTGGATGCGAGTATAGCCCAATAAAATCAAACTACTCAACAAACTATGACCCAGCATGTGGTTTCATTTTGCATGCTTCAAAGGCTTTCATTTCCAGCTTCATTCATCTCCATTTGCGAGAGTCCAATATGAAGAAACTCGCCAGTCAAGACCTTCAAGCTGATATTCTTCTCATTGAAACTTGAAACATTAAAAAACTCAAATGTACTTAGTGGGATGCTGATAATCAAAACACCAAAAATTCTATGCATGCTTGATAAAGAAAAATTATATATGGGGAACAAAACAAATCCTGCAAGCTGCAGTCCTCATCACAGACATACATTACAATTGTAAAAGGCAACAGAACCATTGATCATCACAGAAATAGAATGAATGAGAAAGGAGTCCATGACCCTACTTTAAAAAAAATAATAATTGAAAAACTCTACTGACCTTCATTTTCACCATGGATCAATGATATGTACTGCCGCATACTTTGACCATCGTGAAACTTCACTAAGCCATCTTTTAAAAGAGTAGCCATCACAGATTCTGCAACTGACTCATAGGTTTCTACATCAAGGTACTTCAGAAGTTCTATAGGATCATTGTTACAGCATTTGGAAAGCCACTCATCCCTCAATAATTTCAAACATTCATTTGAAACAGCCACCGAACGATCAGCTAGGCCTCTCTGAAGAATTACTGTCCTGAGCTTTATACTATCAACAAAAAACAAAAACTAGATAAGAATCTTCCAATCAGATCACACAAGGTGTAATTGTGTCATAGAATACCATCAATAACAATTAAAACATCAGCAAAGACGTTTTGGATTAAAATTAAAAGAATATTTTCTGAAACTACAGTATCAAATTCACCTGAGACTTTGGAGAGGAAACTTTTCAGACAGAACACAATATGCAGCTTTGCGAACGGACTCACTGACATCCATAGTGCAATTAATGATAGCCAGTGAGGTTGCATTGGTTGGTGGCAAAGCTAAAACAATTGTCTTGCGAACCTCCTACAAACATTTCACAATTAAGCTTTCTTTCGCATATCATAAAAACTTCAACTCCTAAATTCATATCAAGTAATTTGAAATTAGCAACAGAATCAAGAAAAATACTCACAGCATTAGCCTCTTGAGGAAGCAATTCAAGGAATAAATCAAGAATATCACTATTCTCACTATCATTAACAAACCGCGAAAGTGATCTAATTGCAAATGTACGAATAATCGGAACTTTATCTCCAACTCTTAACTTCATACATTCTATCACTTCATCCCAAACCTCATTACTCACTTCTGCATCATCCGCCAACCTCATTACTATCTACACATTCAACAAAAAATAAAAAAATTAACAAATTAGGAGAAAACAATCTCTATTTACAATGCAAACGCTAGAATTTGCAAATTAATTTTAACCTCGGAGATAATCTGGCAAGCCCTAAATCTAGCAGTTTTATGAGCAGCCACGGCAGCAAGAAGTAGAAACTTGAGAAACTCTTCGAGGAAGTCATCGTTGCAAGTGGCAGCGAAGACTGAGACGAAGCGGATTACGCGTTCAGCGGAAGGGATGCGGCGTTGGATGTGGAAAAGAGGAGTTAGGGTTTTGAAGAATGAAGCGGAGAATTGACGTAAGTATTGGGATTTTGATCGGAGTGTTGAGAGTTCTTTGAGCTTACGAAGGTGTGTGGCGTTTGAGGACTTGACTTCGTCGAGGATTTTAGCGATTTTTAGCATTAACTGCTTATCTTCTTTCTCCTTCGCCTCCATTTTCGCCATCTCTTGAATAAGGTTAGATCTGTGTGGCCTTTCGGCTTGTCTTTTGAATTTTTTTTTTTTTTTTTTATTTTGTGTGTGTGGTTTTTTTGAATTCGAGCGGGAGATTTAGCCAGTTTCAGGTTGAATGAATGTGTGCATAGAGCCGGACCCAATTTTAACTTTACTTCTATATGGGCCCAAATAAATTTAAGTGCAAATTATATTATAGAGTCAGTCCATATTACATTATGAATTAGGAATCTATTGTGTGAATATTTTATCTTAATACTTTCTCTTTTTTTTTTTAAACTTAATTTTTTTTTCTTAATGTTCTGCTCTCTTTTCTTCTTTGATCATTGCCGTTCTACTTTCTTTTTTTCTCTCATCACAAGATGCTTCTTTTTTTTTTCTTGTTTTTTCTCAACCCTAGCTTTTCTTTTCTGCTTTTTGTTTTTCTTTTTTTTTTTGAATCAATGGCTCTCAAATGCTTCAAAATCAGGAAGAAATGTGTCTCTCAAATGCTTCAAAATTAAGAAAAATTTATAAAAGTTACACATTTGTTCTTTTAAAATTTAACAACTGTTCATTCTTTTTCTTTTTCTTCTTCTTCTTCTTTTTGTACTTTTTAAGATTGAATTTTGACTAAAAATTATTTTGTTGTATTTATTTAGTTTGTGCAAATAAATTCATTAGTTGTAATGGAAAGATTCATATGTTATTAATTAAAATTTCATATATTATTAAATAAAAATTAAATTGAATGTGAACCTACAATGAAAGTTTGCAGGTGAAGATCCGTAAATCTGTTGCAAAATTCATTGATTTTGACTTACATATTCATTTGAATATATAGGTAAAGGTCAATGAACTTACAGTAGATTTATTGATTTTAACTTGAAAATTCATTGATATTCATGAACGTAAAAGTGAATATCAATAAACTTTGTTGTTTTGATCAATTAACCTATTAATTACTACAAGTATAAAGAGAAATTAACTAATTAAAACAGAATTTAACACAAAGTTTAACCCCCAGTCTAATGCACTCTCTTTGGATTTTTTTTCTTTACATAATTAAAATTATCACCACACTTCTTCTTTTGATAAAAGATTACACTGATAGGTAAAGAAGGTCATGAGTTAGATTTTTGTTTTACTTTCTTTTTCATTTTGAATCTTATAGTTAAGTTGATTTGAATAGTATTTTTGGCTTTTATATGCCCAATATTGTCTCTTAAATGGATAGTGATGATGAAGTGAGTTAAAAATAGTGTAATTAATTTTTTATTTTTGATGTTTTAGGTTTTGACTTTGTAAATGGATATGAATTTATAGGAGAAAATTAATAAATTTTCATATGAAAATCAATGAACACATAGGTAAAGGTAAATTAACATATTACATACTCATTGATTTTCACTTGCAAGCTTATTGAACCTGCAGATAAAAGTCAATGAATATGCGCGAAAAAAAAGCGTTGATGGAAAAAAAAAAAGACACGCGTATTTTTTATTTCGAACGTGTAATAACTATTGATTCATATTTCAATATGAATAGGAGTCAATTATATAACAATCCATAAATTTCATATAAAGTTAATTTTATTTTACAAATAAGCACTATTAGATGTATAAACTTTTCATCCAATAATTACGAAAACAAAATAGAAATAACCAATGATTATTAGAATCAACTAATAGAAATTATTTTCGTCAAACCATATAAAAACTAAAATAAAAATAATTAATAATTGTTAAAATCAGTTTATATGAGATATTCTTATTCAAGTCATATCTTAGATGCAATTACATTAAATAAATTATTAAAAAAATTATCAGTTCTACAATGTTATCTGACTTGAGATAAAATCTGAACATTGATTGTTTAAAAAAAAATATATGCAAAAATTGAGTTGGGCCTGTACTTGGGAAACACTATTCAAGTTCAAATTTTGTTTTGAGCGAGTTAAGACATGCTAATGGACACCTAACATCATCAAAAGGTCTTTCAAAAAAAAAAAAAAAAAAAACCACCAAAAGGTCTATTTTTAACTAGAATTATAACCAATTAGAGTTTTAGTAAATAGATTTAAAAAAAAAAAGATGTTTGAAATTTAACTCAACCATATCAAATTTAATTTAATCATACTTAAATTTAACTCCATTATATATTAAAACTATTTGAACTTAATTCAACTCGTTATTGTAAGTTGAAGCCGAGCTTAAATAGCTCAAGAGTACAGTTACACCCTTACTACCAGCCAATGTAACAGTTTTACACAAATTGTTTGAAATGGATTGCTTGTAAATAAATGAATTATTGAAATAGAATATTCATTTAAACCTAAAAAAAAGTTAGAATCTTTTTTTTCATGTTTAATTATTAGGTTATGCTAAAAAGTTTTTTTTTTTTTTCTAAAACACAAAAAAAAAAAAGGAAGATTAGTGTAACAAAAGCAATAAACAAGGCACTAACTTGATCTCCTTTATTCCATGGCTTTATTTTTTTTCTTTTTTTCTTTTTGGAACATTTTCCTTATATTACTATTTTTGAAAAGAAATCAATTGGGAACTTGAATTTATAATCGATATTAATATTTTAGCTTGTGACGAGATGATAAATTATCTATTTTAGGCGGAGTAACTATTTCTTAGCTTTTGGAAGTAGGATGGTCAAAATATTTTATGTTTTTTTTTGTCAATAAAGCTTGAAAGTTAAGTATCCACTAACACTGGATTAGTAATGGTAATCTTAGTTGGAAAATCATTAATGTCACTTTTGCATTTTTTAGCGTGGTACCAAGTACTTTACTCGTTGATTATTTTTTATTCATATGTTGATTCTTTTGCTTATGTTATGCTGTATGAAATACTATTAGTTGGACAACAAATAATTTAAAAAATAGAGAAATTATTTATCTTTGAAATTAAAAATTAAATCAATAACCGTTAAAATAAACTGACAGAGAGTTATTTTTACTTAAACTAAGTTTCAGGTTGTTGTTGTATTAAATTACTTGTTAAGAGATTTTTGTTGCCTTTATAGTTTTATCCATATCAAAACATATTACTCATAATTCAATTGATTTTAAATAACAACAATTTTAACTAAAAAAATAATATTTTTCTTAATTAAAAATAAAAATAATGAGTCTATTACCAACATTGTTAGTTTAAGAATGGCAACAATTGAATATTCTTAAATAAAGTTTTAAATTTAAAATAAAAAAAAATAATTGAACAACAATACAAATCTTATACATTGAAAAATATATACTAGAAGAGCTATGTCTTTTTTAGGGGATTCATGTGTTTCAACTCTAAAATAGTAACTCAAAATCCACATGGCTACAAGAAATATCAGTTTTTTTAAGAGAAACAATAAATTTATTTGACATTAAAATTGAAACTTACCTTTTTTTAAACATAAAATACATATTTAAACATGTTATATATAGAGAGAGTAATAAGATGGTTTAAAAATTTATCAAGTAAATTAGTCTTAGAGAGTTTTTATTTAACCCAAATATATGTTTTTTCTTACAAATTTTCAACAACACAAAATTTACCCTTTTTTATTTTTTATTTTATATATATATATATATATATATATATATATATATATATATATATATATTTGTCCTTTTAATTTAACAAAGCTTCAATAGCAATATCAAAATATGCTTTTGCATGCGCGTTCTTTATATGCTCCTTTAAAGATTACATATCTTTATTGTTGGAGAGTTTCAATCCAACATTGTTACATGGGCAGGTAACCAATTGCCTCCAATGCATCATCACGCGAAGATTCCAAACATTCCCTTGCACAATGTCCATCCTCCCAAGAACCCTTATCCCGCCAACAAAGAATATTTTAGGAGCAATTTTCGTTAGCAACCATTGGTTCAAATTCTACAGTTGATATGCAGACTCAGCAAGCATCAAACCCTACAAAACATTTTGGCGATTGCTTCAAGAGGAAAACTCTCTTTTATCATCCTATGCGCTAGTTACATTGGTTTTGGATAATTTTCAATAGAATATGTACCCTTCGCAACTATCACCATCCAATGTGCGAGTAGATTTTTGAGAGAATCAAAGTGGGGGGTGTCAACTTGGCGCAAGATGCCCACTATTTGTTGGCCTCATGCAAGACAAATTGGGCAGCAAATGGCCAATGTAAACTTCAATTTCCAACAATGCACCACAAGAACTAAGAAACTTTCCTTGCCTATATCTAAATGGCAATATTATGGTCTACTTTATCTACATGAAAACTGAACGGACGATAATACGTCTAAAAGAAGAAGAAATTTAGGTTTGAGTGTTGGTTGTAGACCTTGAGATCCTACCAAAATTGTTTGAGACAAATGATTGTGACTATTCTCATTGTCTTAGTTTTGTGTACAATCCTCGAAAATTATTTGACACGTTGTTGAATTACAGTACTAGTCTAATGAGTAAAAAACATAAAATTATAAATATTAAAATTCAATTTTTTTCAATTTATTATAAAAATAATCTAGCATTTACTTCTTTTTAAGGATATAATAAAATGTAAAATTCAAATTGTACTGTTGTTAATTTATAAAATTATGCAAGTCTAACAATCTCTAGAAGAAAATAAAGGGTCATGTTGAAATTGGTTTTGGATTCAAGCGACATTGTTTGGTGTTTAGCTATGCTTGAGAGATGTTGATGGGGTGATATTTCCAATAAATTTTTAGCCAAAAATTTTTTGGAAAGGTCTTCTTGACCATTTGTGTGCCTTAGAAGTTCAGCAAAATAGAAATGACATAGCTTAGGTTAATCTTCTAACAATGCGAAATGGGTAAAAGACACACTTGAAGCAAGGAGGCAACTAAACAAAGCAAGTTCATTTTCAATTTATTAATTAACTTCATCATAATTATATTAGACATTAAATTAACATTTTATTTTATTTTTTTAATTTTCAATTTGAGCATCGGACGGCTATCAGCAATCCTAATCAACAAAATATATATATAAAAAAAATGTGATGCCAAGATTAGACATAGCAAAACTGTCTATTTTATGAATTTTTATTAAATTTAATCATTCACATCTTATAGGCATTGATATTACTTCCATATTTTTTGTTATGTAAGGGATGGTATTGGTCTCCTTATTAAGAAAATATTGATTGCTGAGGATGTGGTGACAAAATTATTAGACGTGGCTTCTCTTAAAGTTTTGGTAATTCAATAACTAATTGATTGGTTGGCACATGGATGATTTAGACCCATTTTCTTTTTTTTTTTTTAATAAAAATTATATGATTTAGATAAATTGTATAATTAAAGATAATTTTTTAAAAAGAAAAAATTATTACTTGATAAATTATTAATAATAGGCCCACTTTCTTTAGTTGTTAATAAGTATATTTGGAACTTTAACTCCATTTCTTCGTTTTTTTTTTCTCAACACATCAACATTTAATTATTCCTCTAACTCCGATATTAACGGAAATCACATGTAGGGAAAAAAAAAACTTTTAAATTACAATAATGTGAGTTTTTTTAATTATTAGAATTAAAAAGAAATAAAATTTATACCAACAAAAAATGACTCACTCTGTATTTTTATTTATAAAACCTATAGAAGTTTTAAGTTATCGACTCTATAGTCGCTATCTATCAATATTGATGAGTTAATTATTTTTATAGTGAATGTTAAGGAGACAACTACCTTTATTGTATGGTTCACGATCTATTGAAGTAAATATTTTTTAGATAAATTATATTTTAAAAGGGAATAAAATTTATATTATATTTTTATAAATTATTCAGTATAAAAGTAATAACTTTAGATAAATTATATAAATGTTCTAAACCAAAAACAAAAGTGACCTCTTTATATCATAGTAATGTGAGTTTTATTGATATGAAACGAGTATTATATACAATAAGTTAGTCAATAAGGATAATTGTAATGTATACATTAAGAAATCAATTAAAAATTTTATCCAAAAAAAATCAATTAAAAATATAAGTATACGGGAAGAAATTGCCAAATATAATTAGTGAAGTTCAGAATTGGCCTTTCAAGATTGGCTAATGGTGTTTGTCTTGACCTTTGTGGCTCCGAGCAATTATAAATAGAGGGACAACAACCGTCTATTGAGAATCGTATAGACGCAAGCTGGCCAAGTTACAGGCTCTCTAATCTTCTATTACAATTTTTTTTTTCAAATAAATAAATAAATGGGCAGATAGATATGTTGCAGACCTGCAGCTTGATTCAAACTTTCTCCAAAAAATTTTTTATCTATATTTATGATTTTATTTTTAATATATATATATATTCAAGGTTAGGTGTTAATGTAAAAAAAAAAAGTCAAGGTTTTTAAATTATTGAGTTAAATGCATCGGTGGTCATTCAACTTTATATTTTTTTTAACTTAAATACTAAGTTTCAATTTATTTATTTTTTATTATCTAACTTTGATTTTGTTTTAAAAAGAGTATAACTAAAATTTTTAATCTTCTAAATTTTTCTTAAAATTCATTTTAATCCCTCAATCTCTTTATTATTTCAATTTAGTTCAAAAATTATAAAAAATTTAAAAACTTTATACTTCTAGATTTTGATATCTCTTATGATAAGTCTAATCTTATTAGGTAAAATCAAAATAATTTTGAAATTTTTCTTATTTTCTATAAATATATAGAAAATATAGATTCATTTGTAAAAAAAAAATTTAATTCTGAATTAAAATAGTAATTTTAGATTGTTCAAATTTTTTTTTAAAGTAACTATAATGAAATTAAATAAAAATTTGGTATCTAAAAATATATAAATTAAAATTTAATAACTAAATTAAAGCAAATTAAAGTTAGATATCCCCTCTTACTTTTGACCCTTGAATTATTATTATTATTATTATTATTATTGAAGATGGCTGGTCTAAAACTCGAAATCTACCTGACATCCATGAAAGTCTTCAAGCGAATTATTATTTAGAGTACAATTTACAAGTATTTAATTTAATGGGTGTGCGAAAGGTCATTGATTGACCAAATAACATCAAATTGCTTCTTTGCCATTTTGAATGGAGATGTCTGACTTTTAATTGCTTTCCTAATCCACTAATATAATTGTACCTCTGGTTGAATTACTTTTATTAATAGAAAAATTAAATAATTTTACAAACTAAATTATTTCTGCTCCGATAATATTAAAAAAAAAATGCTATCTAAAATGCGATAATACTTTTTGTCTTCGGTATAGAGGTCAAATTACAGAATAATATTTCTGCATAATAGTAATAGTTCTAGAAATGTTCACATTTTTTAATTAAATTCGAGTCAGTATATTTTTTTCCTAGTTATTTTGAATCTTATTTTAATTTATTGTTATATTTTTCTTTTTTACATTTTTCCATTTTAATAAAATATCAATCTTATATTATATATAAATAAAAAATTTTACATCCAATGTTATGCAACCGATTTTGCATAAATATCAAGTACAACTTAAATTAATTAATTTGGTCGGAATTACTACTAAAAGGATATATGCAAACAAACAATACAGAGTATAAAACGTATTGGAATAACTTTTTTCTTTTATAGCCTAATGAATTAGATGATTGAAAGTATAAAATTAATGTTATGGTTTCAATTTCCTCATTCATATCTCAATTTTTGAAAAACAGAATATATTAAAAAAAACCTCTGATATTTGACAAATTGACTGTTTTTCCATAGCAGCGGGGGACCTGCCTCAAATTGCTGCAATAGTGCGCTCCTTAGCCTGTGATTTTTCCAAAAAGTCAACATTTCCGCAAAGGATGTGAGGTCCTTTTAGTTTTTCTTTTTTCAAGAATAATTATATTTTCAAAATATTCATTATTTTTCAAGTTGGGTACTTCAGTTGGATTACGTGTAAAAATTCCTCTAACATCAATTATATGGAATTTCTTTCAAAAGTTAACTAAACGATTTTTTAATTTTTAGAGAAAAAATATACACTCTTAAAAGTGAAGATTAGAGTTCCATGAATGATCTATGTAATAAAATGTTTAAGAAAATTAGAAATCGAGCCCTACTTCTCTATTTTCTTTTCTTGTAGTGTTAGAATTTAATCACTTCAAATATATGTTGAAAAGTAAATCTTATATATTTATTTATATCTTACTTAAAGCAATGGATGTCATAATTTAATTCCCACCAAATATACAAATCTTTCTTACCTAATATTTAACAAAAATACCATATATTTTAATATTTCTATTATATTTTAGTCATTGATTTTTGGATAAATAATTTTTTCTTTTTTATTGATGAAATGATATGTATTTAAAAATGAAGGATTAACATATTATTTGTAATACTAAACTAAAAAAAATAAAGATTAAAGTTTATGAAGTATAGCTTCATAAAATAATATCTAATTAATCAATGATTTCATACATAATATTTTATTGAGTTAACTACCCTGAATTTTGAACTATTATATTATTAGGTTCCCATATTTTCATTAACTAATTTTAACATTTCTAAAATTTTGTTCTATTAAATTATCATATATTTATCGTTTAAAATGGACCAATTTAAAAACTATAAATTATATTTGGTTCTGAAGTTATAATATAATTTTAAATTTATTCAAATTTTTATTAAATTAGTATATTTTGATTTATAATATAATAATATTTTTAAAATCTAAATAATTTTTATTTTAACAAAAAATAAATTTAAAATATTTTCATTTAAAAATTGGTACTACTCCAATATAACTATGTAATGCAAACTATATATATACACACATGTTGTTTACAGGTCTTTCAAGAATCACAATTATAAAATTTCAATAATTTTTTTAAATAATATATTTCATTCGATGCGTAGTCCCAATCATAAAAATTGAGTTAATAATTAATATGTAAACTACAATTGGTGGGTGCCAATTGCGATGTCAATCAAGATATTGAATACATGCTACTATAATAAAACCATAGTTAATGTAATGCAGATTACATAAGTTGTATTATTACTATAATAATTAGAAAAATGGGATAATAAATTCATAAGTCCTATAAGTTATTAGAAATTTCAATTAAGTCCTAATTTTTTTAATTGAATTCTAAAAACATTTAAAATATTTCATATTAATCCATTTTCGTCAAACGAAATGAACTGATGTGATAATTAAATTTCACCCAATAAATTGACATATGCAATCAATTCATCAATGACATTGAACTCATAAGTACTATAAGTTATCCAAAATTTCAATTAAGTACTCAAAAAAATTTTTTGAGTGAAATTTTGATTAGATTAAAAATAAAATTTGTTATTTGATTTTTTATTAATTTTTATAGTCAATTAATAATTAATGATAAATTCATGTGACATAAATCTTGTTAAATAATTAGTTTAATAATAAAAATATATTTTGTAAATTTAAGGGGCAAATAATACAAGAAAAATGATCCCATTTATTCTCAACTATAGGCCGATTTTTTAAAAAATTCTATCTTTTAATTTGTATCAATTAGGGCAGTTAATTTTGTACTTCTTTCAATTTAATCTAACTTTCAATTGGCATGTGTAATTGCTGATGGGGAAAGGAGATCAAAATGGCACCATTTTTTATCAAGACCAAAATACAATAAAATAAACAAAGGTAAAAAATGAATTGAACCGAAAAAAGGTCCAACTTAAATTACACCGAATAAGAGTCAAAACCAAATTGAACGGGACCAAACTGATTTCAGTTTGATCGGTTTGACTTTTCTTTTACAATTATAAATGTATTAGATTTATATAATTTTTCACTATTTTAATAATATTTAGGAGATCTATTATTGCTAATTTTTTATATTTATTATTTTTTTTAGAAAATCAATGAAACCAATTTTCTAAAATGAATTTAAATAATTCTAGTATGAATTTTTTGATATTAAATAATTTTATTAAAATTTTTAAATATTTAAAAACTGATATTGTTGATTTATTTTTAAATATTAGTGATAAATCAATCAAAACTAACCATAAACATCCATATAATTTAAAATATTTTGGAAATTCAGTTTGGTTTGGTTTAATTATTTTTTCTGAATAAAAATAAAAATAAATTTAGGACTTAATTTATATTTAGATAACTTATAGGACTTGTAGGTTTAGTATCATTGATAAGTTGACTCCACACGTCAGTTTATTGGGTGGAGTCTAATTGTCACGCTAGTTTATATTATATTTGAGATAACGGAAGTGGATTAACGTGAAATATTTTAAATGCTTCTAGGACTCAATAAAAAAATATTTTTTAATACTTGATTGAAATTTCTAATAACTTATAGGACTTGTGGATTCATTATCCCATAGAAAAATTGAGTCCATATCAATATGATAAACCCTAATTAATATAGTGTTGATTATATATTCCTATTTGAGTAGTGTTAATTTTAATTCAATATGTTTTAACTTTTATTTTGATGTTAAAAATAAAAATTATTTAGTTACTGTAATTATTATTGCAATAAAAACACAATAATTTAAAAATCTACAATAATTAATTTAATATAAATGGGTTGAATTTAAAACTATATTATAAATTTAGGGATTGAATAAAATTTTTTATTTTTTACATATTAGTCCATTTAATAGTTAAATTAAACAGTAAAAATATGATAGTTTAACAAAGCAATTGTAGAAATGTTATAGTAATTGTGAAAAATATAGAAATATAATAGTATATAATAGATGAAAATCTCTTGGATGTTATAATAATTTATTTTATATTTATTTAGTTATGACTTAAAACTAATGTGCCAGATTATAATTAATTTATTAAATATATATAGTAATACATTATCAGAAAATTTTAAATATCCATCAATACATAAATTACTGACTCGTTTTTACGCTAACACATCTAATACAATTGTTGTGTTTTTTAATAGGAATAAGAATCAATTTGCCTTCTGAATTTTTCATTCAGGGTCAAATAAGCCAGTTTAAACCTTTTAGATTCAATTTAGTCACTAAACTTTTCAATAAAGGTCAAATTTTCCTGAAATAATACAGTTGGCCCTTTATTTTTTGACAGGTGGACAAAACAACCCCTAACTAATTATAAATACCTCCACAATATTTTAATTAGTTAACAAATAAGTCATTATTTTAGTAATATATTTTTTATTGAAAATTGAACTTTAGAATCATATATAATTGATTTATAATTTGTAAAATTTAAAAATCTAATAATACATTTTATAAATATAAATTAGTAATCACCAATAATTTTTAATATTGTTGAAATATAAAATTTTTATTCATATGTAATTTACTTTATATTTAAAATATAATATATCATTAGCTTTAATATTAAAATTAATGGAATATAATAAAGTAATTAATTTTTACTTTTCATAATATATTTTAATATTAATGTAATAAAAATCTAATAATTCTAAAAATAGAAATTAAATTGTAATTCAATAAAATCTAAAAAAATTTCAATAATTATTATATTATTATTATTGAATATTAATATTAATTTATCATCATATTTTTTATTAATTTAATATTACGCTATTAATATATTGTTTCAATGTACATATTAACTTGTACTTTTTTATTTTTTTAAATTATAAATAAATTTAAATGTCAAATATCATTTTAAAAAATAAAATTAGTTTATATATGAATAAAAGTTTTACATTTCAATACATCTAAAAATTATTGATGAATATTAAATTTATATTTATAGAATATATTATGGATTTTTAAATTTTACAAGTTATAAATGAATTAAATTTAATTATAAAATTAATTTTTATAATAAATTTTTTTATTAAAATAAGGAATTATTTGTTATTTCTTTAAAATATTATGGAGATGTTTGTAATTTGTTAGGGGCCTTTTTATCTATCTATCAAAAAATAAAGAGTTTATTATAGTGTTTAGGGACAATTTGACTTTTATTGAAAAGTTTAGACGCTAAATTGATTTTTAAGAGGTCCAACGTAACTTATGGACCATTTTTCCTTTTTAATATATGACTAACACGTTGCTTATTTATTGAAAAAATATAATTTTAAGTTGAACACATTTTTTATTTTTTTAATTTAATGAGATAATATGGTTTATTTTTCTTATACTTTAAAAATAGCTCTTGCTACAATATAAACGTTTGTATATATACAAATGATATTAGACCATTTAGATTACTTTTTATTTAATTACAACAATTGATTATCATTGTATATTAATACCCATAATATGCATCAATGACTATTATTAAAAAAATATTAATCTAATAGTTATAATTTTATTTGTATACATACACATGTTTGTATTAAAGAATGACTCTTTAAAAATTTAATGTAATGATGTAATTGATTGGCCAAATGCACAGTTTCACCCTTGAATTTTACTCAATTAACCTCTATCACTCTTCAATTTTTATTATGTTCTATTCAACTTTTAAACTTTTATTTTGAACCTATCTAACCCCTATAATACATAAAATTGAAGTATTTTATAAATCAATGTTAGATTAAATTTTATTTAATTACAACCATTGATTATCATTGTATATCAATACCCATAATTTGCATCAATGACAATTATTAAATAAACATTAATCTAATGTTATAATTTCATTTGTATACACACACATGTTTTTACTAAAGAATGACTCTTTAAAAATTTAATTTAATGTTGTAACTGATTGGCCAAATGCATAGTTTCACCCCTAAACTTTACTCAGTTACTTCTACTACTCTTCAACTTTTATTATGTTCTATTCATTTTTTAAACTTTTATTTTGAACCTATTTAACCCCCATAATATGTAAAATTAAAGTATTTTATAAATAAATCAATATTAATACGGATACAAGAGAAACTTATATAAACTATTTTAGGAGCAAGTATAAAGAAATTATCACTTTTAATCTTTATTTTCATAATCTTTATTTTATTATATTATTATAATTAATAATGTATATTATAATATATAATATAAATATTATAATATAAATGTCTGTTGGCATTCCGACCTTCCTTATCCTTTTAGGGCTTATCCAAAAGAGAATCAAGTACTTCTTTGTTGTGAATATCTTAATAGTACAAACCACCTTGCGGATATCTTTGGTTTGAAACAAAACAATTAGAATTAGGTCCAGTTAATTGGAATGTTTATTATCCATATAGGGGATCCTTTAAGTGAGAAGATCCATTGACCGCCCAATTGTGAAGCTTATCTACGAGATGTCTTTTATATGCATTCATGCCTTTTGGAAAGAGCTACTAAATCAAGTTCTCATTTAGGTGAAGGAAGTATGACTCATTTTTTCCATTTTTTATTTTTTTTAGAATTTATAAATCTAAATTATCTAAATTCTATTTGAAACAAATTCTATTAGAAATTTGGACCATTTAGCTATTTATATAACAAATCGTATGGTGGGCCATAAATTGAGAGAATTTGCACTTACTCTAAACTTTCAACCACAAACCATTCTGATTGGCGGTCAGAATTTCTTCAGATTTGTTCTTGAATTCATTCGAGATGTGAGCAAAACTCAGATTGGAGAGGAATTATACTAGATCTGCATGAATTTCCTAATAACATCCATAAATGGCTTATTTTTGGTAAGAGATGGACATTACCATATGTAAATTTGGGTGCATGGTTTACCCCACAAATTGACTGAGGTTACTGGTATGGTTCTTGCTGTATTGATTGCATCTTTTGGCATGACAAATAATATATCTTTTTTTCCTTTAATAAATTAAAAAAAAATGATATGATCCAATCTCAAACCCATTTGAATGTAGCAGATAGTCCTATTCTTAATAAATTAACTCAAAAATAGCATATCTAAAAGATTTCTTGTGATTATTTCTAGTATGGAATGAGTCAATCATCCACTTTGGTATCTTTTGGAACAAAAATGTTGATATTGTTCCTCGTAACATAATATTTTCTTTATGCGGCGGTAAAAAAAAAGCTTACTTGTTTGGAGAGAGATACTATTTCATCAATCGAGCCACAAGGTAGCTAACATATTCATACCTAATGATTTTCCATAAAGTCGTAGGTATAACCACCAAGTTCGAGATGGATTAGTGTGGTTCCTCTATGCCTATGACACCAGAATATCGAATATGAACGAAGAAAGACATGAGAGAAAAGCATATTGGCTAGTGATTGTGAGACCCCAATTTTTGACTAGGGGGACGGCAAAGGCCTATGCTCTTCCGTCCCTTGGGTTAATAAAGAAGGGGGGGGGCAGAGCTTTTGATTTTTTTTTTTGTGATTAGGATAAGAAAGTGCCCTTAGTTTAGTTCGATAGAATGTAGGTCTCTAAAACCTAATGTCGTAGGTTTAAATCCTACAAAGCATGATTTTGTTATTATTTTGTTAGGTTCAAATTTATATGGAAAAAATAAAAAAGCAATATGAATTTGACCTATTAAGAATGAAAGAAAGGAGTAGGTCAGAAAAGTGGATGATTGACTCATTCTATACTAGAAATAATCATAGGAGGTCTTTGATAATATGGATTTTTATTTCTCAATGATATCCCACAATCAAGATAATTAGTTGAATCCCGTGAAACCTTTTTATAGAAGTTATATTAGGAATCACTTTAGGCATACTAATAATTGTATGGTTAGAAAGAGAAATATCCACAGGGATACAACAATGTATTAGACCTGAATATGTTGGTCTAATAGGAGTTCTTCAAGCTTTAGCAGATGGGACAAAACTACTTTTCAAAGAAAATATTTTTCCTTTTAGGGGGAATACTTGTTTATTCAGTATCAGATGATTTTTTCTAAATAAAACTCAAAATTCAAAAGAAATCCTATGATTTAAAATTTTTAAAATCCTTATGTTACATAAGGAAATTTTTTTTTCTTATAAATTAATAAGTAAAGTAAAAAAATGGAATTGTAACCAAACTTTTTTGGCATTTGTGAGTATTAACACTTAACAGATAACTCAGATTTAAATACTCTATTATATTGTTATTATATGATAGCTACAAGTTGTACTATTCAATTAGAATTGTTTATCCTTGTACCTATATATACTCTGTACTCTTTTATTATTAAATCAATATATAAAATATACAAAGTCCTTCAAGTGTTGTTTAATTACATGGTATTAGAGTCTCATTATGGCCATTGGAACTGCACAAATATCATCTTCGTCTGCTCCTTTCACCTCATCCTCATCTTTGGCTCTCTCTTCTCCTTCCTCCATGAGTTCACTACTTACTGCACCTCACCCAAATATTACCATAGCCCACACCTTTGCCATCAAAATGAAACCGACTAATTACCTTGTATGGCAAACCCAATTCATTCCATTACTCAAGTATTAACACCTCATGTCCTTTGTTGATGGAATAAGACCTGAATTCTCACTGAAACTACACCTTCTATATCTATTCATAATCCTATTTATTCTGAATGGTTTAATAAAGACCAAATGCTTATGTCTTGGATTCTTTCATCCCTCTGTGAAGACATATTTCCTTATATCATTGGCCTCAAATCATCTTACCAAGTATGGACTACTCTCAACAAAGCATTTGGCTTCATTTGCCAAAATCGTTAATTGTAACTTCATATTGAGCTTCAAGAATTCAAGAAAAAGAATCTTCCCATCTCTCAATATCTTCAAAGAGTTAAAGCCATTGCATATGAGTTAGAAAATGTTGTCAGAGCACTTTCTCTAGCTGAATTTAATGCTGTTATCTATCGCAATATCGGTTGTGATTTCCATCTTATTATCATTGCCTTGAATCTTCGCACTGAGCTTGTCTCCTTCCATGAAGTACATGGCCAACTTATTGCCCATGAAATTCTTCTTAAAAGTTTCCAAGAACATCTAGTTGCCAATTTTGTTAATAAGGCACCATTACTCCCTACACTGAAGCCGATTGATGTTAGTTCCCGAAATGGTTCCTCCTTTCCATCATCACGGACTTGTTGCCAGATTTGTGGGTTTTATAACAACACTATTGCCTACTGTAGAAAATGATATCATAGAAAATTCCTATAGAATGGTAATAGTTTTTCCTCTGCTATATGCTACTAATCACAAGCTAACATGATTGCCCACTCTCTTTTAACTTCAGCATCTGCTCTTCCTTAGTATGCTGATTCTAGAGCTTCTCATCATGTCATCCCTGACATCTTTGGACTTTCCATCAATAGTGACTATCATGGTCAATATCAACTTCATGTCTCTAATGGGTAAGGTTTGCCAAATCTTTATACTAGTTATTCTTTTATTCCTTCTTCTAATTGTTCAATTCATGTTAATGATATTTTGCATGTTCCTCAAATCCAAAAACCTCTCTTATCTGTTCATAAATTTACTAACGATAACCATTATTATTTTGAATTTTACCCTTCCCATTTTCTTGTTAAGGATCCAACAACACAGGAAACACTACTCAGAGGAGAGAGTAGAGATGGATTGTATCAGTTACCAAGGCCACTTTCTTTTTAAGTCAATTCCATTTCATCTGCTGTCAAGTTGGAAGATTGGCATTCCTGACTTGGTCATGCTAATATTTAGATTATCCATAAAATTGTTTCTGATTTTCATTTACCATGTTGTTCTAAGTTTAAAAATTTTATTTATTCTTCTTGTTTTAAAGGAAAACTCTGTAAATTTCCTTTACTTTGTGTTGAGCATTATACTACTTCTCCTTTTGAATTAGTGCATTCAGATATATGAGGATCTGCTCCTTATGTATCTTCTAATATACATCATTATTTTCTTTTATTTATTGATGATTATACCCATTACACTTGGTATTTTCCTCTTACAAATCACAATGAATTAATTAATGTTTTTAAAATATTTCAAAAGTAAGTGGAAATGCAATTTAATCTTAAAATTAAGAGTGTCCAATCCGATTGGGGTGGTAAGTATCGCACCTTAAATACATATCTTAAAACTTAAGGTATTCTACATCAAATTGCTTGTCCCCATACTCACGAAAAAAATGGAGTGGCTAAACGTAAAATTCACCACATTGTGGACACTGGTCTTACTTTATTAGCACATGGTAATGTCCTTTTCAAATACTGACACTTTGCTTTTGATTCATCAGTTTTAATAATTAATTCACTATCCACATAAATTTTAAAACACAGAAGTCCCTATTTTAGTTTGTTTAACATTCATCCAAAATATAATCACTTCAAAATATTTGGATGTGTAGGGATTGATTATACAAATACTTTTAGTCCCGTTGTTAAGGCCAACATTGTTCGCACTATTCTAACATTAGTAGTGCAATTCGATTGGGCAATTTGACAAATAGATATCTTTAATGCATTTTTGCATGGTACTATTACTGAAGATATATATATGAGCCAACCTATTGGATTTCTTGATAAAACCAAACTTTTTAATTTTTAGTGTCTTAACTTTTTAATTTTTGCTATTTTAGTGTTTGTATTTTTTTTATTTTGGTGTCTCAACTTTAAAATCTATGACTAATTTTATATATGTGGCCGGATTGCCCTAATCGGAGTGATGACTAGACTTGTGTGGGTCCCACTTTCAACCTTATCACCTGCCACATATGCATAAAAAATTAAAATAATATGTAAAAGACAAAACTGCCCCTAAGCTAATTCAAAATTCAACACCATTCTTCTTCTTGGAGTCATAATTTTCTTCATTTTTTTATTTAAGGTTCAATTTTGCATTGCAAAACACCAAATGAACTGTGTAAACACTAGAAGAAGAAGTAGAAGAAGAAGAAGAAGAAGAAGAAGAAGAAGAAGAAGAAGAAGAGTATAAACACCCCTCATTACCATTATGGTAAAAAAGATCACATAAAAAAATTACCTCTTACCACCATTCTAGATATGTCACATACTTTTCATTACTAAATACAATTTCCATTGCTCGATTTCCTAGCATATATGAAGGGCGGACAATAACAGGATAACTTATGTCCCTAACAATGCTAAGTGCATTAGCTTTAGTTTTAGTAATGCCTCCTTTTGGCTACTCAATCTTTAACTCTTTAACAACATCGTTGAACCTCTCTCTGTCCTTAGCAGCATTAATAGAATCTGATGATGTACCCCATATGCGAACATGTTAAGTTCATCTCCTAAGGAATCAAATAAGCAATAATAGTAATCAGAATCAGAATAAAAAAAAGGAATTCAAGAATTTAATTCCATAAAGACTTAAGAAAAAGTAAAGACACACATATACACTATAGGCAATCAAAACAAAGTAAGCCAAAGTACCCATTGACAATATGGACTGTAGACACTTCCGGCTCATTAATACCCTAGGTAGCTGGGATCCCCAACATACTCAACAATCTATTCAAGTTTCACATTGAGAAACTCATGAGTATCGGAATCTTATATAACCTCAGTTTCTCAGTCCAAATCCTTCTCGATCAAATTCTCATATGCCCCTTTATGCTTCATATACAGAACAAGCACAGGGCCTCTACGACGTGGCAATGCAGTCTCAAGAAGATGCTAATAAACTCCTTATACCAACTCTTTATTCTCATCCATGGATATATCACACACATATGGACCAACGACATCCACCACCTCCCCTTTCTTTAAATGAACCTACTTAAAATTCAAGTAATACACAAGAAATGCATTTAGCATAAAAAACTATTGTTAATTTTTTAATTAAAGCTTTTCCTTTTTATAATGCCAATCACTGAGCCAAATCAAAACATCATATGATACCAGCAAAAAAAAAAGAAAATATAATTGATTAAAGAATAAAGAGAACAATGAAACAAAATAGAAAGAGAGAAGGAGCTTACTTCAACTGGGATTGAAAGGAGGAGGATCATATTATGTTGGGGCGGTGATAGCTGTAGGCGGAGGTTGAGGAGGAGAGGGGGTTTTTGGTTGTTAGGCCATTAAATAGTTATGGAAGAAGAGAGGTTATTATTGTTTGGATGTTTGAATAAGGAAGTCCATTATCTACAACTACAAAAAAATTCAATGTTATTTAGCAAATTGTACATAAGAGGTTTCTACTAGTTTTTTTTTTTTCTTCTTCTTTTTCTTCTTTTTCTTCCTGGAGTTGTTATTTTCTTTGTCCCTTTCCTATCTTCTTTTTTTTATTTAGGATTTTTTAAGGGGCAATTCTGTCTTCTTTTACACCTTATTTAAATTTTTTATGCATATGTGGCAAGTGACAAGGCTAAAAGTGGGACTCAAGCTAGCAAAAATTAAAAAGTTGAGACATTAAAATTGTAATTTTCTTTTTTTTTTTTAATTTATAGGAACTATTCATGATATTTAATTTTAAGCAAGGGGGCTACAAAACTTCTTTTCTACTATCCCCCTTCTCTTGTTCTATTCATACTTTATTCATACATAATTCATACGGACCATCCATAGCAATCATATCAACTCTATTAAGTTATTCAATAATTCCTTTTGGCTATTACCTTATTTTGACTAATCTAAATATTGGTGTTTTTTATATTAAATATTATATTTTCTTAATATTTAATTATATTAATATATTTTAATATTAATTAATTAATAATATATGTATTAAAATATAATAAAAATAATTTAATATTTTTTAAATTTTTAGTATTTTATTTTGATATTTAAATCACTGGATGTTCCCAAAATAAAAAAAAAAGGGTACTCTCGGATTGAGTGAATTCAATAATAGACGTCTGTTGGCATTCCAACCTTTTTTCTCCTTTTAGTGCCTGTTCGAAAGAGAATCCAATCCTTCTTGGTCATGAATATCTGAATAGGATAAACCGTCCCATGGATATCTTTGCTTTGAAATATTGTGTTATTCATAGCATTACTATGCCTTTCCTATTCCTTGCGGGTTAGTTGTTCATCAGCATGGGTTTGACATTGTTGCACACCTAAAAAGAAGGAGCTATATATGAGTTAAACTTGTTGATGAAAGTCTTCTTTTGATTATTGACTATAATAAGAATATCATAAGTACCGAACAAAGAAATAATAATATAATGGATCAAATAATAGAAATTATATGTAAATAATCTTTCTTTAAATTGAATATAATTTAATACAAATTGAATAAAAATTAAATATAATTATAATAAAATATAAATATAAATAATTTTTAATATAATATAATAGAAACAATATATATATATATATATATATATATATATATATATATATATATATATATATATATATATATATATATTATAAAAATATAAAAATAAATAATATAATACAAATAAATTAAATATATAAGGCATGTTTTAGATAATTCAAAACGAAGTAATTGGATGTCCTACTCGGGCCTATATGACATGATCGATCAATAGAAATATTCTATAAATCAATATTAATATGGACACAAGAGAAACTTATATAAGCTAAAGTAATGTTTAATGGAAGAGAGAATATTATTAAACATAAGGGGAAATTTTAGGGTGATTTTAATTTTTATGTACACCATTTTCACTTTACTTTTATCACTATTGGATGAAAGTATATTCAATCATCTAATGATGATTATTAATAAAGTAAACTTTATTTTGTAAAAAACAAAGTAACCATAGACTTCACCTTAAAAATAAAATTCTTTAACTTTTTAATATTAATTTTTAATTCTAGATATATTATTTTGAAGCTAACTTTAGTATTTTATGTGTTTAAAATCATTTGAAATTAAATTTTTATTCAGTTTGATATTATATAAGTTAAATAGAATAAAAAATAAAAAGTATAAATTGAAAGGTAAAAAATGTTCAAAATAAAAGTTTAAAAGTTCAATAAAAAATAACAAAAATTGAGGAGTGTCGGAGATTAATCGTATAAAGTTTAATGGTAAAATTATGCATTCAATCTAACTGATTTATGTATTTTTTTAGATACTCTATAAAATATAAACAATTTTTAATTTTACAATTATTAATTATATATAATAAATATCATTTTTCTAAGTAATTAAAATATAGCAAGCGTGGATTTTTTTTAAGGAATGATTTAAGTATGAATCATTTCAAATGTTTAAAAAAAATTTTACACTATCTGAAAATAAATAATGCACACTATTCACTAACAACAAATGGTTCATTTTTTTAATATCAATAATTTTTATTTATTTATAAAGTTTTAATATATTCTGAATAATTTTGTTCAATTTAATTCAAATTTATATTATATTTATCATATTATTACTAAATATATATAAATTTAATTTAATTTTTTGACTTAAATTAATATTAATATTTTCACTGAAAAATAATATTTAGATAGTAAAAATTAAACAATTATAGATGTGTATTAATTTAACAATCGATTTAAGAAACCGGTCAAAAAATAACATTAATTTCTTTTAGTTCTTTCCATATATTATATTATTAATTTTAAATAATTGTGAATGTATTTATAAATGTAGAGTAAAATATGTGTGTTATTTTTAATATGTTAATAAATTAAATTTTATTATAATAAATATATGGGTGTACAAGTAAATATTGAATAAAATATTAGTATAGTATGTAAAATGTATAAATAATATAATATTAGTAATGAAAAATATTAAATGAGTTATAAATAGAAATATGTGAAAAATATTTTTTTAAGTTGAAAATGAAATAATAGTTTAAAATAAATTTAAAATTTGCTGTATTTTAAAGTTAACAAATGAAAATGACATAATAAATTATATTATTTTTTTTTAGAACTTAAAAATTTTCTACCATAAGAAACTGTTTAACTTTTTTATTTTACGAAATAATTGAAAAGTTTGTTTAAAAAAAAATAATTGAAAAGTGTTGACTGTTTCTACAATTTTTTTAATCTATGAATATCATTAGTTCTCTTACAATTGGGTGGTTGGGGGCCTTACGTAGCTCAAACGTTAAAAAAAAAAAAAAAAAAAAAAAATTCTATTTTTTATCCCTTAACTTTTAAAGTTTTTATATGAGTTTCTATATTTCAATTCTGCTTTATGTGGTTCTTATATTTTTAAATTATACTACTTAAATTCTTACAATTTTTATTTTTAATCAATCAAATTTTTATTTTAAATTTTTTAAGTTGATTGTTAAACTCTTAAAATGAATTTCTTTTATTTTTTTCTAGTTAAAAATATAAATTATCAATTTCTAAGAAATTTCTATTGATAAAATTATGTATAATTTTTAAAAATATGTATAATACAAATTTAATTTAAATATATAAATGACAAAAATTTTTATATTTTTTATTCAAAAATATTTTAGCTAGTTATTAGTATCTGTATAGAAAATTAATAAATTTGTGATTCAATAGTTTAAAATTCTAATTAAATATGTAACTAATACAACTTTTGAATATGTAAATTTAAATTTTAACCATCATTAAATAAAATATAAAGATTTAATAAATAAAAAATTGTATTAACCAAATTTTTTATAATTCATGTGACGTTAAAGCTACAATAATTTATGCATACAATTAAGATACAAATGTTTTATTTATTAAATTTATCTATCAATTAGCAAAAATATAAAAATATTTATAACATCATTTAACATTTTTATAAGTAAATGATATATATAGAAGTCTTAATTCACCAAATTAAAAGTTTCAAATTATAATTAAATGACTTAGAGTTAAATTAGATAAGAAAATAATTAAAAAAAATAATGATTTAGATTCTTAATAGTTTTATTAGGTTACTTTAGTGAAAAAAATTAATGAAATTACAAATTTATTAATTAGGCATATAAATGGTGATGATAATTAAAATATTTTATATCAAAATAGATAAAAAATATTTATCATATATATTTAATTTTGATTTCTATTATACATATTTTTAAATTATTTTTAATGTTATATATATCTTTTATTAATATAAATTTATTATAAAGAAATTACCTATATTATAACTATATGAGAAAAAAATTAATGAAAGATTATGTCTTTTAAGATTTTAATAATTAAGATAGAAAAGTAAAAAAAAAGGATTTAACTAATAAAAAAATAAAATTTTTGAAGATTTATTTAGTAAAATTTAAAAATATAGGGGTCAATTATATATTTTATAAGGATTTAATTAGATATAACGTTAAAATGTAGGAACTGAAATTTTAATATAGGATTCAATGTATAAAAAAATAAAAGTATAGCATCACATAAATTAAAATTAAAATATAGAGACATAATGAAAAAAACTCAGAAAATAAAGGAACCAAAAGTAGACTTTTCCCAAAAAAATTTATTGGTAGGAGAGGTCATTGTTGGGCCTTTAATAATATGGTACAAATATTTATATTTGTAAAAATAAAATTAGAATTATTAAATTAATTTTTATTTAATTACCAACTCAATAAAAGTCAGAAGTTAAAGAGTCAGAGGATCAATCTGTTCTCATTTGCCAAGTGTCCACAAATTATCAACCCCTATGTATGTATTACCCAAAATTCGAGTTTAAGCGGTGATCACCGATGTCGCTAATCCAGCAAAAAGTAGGTACACGGAGTAGCTAATCACGCGTTTTTAGGGTGTCGCTAAAGCTTTGAACTCGTCGCTAAAAAGTTGAGAAGTCACAAAATAATATGGTTGGGAGTTTCAATGACGATGGGGTACTGCAATAAAAAAGACTTTTTAGTGGTTAATTGGATGCCAAGAGGCCCACGTCCTTCACCGTACAACCGCATACTTTGTTCACAAAACAAACTATGCAGGTACTAAGTTTTCTCTCCTCCTCAATAAAATATCAAAATTTCCTATTCCAACAACCCGGTGTTTTAGTACCTTTGAAAAAATATATAAAAATCCAACTTGTTTAAAGAATAAACCCATTTTTCTGCCTAGTCCACCTAGACGAACGTTAAAATATAGTATTATAAAGTTATAATATTTATTTAAAAGTGGAATTTGATTTTCCAACTCAATACTTATCGACTCTCAATTATAAAATTTAACTATTTAGGTTAGTTGTTAAAAAAAACTCATTTTTATACTAAAAAAAATTCATTCATGTTAAGAAGAAGGCAAAAGGTTAGAAAAGAAAATCTTCAAATTTTTATGAAAACAACGTTTAGTACTTTTAATTTAGTGTCAAGTTATCGAAACTTACTTTTGAAAATATTCAAATAAATTCTTTTTTAATAGACATTAAATTTCAATTTTTACAATCATAAAAATATAAAAAAAATCTTGATTTTTTATTTTGATACAATTAAATTTTAAATATTTTAATTCATTAAATTTTAAAAAGATTTTTTAGAGCTAAAATTATTTAAAAAAAATTAATTTATTCTCAAAAATTAATTATTTAAAAATATATATTACTTATTTTCTTAAAAATAATTTTAAAACATAAAAATTATTAAGCAAATTTGTTTAAGTGTGTAAAAATCATTATTAAAAAAAGTATTGATATAAATTATTCTAAAGTAGTATATGTTTTTATCCTTAAAAAATAATTTTAGAGTGTAAAAATTTTAATTTTTATAGAAATTTATTATAAATAACTTTTATTATTACTTTAGTGTCACATGTAATCTACAAAGTATCACTGTCCCTAACTTCTATTCTATTTTTTTCCACCGTGTGATCTCAAATTCTTTTCGACAAAAGCAAGTCAATTTTCCATTAAAACAAAGGGGAAAGTTGAAGAAAATAAATAGTTGGTACTCGAAAATAATTTAATTTCACATATAGAATAAATCGACAAGTAAAAACCGATAAACCAGTCAAAGTACGTTCAAGGACTTTTTTTTTTTTAAAATCAACAGTTCAATGACTTACAAGCATCAAATTTTCTCAAAAAGATTACATGTGACATTTCCATCATCACATAAAGTGAGTTATTTTCTCTATTTATTATTATATTTATTTTTCAAGATATTTTATATACATTGTTTTCTAAACTTTTTATCGGATTGTGAAGGAGTTTTTTTTTTTTTTCGAACAAGAATGGTGAAAGAGTTTTGAATATATAATTTTTTTTAAAAAAAAATTCATGCTAGGAACACCATTGCTGGTTATCATTTCTCCATTATCTTATCTTCACCATTACTATGACACTTTTTTTTTAAAAAACAATGTGACATATTGACAATGTATATGTAGCTTAGATTTTTGCCTAATAATTGATCGTTGCTTTTCTTGATTCATGTTATTGTTTAATTGTTGTAGCCAACCTATTTGTATGCATTACATTTAGGTTAGAAAGATTGCCTTGTATAGTGGAATTCAGTGTGATATGCTTGGTCCAAATTTTGATACACAATAGGTTCGCTTGTGAAGTATTATTCACTTTGGTTTGAAAGATCTCACAGACCGCACAGTTTTGTCCTTTACAAGAAAATATGTCTCACGGAGGAGAGAGAGACTTGAGTTTATAATGGCTCAAGCCCCTCTTCTCCTAATCGATGTGGGATATCGTTGAACCATCAGAGCCCCTTAGATGAGGGGCTTGGGTAGAGGACATGGCCTTGTTCCCATAGATGGCGCCACTAATGATACTTGGCCCAAATCCTAACACACTGTAATCTCGCTCATGAAGTATTATCTGCTTTTGCTTGCAGGACCCCACAAACCACAGGGTTTTGTCCTTTACAAGAAAAGGCGCTTCATGGGGAGAGGGAAGACTTGAGCTTATTAGAACTCAAGCCCCTCATCTCTTAACCGATGTGGGATGTTGATGCACCATCATAGTGCATTAACCAATTTTTATTTATATATATATAGTACTTTTTACTACAAATACATTAAAAAACTAATGTTTCGTTAAAAAAATATAAGCCCAATAATTTTAAAAGTAAAAGTATGAACAAATATCATGTGATTTAGCGCTTCTATTATGAGGGCTTTTATTTTTTGCACTAAAGTGATATTTTTTTAAATAAAATACAGAGGTTGAGCTTCAAGAACTAAACAACAACTAGCCATGGGAAACAAACTCCTCTAATATCTTCGGACAACTAAGAACATAAGCTAGGCAGAACTTGTTCAAGTAAAGGCAACCCTAGAGGAAAATTCACTGCATAAGATGTAAACCAATCTGCCACTATGTTTGCCTCTCGATATACATGCTGCATAACAACTTGTTAATTGCCTGATAAGTTGCATCCACTATGGTTGCATAAGCAGTGTGAGAGTTTGCTCTACCCAAAATGAGTTGCATAATATAAAGGCTGTCACATTCAAGAATTAGTTTATTGATACCTAGTTTCCAAAACAAACTTAGTCCATGATAAGCCCAAATAACTTAGCTCTAGATATAGTATAATTCCCTATGTTTATCATTAAACCATGCATCCATTGCCCACATTCCTTATGAAGCACACCATTTGCAAAACCAAACCTAGTACTACTCTTAACTAAACCATATGTGTTTAGCTTACACCATTAATAATGAGGTGGGGTCTAACCAACCACCTTCTCCACCCTTTGAAAGTGTGTAATAGAGCCTTGATTAACATTACCTCGAGCTTGTAGTATTTCAAAAGTTTGAATAATTATATAACCAACTAATCCATTGATTGAAATCTTTAGGGAGCCAAAAACCTGCTCATTCAGGATGCTCCAAAGATGCTAACAAGTTATTTCAAAGAGACAAATCTAATCCGATTCAACTGTAATACTGTATTTATTAACTAGATTATCTAAGATTCATTATTCTTATTAAAGAAAAGGCCAAAGAACCTCCTTGAGATAGGTAGATGCCAAATATGGTAGGAGAAGGTGCAATCTCATAAAACATGAATAACTTTTTCATTGGGAAAACCACATTGAGGATAGGTTACATTAAAAGTGAGATGTCTGCGAACCCGCTCAACATTTATGAGAAGGTGGTCACTAACAGTTAGCCATAAAAGGCTTAAATTTATTGAGGGCCTGTCCAATACAAAACTAGACTTCAAAGAGAATTTTTTAAGTGCCAATATCCCTCTATTAAAGCTCCATAAGTTGACTTAATAATAAATTGGCCAGATTGAGAATGCATATAGAATAGTTCATCATTACCCAAGTTCTCAGATGCTATCTTTAACAGAATATGAGAAGAAAGATGGTGTTCAAACTTATTCCATAACCAGGTACCGTAATTCGAAGCATAACTACAAATAATAAGATAGAGATCATAAGCAAGAATATCATGTTTCACATAATTAATTAAAGGAGTAACTACATCAACCCAAAGACCTAGCCAAAAATGAGTTATTTAACCATCTTTAACAACCTACTACAAACCATTAATTGAGTCAACCCACACTCTTCCCATACCTTTCTATAAAAAAGAGCCATATTTGGTTAACAGAGTTATGGGAAAATTAGAGTTGTTAAGACCATATTTAGGCTGAAGAATCCTCACCCATAAATTACTAAGTTGTATAATCAATTGCCAATTCAATTTCATAAGAAAAGCATTGTTCATTGACTAAATATTGCACAATCTAAAACCTTTTCTATCATAAGGCTAACACACCCTGTTCCAATTAACCATACTTAAGTGCCTTTGTCCAGAGTGAGAGCCCCAAATAAATTTCCTACAATGTTGCTCGATTTATAGACATATTATAATTAGGAGAGATGTTGCTTGCATGGCATACATGGGCATTTTTGAAACAACCGCTTTAGCTAAAGTAATACGCCCAACAAGAGCAAGTTAGGAATAAGCGCTTCCCTTAGACCTTCTTTATAATGCCATTATAAGTTTCCTTAGAAATTACGTTGTGAGGAAGTGGCATACCTAAATAAGATCACAAGTGATCCACCATTTGAAAGCCCAAAGCATTCCCCAAATCTTAGCCCAACCTAGTTGAAACATTTTTAGAAAAATATACTTGTGTTTTGCTACTATTAACTTTTTAATTAAATTTATTGCAAAATGTGGTTAAAACATGATTAATAATCTTAACTTGATCTATAAATGCTTCTGCAAACAAAAATAAATCATCAACAAAAAATAAGTAGGATACTGGAGGGCCATTTCAATTAAGTTTGATAGACTTCTACAAATTTCAAGCCATTGCTAAGTTGATTCCATGAGTAAGCCTTTCCATACAGAGTATAAAAATGTAAGGTGCAAGGGAATCTCTTTATAGGATACCACAACTTGGGTTAAAAAATTATGTTTTCACTGCATTCCATAGAAGTTGCGCAAAAGATATTATGACAGTCTCCATTATAATAAATTTCAAATATGGAGGTAGGTGAGCTTCATAGAGGGTTTATGAATTGCCAATTAACCTAGTCATAAGCATTTAAATTAACTTTAATTTCCATAAGCCCTTTCCTTCTCACTTTGTTTTGTATAGAATGAACAAATTCTTGAGCTATAATGATGTTGTCAAAGATATGTCAACCTGGGACAAAGCTGACTTGATTAGGACCAACAATAGTGGGCATGATACTCTTCAATCTATTAATGAGCACCTTCGAAACTAGCTTAAGGATTATATTACATAGATTGATAAATCTAAATTAGATAATTATCTTTGAACTTAGAACTTTTGAAATGAGAAGTAGAAGAGTGCGATTTAGCTTTTATGGGATAAGGTTGCCATTGAAGGTCCTTTTGATAAAGTTACAAACAGAGTCCTTTACAATGATCTATTTGGATTGGAAAAAGATTACATGGAGACCATCAAAGCTATGGGCTCTTAGAAGACTCATTTGAAATAGAACTCTATGAATTTCATCATCATTCACCTAACGATATAGATTATTAGATTCCTTTGATGAAGTTGGATGGAAAAAGCCACTAAAAGGATAATTAATATAGCTAGAGTCCTCTTTAGTATAAAGATTTATAAAGTACCAGATGGCTAGATGTTGAAGAGTAAGTTGATCATTGTACCATTGACCTAAGCTATCACACAAATAATTAACAAAGTCTTTCATACATCTTTGGATAGTTGAATTGTGGTAGTAAGAGATATTTCTATAAAATTAATCCAATCTTTATGGGAATTTTGAAACCACAGCAATTCTTCTTATGAAAGGATTGCTTAAAGCTCCTACTTTAATTTGCCATCTAAAGTTGATAAGTTAGGAGAGTTCTGAGTGACATATTGTATAACACCATAAAATGAGACAACGTGGCAATTTTTTCATGTGGCATCCTTTTGTGCTTTATTTTTTCCTATAATTTTTCTCTCATATTCCTTTTTATACCATTTTTCTCCGGTGTAAAATCCTAAATTGAAAGAACCCTAAACTATACTAATCCTAAATTCAAAATCAAGATAACCCTAAAATCTAAACCAAATTCAAAATTTTTAAAGAAAATTACCTAAATCTAAAATCTCAAACCAAAACTTTTAAAGAATTTAAAAATGCTTATACCTACTTTCCATATTATCTTATTCTTCATAAATTTGTTAGCTTCAGAATGAATTATCAATCACGATGTGTTTGAGATTATGAAGAAAATAGAAGAAATGTTAATGCAAACTAGATACGATGATAAGGACTTAAGGTACTGTAAAGAACAAAGAAAGTCAATTTAGAGGCTTTCCATTATTTTTAAGCTAAGTAGCATGTGATTTTTTCCATTGGAGTGATAAAAAGATAAAAGCATCGACATTAACATTAAACGTATAATTTTAGGAGGATAAAATACTTGAGTATTGAAATTATTAAGTTGGAAATAGATTTGAGTACTGCTAAAAAGCATCCAAGTTCCTTAAAAGGTAATTTAAAAAAAGTTGTATAAGAAATTGCTAAATTAAAAGGAATTTCAAATGGTAAATAAAAAAAAATTTATTAAAAAATCTTGTGTTTGTACATTTATAATGCTATTTGTGTTGATGTGGTTAGTGTTTTTTTTATGTGTATGTGAAGTAGATAGTGTTTTATTAGATATGTGTGTGTTGAATGTGTATGTATAAATTTATTGATGAGGTATTTCATATCAATGAAATTGCAAATATTTAATGAAAAGGGTTATTCGTGTTATAAGCATTTGTGTTATGTGCAAATTTTACTATTTTTTGTTTAAAATGGTTTAGAAATTATACACAAGAATATATACATGCATAACATCTTTAAAATGATAATATGCTGTCAACATAACTAACCATATGATAGATAAAAGTTTTCAATCAATAATTATTATCATATTTTGGCAACAATTATATGCAAACATGACAAAAACAAAAGTGGTTCAACAATAGATAAGCTAACCAACATCATTTGCTTAAAGCGAACCAACATTATTTGCTTAAAGTTGACCAATATTTAAGCAATCATGGTTACATTCTTCATTCTTCATGTGCCACGTATGCTACTATGTTTTCTTATTTAATAGCATTAGAAAAAATATTGTTGATTTGATAATGGCACTTTACCAAATGTCATACACACACATGCACACAAAACACAAGCTCTTTATAATAAAAGTGTTAAACTGCATGGTACATTTTTGTACATTTCTCATATTAAATCTTTTTTATTTATAGGAATTTATTTTATTTGTAAAATTTTAGTATGAATATCTTAATTCAATAAATGTGTGATAATTATAGTTCATAATTGATTTTGGTTAAAATTGAATATATAAGTGTTGACGCTACATCTTAAATGACATTCTTATTATGGAGACTATTTGATGTGGGGCGTTAGTTTGCGTAACATGTCGTGCACAACATACATTATTTTTTAAAAATTTATGGGAATTCTTTATTTTGGTTGTTTTGAAATATTATTTTATTTCTTATTATACCCATCTTATGCCTAGGGTATATATAGATGTTTTAGGGTTTGCTTAAGGGACTTTTACTCTTTATCAATTTATTAATAAAAAATTAAAGTTGTTTGCTTTACTTATTCTCTAGATTGAGACATGTTTACTTTCGTTCATCAATAGTGTGTTGATAAATCGTGCTATAAGCTGTGTCAGGTGGTATTAGAGTGGGTTTCTCCCAATCGATGGCTAATACTAGTATTAGCAATAATGACCAATCATAAGACAGTGATTAGCAATTACGGGCTATTTGGAGATTAATTAATAAGCAGCATCAATCAATTGAAGGGCAATAATAATTAATCCAAAATTTAACTCAGTAATTGGAAACAATACAAACCCAATTGCAGGCATTATTGAGGATTAATGAATAAGGGCATAAGAATGATGATAAGGAGCAAGGCGAAGGAATTGGCATCGTTAGACCCATTATTAATCTTATCCTTAATATACAAAATCAAAGAAGGCCAACCATGGGATTTGATGACACTTCAGATAAGGAGGCCGATTTTGGTGAAATTATGTTTCCATGTGGTAGATAAAGAGGTGGAAGGTAAAGGCAACCAAACTTTAAAGGAGACAATGAATACAAACTAAAGGTAGATATCCTTAACTTCAATGGTGATCTTAATATTGAAGGGTTTTTAGATTGGTTGACTGAAGTAGATAGGTTCTTTGAATATACTAAGTTACCTGAGAATAGGAAGGTTAAATTTATTGCTTATAGGTTAAAAGGGGGAGCATCGGTATGGTGGGATAGATTGAGGAAAATGAGAATAAGAGTGGGTTATGGTCCGGTTCAAACATGGCATAGGATAAAGCAATTATTGTGAGGTAGATTTTTGCTTTTGGATTATTAATAGTATATTTTTTATGCTCATCATAGATGTACACAGGGTAGTAAGAGTGTGAATGAATATACTGCTAAATTTTTGAGGTTGGTAGAGAGGAATCAGTTATTAGAGAGTGAGAACCAACAGGTGGCGAGATATTTGAGTGGGTTGAAGCAAAATATTAGAGATAAAATTAGGGTGTAGATGGTTTTCAGTGTGCAGGAGGCTAGGGATTTGGCTATAAAAGTTGAATTACTCATTCAAGAGCAATCGTAGTGCTAATTATAGAAGATATGAAGACATAAATAATAAGGCTCCAAGTGATAAATGAAAAGCACCTCTTATTGTATTTAATATTATAGAGACTACCAATTTTAGTGTAGGAAAGGGGAAAGGTCTAGTAGTTGAAAGAGGTAAGGGTAATACTTCTGTACCTACCAAAAATAATAATCCTTATAAAAGGACTTTCAATCCTAAGTGCTACAGATGTAGAGAGGTTGGCCATCGTTCCAATGAGTGTCCTAAATGAAAGGTAGTAAATGTAGTAGAGAAGGATGATGATGTTGTAAAAGATGATGTGTGCATACCTGATAGGGATGATGACTATAAGGATTATTAGTAGGAAGAGTACACTTGTGTGGTAAGGAAGCTCATGTTATCTTTAAAGTATGGTGATGAAACTCAATGCCATAAGCTCTTTCACACTAAGTGTATTGTGCATGGGAGTTTATGCGATCTTTTTATTAATAGTGGGAGTCATGAGAATATAATAAGTAAAAATGTTATCAACAGGCTATACTTAGCAATAGAAACTCATCTTATCTTATACACTATTGGGTGGATTAAAGAAGTTGGTGGCATTTGGGTGAGTGAATGTTGTAAGGTACCCTTCTTTATTAACAAGTATAACGATGAGGTGTATTATGATGTGGTGGATATGGATGCTTACTATATTTTTTTTGGGCATCCTCGATAGTATGATATAGATGCTAAACACTTGGGTAGTGAAACATGTATCAGTTAGAAAAGGATGGAGTGAGATATACATTGGTGCCTTTTATTAGAAAGAACCAACTGAAGGCTTTAAAAAGCAAAGGGAAGGAACTTTTTAACTATTGTGCATGACCCCTCTTCTTTTATGGGCAAGTGTAAGGAGACCTGAGAAGTGCATTTGATGGTGGTAAAGGGAAAGGCAAAAAATAGAGATTTAATTAGGGATCAAATTCCAGTGGAGGTGCAAACTTTGTTAGAGGATTTTATTAATGTGATTTATGAGGATTTACCTACAAGGTTACCACTATTATGGGATATACAACACTATATAGATTTAATTCCAAGAGCTTCTCTTCCTAACCTGCCTTATTATAGGATGGGTTCTAAGGAGAATGAAATCTTAAAGGAGAAGGTAGAAGAGTTACTAAACAAGGGGCACTTTTAGTGTAACAAGAGCCCATGTACAGTTCTGGCTTTATCGATGCCTAAGAAAGATGGGAGTTAGTGGATGTGTGTTAATAGTAGGGTGATCAATAAAATTACTATTGGATATAGATTTCCTATTCCAAGATTGGATGATATGCTTAATCAGTTGAGTGAAGTAGTTGTGTTTAGCAATATTAACATGAGGAGTGACTATCATCATATTAGAATCTATTTAAGTGATGAGTGGAGGATGACATTTAAGATAAGGGATGGGTTGTATGAATGGTTATTCATGCCTTTTGGGCTAACTAATGCTCATAGTACTTTCATATGGCTTATGAATCAGGTACTACAATATTTCTTGGGTAAATTTATAGTTGTTTATTTTGATGATATTTTGATTCATAGTAAATTAAGAGAGGAGCATATTGGACACCTTAGGGAAGTGTTTAAGGTGTTGAGGGAAAATATATTATATGTAAACTTGAAAAAATGTATTTTTATAAAAGATAGTTTGTTATTTCTTAGCTATGTGGTGAGTAGTGAGCGAATTAAAGTAGATGAAGAGAAAGTGAAAGCTATTAGGGAATGGCCTACCCTAAAAATGTGAGTAATGTAAGGATCTTCTATGGATTAGCAATGTTTTATAGGAGGTTCATTAAACATTCCAGTAGTATTATAGCACCTAGTGCTAAATGCTTGAAGAAGGGAAAGTTCCAATAGGGTGAGGAGTAATAGAGTAGAGAAGTTGAGTGCAACACTTGTCTTAACATTACCGGATTTTGAGAAGTTATTTAATATAAAGAGTGATGCTAGTGGAGTAGGTGTAGGGGTTATTTTATCCTAAGAAAAGAGGCCGATAGCTTTCTTTAGTGAGAAATTGTGTGAAGCTAGGCGTAAATGGGCTACCTATAATAAAGAATTTATGCTGTTGTGAGGGCTTTAAAAACTTGGGAGCATTATTTCATAGCCAAGGAGTTCATTCTCTATATTGATTGTCAGGTTTTGAAGTACTTAAGTACACAGAAGCAGATTAGAAGTGATATCTATGCTAGGTGGTCAGCTTACATAGAGAAATTCCTTTATGAGCTAGTTTATAAATTAGGACAACAAAATAGGGTGGCAGATGCATTGAGTTGATAAGTGTCTTTGATGAGAACCTTGAGTTGGGAGATATTGGGTTTTGAAACATTAAAGGAATTATATGCAGATGATAATGACTTTAAGCAGATATAGGCTAATTGTATGAGTAAGCACCCATCTGATGATTTTTATGTACATGATGGGTTTCTCATGAAGAGTGGGTAGCTTTGTCTTCCTTGCATTTCTCTTCTTAAGAAGTTTATTAGAGACTTGTATGGTGATGGTTTAACTGGTCATCTTAAGAGAAATAAAACCATTGAAGTTATGAAGGAGAGGTACTATTGGTCTAGATTGAAAAGGAATGTGACTAATATTATGTTTAGGTGTTATATATGTTAAAAGGCGGTCAAACAAAAAACACGGGGTTGTACATGCCATTGCCTATTCCTAATGCTATATGGGATGATCTTTCTATGGACTTCATATTGGGTTTGTCAAGAACTCAACGAGGTATGGATTCTGTGTTTGTTGTGGTTAATAGATTTTCCAAGATGGTGCATTTCTTGCCTTGTAAGAAGATAGTAGATGCATCTTCTACAACCTAACAATTCTTTAGGGAGGTTGTAAGACTGCATAGAGTGCCAAAAACTATTACATTTGATTATGACACTAAGTTCCTTAGTCACTTTTAGATGACTCTTTGGATGTTATTTAACTCATCCTTGAACTTCAATTATATAACACATTTATAGACAAATAGCAGACGAAGATGGTTAATAAGACTTTGGGTAATCTTATTTGGAGTATTTGCATGGAAAGACCAAAGCAATGTGATTTTTCCATAGCATAACCAGAGTTTGCCTATAATAATGTTGTTCATAATATGACAAGTAAATCTCCATTGTCCATTGTATACATGAAATGTCCTAGTCATGCTTTGGATTTGGTAAAGCTTTTGAATGTACCTGGTCTTAGTATAGTAGCTAGTGATTTGGTAAAGCAAGTGCAAGAGGTGTAAGCATATGTCAAGAACAAGTTAGAGAAGACTGATGCAAAGTACAAGATGGAGGCCGACAGGCATAGGCGATTCAAGGTGTTTAATGTTGGAGATGAAGTGATGGTGTTCATTAGCAAGGCTCAAATGTAAGGTGGCCACAACAAGCTTCAATAAAGAAAGTATGGACCGTACAAGATTGTTAGAAAAATCAACAATAATGCTTATGTGGTTGACTTACCAAGTTGGATGGGAATTTTAAAGACCTTCAATGTTGCTGATCTTACCTTGTTCTAGCTAGATATAAGTTTTGGATATCTAGAAAGTAACTCGAGGACGAGTTCTTTGCAAGTGGAGGTAACTGATGCAGGGCGTTAGTTCAGGCATTAATGTGCATCACATGTTATGCACAACGGACATTGTTTTTTTATTTATGTGAATTCTTTTATTTTGGTCGTTTTGGAATATTATTTTACTTCTTATTATACAAATATTATGCCTAGGGTATAAAAAGATGACTTAGTGTTTGTTTTAGGGACTTTTACTCTTTATGAATTTATTAATAAAAAATTAAAGCTTTTTGCTTTACTTGTTCTTTAGATTAAGAATTGGTCTCTAGATTGAGATGTGTTTACTTTTGTTGATCAATTGCACTACATGTTGCATCACTATTACATCAACTCCATATTTGTATAAAGATCTCAAACATTTCCTATTTATAGTATATTTATTCCAAATCATTATTTTTGACATAAATATTTCATTTTTCTAAATATATTGTAATTTATTAATAAATATAAATTTTTTTTATATTTAATTATAATATTTAAATTATTTATTATATCATTTTAATATTTTTTTTGAATGGAAATGAAGAGGTAAAAATCGAACCATTGACCTATTAATACTTTGAAGGAAATTATATGACTAGACTATGAACTAAAATAATCATTTGTAAAACAAACAACAACATCATTATAGGATCTTAAATAAATAATTTATTACATAAAATAGAATATAAAAATACTTACTTGATTTGCAATTCATCATAATTGTAGAGAGACTTGAATTAAATTGGATGTTTGGTAGTTTTCTTGTTAAAATTGGTTTCTCTCCCTTAACCTTAATTTTCATGTAGCAGAGAATTAGATGGATTTTTTAGTCTGCTAACCCTAATTGGTGGAGATAAGACCAATTTATATATGTGAATAACTTTAAGTCTGGTACGTCCATTCAATACCAAAATCAATGGCTTAAATTTATTTCACTATTAAATAGGAACTTTAACCAAATAGGAAATCAAATTAAATATTAAATATGGCCCTGAACTTTCGGACCACATTTAACATTCTCCCACTTGGTCTGATAGTTCATGACGTTAGTATTTAATAATGGAACATTAGGCATGCATAATTAAATTTCATAATGCCATTCTTCCATCATGATTAACCTTAACATTATAAATTACATAATGAGAGTTATGGCGGTCATACACTTTGAAATTGTAAACTCCCTTCCATATACTACTACACTAGCAACTTATTAAGTTAGGTTACATAAGTTATATATAAATAACTTAATGTCCATTTAATTGTCTTAAAGACACATTAATTTTCTTGTTAAAAACATTAAGCGTATATAAGTATAAAGAATAAGAAACAATTTGATAAATTCAGAAACATATCATATTAATGAGCTCAAAAGTGACATAACATCATTATAATCAATTTTCAATACAACCAAGACCCATTCTATGTACATGTTCTTTAAATGTCTTTGGTTTTAAGCCTTTAGTTAAAGGATATGCAATCATAAGATTTGTTCTTATATTTTCAATGCACACTTTTTGTTTGTGAACCTCATCCTTGACAGTAAAGTCAATTCCATATGTTTAGCACCTCTAGAATATGTCATTTTTGGAGAAGAAAATTGTCACGAAATTATCGTAATAAATTTTTAGTGGCTTGGTAACTGTGTCGACAACCCCAAGTCTTGACATAAAGTTTTGCAGCCATAATTCATGAATTATAGCTTCATAATAAGCTATAAACTCTGCTTTTATAGTGGATGAAGCAATGACATATTGTTTGGCATTTTTCCATGAAATTGCCCCTTCTCGTGACAGGAATAAATAGCCAAAAGTTGACTTTCTACTGTTAACATATCCAGCAAACTTTGAATCTGAATATCTAGTCACTTCTAACTGGTCAAACCTCCTACATATGAGCATATAATCCTTAGTTCATTGAAGGTATCTCATCACTTTCTTTGTAGCTTTCTAATTATCAATACCAGGGTTACTCTGATATTGGCTTAGCATTCCAACCGCAAAGCTAATATCAGGTTTTGTGCAAATTTGCAAATACTTCAAGCTACCCACAACAGAACCGTATGGGATAGATTCCATTTGCTTATGTTCCACATCATTCTTTGGACATTGCATAAGACTAAATTTGCCCCTTTTTGTATTGGGACAACACCTGTTGAACAGTTGTTTATATTAAACCTCTTAAGAATTTTCTCAATGCAAGCTTTTTGAGACAATCCTAGTAATCCTTGTGATCTTTTTATGAATATTGAAATTCCAGTCACATAAGATGCCTCTCCCATGTCCTTCATATTCAATAACAACTATTTCATCTTATTGTTTGAAAAAATTATAATTCTATTTTTTTTAATACCTACACTTTTATATTCTTTAAGTTTCACAAAATAGTATATGCTAAGTATCTTATTAGTTTTTGAAAATATACAACATACAAAACTACAATAATGTAACGTTTCACTATATTATAAATACATTATTTTTTTCTTATAAAACTTAGTATGTTTTATGAAAACTCTTTAAGAAAGTTCTTTATGAAAAATTTATTTCTACTTCTTACAATTTTATAAAAAAGTATATTATAAGTATATCATTGGTTTCACATGCAAAATCCATGTATTATTTATAATATGCTTCATTATATTTCAGGTGCAAAAGGCAAATGATTAATTGTATGATGTCTATATTAATGAAAAAATAGATATAGTACATTTGAAAGACAAGACATGCACATGTAACAAGTTCCAACTTGACCAAATACTATATGAATATGCATTAGTGATATTAAGAGAGCTAAACCAAGAACCATACAATTATTGCTTATAATACTAAAACAAAAAAATGATGCTAGCAATGTATAAAGCAACAGTATACAGTATACCCGTTGCCAATAAAAAGTACATGGAATGTGCTAACTCAAATGACAAACATGCTTGTGCTGCATTTGAGAACCATAATTCAATTAGGAAGACCGAATAAAAGAAGATATAAAGCTGCATAGGAAAATAAAAGTGAACACTAATGCAAAACATATGGCTACTATGGATACAACAAGAAGACTTGCAGATACACACTTGGCTACTATGGAACATGTGGCTAGTATTTTAGTATCTTTCATTAAGAGACTCTATAGTAAAATAAAAAAATCAAAATCCTAGCAATAAGAGTCAAACAAGCCCATAGCAACAAGGTACAAATTTTTTCTAAAAACTGTTCTATCTATAGGAGAAGAAAACAAAAAAACCTCAATAAAGTACAAAACAACAATTTTTAAATAGTCATCATTATTCTCCCATCTTTTTTCCATAAAGCACTCTTAAATTTACTATTTATTGATCTTTCCCAAACCACCAAAATATCTCTTAATAAGAAAATTATTCTTTAAATCAACTACACAAGTAAGACCAAAAGCAAATTCTTCCAAACCAAATTTCATGCTAACACCACAAATATCAAACCAAGACTCTTTTAATTTTGGCTGCCTTAATTCCCTAAGCCATAAAGAGTGAATTAATTGACAATGTACTTCAAATTTTGGAAGATCGAGAAACTACCAAAAACTTGTAGCCTTAAACAAAGCCAACTGTTCATCATTTAGAGTCTTTTTTTATGTTATCAATAACATTGAAACTCAAACAATAACCAACTTTAGAACTAAAATACTTTACATGATGAATCAATGGCTACCAATCCTCTCTCTCTCTCTCTCTCTCTCTCTCTCTCTCTCTCTATATATATATATATATATATATATATATATATATATGTATATATATATATTACAAAAAAACCTTAAACATAAAAATAAGATTCAAATAATATGAAAAAAAATCAATTAAAAAAATTACATACCTTCAAAACAACAGATTTAGATGGTTCCTCAATTTTAAGTTTACTCCTCTTCTTCAATATCTCTTCAACATTCTTAAAAACCCTCTTTTAGAAGGGGATTTAGGTTTAGAAGTAGATTTCATTTTCTCTTTAACATGACTTTTAACTTCCACTGTTCCTTCTATTTTATGAACCACATTTTCAACATCAATATCAACATCCGCTGCATGTTTATCTTTGACAGAAGATCTAGCAAAAATAGGTATTCCATCACTTTTTTGAACTTTTACAAGCACTTTTTCTATCCATTTTCACTTCACCACTTTTATCCTTATTAAAAGATTTAGAAGAAACTAAATGTGCCTCTACCATTTTATAAAAAAATAATAACCGTAAAAAACCAAAAGAAAAAATCGCGTCATTTACAATTTCAAAAGAAAAAATCGTGTTATTTACAATTGCAAAAGAAAATTGTAAAAAAAAAAAATGACTTAAGCACAAAACTATGTACTAGATGATGTACAATGCAAAAGCAGGGAAGAAAACTACCAAGAAATCTAGAGAAACATAGAGGAATAGAAGAAGAATAAAAAATGAAAAAAAACTAAAACACAATTAAAAAAAGCATGTATATAATTAAAATAAAAAAGTAGGATAAATGACTATAAACAAAAGAGAAAATGCGCTAAATTATTTCTTAATTTAATTAAGGTTGGGGTTAGTGATGACATTGAAACAAGGCAAGGAACAAGAATAAGGAAAAATCCACCCCGACTCTACCCCACTAGACATTTCCAATGTTGAAAATCTCTTTAATAGAAAGTTTATAGACTTCCCTTTTTAATTCCTTTGTCAATAAAGAATTTTTAGTGGAACATATTTATGTATTGTTTGTTTTCAACATTTTTTAAAAGCTAACTTTTTGGACAGTTTTTTGAGAGTTAATTTACTTTACAACTAGTTGTAATTCTGTGCATTGTAGTGATTGTGAAATAAAATAATTTGAATGAAATAATAACTAAATAAGTTAAAAATAAAATAAATTACATTAATTTTATTTTTTTAATTTTGTTGTCATAATTTTTTAGTTATAATAAGATTTATTTTTATAATTATTATATTAGTATTAATGTATATATAATAGTGTTTTAGTTAAAAAATAATATTAAGTAATTACTATAATTTTTTAATGGTTTTAATTTTTTTTGAATGATTTAAGGTAGAAAAATACATAATTAAAGGATTTAAGTAGTATTAAAATATGTGTAATAATATTTTAATTAAAAATAATACTAAATAACTATTAAAAATAAATAATTACTAGATTAGTATTCAACTATGTATAATAGTATTTTAGTTAAAAAATAATATTAAGTAATTACTCTAATTTTTTAATTTTTTTAATGGTTTAGAAAAAATATTTTGAGTGATTTAAACTAAAAAAATGTAATATATAAATAATTTTAGAATTTGAGTAGTATTGAAATATGTATGATAGTGTTTTAGTTAAAAAATAATACTAAATAATTATTAAAAAATACTTTATTTTTAATAAAAAATTAAAATTTTTAATAATTTAACACATTAACTTTTCGAGTGAATCCTCAAATATGAAGGTGGACATTTATTAATTTATTTACTTAATAATTTTAGAACTCAATATTTAGTATGTATATATATATATATAATTTTTTTTTTTAATTTTTGAAAATTTTTAGCTATCAATATTTAGCAGTTGTTAAATTTAATTTAATTCATTCCATTTCATTCAAGTAAAATTATAAAATAATAATTTTTTAATAATTAATCGATATTAACTTTATATATTATAACTATAATATAAAATATATTTTTAAAATTTTTATTAGCTGATATTAATGGTTATTGGTTGAAATTTTTTTAGTTAATAATTATATAATTAATTTATAAATTGCACAAAAAAAAAAAAAGGGTGAGTGAAGCCATGTTGAGCTCATCATTAATGATAAAACAGGCTACGCTACCCGGTCAACACCAAAATTGGACCCGCCTTTCAGATTCCTTACACAGGCGGAATCCTTTCTTCCTTGATATAGCCACTATATATATATTTTTTTTGAAAATACTTTTGGGGTTAATTGCAGTTAGATCCCTATGGGTTATTTTTAGTACGTACATTTACTGACACTATTTTAAATTATGCAATAAAAAATTATTTTTATTATCAATTTTATATTTTTAATTCGCTTCCTATATATATATACATTTATATTTATTCATTTTAATTTATTATCATTTTTTCTATTAAAAAAAAAGTTGTTTATTGTGTTTATTACTCTCTGTACTATAAAAAGAGCACAAAGGTCTCCAGAGTCTCACGTCTCTCTCTTCTGTATAAGCACAAAAAACGGAGAAGCAGCAGCGAGAAGAAAAAGAAGAAGGGAGATTGATTGATACTGTTATTGCTGTTGTTGTTAACACTAATATCAAAGACTGTGAAAGTGTGTGTTCCATTGAATCAGGAGACATGTCTCTTCTTACAGATCTCATTAACCTTAATCTCTCTGAGTCAACTGACAAGATCATCGCTGAATACATATGGTTTGTTACTTTGCTCTGCACTAAAACTAAAACATACCCTTCTACGTGTACATCTCTGTGTTTCTGTTACTGGGTGTATTTCCTTTTGGTCTTCTGTTCTTTTGATCATTCCAATGCTTCAAGAACTTATGTGATATGCAGGGTGTTCTTGAAAAGTTTTATTCTTTTTTGGGTTTTGATTGTTTTATTTTTTTTTTCTTGCTATTTTAATTAGTACTTGTGACTTGTTAGCAGTTCTTCTTTTTCTTGTTCTGTTAAAGATCTCAGTTTACACTTTTATAAGTTGAAAAAAAAAAAAGTTATCTACGAGAGTTTTATCTGTTTGTTAATTTTGATTTGGTCTAGAAATGGAGCAATCCTGTTTTCAGTTAGAGAGTTCTGTTAATGTTTTCTCTTGGTTATAATGGAGTGCTTGCAGAAACGTTGTTTCTGTGTCTCTTATTTTTTAAAGCTATTCAATTTGTATACGTTTTTTATTGTTTAATTTACGTATCTGAACAGGATCGGTGGATCTGGCATGGACCTGAGGAGCAAAGCAAGGGTAAAGCAACTTCTACACGAGAAAAGGACACAAAAATCCAATATAAAAAGAAAAAGCTATGACTTTTTTTAGCTGTTTTTATTGATATTGTCTTGGTTTTCTAATTTGATCTTTTGTTGTTTTTGGGGTTGTTGTAAAGACTCTGCCTGGACCGGTAAGTGATCCTTCAAAGCTACCCAAGTGGAACTATGATGGTTCCAGCACAGGTCAAGCTCCTGGTGAAGACAGTGAAGTGATCCTCTAGTAAGTTATTTTTTCCCGTCTTTTGTTATATGTGAACTGCCCGTTAATTGAAAACTTTTAAATCTTGATGGGTTTACTTTTTTTGATGAAATCGAACAGCCCTCAAGCTATTTTCAAGGATCCATTTAGGAGGGGCAACAACATCCTTGTGAGTTCAATCTTGTCTCCACATAGCGGATTTTATTTATTTTATTTGTATTTCTATTGTATTATACTTCAATTGCCCTTTTTTTTTTAATGTTGTTGTTATTATTATTATTGTTGGCCTTTTTGTTGTTGTTGTTGTTGTTGTTGTTATTGTTATTATTGTTTCAATCTTGCAATGGCTTATAATAAAAATATTTTCTTTAGGTCATGTGCGATTGTTACACACCAGCTGGTGAGCCCATTCCAACTAACAAAAGATATGCAGCTGCTAAGATATTTGGCAGTCCTGAAGTTACAGCTGAAGAGCCCTGGTGTGTTCTAATCTCAACATTCATTATTTTTGCACTTTAATTTTAATTATGTGGAATAATTATGTAATTCTTATTTAGAGTTATATGTGCTTATTGCTCAACTTGCAACTTTGATTTCTTCAAAACAGGTATGGTATTGAGCAAGAATATACCCTGTTGCAGAAAGATGTTAAATGGCCAATTGGTTGGCCTGTAGGTGGTTATCCTGGTCCCCAGGTAATTTTGAACTCCTCAGAATCTAATTCTTGGAATATTGAGTTTTTTCGTTTATTTTAAGAAGTAGAACAGATTTTTAGGGACTCTTTTGTGTAAGAGCTATATGAAGTTCCTAAATCATTGACTACCAATAAGGTGTTATTTGGCTCCACCCCGTTGCATGTGCCTGTACTAATGCTCATTGTTTGTTGTTGGCAATGTGTTTTTAGCAAGTAATGATATTTAATGTTCATTTATTAGTTACAACTGTACCTAGTTGTGTAATTGGAGGTTTCTGTAAAATGGTTCAATAGGGACCATACTACTGCAGTGCAGGAGCTGACAAATCCTTTGGAAGAGACATTGTTAATGCACATTACAAGGCCTGTCTTTATGCTGGCATCAATATTAGTGGTATCAATGGAGAAGTGATGCCGGGCCAAGTAAAATAGCTTTACTCTTCAATTTTCTTTCTTTCTCTCCCTCTAATTAGTATCTGTTTTAACCTTTTCAATTCTGAAATGATTTTTTTATATCATTTAGTGGGAATTTCAAGTTGGACCTACTGTTGGTATCTCATCTGGAGATCAATTGTGGGTTGCTCGTTACATTTTGGAGGTAACGTGGCATACTTGATATAAGAAGATACTACTGCTATTTGAATTTGTTTTGTTGCCTAAATATCATATCTTTGTTTTAACAGAGAATTACAGAAATTGCGGGAGTTGTCCTCTCCTTTGATCCCAAGCCTATTCAGGTATTCAAGGGAGGGAGAATGGGAAACTGTTATTGCTTCTGTGGTCTTCATAGTTACATTTCTCATGTCTTTTATTTGCTGTTTTCAATTGCACAGGGAGATTGGAATGGAGCAGGTGCACACACAAATTACAGGTAATATTTCATGTCATCTTATGTACAAAATACATTATTTGGCATGAATCATCAGACATTATTATTTTTGTTTATATTGTTTTAGTACAAAGTCAATGAGGCAAGATGGAGGCTTTGATGTCATCAAGAAAGCCATTGAGAAATTGGGGCTGAGGCACAAAGAACACATTGCTGCATATGGTGAAGGGAATGAACGTAGGCTCACTGGACGACATGAAACAGCTGACATCAACACATTTTTATGGGTAAAAATAATTTACAAACAGAAAGAATGTCTGTTTACATTCTAATTTGTTTGATGATGTCATCTGAAAACCTTTGATGTCCTTTAACAGGGTGTTGCAAATCGTGGGGCATCAATCCGTGTTGGCAGGGACACAGAGAAGGCAGGGAAAGGATATTTTGAAGACAGGAGGCCTGCTTCCAACATGGATCCATATGTAGTTACAGCCATGATTGCAGAGACCACAATCCTGTGGAAACCATGAAGCAAATTTTCTGCCCAAAATTTGTAACATTGTTAGCCTTTGTGGGAGGATTGTAGCTTTTTTTCTCTTTTTAAAACTTGGCATAAGCAAAAGCTTGTTTCCTATATTTCTGGCTGTTTTGCCAGTTTGCCCTGGTATGGGAGGTGTTGCACCGGTTGGCTTATTGCCTTCCTTGCGCAGTAGTTCTACATTGTGTTGAATAAATATAGTGTTTAAACATCCCAATTGATAACACTATCGAAGGATGAATTTCAGCCTCCTTTGAAATGGTGGTCCAACTTTTTTTATTGTGCTTATTAATATTTTGCTATAGCTTGTACTTTTGGGTCGTGCTATGATCCTGAGCCTCTTTTACTTTTGTCGTTATGATTATTACTAGATTTGCAATAAATAAAATTAAAAAGGTTTCAGTTACAAATAACATGCACCTTTGCGCCAAAAAATTTAATCTAAACAAATATTTAGAATGAAATTGTCACTGCATGTCATTCCTTCACTATATAATATAAAATAATGTAAAAAATTATATACTTGCACTGCGTTACATCATTTTATTTTATTATATAGTTTGATTATATTACATTCTACCAAATGTGGCCTAACATTTTGAAGATCTAGGATTGCAAGCAAAATTGGTGGCCAAAACATTTATCCAGTTTAAATGTTGAGACTAGAGGAAAAAAAAAATTATAATTTTATGACAAGAACAGTAGAATGCTGATAATGCCTCACGGAAGAAACTATTCAGGTGAGAATCAAGCTTATCTGATACAATTTAATCATTACAAATTATGCAATGAATTATAGCAAAAGTAGAGACTTCACTTTTATTTTTTATTTTTGATATTTTCCAAAGTTCCCTTTGGCAAAAATAACTTCTCACAGCCTTATCTTAAAACGACTCAAACCATGTGTATACATGCAACAATTCTTTCATAAACATTAATTTGACAATGGTTGTCTGAAACAAGACTGGGAAGCAATAAAAATGGAAAAAATTCACCCAAACTGGTACCAAGATAGGAGGTTAAGTGCACATATCTACCTAGCCTACCCCCTAAGATACTTTATGCAATCTGCATCTTGAATATCCTATTGAATGCTAACAGCCAATAAGAAGTGTCATCTTAAGAAGCTCTAAACTCAGTGGAAACAAACTTTAAGTGACAATTGGAATTATCTCACATTTTCATATTTTTGCATGCAAAATTTGTTTCTGACTATTGACAGTGTTACATAATGGAAGAACAAAGAATTTCATTTACTTTCAAATATTGTCTACCATAAATATGCAGATCTCAAGCGTTAAAGAGTTTTCTAAAAGGCCCATCTTTCCGATCCTTTGCAGCTTCTGTTAGAGCAAGGAACCTTTTGAAACCTGTTGTCGCAGCACCTCGTCCAAGCGCTGCTGCTCTAGTAAGAACGTCTTCTCGGGAGGCAATAAATCCAAGTGATGGATTTGTAATTGTAGGAGTTGGAGCAACTGAAGCGGCAGGTGCAACTGATGGTGCAATGGAAGGTTGTGTAATTGCTGGTCCATGCTTGTTGAAGTCATCTAGTATACTCTGTTGATCTGCCTTTTTAAGACCCTGGTAATGCTCCACAGTGAGAAAAAAAAAAAAAAAAGGCAGAAAACATGTGTAACTACCTAGATTTCTGTCAAAAATTCATCCCTAATATTTCTGAAACTAAACTTGATCCTCACACAACAATTTAATTGTCATGAAAGGTAATTTTCCACTAAACGATAGTAATTTAAAAAAAAAATGACACACCAAATAGATAACAAAATACATCACTAAAAGACATGAAACACAAACATGCTGCCAGCAATGAACTCATTAAACATGATTCTAACTTGGGCATATCCATAAAATGCGATTTCACAGCAAGGTATAGTTAAAACTTTGTTTTAGCAATGAATACATCAGTAAAAGGCAATTGATTCTCCATATGCTAAACAGAATGGGCAACCATAAACTGAGCACATTACATACAGCAACCTGATTACAGAAAACCATGGGCATTCAGCATGTCCAAAAGTAGTTGAAAATGCGTAATTTATGCATATATGGAAGATGAAGGCTGATGCAATTCTTACTGACATGAAACAAATAGAAAGGGGATAGGGGAAAGTGAAGCCACGAAATCAAGTACATTGACTATCTGATAACAAAAGTTGTCTAGAAATGGAAGAATTTCTCTTCTTTGTCTCTCATCTAGAACAAGATATTGCCATCATTAATTTTCTTTATGATATTTCACCATCAATATAAGTTTTTAAAATGAGAGACCATTGATTGACTTGACAATTACTTAAGAATGATATTTGCAAGTGATAAATCCAGTAGCAGTACCTTGTTTGTGGGGCATAAGTCACATTATTACTTAATACTGGATGTAGACAACAAGAAGCCTTGATTTTTTAAAATGGCCTATATCTAATACATGGCTTATCTATTACTTTATAGAACAATTTGTGGTGCTTTTGTTGTCTTGTTATATGTATACCATTGACATGTTGCACCATCCAGTATTTTCTAGCGTTATGATGCAATTGTAATTTATAGCTTTGCTGAACGGGCTAGCTGTCCTGCATCTGATTTAAGTATTCTTCTCCAATTTGTTTAGAGTGTAAGATTGATTGTATGTTGCTTGACCTTATTATTGAATTTGGAAAATTTTGATTTGTTGGAAAATGTATTTCACAACCTAGTTTTGCATTTATAACAAGCAATTCAACTTTGTCAGCCTGTAACTGATAGAAAGTATTTTGTGGAAGTCTTAAAACAACAGAATATGAAAAGGATTGGAATTTTGTTGTTTTGCTTGTTCTAAGGGTCTATTTATTTGGTAAAAAATAAGGGTAGGAATCGGAATCGGAATCGGAATAGATAATTCCGATTCTTAGTGTTTGGTTGGCCAAATTTCAACATGGAAATGAGACTATGATTCCCCCATCAATTGGAATCACCATTCCCCTTCTATTTTTAAAGAATGACTTTTAATACCTTAGAAAATTAAGTTAAATCAATTATAAATTGTTCAAACATTTAAATATTAATATTTATCTTTTTAAATTTATAAATAAAATATATAAATTAATAAAAATATATATCAAATGTTTGAATAAAAATATTTATCAAAAATAAATAATTTTTATAATAATTTTTTAAAAATTATAATAATATATTTATAAATATATATTTTAAATTATTTTATAATAGATAATTATAATATTAATTTTTAATATATAAAAATAATTATAATGTTAATTTTTTATATATGTAAAATAGTTACAAAAATATTTTTCATAAAAAAAATTTAATTGCTAATGATGTTGATTCTCTAATTCCCATTCCCATTCCCTAGAGAACCAAATACCTCCTTCAAATTTTCATTTCTTTTCCCATTTCCAATTCTGGAGCATGAACCAAATGCCCCCTAAATGTAAAACTGATAGAAATTGCCATTAAAACATCAAAAGAAAAAAAGAAAAGAACAAGCAATAACCTTAAGCTCCAGAATGCGCTGAAACTCCATTGGTGTTCCCTCTGGCAGCAATGCCCTATATGTATCTGCCACAGAATCAACTGGGGAGAGTATAACCTATAGAAAGAAATTTTGTCTCAGAAAAGAAAACCTGTAAAAAAGCAAGACAATTCAAGCTCAAAATAACATAATAAAAACCTTCAAAAGTGCTTCAGCTTTACTCATTTCACGGCTGACAAACTTTGAGTAGCTTGCAGCACTTGATGTCTGTTTCATCAAAATAATATAAAATAAAATAAAATGGTTAAGGTTAACTTGAGCAGTGACAAAAATAATAAGAAAAGCATCACATTTCAGAGTCTATAAAAAACATCATGAACTGAATGGCTGAAACTTGTTCTTTTAATATCTGCTGCTGGACAAGTTTTACATTGCTTTTCTTTCTTTTTTTTTTTTTTTTTGAACTGTAGCTTTACATGGCTTTAGTTGCCCCTCTAACAGAACACATTCACTGAGAAAATATCAATACATTCAAAATCAAATCCAGAGCCAAGAAGTTGGCCACTTCATACCTAATCTTAGATGTACTGAAATATAATATGTGGGACAAATCCTATTAGAATAATCTAAAAATCTACTTTCTAGAACTTTTGATAATTTCAAAAGCCACCCATTCTTTTATTGTATTTGATTGCGAATCTCAATCATATCCACAATTATTTGTACTATATTAGAGCATTGAAAATCCCTTCCACCCATAGATCATCTTTGGCCATCTGTCTTTATATGCTCATTTTCTTTTTCCAAATAAAAGCATTCTCGCTAATCTTGCATAAATACTTGGGTGGTAACCACCAACTTCTCAATATTGAAAACTCTTAAGTGCGTACCCGCACACCAAACAGGGAGCACGATTCAGCATGCTAACAGTTGTCAACCAGCTCATGAACAATTAGATGCAATCTCAAAAGCCAATTGACCAAGAAATTTAAATCTGGAACCAAATCTTTTCAGATGAGTTCATGGGAAAACCCAAATTAATATAGCTCCATGACCTTTTACACAATTGAAGGGAAAACAAAAACAAAATGGAGACATGGAGATGCTACCAATCATCAGATCATTCTACTTAAACTGAGTGACACAAGTACAGGTAATATATAAGGCATCTATCTCCTAGCCACAGAGAGCCACCAAGAAATGAAGTTTCAGAGACTGCTCCCTCCTGTCCTGTTAGATTATCTCACAAACAATATTAAACATCAACAACACAGTTGATTTTGCACTTCTATCTCATCTCAACTGAATATGCAATATTCTTTATTGATATTTAGTGCGATAAAATCAAGTTGCTATAATAGCATCAAGTTATAAATAATGGGTAAATTGCACCAACAATTACTAAACTTCATACCAATGTTCAATATGGCCCAAATGATCAATTTGTTATTATTTTATGATCAAATTTAACTTTATAACAATAAACTTTACTTCGGCATAACTCATTGAAACCTAACATGGCTACATATGAACCATATTTCAATTCATAAACTCTCCTTGTGGGATCCATTGCTTACCATGTCACTCCCTTCTCACATGAAATCATGTCAAAATTTTGATAAGTTACCACTCAGATTAAGCTAATTGCAATAAAATCAAAGTTTGAAGCCAAAACAATAACACATTGATTTTCTGAGGCCATAATTGAAATTAATGCAAAGTTTAGTGACTCTTGGTGAGACTATACCCAATAAATGACTATATGGTTTCCCATTGTCTCTGTACACTCTATTCCTTTTCAAAGTTGTAAAGCCCCTGGTATTAAGTTGTACTTCTTTGTGACGTTCACATGCCTATGCATGCGAGTTAGTTCTCACCACTTATCCAGCCTACAAAAACTTGCACCTATGAACTTAACCCACCACTGTTAAACAGCAGGCCAACCTTCAGATACAGCGAGTATTTTAACCACTATTATAAGACCAGTCATGAGGGCCAAATAAATACATTGCTAATCCAATCAATAAGTTCTTAAAGTGATAAGCATGATTTCAACATTACAAAATTAAAAAAAATTAACTGTTGATTGAGAACAATAGAGGAAACTAGTACAAGGTATTTCATAATATAATACTTCAATGCACAGGTAATAGGAAGCACTGACTCACCTGTCGACCAAGTGAAGGAATCTCTAGAAGAATTGTTTTTACAGCTTGAGTATCTAAAAGCATCTGCACTAGCACCAGTACAGTTGTTATTTCTCAACTATGTGAAACAATCACCAAGAATAATTTGAAGGAAAAATAAATTAAAATGAGTCCTTATTCTCTAACCAATATCAGTCCATCAATTATTTTTTTCAAAATTGACAAAAATACAAAACAACTTTTCTCCATTATGAAATTTGAATATATATATATATATATATATATATATATATAAACTTCTAAAGCTTGAATGTCTAAATATCAAATTTGCAATTTTATCACTTGGATACACCAACTCATGAAACAAGAATTTTCTTATATGTGTAACAAAATGGTGCTTAGTTAAAGATTTTTTTTATTCACTTGATCCAAATAGATTTTTTTTTTCCCATTTAGTTAGCCACGTAAACCAGTTACAGGCAAGCAGCTCCATGATAATAAATATCATGAAATTTCCCACATAAGTTATAGGCAATAAGAATTATCAAGATTCTGATATTTTCAAATAAACATGAATAAAAGTTGCAATATGCATGACAGTTACATCCATACAAGGGAAAACCTGATGAAACATCATTTGACTCATGACTGCTTTATAAGTTGATGCACAACTCCTAGGACATGGGATAAAAAGGAGTGTTATAAAGTTCATGTCATCAAACTATACCTTACATTACATTTATTTTATTTACCTGTCAATTTTATCTAAGCTAACACAGTTATACAGGAAAGAATAAAAGAAGACAATCAAGTGCGCATACTTGTTGGGCTCCAGTTTCAGATATCTGCCTGCATTTGAAGATGTTGGAATAAAATCGTGGACCAAGAGATGATGCCAGCTGTACAAGATAAGAAAAAAGTACAAGAAGGTATGTGCTTAGAGGCATTCAAACCAGTTTAGCTAAATTCCAAAATGCAAGCAGGGAAAATATGAAAACGTTCCATGACCATCGAATACATCTGACATTTGGCTAGAATAATTGATGTGTGCCAAGATTGAGAAATGAAAGCAGAGACATAAGTTATATGGTTCAATTAACTGTTTGGGACCAAGGTTCATAATTTCTGGCATCAATATAAAGAAAAGAAAGTGATTCAATAACAAGTTAGTTCAGCAACTTTTACGAATAGGAAGAAAACATCATGAAAATCTTCTGAAGTTCAGCAGCTTCATAGAACCAGGGTGCAGGAAGCAAACCACTCATCTTTATAATCACCTTATCCAAAAAGTATTGGAAGTGAACTGGGGAAAGAAGGCTTCCAAGCACAGGAATGCTACCTGTAAGAAACATATTAATGCCATTGACATACCTGCAAGAAGATGGTTATTGGTTACAATTGCTTAGTGGAATGTTCATCAGGCCTTGTATCTATGAGCAGAATCTTAACCAAAACGGTGTCTTACTCTGATTGGTCACCGACACTTTCAAGTGTACCCCATGGAACACGTGTCATTGCAGCCATTTCAGCATCAAATTTAGTTTCCAGGCCATGCACTAGGGTCATCAGTGCTTCTGTTATAAGCCCTGAAAACTCCTCCTGTACAAAATGCATTGAATTATGAAGATATAAACAAAATATTCACATGCATAATTTTTTTGACAAAAGTGTAGTACCTCAACTGCTGACATATCCGCCCCAGTTGCTAATTGAGGATCAATTATTTTTGATACACTTTCAGCCAATTCACCTGACTGTCAAACATGAACTGTGTTACAAATTTTTCATGGAACTGTATTAACAGTAGCAGGGATGTTTATCCAAAATTGTATAGCTAACTTAGTGGTAATGTTCCATCAGCAGTGCCTCACTAAATGCCCATGATACTCTAATCACCAATAAGTAAAAGACTTCATTTAGATAAAGAGGAATGAGTGGAGACAAAATCTAATTCCAAGGATCACACCTCTTGCATATACAACAAAGAAGGTACTTTTTAGTAAAACTGGTCTCTCCTGTATTTCTACATAACTGGTGATTAGTTCAGATGCAAAGATCACATACAGAAACCTTAAACTTCTGTGCAATTCAGCCTTTCCCAAAAACTGATTGAAAAAACATGGGGGCGATAAAACTTAGATAAGAAATTATTGAAGCCCTATGCCTTCCAGATATTCTAACATGGAATGGCACACGTCATGTATAATTGCTTTAAAACCACTTCCAAAAACTTCACAGCAATAGCCCAACATAAGAACAAATAGAGAAATAATTACAGGAAATGTCATTAATAAAGAAACGAACTGACCGTTTTTCGGCAGTACTCAGCTGAATTGACAATATAGCAAATCACCTTTTCATCTCTATCAGACATCTGCTCAAAATTGTCAACTGATCAGGACATAATTAGAAGTCAGCATAAATGTGAGACAATTTTCTAAGAAAAAAAAAAGAAAAGGCATGTCAATACCTTTATTTGTCCATCCATGCCTGTGGCAGCTGCAACAAGCCCCGCACCACTCTTAGGTAGTCTTGCCTTAAGCTTTGTGACATATGCTTTGAGAATTTTTTCAAAAACCTAATAACAGAAATGGGGAAAGAATAAAATTCTGAACTTAGGTTTATATATCTGCAGAACTGAGATCAACATATTGGCTTCAAGGTCAGTTGAGCACATTACATTATATTATCACTTATTTGAAATTGTCTTCTCTTACATAGCAACTACATCCACAACAGAGATAACTACGACAAAATTACTGTTATACTGGTGTTACTGTCACCATTAGGACCATTAGCTGAAAAATTAAGATGAAAATATACAATTAATCTATGTGCTTGGTGTTTCATTCTCTATTCTAACAATACCTGCTGTGTCACTGATATGCATTCTGTTGAAAAAAAGACAGCCAGGTCTTTTAACCTAGTCTAATTGATAAAAGATCAACATAATGAGGGAAGGCTGCAAGGAATTCCAAATATATATGTGTTAAAATATATTTCTGAAATAGGTACCTTAAACAAATTCAATAATGTGTGGCTCTTTGTCAGGGCACTGCACCGCTTTAAGCTCCTCTTGATTATAAGAAACAACTACAAGCACAAGAAAGCAGAGTGTCATTCCACTTCCAGTGGGCGTAATACAATAACTCATATAATTAGACAACCATCCAGCATGAAAATTATGAGGCTTGGATATGTTCATATTCTTTTGGTCCAGTCTCAGCCTGAGCCTGATGAAGCCCAACTAATGTTTTGGGTAGGCTTTTATATACATACATCTTCCAAAGCTAGGCAAGTTTGGGCTCAGGAGAAGATTCCAGGCCTGAGACTTCAATGGCTCTAGATATAGTAGAAATGACCAAGCTTCAGTGCAATGGCATAATTCTCAAACAGAAGTGCAAGAGTGTTGTGGGTTAAAGATGCTAATCAGGGGTTACAAATGATAAATGGCATGGTTTTAGTAAACAACTAGATAATCCTTGCAAATTGGAAAGCCCAATTACAAAATATGATGGTATGTAATTTACCTTACAGAGATTCTAAAATACAAATTTTCAACAAACCAAAATATGATAGATCAAATTTTATATCACTGTAATTCCATGTGTGTTGTGAAAAGAAAAATGACTGCATGTCACATATTATTTACCAAATACATTTTTTTACTCTCCAGAAATCAGTGTGAACCAAAAGTATAACAAAGTGGAAAAAGAATGGACAGGAAGTAAATCCAAATACATTTTGTTCACATTACAATATAGAAGAATTCACAAGTCAACATATCACAATAACAGAAGAAGTACTATATTTAATATGAAGTTCAACAAAGAAACCGAAGTTACAAATTCAACTGTAAGTACATTGAAAAAAAAGTCCTAGAAGACATTCTATACTTGCAAAATGACAGCAACCAATTGGGACTGGCTCGCATGGCACAGCTAGAACTAATTCATGATGAGGGAGATGGGTCAAATGCAAAAACGCTCCCTTCAAAGAGCCCAATAATAATAATTATGATGACAATTATGAGGCAGATTAAGATGCACATCTGGCTTCTTACCTGCATACTACTGGATAAGACATTATTCTGACTGCCCTCCTCTATATCCCATGTTTCCTCCTACAGAAAAGAAATTACAGTTCATGGATCAAGCACAACATATAAGTCACATGTTTAATAGTAAGAGACACGAAATACCTGAACAAGTTTGTCCAGGTTCTCCATCAGTGTCTTCTGTTCTAGTTCTACATAAATTGTCAAATGAGGCTCAAAGCAAGATGAAATAATTCCACGGAAGTTGAACTGCAAAATCAATGAACTCAAAAAATTACTTACAACCAATATTAGGTTTATAAACAATCATCCTCAAGTTAATATCATTATCAAAATCAGAATCCAATAAAAAATGACAGAAAAATTCTTACAACATGCATCCATGCATAAAGGCTCATTCTGTCATTCTATAGGGGCAGAGTAAAAGTCAATCTACAAATTCTTTAAGCCATGCAACTGGCCTTGGAATTTATAATCAAATTCTAAGTTCCAGATTCCAGTTGAAGCAACTGGGACATTAGCAAAACAATTATTGCCCAAAAGAAAGCACAATACAGCAAACATGCTCAGGAATCACACATGTAATGCAACTGCATGATATATTAATTACCATATGTAATTGAAATGGAACAAAATTATAGGAAAAAAAAAAAAAGGAATTTCTACCCCAGCTCCTGGTGCAGATAAATCTTTACTTCCATCCTTCTCCTATAAGCACAAAACCAAAAGAGGCAATAGTGAGTTAATAATACAGAATTAAAAAAATATATATGTATCTCTATCATGATAAATGCAGTACATACTTCAGCCCCACTTCCTTGGTTAGCAGCAAGTTTTCTTTCGTATTTCTTTCGTATATCTGATACATTTTGACTATTACTGTCCCTGCCAATTTCTTCAATTTCATTCCCAATCTCCCTACTTCTGGTGCCTCCTCCAAATTTTTCTGCTAATTCATCCTCAAATTCTAGAGTTCGTTGTAGTGCCTGTGGACAATTATCAAAACAAATATACCATCAGCAGAAGTGAAACTGGCAAGCAGAAACCAAAGAATTACTGAGACAAGAAAGCTCATCATCATGAAAAATCATTTATGGCTACTATTGCCAAAACTACAATAGATAATATTCCATAGCACAAAAGATTACCATAAGAGGAAACAGCTAGTCATTACTTGAAATTGATCCCAAAACCTAACAATGGTGCCGGGCACTTTAAGGGAATCCCTTATAGTAGAAATATGCAGCACAAAGTAATACTTAGCAACAGACTTAGTGTCATTGGCAATTCAGATACAAAGTTCCATGGGGCTTACATTTTTTCAAACCCAATAGTTTTACAAGATAGTAACAAGCACATCTTAAAACAGTTGGGAAGAGAATGGAATTACACTCCACAAAATATAGTGTGTTATCTTAAAGTATGTTAGCCAGACCAGAATTTCAAAAAAATGTTAATAAACGAGAATGGATGCAGCCTTATAACAAACAGTATACAAACCATAGGAAAAATGCGAGGAGAAACCCAACCAAAAAAATAAATAAATAAAAGACAATAATTAAGGAGCAGCAGCAACAATCCTTTCAAAAAGAAAAATAAGCAGCAACAATAATATAAAAGGAGCTCACAGAGTCTTACCAACAACAATGTTCCAACATCTGGCTTTTCTTTCAGATTATCAAGTATCCCCTCTAGTTGCTTCCTGGAAATGAAAAACCAAGTGAGACATTTTACAGTATATTACCATATTCTCCTGTTAAGAGTGTTATTCATGATCCTTCCAATATATAAAGTCAGATGCTTGGTGCATACCTTGTTTTTTACCTTCCCATTCTTCTGTCTAAGAATATTTAAAATGTTGAACTTAATAATACAGCTAGATAATTACAGTTCTATTGGGCTTATATAAGTTGATGTTCAACCTAGATATGATGAAACTACAAAATAAATCCAACGAGGCTGATAATTTATGTAGTTATGGAGCAATTACATTTTACTTTTGGGACCATATGCCAAAAATAATTATATGCATGCTACATCCAGGTAATAGATTGATTGCTATTAATTTCCTCATGCAAACCAGGGGGTTAAAACTTAAAACCTTAAATGCATGACCTCAAAATTCTCTCATTTTCACCTTTTGTAATGAGCCAAAAGCTCAAATGCAAGCAGGGCTCTTTAAAGGAAATCATGACACAAGAAACATAACCCATTCAACCCCTATAACTTGTCATGAACAATTTGACATATGCATTTAAACCAATCATATGATTAAATACTTCTTCACCATTTCTTTTTCTTTGCACTTTTTATGTTCTTAAATATAAAATTTAACCTCCAAATTCATGAGCACATGACATGCAAGGATAAGAACAGGCAAACGATTATGATTTATGTTTAACTAAATAATTAATTAATAGTGTAAAATAAGTGGGTTTTCATGGTTGACAAGTTAACATGGGCATGCCCATGGGATGGTGTGGTGTCCTGTTGGATCTAGAGACTGGGATCTTACTCAGTTCCATAGCCCTTTTCAGGTCCCAGGCTGGTTCTGTTATATACCAATCCCAGTTCCAAAATTCCTTAGAACTTTTAATGTAAAAGAAAACCCAAATTAATGTAATTTTCAACAACTATTAGGATTTGATACCAAGAACTTTCAAAACCTACCTTGTCTTCTTACAAAATTGGATACAAAGCCGATAAGGAACATGCCACGATGCGGGAAAGATCTTCCAAATCTCCTCATTTGTTCTTATACGACGCTTGATCCATGCATACCTTCGTTCAGTTTTGTCCAGCTTAGCTAGCTCTATCATATTAAAAGAAAAAAACTGAAATTTCAAAAGAAAGCTCATGCACTAAAATATGAACTCTTAGGCGTTAGAATGATACAGATGAAAACAAATGAAACAGTTAAAAGTTACATAAAACAAGTAGTACAAACCAGCTCCTTCAAAGATTTGTTCATATGAAGTAAGCTCCCTACTGCAAAAATTATTTACCAACTCTTCCCTCACAGAAGGCTCTAAAGCATCAACAACCAAACATGCATCAGATAAGTGCTGTAGCAAATTTGTCTCCTCAGTATCTTTCCCAGTACCTAAGCTGAGAAAAAAAAAATTGAGGAAAAAAGTGAAAATGAAAAAAGAAGGCACTGTCATATTCCACTTGCTTAAAAGGGATAACTGATAATTAAAAAGAAGTCAGCACTTGAAACAAAGTAAATGTCTTTGAAGCATCGTTATTCCTTCCAGAATTGTAAAACAAGATGGATGATGACAAGTTACTAGACTAGACATGTTCTCACCTCTCATCCCCCACCCCCCCCCCCCCCCCCCCCCCCCCCCCCCCACTCTTCCCTTCCTCCTCCTTCCCCTTCCCCTTCTCCTCTCTCTTCTCTCTCCTTTTCATCCATTTTTTTCCTAGAAAACTCCAGTAAAGGCTTCAATTAACAGATGAGATGACCCTAGATAAATCACGTATGAAACACAATACCCAAAGAGTGGCAAAAGAGCAAATTCAAAATCTCATATAAGCTCTTGAAAGGAAAAAGAACCATGCATATCTAAGCACATGGTAAAAATTGGCTATTAAATGAATGTTCTTAACTGAACACTGATCAGTAATGAGAATGGACCTACATCAAAATATATTTTGGCATCCGAATTTCAGCTGTAATATTTAAAGGCACTACTTATCCAAATCAAGACATAACATTCTTCTAGCTCTATGTTCATTCACATGCTATAACCCTCATTTAGTATGATACCTTTCATACTTGTATCACTATGGCATGCTTGGTTAAGCTGCTGTTGGTAGTTGGTAGCTAGCAATTGATAAATATTAAATGTTTGGTAAAATCACTTACAGCTGTTATTTTTTATATGTATAATGGCTATTATAAATATTAATTATTTTTTTAGGATTTTAACATGTTAAATTCATATTATTTATTATTTGTATATTCAAATTATAATATATAATATATGTAATAAATTATATTATTAATTTTTATAAAAATTATTTTATATTTACAAATTTTGAATATTAAGAATGATATAACTACATGTAATAAAATTATATACACTTTCTTTATAAAAAATTTACATCTAATAATAATAAACATTGAAATATGAAAAACATAGTAATATATAATAAATTTGCATATCTTTTAAAAAAAAAAAAGTTGTCCACGAAAAATTAAGTAAAAAATATGGTGAAAAAGTTAACATTCTAAAAGCATATAAAAAATATAGCTGCTAGTTTAATTTAAATAGATAAGGATAATTGAGTAATTATCTTTACATACATAGGTTAATATAGTAATTACATTTAAATAAGTAGAAGTAATTCGTGAAAAGCTCCAAATTGGAGCTGATGTGAAGGTAGCTAATAGGTATCCTAATAGCTATCAGCTACTGTTTGAAAAATATAACCAAACAATATTTTTGTAATTGCTGAGAATTGAATAGCTGTTAGTTGCACTTGAACAGCTATGTCAAACATCCTCTATATCTAAGACTAATGACCAATTCCCCATTTGAGCTCCCATAAAGCCAAGGTTCCCTTATGATGGCAAGACTATCCAAAAACTTCAATCAAAACCAGAGTAGAAAAGACTCATTTTCTATAGACTATAACATCAAAAGAAAACAAACAAGTAGCCAGGCAAAAGTTCATAAGAATGAATCCTTAAACCAACTTGGCTTCAACCAGAATATAAAAATAAACAAGTTAATTTGGTTCATCATTTGGCTCCAGTATCATCAGTATAGAAATGTGAAGATGAAGACATAATCAAATTTTCTTTTTTTTTTTTTTTAAAAAAAATTCCTTTAGGGGAAGGGTTTGGGTAGTGAACCCATAGATCTACCTACAATTACCGGGATTAAAGACATATTAGCTTGAGCTGAACCCAATTGATAAATTTTGATCACCTCTGATTACTAAACTTTTCATAAATCCAGAAATTCGTATGATGAACATAACTATATAGCCAAAGAAATAGTGTAGTAGATGACAACTTATATAAACCCATAGCCCCCCAACTCAATTACCTAAAGTTAGCACTAGTTGAGCTAACCCCAATTGGCAAAATTTTTATCACCTATTACTGCTCAATCTGTTGTTAAAATCTAGCAATTTATATGATTTGCAGAATTACATGTACAAATGCAAGAGCATTGGATATTTAAATCATCTTATCAACAATTTAACATATCAATGTCAGGGGATCATTTAGATCTGTAATTTAGGGGGAGGATCATTTAAGAGACATTAATAACAGGTTATTGTGAGGCCAATGAACTACCAAACAATTTAAAACATTTTTATTTTGCTTCTATATACTCTCAATAAGTAAAAACTATACACATACTCCACCATATTCCATCATATATAGAGCTGAAAAAAGACATGGGACACCAAATAGTAAGAAAATTTTCAAATAAGAAGTTACTAAGTATAAACACATCTTACATTTCCTAAGAAGTCACAAATAAAGCCCATACCTTGAAAAATCAGAAAAAACATGTGACTTAAGTATTTGCTTGATATTTTTGAACTTCTCTTTGAGCTCTGTGATCTTTGGTATGTCTCTATATGCTTCAAAATGGCTGCATAATTGATTTACAGCCTGCAATAAATCATGAACCAAAATCATCAAAACATAATTGTGAAATTTTTTTTTTAAATGTCAAAAATGTCTTTATTTGATAAGAAAGATAAAAATGCAGTCCAATATGTAGATATTGATATACTTGTCAATATAAGTGAGGATTTTTATAGTTGAAAAAGAAGAAAGTATTCTGCTAGAAAGAAGAAAACAAGAACTACATAAATGCATTGATGGACTGAATGGAAGACATTGTGATTCAATAGGTAAGGACCACAAGATCATAGAAGTCTTAAAGCGTGATTTCAAGATATACCCATTTCACAACAGATAAAAACCAATCCAATACTATTAATCACAATTATGTGAAATGACAGACCCCTGAATATCTATTGAGATTGCAAGTTGACAACAAATTTTAACAAAAGAACATAGATAATGAAACAATCCTTTTTCAAGTATTACAACACACACAAGTGGCTCTCTAATTTCACATATCTAGATCCATCAATACTGAAGTTTCAGAGGATATAGAGCTCTTCACTGAAATGTCACTCTCAACAAGTAGAAGAAAAGGTGCAAGGATGAAATTTATTTACAAATGCCCTAAAATAATAACAAGTTCACAGTTCATGGAAAACCAGACAACCAAGCCAGAGACTGCAATTAGCCTCCAACTGAAAGCACTATAGGTGAACTAGACTTAACAAGCTACAAATTATTGAATATAAAATCCAAAGGGATATAAAATTTAATGCACCCCTTAATTATCAAAATTTTAGAAGTTGTTCCCTAAAAGAGTACCTCCAACTGAGCAGCTGCCTCTTTATATTGTCTTTTTGACGCCATTAACTGAAGCTGCTCAACAGCAGACACTGCCACATAACAAAAAAAATGCCATATTAATTTACAAAAATAGACGTATCTGTTTAAAGCACAAAAAACAAGATTTTACAAATCTCATGAGCAGGCTGGATAATTGCTACAGAAACTACATAAATGGAGTCAAGGTGAAATTCAAAAAATGTAATGGAAATCCTATAACTCAAATTGTATGATAACATCTCAAAATAGCTCTATCATTCCAATTTAATATTGCTTTCAGACTTGGCACAATGAACTACAAATAACCTAGTTTAATAAACATAAGTAATGGAAATGACCATATGGCATCAAGGAACACAACCCAAATGATAAAAGGAGATGACTGACTGACCTAACATCGTAAGACGATGAAGAGCAGTAATAGTAGTTGTTATATGTTTCTTTGCAAAGTCCAGCTTCTTAATGTCACGGCATATTTCCTGAACCATTGTCTCACTCTGCTCAGCTTTAGTTTTTATTTCTCTGATCTTGTACATGAGTTCCTACTTTCCAAGAAAACAAAAAAAGTTCACTGCAGAATAGCCTTTGGGGCAAAACATAAATTTCATTGGCAGACAGAAGCAGTAGGATCAATCACTGAAAGCTACCATGTCAATATAACTCAATAGTTTTAAGAAATGAACAGTTTCTCTGACACAAATTTGGATAACAATAACACAAGAAATTGAGTCTAACATGCTCACCTCTACAGCATGTGTAGCAGCAGCAAGATCTTCCTTGGCCTTAGTTCTAGAATTGCTCTGAAACAAAATATCAAAGCCATCAAAGACCTTAGAAACAAACTTGCAAGAAAACTTTTTTGTAACTACTATCCTTTGTTTGGCGTAAAAATTGCAAGAATTGAGGTAAATTCTTGCAAAATCAGATCAGTTTGGATGTGATTTTATTTCCTTCTAGCAACTATGAGCTTTCCAAATACAAGAATTGATTAAATCAAACTGAGTTCAATTCCATTGTTGTATTTATTCAATTGTAAAGTAACAAGTTAAATGATAAAAAAAAAAAAGGGGACGACCACCTGTTGGCGAACAGCAGCTAATATACCAGCATCAACACGGCGAATCTCACTGTGAATCTTTTGCATAAGCGGTTCAACTCCAGACAAAGATGCCTCTGGACAATAAAACCACAATTTTTCACATTATCAATCAATTATAACCATTGCATCAATTACAGCAGATTCAGCTCAACTAAAATAAAAAACATTACTAAAGAATAACGAAAACAAAAATTAATCTACTACTTAAAACTGATGAACTTAAAGAAGTAGAAGCAAGACAATGCAATAAACAACAGAGTGATCGATAAAGAGAAAATGACCTGTAGGAAACATCTGATTGATGTACTCCAATGCGCTTGATTTGTCCATTTGAATTGAACAAACAGTTTCAAGTACGTCAATTGATCCAAAGCTTTATATGCAAATCAGATCCGAATGGTGAATTGCAGATGCTGCTGCCTTCTGTGGTGGCTCCGGTGACAGTATCGGTGGTTTTTTTTTTTTTTTTTTCCGAAAAGATCGAGTGGATCGTACCGGATCGACGGTTTCTTTCTAAGACTGAAATGGTGGCGGTGGTTGATGACGAAGAATGAGCTCAGTTTCAGTCCAGCCCATTTTTCATTTAGGTGGCCATTAAGCTTCCTAAGTCCATTTCAACTGTTTATTTATTACAAGGGCAAAATGAATTTTTTTTTACACCCCCAACTTTATACTATTCATCTCTAATACCTCTTAATTTTTACTATTTTTCAATTCAATTTTTAAAATTTTATTTTAAATCTAATTGATCTCTATTATACATAAAATCAAGATATTTTATAGATTGATGTTGATATAGACATAAAAAGAGATAGTATAATTGAAAATAACTTTTTCGTAACTTTTTATATTAGCTTTTAATTTTATTTTTGTTATTTGGAAGGCAATTTTTAGTATTTTATATGTTAAAAATCATTTGAAATCGAGTGTTTGTCCATTTTAATATTATATAAGTTAAATAGAATCTAAAAGTGTTAAATTAACATGTTAAATTTAATGATGAAAAAGATTTTTTTAAAAAAAATTAAAGGTTAAATATAAAATAAAAAAAGTTGAAATATGTCAAAAGTTAATCATATAAAGTTCAAAAGTGAAATTATGCATTTAAAAGGTCAAAAGGTGTATTTAGTTCGGTTAAAAGGTGTATTTAGTTCGGTTAAAAGGTCAACTTGCCCCCTAAAGTTAGTTGACAAGTTCAAAATCATCCCAAAATTAATTTTTTAGTTTAATTATTTCACAATTTTTACAATATAACTATTTTATTATATATTTTTTTTATCAAAATATGTTTGACCAATTTGACTTGTATATTCACTCATTATCCTATTTGGTTTAATTAGATAATATAATATTGGGAAATTTTCATTTATAGTACTAAGCTTTTCAATTGAATTCTACTATAATATCCAACTTTCATTTTATCATTTAAAAGTATCTCATCCTTTGTTTTATTCCCAATAAAATGTTCAAATTTATTTTTCAACCAGCACTAATAATGTGTCACACATGTGGAAGTTGACATAGTTAACAAAAAAGTTATATGTCAGAATAATCAGGCATGTCACTTTAGTGGGACACATGGCACATCATCATGCCATGTTTCCCACTTATTTTTTGCTCTTTTAATTTTTTAAAATTAAATTTGGTTTTTCTTTTTCTTTATTATCTTTTTTTTTTTTTCCAATTTCACTTTTTTTGTCACTCTATTTTACATTGAGAACCACTATCTTTCACTTTTCATGTTGCTATCTTTTACTCGACAACCACCATCTTTTATGATGTTCATCTTCTCCATTGAGCAAGCAGCTTTTTCGAACAAAGATTATTTATTGGCAAAATAGTTATATGTTATGTGAATGAGTTTTCAATGGTTTCAACACAAAATTGAGAAGAAGTAGCAATAGTAGCAACAACAATAAATAGAAAAAAAAAATCTAAATCTTTATTTCAAAAGAAAAATCAAAATAAAGGAAAAAATCAATAAAATAATTATAATTCATAAATAAACTCATTTAATATTAAATAAATATAATTAAAATTATTAAATATAAGTAATTGCTATGTAATTTTAACACAAAACTACGTAGTTTTGATATGTTATATATATATAACATAAGTAACAAACCATTTTTAACCCTAAACAAAGTACAAACACAAATTGTTTGATTAGGGGTGTAGACGAGCTAAGGGATATTAAGTAAATAAAATTTAAGTTACTGAGCATAGCAAAAAATAACATATTCATAATAAAGACTATATAGTAAATTTCTTATAGTAATAATAAAACTATGTAATTTTAACAAGACTACATAATTTTAATATTAATTAATATTAATACTAATTAAAAATAATTTAAATTATTAAGACATGTAAAAAAAAAACTACATATGACAAAACTATATAAAATTTAACATAAATAAACTTGAAATTGCTAAGTATAATAGAAATTATAAATTAATACCAAAAATTTATAATTTTTGTATAGATTAGTATTAATAATAAAATTTATATTAAATAAATATAATATAAATTATTTAACATTAATAAAATAATTATAATTCATAAATCAACTCATAAATAAACTCATTTAATATTAAATAAATATAATTAAAATTATTAAATATAAGTAACTGCTATATAATTTCAACACAAAACTACATAGTTTTGATATGTTATATATATATATAACAAAAGTAACAAACCATTTTTAACCCTAAACAAAGTACAAACACAAATCGTTTGATTAGGGTGTAGACGAGTTAAGGGATATTAAGTGAATAAATTTAAGTTACTAAGTATAGCAAAAAATAACATATTCATAACAAAAGACTATATAGTAAATTTCTTATAGTTATAATAAAACTATGTAATTTTTTTTTTATAAAATGGAAGAGAGACTGAGCATTAGATAATGGACAAAGGCATTCTAGCTAGGCTAGCACCCCAAAGCCATATACTTCATGTGCTGCTCACTCCTTAAATATTATTAAAAGAAAAATAAAAGTCAATACATGAAAAGGGACATCAACGTCCGAGAGACCCAAAGACAAAAGGTTAAGAAAATTTATAATTACAATAACTCATAGCATTATTGACCATGAGAGATTGACATTCCACTAGATAAGGCCACCAAGTTAAAGAAGACAAGGAAAAACCAAGAGATGAAAGATGGTCCGCCACTTGATTACCTTCACGGTAGATGTAAGAGACGTGAACCTGCATAAACTGAAGCAAAGAGAGAAAAGCCTCCCATTCATGGCGCACAAACCATGGAACAGCTGAAGATCGCTTTCACAATAAATCAACTATAAGAGTAGAATCGCTTTCTATCCATATAGGAGAAGAAGGTAAAGATGAAACCTTCTTAACAGTGATCACCACAGTAAAGATTTCAGCTTCATAAGCGTAATGAATTCTAAGAGGTGCAACGAATGAGGCTAAAGCTTAACCGAAGCAATCTTTTATGATACCATCAGCAGTAGAAGATCCAGGAGTTGCACCGTCAGACTTTATCTTCAACCATCCTCTAGGAGGATGAGCCATTGGACAGGGAAGATAACAGGTGCAGGGCTTGGGATAACTAATTTTTATATTACTTAATATTAATACTAAGTAAAAATAATTTAAATTATTAAGACATGTAATAAAAAACTACATATGACAAAACTATATAAAATTTAACATAAATAAACTTGAAATTGCTAAGTATAATAGAAACTATAAATTAATACAAAAATTTTATAATTTTTGTATAAATTAGTATTAATAATAAAATTTATGTTAAATAAATATAATATAAATTATTTAATAGTAATAAAATAATTATAATTTATAATCAACTTATAAATAAACTCATTTAATATTAAATAAATATAAATAAAATTATTAAATATAATTAATTGCTATGTAGTTTCAACACAAAACTACATAGTTTTGATATGTTATATATATATATATATATATATATATATATATATATATATATATATATATATATATGAGAAAGTAACAAACCATTTTTAACCTTAAACAAACACAAACCTATTCTTCTTGTTTACCTAGCCATCAACATTCCTTCACTTTGTTCCTTTTTTTTCCTCATCATTAAAACCTAATAACTTTGTATTCTTATCTAATCCATCACTACCATCAACTTTATCATTGCAATCGCTGCCCGCCATTCTACCACCACCATATGGCTATTTGTGTACAACAAATAACCAACCTATTATTCTTATTTACTACTCATCGAACACCATTAGTTCACATCTATAAAGGTATGTCAAACTTAAACATACTATAATAACGATGGTAGTAATTTCATAATTTTTCTTTGCTTAGTAATTGAAATGCTTTGCTAAATTTTGACTATTATGCTCATTTTTAATTTCACTTTCACTTTCTTATTGTACTAGATTTTTTGATGGTTGAAAATTGCTCTTTCTATGCCACCATTTATTAATTTCTCACTTAGATTAGTGACTTCAGTAATGATTTAAGAGACTAGGCAAGTGGAAACAATGTCTAATTTGTGTACAGAGTATGAAAATTTTTTGTATACTAATTAACACTAAGAGTGGTTCCATTTTCTAGTTCAATATAGTCAACAAGTTTCCTTATTGATGAGACAAAACCCAAATAGCTATGAAGTTTGAAACTCATATTATTGAACCACTCTTCTATTTATCGAAAGAGAATATTTACTATTAAAATGAGCAAAAAGAAAAAATAGCAAAAAGTGAAGTTTATTTGGTAGTGTCGAATGAACTAATGTTCTTTGTTGGATATATTTGATGTGACCATTACATTTCACAGAATTTTATGAGCATAATCCTAAATATATTATATATCGACTTACTTAATTCAGAAAAACCAACATCAACTGTGATTCTGTCTCTAAGTTTGACTTTTGGTGCCTGCATCTTTTTACTTTCTTATGTTTTAATTCTTATGCCTAGGTATGTTTTGCTAATTTTTAATTCTTTTTACTTTCTTATTTTTACCTTCTTTTTTAATTTATTGGAATTTCTATAACAAATTTATTTAATTAAAAATAAGGACCTTTGTCTTTTTCTTTTTTTGGCTATTCTTGATTAAACATATTTGGTTAGATTATTATTTGAGTTAATAAAAATTGTTTCATGTTTTGTTCTATCTTACCTTGTTGGATTATTGTTCATTTTTCTTCAATTACTATTATTATTTTTTCTTTAATTGTTGTTGTTTTTAGGGTTGCTATTGTCTACATTTTATTGTTAGTTTATGTGGCATTTTATTGCTTTTTTTGTGGTTGCTATGGTTGTTTCTTGTGGTTATTGTCTACTTTTTTTATGACTGGTGTCTGCTATTTTTTGCGGCTGTATGTGTATTTTTATGCATGTATATTAAGTGCAAATGTCTAATAGCTCTTTTTATTTTTTTTTTGTTTTTTTAATAATGAGTAACTTGTGAATGAAAGTGAGAGGTTGAGGTTGAAGAAGTTGGAGGAGCTAATCAAGAACATGGATTATATATATATATAGCCTAGTATTGATGACTAATTAGATTTGTGACTTTATGTGTGGTGACTAATCAGAAAAGCACCTTGTTTATTTTGTTTTATTATTAGCTTTTGATGGAGACCCTAAATGTTTCTTGACTTTTTGCATTTTGTTCTTTTTTCTAATTCACCATTTTTATATCATGTTGAACTCGATCTATATATACATGATGCCACATTGAAGTGGCAAGAGTTGTTGAATTCTACTACCTAATGCATTATTTTCTTTCTCCCATTTTTTTATAAATAGGATTGAATTGTTATTGAAAATTTTATTGATGGGCCAACTAAAATTTATTAAAAATTATATAATATTATTTTAGATGAGTTTATGGGCCAATTAAAAAATTACATAATTTTTTCAACAAAAGCTATTGAGTACTAAATATTCAACAAAAGCTATTGAGTAATAAATATAATTTTATTTAATAATAAAATTTTGTCGATTATATAAATTCTTGAATACTCGTTTTTAACCGTGCCGTACCTATCAGTTTCGATAGAACTGAATCCTCATATTGAACCATCCCGAAAAATGTGATGGTACTATTACAAAGATTTTAAATTAGGTACTAGTATTGGATATTTTATTTTTAAAATTCCTAAAATATAGTACGGTTATGGAGATTTTAAATCTTCGAATTTACCTGTACCATGCTCACTTTTACTTAGGATTATATTCTCAAAATTATAAAGTAGTACTCTGAAATGCTTAATTGTATATTTTAATAGAATAATTCTAAATGCATAAAAGCATAAATTTCTAAAGATTGGAATAATGCCCTACTATATTATTAGGAAAATCAGTAAATAAGATAAAACATAATTTTTTTAATTATTATGAGAAAAGCCTAAAGTGGTAGTAAGAATATTTACATTTATTTACTTATAAAATATGAGTTAAGTGGAAGTTATTTAAAATTCATCAAAAAATAAATTATGCTTTTGATTTTCTAAATAATTTTGTTTGATATTCATTTTTATTTTTCTATTTATTTTGTATCTCCTTCTGCATTTTTCTTATTATTTACATTTTTCTTATATATATAGACATTACAAAATGTCTTGTGATTTGATGGTTATGACTCAAGAGGCATGAGAGGATGAGATGACAATAAATACTCATTAAGACATCATGTTGCTGCATAGTTAGATTAGAAGGTGCAGGTAGAACTTGTAGTTGTACCTTTTTACACTTTAACTATGAGAGAAAATCATGGGGAGCATATCATTATGGTGGTTCTTGTGATATATGAGACTACATTCAATTTTCATGTTTCTTTAGCCCTAACCTAGTGCTGATAAGGATTTAGAGATATTTTTTGTTTCTTGTCCATGTAATCCTATAATGTATATAATTGTGGCAGTTAGGGTTACTTGGTTAAAGTTGGTTATAATTTTTTTTTGTGTAAATAGCTTGTATATATTTAGTTGTAATCAATACTCTATCTTTTTGCCTAGATGTACATAGAAATGTAAATATTCTAAGTAATAAGTGGTAGTTTCTCCATCGTTCTCCTTAATGATGTGATATATATTGCTTTTTAAGACTTGATGGTATTTATGCTAAGTATGGACATGATAATAGTTAATTTTAGCCATATGTATAATTTGAGTTAGAGAATGTATAGTGGAATGAATTTTCTATGCAGTTGAGTATTTTACTAACTGCAACTAAAATTGTACTAAATAAAGTTATACTATTTGGATATCAATTGTAAGAGTGGTGCCTTGCCTTATGATCTTTCTTATTAGATGTTTTGAGTGTAATAATTCAATAAGGGTGCTAGTAGGGTAAGGTGTCATAGTCCCATACAAGATGACAAGTTGGCTTAATTGCTTAAGTCAACATGATAATAAATTGAATATTCCCATTATCTTAATAACTCTATACAAATATGTCTCTTTATAAGAATGAAGGATGCGATATGATTATGGCATTTTTGTTATGAACATCTAAGCTTTGGTGGTCTAAAAATGCATTTATAAAAGAACATAGTGATAGGTTTTCCCCAAATCCAAAATCCTTCATAAGCTTATGAATATGCATTGTTTTTAAATAACATCAATATACTTTTCATAAATGAAAATCATGGAGAGTTAAGAAGGTGTTGGAGTTGGTTCACTCATATATGTGGGCTCATTAATCTAACTTTGAGTGGCTATAAAGATTATTTCATAATGTTCATTAATGATTATATCTGGAAAACTTAGATTAGTTTTTGCAAGAGAAGTGTGAAGCTTTCTTGGCTTTTAAAAACTTTGAGGTACTAATTGTAAAAGAAGTAGCCATGCCTATAAAGACTATTCATAATGATCATAGTGAAGAATACACCTCACAAGAATTTATAAATTTTTATAAGAAGAATGGGGTTTAAAAGTAGATTACTATAGCTTATACCCTCAAATAAAATGATATTTCACAGTAAAGAATCATACAATCATGAACATGGTATGGTCCATTTTGGTAAAGTGTAGGATTTTGAGAAGTTTTTAGCTAAAAGTTGTCAATTGTAGCATTTATGTATTGAATACAAGTCCTATATGCTTGAAGAAGTATGGAGTGAAAGAAGACCAAGTGTCAAACACTTTAGAGTTTTTAGTTGCATAACAAATATGCACATTTTGGATAAAAAGTAAAGAAAGCTCAATGAGAAAAAAGAAAATGCATTTTTCTTAGTGTTAATGAGTAATTAAAAGCATTTAAAATGTTCAATTACCAAGAAAATTATCATTAGTCATAAGGTGAGTTTTATAAAGAGTGGTTCTAAATTTGAGATATAGATAATGCTAAACAATAAAAACAAGTTGATTTGATTGAGAAGAAATGTAGTATCCTTTAATGCATAACCTATAGAAAATAGGCAGTAACCAACAGTTAATCACTATATTTTAGCCTTTGAAATAAAATATGAATGATCTTAATGAGTTAGCAAAAAAACTTGCATGGAAGACGAATTTTGAGGCAATCGAGATTAACCAAATTATAGATTTATTTACTCATTTTGCTCTATTTTTAAATTATGATCTTATAACTTTCAAAGATGCTTTTAAAGAAACAAAGTGGTGAAAGACAAGGGACGTTGATATTGCAACCATCAAAAGAAATAGAACTTAAGTGTTGATGGAGCTTTCAAAAGGGCAAAAGAGCATTAAAGTCATGTGGGTGTATAAGACAAAACTAAAGTAGAATGGCAAAGTCAACAAATTTAAGGCCCATTTTGTCTCTAAAGGCTATAAGCAAAGTTCAACATTGATTATAAAGAAGTTTTTACTCTTAATGTAAGGCATGACACAATTATATTAGTGATCACATTGCCAGCATAAAACTCATTGGCTATCTTTTAATTGGATGTGAAATCAACATTCTTGCATGGAGACTTGGAAGAATAAGAATTTGTTAACCAACCTTTTGGTTATATTAAGATTGGAAGTAAGCACAAGGTGTATAAATTGAAAAAGGCTTTATACATACCAAAATAAGCTCTAAGGGCTTGGTATAGTTGTATAGAGGTGCATTTTCTTAAGGAATATTTTGAAAAGTGTCCATATGAGCATACACTTTTTGTCAAACCTAAATATGGAGGAAAGTTTTTTAATGTATGTTTGCATATGGATGCTTTAATTTTTCTTAGAAATGATAATGCCATATTTAAAATATTCAAATAGTCCATGATGGTTGAATTTGATATGTTTGATCTTAGAAAGATGCATGATTGTTTTGGCAATAAAGTGATGCAATCTATTGGTGGTATCTTTATTTTCAAAAGTATGTTTGAGAAATATTGATTAGGTTCTAAATGAAGAATTTTAATTCTATTATTACATTTATTGAAGTTGGATTAAAGCTTATTAAAAATCCTGAAGGAAAGAGACTTGACAATACTCTTTACAAGCATATTATCAAGAGCTTGATGTACTTGACTATTGTAAGGCCTAATATAATGCACACAGTAAGTTGGTCATTAGCAGGTACATGAATTATCCAAAAGAGTTACATCTTCAAGTTGCCAAAAGGATTCTTTAGTACTTAAAAGGAACCATGAATTTTGGGTTAATTTATAAGAAGGGAGAAAAGTCATTTTTTTGTATTGATAATAGTTATGCTAGAGATTTAAATGATCAAAAGAACACTTCATGATATGTCTTTATGCTTGGCTCTGAAGCTGTTTCGTGGTCTTTAAAGAAGGAAGCAATCATCTCTTTATCAACAATTGAAGTAAAGTTTATTGCTATAATATGTTAACCTATTTAGTTGAGGAAAATTCATGATGTGTTGCACTTAAAATAAGAAGAAGGCATTGCAATTTATTGTGATAATAGTTATGTCATCAAAATTTTTAAAAATTTCATTCGACATGGAAGAAGCAAGCACATAAATGTGAAGTTTTATTTTCTAAAGGATCTTACAAAGGTTGGAATTATTAATCTTTTTTCTACTATAAGAGTGAATATTAAATTGTTGACATAATGATCAAGCCATTAAAATTGTCTATGTTTCAAAAGCTGAGGATACTATTTGGAGTTTGTACACTTGGTGGGTTTCATTGACTTAAATGCTTAAAAACTTTCAGTTTAAGGGAGAAAATATTGAGTCACATGTGTTCTTGTCTATGTTTATTTAATTTTGTTGATTATTATTCAAGTCCATAGATATTTATTTATTAGTGTAGTAGTGTTTTGCTAATAGTTAGCTTGATAATAGAAAAGTTTGTTTTTGCATGCTATGTGTTTCTTTTTGTTGTTGATGTTAGTAGTTAGAAAAGTGTCCAAGTGGTTCCTATTTTATTCTTTTATTTCTTGTAATTAAGCCTATTCAAAGACAATTGATGAAAGAAGATATGTGCTATAAAGAAATAGATTTTGCCGCCTCTAGATCCATCTAATAACAATTTTCTCTAAAATCTAGTCAATACATATGCTAACTATTCTTAAAATGGCAAATCATTCTATGGCTTTTTTTTGTTCCAGAATAATTTCTTAAGATTTTAGTATAGGATTAGGTTTTTGATCAAAGATTAAAAAAGTTTTCACCATCTTTAGATAGTAACACCCACCTACCAACAATCATCACCTTCTTTTGTTTGGATTTAATATGTTTTTTTAAAACTTATTTGTTTGTCTATGTTAATGGTGGCTCTTGTTAATTAGTTATAGTGAAGAATTATTGGTGGTGATCTAAGGTTAAAATCATGTTATGGTTGATGGCAATGATAAAGGTATTAGTGAAGATGATCCATAAATCCAAAAATATATTTACTTTTTAAAATTAATTACTTTTTTTTTATTAGATTTAAAGGAGAAAATAAACAATCACATTGCTATTGTTGAATTGAATTGATTGAATGCATATTTGTCCTTTTAAGATTTTATTTTGGTTAAAAGTAAGCATTTGGATAGTGTAGAAAATGAAAGGAATTAAGAGAAAGTTGAGTTGTAGAGAGTGTGTATGTGTTTGGGTTATATAAGCTAGCATGCCTTTGTAAAATTATCATGATTTTGTGAAAGAGTTTATTCTGTTCTTGATCCAATGTGTGTGTTTTGTATAATTCAAAAAAGAGAGTTGAAAAAAGAGAAAATAAATTTAATTTAATTAAAAAATTAAAGAATGAGAGATAATTGGTGGGAAACATAGCATGCTGTGACACTAAGTGTCTACTAAAATGACATGGCACCACATGTGACCTTTTTGTTAATTACGTCAATCTACATATAAGTGTCACATTATCATTATTAGCTAGAAAATGAATTTGGACACTGCATTAGGAGTAAAAAAAATAAAATAGTTTTAAGTGACATTAAAATTTGGATACAATCATAAGACTTAATTGTAAATCTGAATATTATAAAGAAAATTATTTGAAAAGGAACTTTAGATTTTATATTAAAAAAACCTTATCTAATTACAAAAGTATTTGGTATAGTTGTACAACTATATGAATAGTGACATAGTTGACCATGTGGTCCTAAGTGACATATATTAATATGTGACCTTACTTATGTGGAAAAATGAGTTGGCACATAAAAAGGAAGGAAAATATACTGTTTTAAAGAAAAAATGACATTAATTTAGGAGGAAAAGGGTATTAATATTAGAGAGAAAATTAAGGTAATTTTGGAGGAAAAAGTGAAAGTCTTTTGTGTATATATAGTTGTGTTATTACATGTTATGACTTTTTTTTCCATTTTTTGTCTTCTATAAATGTATATGGATGGATCTGTAGAGGTGTAAATTATTTTGAAAAGTAAAAAAAAAAGGTAAATTCATAATCAAGTTGGTGAAAACTACAATATCTTTACTTGAAACACTCAAGTAAGTATTCATTCCTATTAATAAATGAAAATTTGAATGAGAAAAATTTTATGTTAATAGTTTGATAATAATGTATAGTTTATTATTTTGATTAGAAATGAGAATGTGACAATAATTTTATTGTTGTATGAAATGTAGGAATTAATGAATTTAGTAAGTTAATAGTAGTTTGTTTATTCTTAGTATGATAATTATTTTTAATATATCAATTTAACTGAAAATAAAAATATGATAATAATTTTGTTGTTATGTAGTATAGGAAATAATGAATTTCTTTTATTAGTAATGTTAAAATAATTTTGAATGAAATATAATTATAATAAACATCAAATTTCTCCATATTTTTTATTACTAGTAAAAATATTAGAATAAGAAGAGTATGATATTCAGATACACACACACACACATGGTGGAAATATTGGAATAAGTATTATATTCAAGTAAATATGTCTAATAAGTGACTAAAAAGTTTCATCTACTGGCTAGAGACTCTGGTACCCGATAATTTCTTCATCCTTTTCTTCCTTTCTTAGTTTTCACCTACTAGCAAGAGACTCTTTGGTTCCTAAGAATTTCTTAATATATATATATATATAGTGGAAATATTGGAATAAGTATTATATTCAAGTAATTATGTCTAATATCCCTATAAATGACTAAAAAGTTTCACCTGCTGGCTAGAGACTATGGTACCCAATAAATTCTTCATTCTTTTCTTCCTTTCTTAGTTTTCACCTACTAGCAAGAAACTCTTTGGTTCTTGAGAATTTCTTCCTCTTTTTTTCCTTCTTTTTCTATAGTTTCTTAGTTTTTGGTACATCATTTCTCTCTTTCTTTCCCTCATATTTTTGGTAATAGGTATCTTCTCTCTCTCTTTTTAAAAAAAAATGAAGCTTGAAGATAGTTTTTCTTCAAGCTCTTTTCTTTTAGTGTTTTTGCAATTAGTATTAATGGAACATGATTTTGGTACACTTTTGGTTATCACATTCTTATTGGTTTTGAGGTCTTCAATGACTTATGCTTATGTTATACTATCATTTATCATAAAAGTTAGAATAAAAAATTATAAAAAATAATTAATATTAAATTCTTTGAGTTGCCCCCATGCATGGATTCTAATGGAAACCCTAATGAAAGCCTTTATCTTTATCAATTGACAATGGAACGGGTTAATAAATATGATCAATTCTATAAAAAGTTGGGTGTTATGCATGTTGACAATCTTTGTATACTTCATTCACACAGTCTTGAGGAAAGCCTCGATCTTTGTCTAATGACAATGGAATAGGTTTATGGGTATTATCAATTTCTTAAAGAATAAGGAGGTGTTATGCACATTGACAGTATTGATAGAAGGTAACTTGTTTATGGAGATTTTAGGATAAAGTCTTAGAGGTCCAATAATTTGTGATTTTTTTTTGTTTGTAAAATTTTTAAGATTTGTAGTATTTTGTGTAATATCCCGTGTTTTTAAATAGTTTTATACTGCATCGGGATATGCAGTGTTAATAACTTTTGTATATATTCATGATATTTTATGAGTTTGTTATTTAATTAAAATTGATTTTTAATTATTTTATGTTATGTTAAGTATTTTACGTAAAATTTTCCCGGGAATTATATTTTCGGGGAAAATGACACGTAAATAATTTAATATTGATTATTTTAGATAAGTTTTCAAATTTGCATGAATCCATGCATGATTTTAATTGTTATATTAAAATACATATATATATACATTCTTATATTTAAATATTTTAGGGTTTAATAATTATTTTAATTTTGAATGCATATATTATATAGTTGTATTAAGTTAATGTGTGTTATATATATATGTATATGTATATAATATTAAGTTGATTTTTATATATATGGTGTGTGATTTTTCTAAATATTATATTAATATATTTTAATATAAATTATTAAAGTTGTTAATATATATATATATATAAAATTTGTAAAAATTTACAAAACCTACCCTCACCCCTAACCTCACCTCCCGACGTCCCCTTCCCCTCTTATCACTACGCATGCCGGCCACCTACCGTCACTGCGCCTCCCACCGTGCCACCTCCTTCCTCCAGCCGTTTTGCTGCCTGCAGACTTCCCTTCCGGTGCTGGTGAAGTGTGTTTTGGCGTTTTGGCCGAGAGTTGGCCTTTTCTTCCTCCTTCACGTTTTCGACCACCAAATCCCCTCATTCCGGTGCCGTTGAACTCCTCTAAGGCCATAAAAGACGATTCTAAGCTTCCTTTAAGCTTAAAACTCGATTTGGTAAGGTTTTTGTCAATTTTTCAATTTAGGCCATATTGGATTTTCAAATTTTTTTGAGCTTTTCTTTGTGATTCATGAAAAATTCCTTAACAAAAGTTGCTCCCCTCCCCTTAGCTTAATCTTTATGTGTGAATTTTTGTAGAATTTTTGGAATTTATTTTGATTCATGAAAAATTCCTTAACAAAAGTTGCTCCCCTCCCCTTAGCTTAATCTTTATGTGTGAATTTTTGTAGAATTTTTGGAATTTATTTTGATTTTTGGGTATTTTTGAATATTTTATTATTATTATTTTTTAATGTTTAAAAATTAATTAAATTAATTATGAAATTGTGTTTTATGGTAATCATAGGTGTTAAAATGAATTATAGAAATTTATTTGGAATTTTTGTGAATTTTTATGTATTTATTTTGAATTTATATAGTTTATGTAATTTTGGAAAAATAGGGTTAATTATGTGTTTAATTGAAATTAAATAGTTAATTGAGTTTATTTATTGATATTATTAAAAATATGTTGAGAAAATTAATTTTGTGCAATTATATTATTTTTAGTGAATTTTTGGATTAATTTTAGTATATTTATATATAGGGGTATTTTGATAATTTTACCCTAAATTGGCTAAAAGTGTAATTAAATTGGTTTTAATAGTTATTTAGGGTATAAAAATGATTTCTACAAATTATTTAGTATTTTTAACTAATTAAAACTATTTTTTGTAAATTATTTTCAATTATATATATAATATACGATTTTTCTAAATAAAAGAGTTTTTTTTATCGATTTTTACTGTGTTTTAGGGTTAATTACATAATTTCTACTAATAAAATGTATTTTTATTATATAAGGGTATTTTCGATATTTTGTAAATATTCAGTGAATTGTGGACCTCGGTCGGTGATTTGTAGTTTGGAGTTCGATCGAGGGATTGTGGTTGTGTTCTGCGTTTATTTTCGAAGTGTATTTCTTTGCAGGACCGGCTCTACTCTTTGAGTAGAGAGATGTCCATTTTGTAGGGGAGGTTCTACTGAATTTTTGGTAGAATTCTCGTAAAACGTGATGTCCGGTCGAATTCCCATTTTAATCTTATGTCTAGTAAACTAGATTGAGTCTTTAGAACTTCTGTTGGATTTATTCTGACTTATGTCGTTATCTATTTATTTAGTTACGTCGAGACCGAGGCCTAGTGGACCAGGCCCATTGGACCCATCCCGAGGAGCGCAATAAGTGCGAGTTACTATTTTATATATATATGTGCTCTAGGGTGCATGATTTTAGAAATATATGTTTTATTTTGATTAAATATGCATAATAGTTTAATTAGTATTTAAGTTTATTTTTATTTTACTTTTGGTTTATTATTGGTATATTTTAAACTATATGCATGTTTTATTAATGAATCATGTTTAAAATGTTTTTGAATATATTTCTAGTTTATTTTGTAATTTTATTGGGTTTATTTGACGTATAAATACTCAAAATATACCTGGTTTACTTTTGGTATATTTCTAGTATATATATGGTTATTGTTGCTATTTTATTTAGATTCATGCATCATTTATTTTTATGAATGTATGTTTTATATTTCAATGAAGGATATCAATAGAATGTGCTACTTAGTGGGCAGCACTAGGACCGAGTACGTACCGATACGCCGATAGTATTTAGGCTATATTACTAACCTATTGGTGGATATTGATTGGATTTGATTATTTGATGTGTGAGAAAGGATTTGGGAGTATGATTGCTGGAGCTCGGTTAACTAAGTGTCTCGGGGCCAATCACACTGACAGTCAGACTGTTGGAGCTCGATTGACTTAGTGTCTCAGGGCCAATCTACTGTCCAAATGGAATAAGTGATTATATTTGGAATAAGTGAGCCTGTATGGCTAGAGTGTTGTCTAACACTATCTTTGAGGTTGCGATATTCTAGGGTTCTATTTGATCCTTCATAAATAGTGATTTTCAATAAAATATATATAATGATTTTGTTGCATCTGTGTGCATTTACTTGTATATATATTTATTATATATATACTATTGACTGAGTGCATTGTCATTTAGTATGCATGTATATATATTATAGTAATTCACTCAGTGAGGTCTGACTCCCCTCCGTTGACTATTTTTCAGGAGAGTTATCTTCATCAGACCTCAGTAGCAGGCCTGTACGCCGGATTTCTTCCGCCCCGACTTTATTATGTAAACTGCTCACTTGAGTTTTATTTTATTAATCTAGACACTGCAGTAGTTATGGTTGATTGAGAGATAGTTGTATTATATTTGTATGAGTATGTACTTTAAATATTTGAACTGGATTTGTATTAAAAGTTTATTTATATATGAGATGAGGATTTGATTTAATCTCATTTGGTGGAAATATTATTTTGATATTTATGATTTTATTCCGCTGCATAATATTTTACTTAAATGTGTTGTTATTATTTCTATTGCATGTTTTGTTTTATTTTATTTTAGGCTTGCTACGGGTTTCGGATTCGAAAGAATTCCCATTCCCTAGCACCGATCATGGCCCCTGTTTTGGGTCGTGACAAAGTTTTAAGCAAAAGAATTATGGTAAAATAATGAATAATTTCAAAGGAAAAACAAATAAATCATGTGCATGTCTTTTCTCCTTTGCTTATTGGGTTGAAAGGGAGTAAAAGGCAAATTTTTTCTTGGTTTTGTGTATGCTACTAACAAAGATAAGAAGGACACAAAAAAGTTACAATATGGTCATATTTAAATTATAAAAAAGTTATTTTCACATGTGACAACAACAACCTCATTCAAATATTTGCATATAAAAACAAAAGATGTTATTCATTCAATCTTTTACATGTTAGACAACAAGAAAAATTATTCAATCTTTTACATGTTAGTAGGGTTTATTGTCTCACATCTTGTCTTACATAGCTCAAGACGGACATTTAAAACCAACCATTTAATTTAGTCAAATTATATTATATTAATAATTATATTAGCACAAAGAATTAAAATATCTCTTAAAAAAAGCTTGATGTATTCATCTAATGGAAAATAAAAATATTCTTATAATTTAACGAGTTTATGAATATTAACTATAGTTTAGGATAACTAAATAACATAGGAAATCGCATTTTTAAAACTAGGTTGAAATCCATATTTGTACATAAAATACATAAAATAAATCATTATTTAAGCTTCACAAAATATGTTACTAGTAGTTGTTTTACATTTGGCCAAGTCACTGTTGTTTAATTTCAGGAGATCTACATATACAATACATACGAAAGCAAGGTGAGAAAATAAAATACAAGGCTTTTCGAACAAGGATGTTTGCCAACATGACTTCTAAACTTTGATGTACTCTCATTTAGCTTAGGCCACCCATTATCAAGTCTTGTTATTTGAAAAAGTTTATAAAATAGAATAAAATGAGTACAGAAAACTTAATGAATAGATATTTTAAGTAGAAAACAATTTGATTACCAAATGCAATAAACATCTCAAATCAGCATACTAAAGTAATTAAAATCAATTTATAACCCACTTTAAATAGTAAGGCCATTATTACCTTCAAACTTATACAAACCTCAAGTGAATAAAACACATGCTTTTGCAAATATCAATAGAACATTTCTTATGTATTAACCATCCCTAAATAAACATCACAACCTGACCATAACATATAGGCCAATACAGACTCAATCTCTAGGTACATTTAAAGGTTAACCCTTCGACTACATTAGCATGAAACAACCCTTCTCCCTTCATTGTCCTTTAATTAAGTGCCTTGTTGTTTATAGTCCAATAACAACCAACACAATCTCAAATGTACATATATCATCTCAGTACATTCATGTAACTCATATAGGGTGGTAATACATAAATAGTCAAAATACCAAATACCAAATCCATCAAATAAACAGTCAAAATATTATTAACAAATTTATAGTTTGACAAAGCATTCAAAATGCATCTATTTCTCACCAAGATTCAAAATAATAAAACTAAGTTGAATATAAATTCAATTTATTCATTAAGTAACTTAAATAATTTCAAATCAATTAGCAAACAAAAAATGTAGAGTATCAGTCATTTAACATGTGAATTTATAAACATTATTGTTTCAAAGCTTATATCTTAAATAAGTAAATCAAGTTGTAACCAAGCTAATTTTGAACAATTTCAATATATCTATTTAGATCCAAAAATTAACATTTAAAGGCTCATCTTATTGCTAATATAAAAAGAGTTAAAGGGCTTGAATATCTACTCATAAAAATAGCTTTCAAAATAAACATAATTTGATCACCGACTTGCTTAGTTTGCACCACCACTTTCCTTGCCTTTTTTAGCACTTAAAGCATGAAATTATATTTAAAAATCATCAATATAATGATTTCACATACTGATCTAACCATGCAGTCCCCAAGTAATATGCATAAAATGTAAACTAACTCAATTTCACAAATTTAACCCATTAGCTCTAAAAGGGATATTTTTAGGGAAAAATTCAAAAACTTGCTGCAACTTATAGAAAATGAATTTTGGTCTCAAATTTTAATAAGGCTTAGATCTATATGTCAACTATATGCCATAAAAATTTTGCTTAATTTGGACATGTACAGAGGAAGATATAGGCAGTTGAATACAATGAGGTCATTTTACGTAGACAAATTAAGTAATAAAATGTTTCCTCTTATTACTCAATCATAAAGACTAAATTAGATCAAGCTCAAAGAGGGACAATTTTATATAACTCTTCAAAGTTTTCATAGCTCAACATAAAGAAAAACTCAATTGGGAGCTTCTTAGCTTAATATATGATCAAAACAATAAGATTAAAAAACCTGAATTTTAAAACTCGAAAACTAATGCATAAAAACCCTAATCCAAATCAACCAATAGAATTACTTACCAAATCAATCAATAAGGGCTTTAAGGATGAACATTATAGCCTAAAAGTATTTTAGATCATCAAATTTCACTTGAAAAGCAAGCTCAAACTTGGAGAGGTAAGCAACCCTACTAGTTCTTTCTCTTTTTTCTCTTCCTTTCTTTCTTTTCTTCTATTTACTTAATGTTTATGACTGCCTAAATGAATAACCATGAATTTAAAGAAGATTCGAGGACTTTTTAGGTTGATAAGGATTATAAAATAACTCCTTAAATACTTAATGAAATACTAGAATTTCCTACTAACCTTTAAACTTTCAATTGGTCACTTAAGGACACTTATTTGTTTCAATTGAGTCCATATCATCCTAAACTTTTTAATTCTTACCCTTCACTTCATTTTTATCTCTAATTCCTTTTATTCTTATAATTTTACTCATTTTGAGTGTTATTAAAAGTTAAAAATTCTTACTTCTTGATCGAGTACAAGTCACAGCTTAACCCGATACACTATTCTAACTATATATATATATATATTAGCTTATACTTAAATTCAATCAACATATATGTAAATACAATGCAAATGTACCTAAAGTTAAAGTATGGATGTGACATATTGCATGTTGACAATCTTTATATGCATCATCCATAGAGTCATTGTCACACTCATACCCTAATTCTTAGTACATTAATTGAATAATTGAAAGCTTAAGGATTTATAGGTAACTTAAGCATTTCATTAAGGACCAAAAGGAGTATTTTACATATTATTTAATTATTTTTTTGCGCATGGCTTCTTCCATCATGAGGAGTTTCCATAAGAAAGAAAAAGAAAGAAAGAAAGAAAAAAACACTTAGAAAAGAAAAAAAGGGGGGAAAAGAGTGTTGATTCATTTCCTCTTACAGAAGTTAATTTTTCAATCAAAATTGAAGATCTAAACTACAATTAAGGCTATAATCTTTATCCTAGAAGACTTTGGTGATTGATTTGGTGAGTAATTTTAGTGTTTTGGTTGATTTGATTTAGGGTTCTTAAGTTGAAGATTTCAGGTTCTTAAAGTCTAGTTTATTAGTCTCTGTAATTTGGTCCTATATTGAGCTAGAAAGATCTAAATTAAGTGTTATTTGATGATCTAAAAACTTTAAAGAATTATCTAAAATATTTCCTCTTTGAGCTTGATCTAATTCAATATCTATGTTAGGGTAATAAGAGAAAACATTTTATTTGTCAGTTTATCAGTGTCTTTGAGCAGGTTATAATTCGTTATATATAACTTTATTTGTGGGTGTCCAATTGGTGTGAAATTTTTATATTATGTTCTAGACATATAGATAAAAGATTGATTAAAATTTGAGCTTAAAATATATTTTTTATAAGTCCCAAAAATTTTTCAAAGTCAGCTTTAAAAGCATATATTTTGATTATGTGAACCGGGTTTATAGAGTTCATAAGTTAAAACTTGTCTAAATACTTTTCATATATCTTGAGATAGTAAACTTTAAATTGAGTTTAGTTTGATTCTAGGAAAACTTGAAAGAATTCTCTAAAACTTTATAGTTTTGATAAAGATCTAATTATGTTTTAATAATGGTCTAATGGACCTGTACTTTTTATTGCTCAATCTGTCTGAGTAATTGAGTTGCTTGTAATGCGACCTTCATAATTTTATTTGTGGCTATCGAATGGAAGTGAAATTTTTATTGAAAGTACTAGACATAAAGACCTAGGTCTTGTTAAATTATTTGAGGTTAAAATTCTTTTTCTACAATTCAAAATAATTTTTCTAATTTAGGCTTGAAAATAACTATTTTAGATTCCATGAAGCTTATTTGTAGAATTGAGCTTAATTGCATTTTATGCATATCATTTGGGGGCTATATGGTTAGAGTAACATGTGAGATTATTATATTGATGATTTATAAGTGAAATTGTATCTTTTAGGTCCTGTAAAAGGAAATGGAAGTGTAAGTGCAAGTTAAGCAAATTCGATGAACCAAATTTGTGTGTTTATAGGCCTTTTTGGTGAGTAGATGTTCAAGCTTTTTAAATATATTTTATAATAGAAAGAAAATGAGTTTTTAATGATTTTTTGTGAATTTGATATGATGTGTAATAAATTTTTCAATTCATTTTGGTTACTACTTGAATTACTTGAAGTTTTTAAGCTTTGAAACGATAATGGTTTCAAGTGTGCAAGTTAAATGTATAATTAATACATGCTTTGTTTTGTAACTTGATTTGAAGTCATTTTATTTACTTGGTGATTTAAATAAATTTATGCTTTACATGGTTTCTCTCTTCTTTGAAATATGATAAAGATTGTTTGATTTTGAATGCTTATTAAGCCATAAATGTGATAATATTGTTTTCATTGATTATTTTGTGGAAATGGCATTTGGATTTGAGTATTACCACCCTATATGTATATTCACATTTGAGATTATGTTTTTTGTTATTGTGCAATAAATAATAGGGTACTTGATTATAGGACGGTGAAGGGAAGGTCCTTCCGTGCTAATGTAGTCAAAGGGTTAGCCTTTAAGTGTGCCTTAAGAGTGAGTTTATGATGACATGTATGTTATGGTCGGGTTGTGTTGCTCATTATAGGGATGGTTAATACATGTGAAATGTTGTATTGATGTTTAAAACGGCATGCGTTTTACTTGGCTATACTTTGCACAAGTTTGAAAGTGAGAAAGGATTTGATGTTTTAAATGGATTATAATATGATTTCAAATACTCTATTTTTATCATTTGAGAAGTTAAATGTGTTTGGTTTAGCCAAATTATTTTTTTGCTTGATATATCTATTCATTGAGTATTTGTGTACTTATTTTACTCTATTTCATAAACATTTTCAGATAGTAGGGCTTGATAGTTGGTGGACAGAGTTAAGTGAGTGTGAATAGAAGTTTCAAAATAAGGTTGGCCAACATCCTTATTAGAGAAGGCTTGTTCCTTTGTTTCTTAAGCTTGTTCCTCATTATAGCAGGTGTAAGCATCCAATTTCAGGATAATGGAATATGGATGCGATAGAGGACTCTAATAATGAAAATATTATAAATTGATCTTTAGCACTTTAAGTTTGAAACCTCAAAAGCCTAAAGGCATTTTCAAAAGAACTTAATTGGTTTTTAAGGACTTAATTGCAATGTTTTCTTTAAGGACCTAATTGAAATTTTTATTTCTTTTAGGGTCTTTCTATAATTAAAAGTTAAAAAAAAGATCAGAATTACATAAAAAAATTGAAATTATGTAATTCTGATAGGAATTATATAATTCCGATTGAAATTAACATGTTCCATTTGTATTTTTTATTTTCTAGCAAATAAAAATTTTTATTTTTTGAATTTTAATTGGTCAAAATAATGTGATAAATTCCTTTTCTAGGATTTATTTGAATTTTTCAGGAAATTAAAAATCCTTATTAAACCAAAACTTTATCACGGTGAATAGGAGATGTCACAGTAGGATACATGACTTTAGCTAGGTTCTCTTAGAAGGGGGGACTTTTGGAAAAAAATAATTTTTTGGACCTTTCCTTTTTATGCAGCTTTCCCATAAAATTTTCTTGAGAGGTACTATTCTTTGAAAAAAAGTAGTAGACTTTTGAGAGGAGAAAACCAAGCATTGAAGACCTATTTTAAAATAGCAACGACGATTTATACCACTTTGAGAAGCAAATTAATACTGCATCCATATAATCATCTCCTCTCTTACCCTCTTTTATTTTTTTTATTTGATTATTTTGGTTCTATTTAATTTTAACTTTATTTAATTTTTATTGTTATTTTATTTAATCACTAATCATTGTTTACTTTTGTGTTTGTGATTATGGAGGGAGTTATATGATGAATTCAATTAGAGAACAAAATCCATGAAGATCCATGGAATGTCATGGATTGACTTTTGTAGTTGAATAAAGTTTCTAGGGTTTTATTTATTTATTATTATGTTGTTGGTTGCTTTATTTTGAATTTTTATTTATTTAGTTCTTTTGGGATTGTATTAATTTTTATTTTTTATTTTCAGTAGATCATTGTAATAGCCCCAATAGTGGGAATAATGAATCATGTATGTGTGATTGTGTATTTTTATTTTATTAGTTAATTAGTAAATTAGATTTATTTGGTAAATCTTTAATTAAAATTAATGGTGGTTGTATCAAATTTAAGTTGCATATAATTTGATTAGGGTTAGATATCATTGAATGCATGATTAATGTAGTTTACTTATTATATAGTTTATTTTATTATGTTTTTTTATTCTTTTAATTTATGCATCTTAATAAATAATTTATTTAATTATTTTATTTTTATATTTGATTTGTTAATTTTATGATTTTTATATTATGTTTTCATTTTGTTTATTTTAAGCTCATGATTTTAAGTTTTTTTAGGATTAATAATTAGATTCACCTTTTCTTTAAATAGGTTTACTAATTTAATTAGGATTAGGTTTAATTAATTAAAATACATTTTAGGCCCATAATTAATTAAATTTTAGGTTAGAGGTAACTTAGACCCATTTAGTAAATTAGATATAGGCCCACCTAGGTTAATGAAAATTACTTAGATTTAGCCCATTAAATTTAGCCTTTTCCATAACTTGTAAATTTAAGATCACCTTATAATTAAAACATGTAGAACTAGCCCATTAATTTAAATACTTCATAATTTGTAGATTTAGGCCTATTTTTTGGAATTAAAATAAATAGACTTAGGTTCACTTAATTAAAATTAAATAGGCTCATTAGTCTTTAGGGTCACTTGTAAATTAAAACATGTAAATTTAGTCCATTTAATGAAAGTTAATAAACTTAAATGAATGCATTGTTTATATATTTTTTCATGACTAGTTTGTGTGGAGTTAATTGTTTAAATAAGGATTTGTATGAAATTGCATGTAAATAGAGGATAAGATATTAATTCATAAAGTAATTCTAAATGAACACGAGACTGAAAGAAGTTAGTATTCCATATCCAGAATCTCCTAGTTGTGGTGCTAGCTTTCTTTTAGAGAATTGAGTACCATCACTTTTCAATTTATCTCAGTTATTACCCTAGGTGGCAACTCCTCATCTCTATGCCATGTCTTTGTGATAGTGGTTAGTGTGCTCTCTAGAGCCCCGAGCTCCAATAGTGTCGTGGTTGCTAAAATCTTGGATGAGATCTAAACTTTGCCGTCTACAACAAGGCTTCCTTTTTCACTATTTTATTTTTAATTTACAAAGATTATTATTAATATAGAAAAAAAATGTAATTTTTATATTATCCGATTACTTTATACGTATTTTACTATTTATAAAAATGAATTTTACTATTAATAAATACATATTATTTTAAGAAGTTCTTATTCTTTAAATGTAACATATGAACAAGATTAAATTTTTTAAAAGTGATTAATTTAGATCCTTTTCCAAATATAATGATATTTATAATATATTTAGACTAAATTAAATAGTTTGTTAATGGTTGGTTTTAAATATCCATCTCGGGCTATATGAAATGAGGTGTGACAATTTTGCTATTATAGGTTTGTTAAATGGTTCTTGAAACTATGCTTTTGTTGTAGTTTGATGAAATATTGAAAATGTTTTATTGTTATATTTATAGGATGCCATTGAGGAGGAACCATGGTAGGCCACTTAGACAAGTAAGAGTTGGCCAATGCGGTAGTAATTAGGCAGAGTCTAGGGGTAGTGCTAATATAGAGATAGAGTTTGAGGCTAGGACCCTTATTGTTGAGCAACCTCCCCCTCCCCCACCCCATATTGTACCTGTATTACAGCTTGATCCCAGAATACTTATAGAGACTATTGCTACTTTAGCAGCCTAAGAACAGAGGAGAAGGCCTAGTGATATAATTGAACATGCTAAGAAATGTGGGGCATTCAAATTTCATGGCTCTGTTGATTCTCGAGAGGTAGATAAATGGTTGAGAGCTATAGAGAAAGCCTTTAATACTCTTACATTAACTGAGATACAGAAAGTTGATAATGTGTATGGTCTTCTACATGATATGGTAGATACTTGGTTTACTCAGATTAGATTATTGCATGGAGGTCAGTTAACTTAAGATGTGTTTAGGGCTGAGTTCTGTAGGGAATACTTGATAGAAGCATTCAAGATTGAAAGGTAGAATGAATTCATTGCCTTAAAATAAGGGATAATGTTAGTGCGAGAATATGTGGATAAATTTGAAGAGTTATATAGGTATGCTTTAGATTTTTTCCCAACTCAAGCTTAGAAGTGTTACAGGTTTAAAAAGGGCCCATAAACTGTGTTGAAGAATGAATTATCACTATATGAAGGCCAAAATTTTAGGGGTTAGGTTGAGAAGGCAATCGAGAAAGAGAAGCTAAGGGATGAGATAGAGCAAAAGGGCAAGTTTAAGACTCCAGTTTGGGCAGGAAAGCAAAAAAGATTCAATAAGGGAGCTAACACATCTCAACAAAGATTAGAGGCATGAGGATTCAGAGGCAATAGAGGGCCTTGGATTTGGTTAGGCACTTATAAACTACAATCCTCTTAATTCATTCAAAGCTCTATAAGATAACATGTGGCTAGTGCAGGTAGTTCATTCAAAAGGACCACACTTTATACTACTTGTGGCCGTGTTCAGGAGGTAGGAGATTGTAGGAAGAGGACTATTTAGTGTTTTAAATGTGATGGATTTAGACACAATAAGAGGGATTGTCCTAATCTTGCACAGTTTGGTATTAGTACTGGTAGAGGAGTCCAGAGTACAGTTGGTAGAGGAGGTAGGACTTCTAGATTTGGTAGAGGTCTAAGTAGCGGTTTAGGAGCTAGTGTTAGTCGAGAGAGTATTGCATCCACATCGATATAACCTACTCGGTTTGTACATATAGAGAGACCTTCAGTGCAACCCACGACTTTGTAATGATATAGAGGCAACATCATCATATGACATCATTTCTGGTAGGTTAACCATCTTTGGTGAAAACGCTCATGCTTTAATTGATTCAAGTGTAACTCATTCATTCATTGCATCATCTTTCACATCATGCACACCAAAATAAAAGAGTGTGATGGATAAAGGTTTGGCTATAGATATGCCAGTGGGTGAACAAGTGGTTTGTAAACATGTTTATCAGGGTTATGAGCTATAATTTAGAGGTAAAAAATTAGCAGCAGATCTAGTTCCATTACCATTAAAGATGTTTAATATGATTATTGACATGGATGTCCTAACCAAATATAAAGCACTAATGGATTATTTTGAGAAGAAGGTAGAGTTCCAAATGCCTGTTAGTGGTAAAGTTGTGTTTAGAGGTGAAAGGGGTTTAGATCATTACAGTATGGTTTCAAAAATCATAGTTAGAAGAATGATGAGAAAAGGGTGTGAAGCATTCTTAGCATATGTCATTGACACTGAAAAAGAGGGGTAAAAGCTTGATAGTCTTTATATGGTAAATGAGTTTGTAGATGTATTTCTAGAAGATCTTCCAGGTTTGCCACTTAATAGAGAGATTGAGTTCAGTATTGATTTATAGCCAGGGATAACTCCTATTTCTTAAGCTCCATATAGAATGGCTCCAGTAGAATTGAAAGAATTGAAGGTGTAGTTGCAAGAATTACTTGATAAAGGTTACGTTAGACCTAGTGTATCACCTTAAGGAGCACCGATTTTATTTATGAAAAAAAGAAGGATGGTACATGAGATTACGCATTGATTATAGATAGTTGAACAAGGTGACCTTTCACAATAAGTATCCACTTCCACGTTTTGATGACTTGTTTAATTAGCTGCAAGGAGCTAGAGTATTTTCAAAGATTAACTTAAGGTCTGGGTATCACCAGCTAAAGATTAAGGTAGCAGATGTACCTAAAATAACATTTAGAACTGAATATAGGCATTATGAATTCCTAATGATGCTATTTGGTTTAACTAATGCTCCTACCGCATTCATGGATTTGATGAACAAAGTATTCAAGCCTTATCTAGATAGCTTTATCATTATATTTATTGATGATATTTTGGTGTATTCATAGTCAAATGAAGAGCATGTTTAGTAGTTAAAGATTGTGTTACAGTCATTGAAAGATAAACAATTGTATGCCAAGTTTACTAAATGTGAATTATGGTTAGAAAAGTGGTATTTTTAGGGCATGTCATCTTAGTTGAGGGAGTGTATGTTGCTCCTAAGAAGATTGAAGCAATTCTTAATTGGAAACCACCTACTAGTGTACACAAGGTGCTTAGTTTTCTAAGGTTAGCAGGTTATTATAGAAGATTTGTGTAGAACTTTTCCATTATTGCTTCAACTTTAACCAAACTGCTAAGGAAGAATGTGAAGTTTTTCTGGAATGAAGAATGCCAAGATAGTTTTGAAAAATTAAAGGCATGTTAACTTTAGCACTAATGTTGACACTCCTAGTGACAGGGCTAGAATATATTGTATACAGTGATGCATCAAAAAATGGCTTAGGTTGTGTGCTGATGCAATAAGGTAAAGTGGTAACATATGTTTTTTGACAATTAAGGCCATATGATTTGAACTATCCTATACATGATTTAGAACTAGCAGCAGTTGTTTTTGCTTTGAAGATTTGGAGGCATCACTTATATGGTAAGAAGTGTCAGATTTTCACATATCACAAGAGCTTGAAGTAGATACTAAGTTAGAAAGAGTTAAACTTGAGGCAAAGAAGTGGATTGAGCTTCTAAAACATTATAATTTCACAATTGAATATCACCTAAGGAAAGCTAATGTAGTAGCAGATGCACTTAGTAGGAAGTCCTCAAGTAACTTATCTTATATTCATTATGTGCAAATTCCATTGTTACTTAAGTTGAGGGCATTAAATGTAGTATTAGCTCAGGGTGAGAAAGGAGCATTGCTTGCTATTTTAAAAGTTCGACCAGTGTTGTTTAATAAAGTTAGGGAGGTATAGAGTCAGGATAAACAAATGGTGAAGATCAAAGAGCAAGTCCAATAAGGTAACAGGGTAGATTTTATGATTTCAGATGATTGTACTTTGCTTTATATGGTAGATTATGTGTACCTAATATTGAAGTTTTAAAATGAGAGATAATGGAGGAAGCACACAATTCAGTATATGTTATGCATCTTAGAAGTACAAAATGTACCATACTTTGAAAGATAACTATTGGTGGTCAAGGATGAAGAAAGACATTGCAGAGTTTATGGCTAGATGTTTGGTTTGCTAACAAGTTAGAGCAGAACATCAACACCTAACGAGAATATTGCAACCTCTTCCTATTCCTGAATGGAAGTAGGAGTATATTATAATGGATTTTATAATTGGATTACTTAGAAATCAGTAGGGACATGATGCAGTTTGAGTGATTATTGATCGACTCACTAATTAGCTCACTTTTTACCTGTGAAAGTGAGTTACTTACTAGAAAAACTTTCTAAAATCTATATTAGAGAAGTGGTCAGATTGCGTGGTATTCCATTTTCTATTGTATCATATTAGGATCCAAGATTTACATTTATATTTTGGCCAAGTTTGCAGCATGTTTTAGGTACTAAGTTAAGGTTTAGTATAGCTTTTCATCCTTAAATAGATGGTGAGTCAGAGAGGACAATCTAGACATTAGAAGACATGTTTCAAACTTATGTGATGGAATTACAGGGTAGCTAGGATAAACATCTACCTTTGATTATAACACCTTTCATTCTAGTTTGGGAATGGCACCTTATGAAGACCTCTATGGTAGGAAGTGTAGAACTCCAATCTATTGGGATGAAGTTGGGGAAAGACAGTTAGTTGGTTTAGAAATTGTACAAATGACTACAAAGAAGATTCAGTTAATTTGGGATCGACTAAAGGAAGTCTAAGATAGGCAAAAGAGTTATACAGACTTAAAGAGTGAATCGTTTGAAGAAAATGTGGGTGACAAGGTCTTCTTGAAGATTTCACTTTAGAAATAAGTATTATGGTTTGGTAAAAGGAGGAAACTAAGCCCTATATATATTGGTCCATATGAGGTGATTGAGAGGGTTAGTCCAGTAGCCTATAGGTTGGCCTTACCTTCATAATTGTCTTAGATTCATAATTTTTTTCATGTATCGATGTTGAGGAGGTATAGGAGTGATCCTAGTCACATTTTGCAAGCCCATCCCATAGAATTGAAGGATAATTTATCTTATAAAGAAGAACTAATTGCAATTGTTACTGGGGAAACCAAAGTGTTGAGAAATAAAACCATACCTTTGGTGAAAGTGTTGTGAAAACACCATGGGAGTGAGGAAGCTACTTGGGAGCGAGAGGAAGACATGAAAAACCAATAACCTCATTTGTTCTAACATAATTTTGAGGATAAAATTTCCTAAGGTGGGGAGAATGGTCACACCCTACCCTAATTCTCAGTATATATAATTTAAGTATAAGTTAGTATATATATATAGATATAGTTATAGAGGAAAGGACTCAATTGTAGTAAATGATTGTCCTTGATTGAATAATTGAAAACTTGAGGATTTATGGGTAACTTAAGCATTTCATTAAGGGCCAAAAGGAGTTTTTAACATATTATTTAATTATTTTTTGGGTATGGTTTCTTCCATCATGAGGAGTTACCATAAGAAAGAAAGAAAGAAAGAAAGAAAAAAAGAAAAACATTTAGAAAAGGAAAAAAAGGGGGAAAAGAGGGTTGATTCATTTCCTCTTATAGAAGTTGGTTTTTCAAGCAAAATTGAAGATCTAAAGTACAATTAAGGCTATAATATTCATCCTAGAAGACTTTGGTGATTAATTTGGTAAATGATTTTAGTGTTTTGGTTGATTTAATTTAGGGTTCTTAAGTTGCAGATTTCATATTCTTAAAGTCTAGTTTATTAGTCTCTGTAATTCGGTCATATATTGAGCTAGAAAGATCCAAATTAAGTGTTATTTGATGATTTGGAAACTTTGAAGAATTATCTAAAATTTTTCCTCTTTCTTGATCTAATACAATCTATATATTAGGGTAATAAGGGAAACATTTTATTGCTCAGTCTCTCAATTTCTTTGAGCTAGTTATAATTCGTTATATATAACTCTATTTGTGGCTATCCAATTGGTGTGAAATTTTTATAGTATGTTCTAGACATATAGATCTAAGACTGATTAAAATTTTAGCTCAAAATTTATTTTGTATAAGTCCCAATAATTTTTCAAAGTCAGCTTTGAAAGTAGCTATTTTGATTATGTGAACCAGGTTTATAGAGTTCTTGAGTTAAAACTAGTCTAGATACTTTTCATATATCTTGAGCTAGTAAACTCCAAATTGAGTTTAGTTTAATTTTAGGAAAACTTGAAAGAATTATCTAAAACTTTATAGTTTTGATGAAGATCTAATTCTATTTTAATAGTGGTCTAACGAACCTGTACTTTTTATAACTCAATCTGTCTGAGTAATTGAGCTGCTTATAATGCGACCTTTATAATTTTATTTGTGGTTATCGAATGAAAGTGAAATTTTTATTGAAGGTACTATACATAAAGACCTAGGTCTGATTAAAATTATTTGAGGTTAAAATTCATTTTTTACAGGTCAAAGCAATTTTTCTAATTTAGGCATGAAAATAGTTATTTTAGATTCCATGAAGCTGATTTGTAGAATTGAGCTTAATTGCATTTTATGCATATCATTTGGGGGCTACATGGTTAGAGTAGCATGTGGGATTATTATATTGATGATTTATAAGTGAAATTGTATCTTTTAGGTCCTGGAAAAGGCAAAGGAAATGTAGGTGCAAGTTAAGTAAATTCGGTGAATAAGATTTGTATGTTTATAGGTTGTTTTGGTATATAGATGTTCAAGCTTTTTAAATAGTTTTTATAACAGTAAGAAAATGAGTTTTTAATGATGTTTTGTGAATTTGAAATGATGTGTAATAAATTTTTCAACTTAGTTTGGTTACTACATGAATTACTTGAAGTATTTAAGCTTTGAAATAATAATGGCTTCAAGTGTGCAAGTTAAATGTATTATTAATACATGCTTTGTTTTGTAACCTAATTTGAAGTCATTTTATTTACTTGGTGATTTAAATAAATTTATGCTCTACATGGTTTCTCTATTCTTTGAAATATAATGAAGATTATTTGATTTGAATGTTTATTAAGCCATAACTATGATAATATTATTTTGATTGATTATTTTATGAAAAGGGCATTTGGATTTGAGTATTACCACCCTATATGAATTTTGCAAATGTGCTGAGGTTATATATGCACATTTGAGATTATGTTGGTTGTTATTGCATAATAAATAATAAGGCACTTGATTGCAAGACGATGGAGGGAAAAGGGTCCTTTCGTGCTAATGTAGTCGAAGGGTTATCTTTCAAGTGTGCCTAGAGAGTGAGTTTGTGATGGCCCATATGTTATGGTCATGTTGTGATGCTTATTATAGGGATGGTTAATACATGTGAAATGTTGTATTGATAATTAAAAAGGCATGTGTTTTAGTTGGTTATGCTTTGCACAAGTTTGAAAGTGAGAAAGGATTTAATGTTTTAAGTAGATTATAATAAGATTTCAAATACTGTATTATTATTATTATTTAAGAAATTAAATGCATTTGGTTTAATCAAATTGTTTTCTACTTGATATATCGATTCATTGAGTATTTTTATACTCATTTTACTCTGTTTAATAAACATTTTCAGATAGTAGGGCTTAATAGTTGGTGGACAGAGTTAAGTGAGTGTGAATAGAAGTTTTAGAATAAGTTGGCCAACATCCTTGTTAGATAAGCCTTGTTCCTTTATTTCTTAAGCTTGTTATAGAAGTATTGTAAAAGAGTATATTTTTAAGTTGAAATAATAGTGGCTAAGTTATATGTAATATAACTATTTGGAAATGTGTTTTATATTATCTTAATGATGTTCTCACTATTGTATTTTTAATTTACAAAGATTATTATTAATCTAGTAAAAAAATGTAATTTTTATATTATCCAATTACTTTATACATATTTTACTATTCATAAAAATGAATTTTACTATTCATAAATATGTATTTTACTATTTATAAATACATATTATTTTAATAATTTCTTATTCTTTAAATGTAACATATGAACAAGATTAAACTTTTAAAAGAGCCTAATTTAAATCCTTTTCCAAATATAATGATATTTATAATATATTTAGACTATATTAAATAGTTTGTTAATGGTTGGTTTTAAATGTCCATCTTAGGCTATATGAGACGAAGTGTGATAGTCTTGAGGAAAGCCCCAACTTTCATCTAAAGATGATGGAACATGTTCTTGGGTATTATTAATTTCTTAAAGTATGGGGAGGTTTTATGCATGTTGATAATGTTTATAAAAGATAACTTGTTTGAGGAAATTTTAGGGATTTTGGGATGAAGCCTTAGAGGTTTGATAATTTGTGATGTCTTTTTATTCATAACCTTTTTAAGATTTTTAGTATTTTTTTAGTTTAGGATTAAGGTATCTTTATGCTTTAGTAATGTTACTTTTTTATTGTTCAATTATGATGCACTTTTAAGTCTAGGGCTAGTGTATCAAATTAAACAATTACTATTTAGTTTAGTGTTTGATATAAATTTTACAAGTCTTCTTTGAAAGATTCTGAATATGTAATATTGTATGTGTATATACCTGCAAAGATAACATATGGTTTAGGTGAATCTCCTATTCTGGATTCAGATGAAGAAAACGTGATGTGGTTGGGTTAGTATTCTTCTCACTAATAAGAGACAATAGTTTTTGTATTCAATCTTTAGAAAGATTCATCTGAGGCACATTAGGGCCATTATCTTGAATAGACACGTAGTAATTGTGAAATATAAATAATCATATTTGCATATAGATATTAAATATTTTTTATGTTTGTTTATGTATGAGTTTCATATTAAAATTATAAAGTAGTGAAGTTAAATAAAAAAGTCATTACCATATAATATGATTTTGATGATAATATTAGTAACATATCATGTATGGATGTGTCACGGTTAAAAAATATATTATTATTGAGAATAAAAAATATTAGTTTTTTTTTTATTTTTGAATAAGAGTTATCAAGAAAGTAATTTGCATGATTGATGATAAATTTGTTGAAGAAATTAATATTGGAGAAATAATTTCAATTGATGCTAATAGAGAGGAGTTTTTGGATGAAGCGAACAATAATGATGCCATAATTAAAGAACCATATTTTGGGCTGATGTTTGATGATGTAGAAGCAATCTTCAAATTATACTAAAAATATGCTAGATCAAGAGGTTTTAGTGTGAAAAAAGCGTATAAAGAAAACGATGATAATGGAGTATATAGGTATAAATAGTTTCCTTATCATTGTTCTAGCAAACCAACTCAACATAATAGTAATACTCTAAAACCACAACCTTCTCATAGAACCAGTTACAAGGTAAGGATATGCACATCATTGCAAAATGATGGATAATTGCGGTTAAATACTATGTTAAATGATCATAATCATGATATGACATCAGGAAAGCCAAGATTTTGATTAGCAACATAGGTAATTGAGTTCATAAGTGAAGATAAAATTTGAGATTAATGATTCAGTCAGTGTTTGCCTTAGTAAATAAGTGCGTTCTATTGTCTTTAAAGATGGAGTTTATGAGAATATAAGTTGCTACCTTTATGAAAAATTACAAATAGTTAAAAAGTTTGATATTGTAATATTTATAAAATTAAATAATTTTATTTTTTACATGATTATTCATAAAATATAGTAATAAGCATGAGACATGTTAGGCTAATTTGTTTATAGAAAATATTAATTTTAAGTAAATGAATTATTGTAGAATATGTTGGGAATCCGTGACGCATAACACAACGGAAATTAAAACTTTAATTCATGAAAACCCTAAACTAAATCCATGCAATTCAAATAAATCGATTAAGAAGGATTCCAAAATCTTACCATAGATAAAAAGGGGTGAGATGGTTGGAAGGAAGAGAGGGGGTTTACACCGGTGACACCCTACCTTAAACTTTTCGTATAGGTCTGGTCGGATCAAGGCGTTGCCAATAAAACCATGCCCTCTACCAATATTGTAAGTACCCAATTTTGGGATGATTTGAGTTCGAATGTGATAGAGGACCCGATAATGAAAATTGATTGTGAAATTATATTTATTAGATTTGATTTATTGGTTTTGAAATAAATTATAAATTATTTTATTTTATTTTATTAGGACTTACCTTTAAATTTCATTTTTAATTATTTCTTTAAAAAAATAAAAAAAGTAGCCATCGAAAATTCCGAACGACACTTATTATTTAATATTTATTTTATTATTTTGTTTTATTTTTCTTTTATACTTATTTTTTATTGGTTGTTATTTTTATTTTATTAGATACATATATTGATAAATTTGTTTTTTATTAGATAAATTTGTTTTTTATTAGATAAATAACAAAAAATTTGTTTTACTTGATTTTTATCTTGAACCAAGCATTGTTTCTATGTATTTGTCATTTTTTTTCATAAAAGGGGGAGGCTCCTAGGGTTTTATTATTATTTTATTCATTTTCTCTAATTCTTAGCTGTGAGCCACAATACACCCACTTGGATTTTTTACATATTTTTCTTTAGTTCTTTGCCAAAAAATCAGATCAAATAAACTAAAACCACAAACATATATAACAAAAGCCACAGTTATTGATCAACGGTGATAATCCTTCTGAGGGAAATCAATACTGCATCTCATTATCAAATCTCCTTCTCCTTCTTCTTTTATTTTGATTTTGATGTTTATTATTATTATTTTTAATCATTGATTGACTAATTTTTTATTTTTTATTTTTATTCTCTTGATGGATGGGGTGACATGAATTCACCATGGAGAGCAAAACTTATGGAGAACCTGTGACGATCCATGGAATGACATGGATTAAATTTTGTATATGAACATTGTCTTTAGGATTTCTAGGTATGTTATTTATTTATATTTTTTTGATTTTTTGATTTTTGATTTTTATTTATTTGCCTTTTTGGGTTGTATTTAATTTTATTTTTAATTTGAAGTAGATCATTGTAATAGCCCTAGTAGTGGAAATACTGGAATCCTGTGTATGTATTATGTATTTTATTTTAATTAATTGGTTAGTCAAATTAGGGTTTTAATTGGGTAAATTAATTAAAATCAATGACATAGAAATCAAAATTAGGGTTTTCAAAATTAATTAGATTTAAGTGAATAGAATTAGGGTTACTTGTTAATTATTTCATTTATTAATATTTTGTTAATTAATTGTTTAAAATCACTTTAACTAAATTAGGTTTTTTTATTTGTTGAATTCATTTCTTTGTTGGATTTTATTTTGTACTTAAGTTAATATTAGGTTTAGTGATTTTTTAGGCCCATAATAATGTAGGTTAATAAACATAATTAAATAGGTTTAATTAATTAAAATAAATTTTAAGCCCATAATTTAATTAGACTTTAGATTAGAAATAATTTAGGCTCATTAAATTAATTTAGACATAGGCTCACCTAGGTTAATTAAAATTAATTAGATATAGCCCATGAACTTAAAGTCTTTCTCATAACTTGTAGATTTAAGATCATCTTAGAATTAAAACATATAGAATTAGGCCCACTAATTTAAATACTTCATACTTTATAGATTTAGACTCATTCTTAGAATTAAAATAAATAGACTTAGGTTTACTAATTAAGTAGGAATTAGGTCCATTAGCTTTTAGACTCATTTTTAAATAAAACATGTAGATTTAGCTCATCTAATTAAAATTAATGTAGATTAGACTAATTTAGGGACATTACGTTTAATGAATGCATTGTTTGCATGTCCTTTTTCATGACTAGTTTGCGTGGGTTAATTATTTAAATAAGGGTTTATATGAAATTGTATGTAAATAGAGAATAAGATAATAATTCATAAAGTAATTTTAAATGAACATGAGACTGAAAGAAGTTAATATTCCATATCCAGTATCTCCTGATTGTGGTGCTAGCTTTCTTTTAGAGAGTCGAGTACCATTGCTTTCGAATTATCCTAGTTATTACCCTGGGTGGTGACTCCTTATCTCCACACAATGTCTTTGTGATATAATAGTGTGTTCTCTAGAGCCCTGAGTTCAAATAATGTTGCGGTTGTTAAAATCTTAGACGCGCGCTAAACCCCACCGTCTATAATGGTGACTCCACTGGGAATAAGAGATACTGATTCTACTTGTGTTCTTTAGAATTATTTATTCTTGCATTCATTTTTGCATGTCCCTATTAGCTGATGGAATTGGTTTATGATCCCTTGATTCCACTAGCTTCTTGGGATCGTAGATTGGTTAACCATCACTCTTAGTCTTAACTTGGTTCAAGAGAGATTACCAGACTCATCTGACCAGAGTCTATGATCCAAGTCTTAAAGGGGGGTAGTCTTCTCTTGACTTTGTAAAGGATGCCGGGCCCCTCTAACCTTAGCCTGTAGCTCAAGTCTTAAAGGAGGGAATCTTGCTAAGGGAACCTTAAACTTTTTCATTGGACTCAGCTCATGTAGTGACTTAGTAACTTCCCTTAGGATTACCCAAATTGCTTATGTTTATTGCCATGAGGTATTTTTATCTTTAAAGGCCCGAGCCTATACTTTAGAAGCCCATCAGGACTAATAAGATTGGGCTAAACTTTTACACTTAGAAATGTTGTTTCTATACTTTTACTACTTTGAGAGATATGACATACACGTCGATTTTTAATATCCCCTATTGATATTAAGGCCAAGACTAAAAGTCCTAGGAAAAGAGACTCACCATTGAACTCACGTGTAGAAGAAATAAGGTTAAAAGGATGTATGTTGTACATTTGATTTATTACTTGTACACTTGACTTGACTTGCTAGTTGTTACATAGCATGTGCATCCTGCACATATGCATTTCATGCATTATACTAACACTTTGATTTTCAGCCATCATAGGTTCATTCGGTCTTCTTATGTTTGGAAATAGAGTAATGGCAGATTAGTGAGAACTAACTTGAGTCCAAAATTAGTAGCTAAATAGATCCTTCAAAGTTTAAAGAAGAGTCCTACTAATTCGCTTTACTAGGAAGCTAAATCAACTCTAACCAAGTAAATAAAAATGGAACAAAAACAAGGAGGAAACTGGACCTTAGAAGACATTAAGGGAGCTATGATGGATGACATAAGAGCCATGATGCAAGATGAGTTGATACAAGCCTTAGCTGGATTAATGCTACTTGCTACTGTTGTTCCGCTACATGTAATTGAATAAGCACCTGGTGCTACAGCTATTCCACCTACTTAAAATGCTCCACCTATTGCTCCTGCACCTGCACCTATTGCTCCTACTCTTATTGATAATGATGGAGATCAACACGTTGCTAGAAATCCACCTGTTGAAGTGATGCTTTAGGATGTTAAAGATTATATAGTAGAGAAAGCAAATAGGGAATCACTTGAACTTGTCCAATATTATGAGTCTAAGCAGATGCAAGCATTGACTCAGAAAATGTCCAAGATGGAGGAATTGATAAGAGGACAAGGCATGAGATACTCATTTAATTTTGATGCTATGTTGCAAATGTAAGTGGATTAATTGCCAGAGAAATTTAAAATGCCCTAATTGCAGAAGTTTGATGGAACTAGAGATCCAAGGATCCATCTTAGTTAATATATAACAACTATGAGCACCACCAAAGCTCCATTATATGTAGTCACAAAGTTGTTTGTACTTTCCTTGAAAGGTATGTTGTGAATTGGTACCATGGGTTAGAAAAATCTATTTAAGTTAATTGGAGAGAATTATGTACTGCTTTCTTAAAACAATATGGTTATAACACCAAGTTGGAGGTATCTATTAAGGATTTGGAATTGACTAAGCAAAAACCTAATGAGTCATTTTCTGATTTCCTTACTAGATTCATGAATAAGGCAAGATTAATGAAAAATAAACTAGTTGAGAAAGATCAAGTTAGGATGATTATCCGTAATGTGTCTCTTAATCTAGTTGAAAGGTTACAAATGATGAATACTAAAACATCTATGGACCTTTATGATGATGGATTTAAAGCTGAGGAAACTGAGAGTGAGAAAATAAGAGCTCTAGAATTACTAGCATAAGGAATTACCCAACTTGGGGCATATAACAAAGAAGTTCTAGCCAGTTTATGGAAGTGCATGTTGTTCAATAACCAAGAAGATTCTCTAATTTTAACCAACCCTGTCTAAAGTCCTAGACCACCTGATGCAAAAGTGCTTGCTTCGACCTTTAACTTTTTCCAAACTGCTAAACCTAAATGTCCCAAGATATGACCTAAACAATCATTGTAAATTCCACCAAGTTATTAACCATTCCACAGACACCTGTACTCGCCTTAAACACGAAATCCAAAACCTTATAGACTTTGAAAAGATCACAGACCTTGAAAGTCCAAGCATAAAAAATAATCCTTTCCCAAACTATTGAATTGTTCCACCCCCAACCACTATGATGATCAACTCAGGAGTAAGCAAGGAAGAAGTGCTAAACTCCTTTGAGAACATGAACCTACAAGCCAGTGAGAAATCTCTTGATGCCCCTAGTGATGAAGGAAAGAGTGTAGAATCTTTAACTCCTAAGAAAGCTAAAAAAGGAGTTAAAGATTTATTGGGCCGGGCTAGCCTTCAGGAAAGTTTGATTATAAAATGTTTTACTCCAAACCAATTTCTTATGATATTCCTATTGAATCAATTACAACTGGAGTTTAGGGTGATGAATTTAAAGTTAATGACAAACCATTAAGTAAGACATTTAAGACTCCTGAGCAGCCATGAAGAGGAGTTGAAGATTTATTTGGACAGTTCTGAAGCAAGTTTGACTACAAGTTATTTTATACTAAACCACCTTCTTTTGACATACCCTTCGAGTCGATTATGCCTACAAGATGGGGTGATGAGTTTGATGATGAGAAGCTGCTAGACAAGGAAGAAACATGGACAGTAGAGGTATAAAAAGATGAAGTCATCGAGATAATTGGTGAGAAGATACAACAATAGCCATTTTGTCAGCCACCTTGAGACTTAGCATCCGTAGCATTTGGAATAGCAAATAAATTTCTTGTTGTTTTCTTTGAATAAAATTTTAGTTTCTTTAGAACTTGTTTTGTTTTAGTGATTGATAATATGAATTCTGATCATGCTTACTTATATATTATCATCCTAATGGTATTGTGCATTGTGATAGTGATTTTATTTGCATGTTTGACATAAATTAAATTAAATTAGATTCATTCAGTATGGGCACAAATGAAAATTCAAAGAACATTCATATATCACATGATGTAACTAGGTAAAAATTAGAGAGAAAAAATTCAAAATTGGCTGATAACAAGAGTTGTATCATGTGATGTAATAAATGTTCTCATTTTTTCCCTAAAAAATGATTAAAATTGAATCTAAAGTTTTTATTCAAATATTGCATAGTCATTTTTTCATATTGTATAAGTATTTGAATGGAAAGACAATACATAATGAAAGCTAAATCAGAGATATGAGATCATTATTTTAGTTATGTTTTATTTTTTTGCCACCCCTTTATGATTTATTTGTAAGTCTAATGTCCTCTTGTACATAAATAATTCAGGTGGCTCAATAACTTGCGTTACAACCCATACCTTGTAACTATTATCATCATTGCATTAACATCAAGCCTTATATTCTGCTTAAAAGTTCTTCGAAGTGCAAGTCTAGTTGATTTCATCATTAAGAACTCTGACACCTTCGCATCTTCAATGCCTAAGATTATAACTAATAGGGTTAGTAGGTTAAAGAATCCAAAACATCAATGAACGAACTGAGTCTCTTGAAGAATAGCATGAATGAATTCAAAATGTAACTTTGGGGGCAAATTATAGAACGGTAAGTCTGCATTCAAAGAGTGAAGATGGAACACTAAAGTATAAGAGATCTTGAGGCAGAAAGAAGCAAACTACAAGTATACAAATACATTTGTTATCATAGAGTAAAAGTAGTAACAAAAAAGAAAAGTTCAACAATGCATTAGTTAATTACTAGCTCCAATGTAAAGCAATGGACCCCATTTGCTATCCTAGTCATCAGTCTCATGAACTGTATCAGAAGCACCAACCTTGAAGGATCTAAAGCTCAAGCCTATAAGCTGTCGATGAAGTGCCTCATTCTTACACTCCAAGATCAATAACATAGCTTTGTTCTTTATAGAAGACCTATTAGGACCATGCATATCATATATAACATGCATACACTTGCATGCATCATTTGTGAAATACCTGCTTTGCATAATAAACGTGTTTATGCCTAGGCAAGATTGCCTAAATACTTTGCTACTAACATTCAAAATTAGTATTGAAAAAATGTAGAATGGTAGTTAGAATGTTCACATGTGAAGCATTTAAAGGAAAAATGGTAACATTATTTAGGTGAACCTCATGCTCAACATGACTCTAGACTGTAGGGGCTCAATTAATTATGGCCCCATCCAGTAAAGGAATATCATCGCTAGTGATACTTACAAAAGCATCATCTTGGCGACCTTAAGAGGTTGGATAGGATGCTTAAGATCCTCGATTCAACATCCATCTCCATAGTCTCATATGGAGCATCATATGGAATATCTCTCCACAATAATTAGGCTAGTGTAGGGTATGGAATATGGTGATGAGAATGTCCAACATGTTAGAAATACATGCGTTAGCCCTAAAAGGGAATGATGCACTTGAAACTTGAAATGAATGCACTCTAAAAAATTATTTGATTATAAAATAAGACCTCTAACACCTGAACCTTTTTTGTAGGAGATGTTAATAAGAGGAATGAAGCCCTCTACCATAGCATCAATGAATGATGGAAATATAAACGCAACCTAAAAACCAAAACTTTAATGGTGGAGTATCATGACCTTGTGATAAGAGATATCATCATCATAATCAAAAGGGAAGAATACAAAAGCATAATATTACATTTTGACAGAATCTCTTCACTTGCAAATAGACTATACTAACTTATGATGTTTTATATAGGAAAAAATAAAAAGATAATGAAGAAGGGGAAAGGAAATGATACATCAATAAGATCGAGTAATATTGCAAATGTTAATCATTCATCAAAGTATCATCTTGCGTGACAAACAACTTGCCAAACACTCATCAAAATAATTAAGGGAAGTAACAAAACCTTATTTCATTAGATTTGAAATAAAGTACAATCTCAATAATAAAATCCATAAATTGAAAGTAAATTCATCCACTTTATGAGATCATGTGCAAAAAGCCTATCTCATGACCTTTGATCATAATGGCTCTTTTTTTTAGCCTTGTAGAATTCAGATGTTTAGTTAATAGCTTTGTGTTAAGAGTTTATAAACTCTAATCAATCTAATGCTTGAATTGCACCAAAATGAGGGGAAGAATATGCAAAAACAAAATTTGAGGACTTGTAGTATAAATTGCTTAAACTTCAAAGTATCATTTCAATCTTTTTGAATGATAAATGTGCATATAATTTGATCCTATGCTCAGAAATGAGTATGAGTGCAAAAACCCTTAATGGTATCCACACTAAATAATACGAGAAATATGGGGAAGTATTAAGAGGAGAATCAAAATAAGAGCAAGCATAATTTAGTCCAATGCTTAGAAATGAGTAAGAGTATCAACGTGAAACCTCTGGCGATATCCATGCTGAGTAATATGAGAAAGGCAGGAGAATACTAAATGAGGACCCACATTAAAAGGTGCTTTATTTACTCTAATGCTTTGTAAGAGTATGAATATCCAAAGGACCTTTCCAACAGTATCCATGCTAAGTAATATAGGAAAGGCGAGGGAATACTCAAATAAGGAAGGAAAGCACAAAAATAACTCAAAGACTATTTTAATACTCCAACTTTGATCTATTTATGTCAAATTCCATGAGTTTTGTTTAGCAAATTCTCCCTAAAATTAGGTGTGGAAGTAAGCTCTTCACCTATTAAAAAATATGCTCTTAGCATAAGATGGTTAATGATACCTCTGACTCTTACAAATTGCAAATAAATGATAGTCATGCAAATAAAAAATTGTGAGATTCGTTGAGTGCAGGCTATCTCATGATAAAGTGATGAATTTTCTTATAAATTTTCAAAAAAAGTACCTTTTATAATAATCATCATATTGAACTAACTTCAACAAGTTTTCAAGAACAACAAGTTTAGAAGAAGAAGATAAATCCAACATGTGGAATTAGCACTAGCGCTAATAAGTTAATCAAATTCATTAAGCAATAAAGGCGGTTGATTAAAGTCAATCAATAAAAATTCAAAGACAATATGTCAGCACAACTTATCAACATAAAATCTCAAAATCCTAGTCAACACAGAATTCTAATATGATGTTTTTAACATTTTGCGTACATTGCAATTCATCTCAATTATATGCTACACAGTAGCTATAACACAATTTTCAAATTCACCTTGTTATATGTTATATAGTAGCTATAACATAGTCTTCAAATCCACTTTGTTATATGCTACATAATAGTTATAACAAAAATTCCAAACAATCATAACTTGCTAAACACTACATAGTAGTTATAGCACATTATCAAATCACTTTTTGCTAGACATTCTATAGGAATTATAGCATATTTCAAATCTTTTTGCTAGACTCTCCATAGGACATATAGTACTATTATCATAATTTGCTAAATGTTCCATATGACCTATGGCATATTTGTCTTCAGCTATATGCTATGTAGTAGTTAGAACATATTTTCGCTACATATGAAATATAGTGAAACTTTCAGTCACAGTTACTAGATGTTCCATAGGAACTATAGTACAATTTGCTAGACACTACATAATAGTTATAACACATTTCCACTAAACATTCCATAGGAAATATAGCAAAACTTTCAATCACAGTTACTAGACGTTCCACAAGAACTATAATACATAATTTGCTAGATACTACATAATAGTTATAGCATATTTTCGCTAGACGTCCCATAGGGAATATAGTGAAATTCACGATCACCAGACGTCATACAGGGAATATAGTGAAAATCACGATCATTAGACATTCTATAGGGAATATAGTGAAAATCATGATCACTAAACATTCCAGAGGGAATATAGTGAAATCACTTGCCAAACATCCCACAAGGAATATAGTAGAAACTTATCATTCACTAAATGTTCCATAGGGAATATAGCAAAATGCACTGAAGACAGTGTCAACTGCTATTCACTAAACACAGTGATAGCATCACCACTATATGTTCCATCGAAACTATAGCATGTTTTTAAAATACATCAACATAGTGTCAACTGCTACTCACTGAACATAGTGGTAGCATCACCACTGTGTGTTCCACTAGAACTATAGCATGCTTTCAAAATGCACTGAACATAATGTCAGCTGTTATTCACTGAACACAGTGATAACATTATTACTATATGTTCCACAGGAACTATAGCCTGTTTTCAAAATGCACTGAACATAGTGTCAACTGCTATTCACTGAACACAGTGATAGCATCACCTCTATATGTTCCACTGGAATAATAGTCTATTTTCAAAATGCACTGAACAATGTCAATCGTTATTCATTGAACACAGTAATAGCATCACAAGTTAGAAATTCTATAGGAATTCTAGTGTTCCTTAAATAGCATTCAATACAACATAGTATTATGCATAGTCATCACACACAGGTAAGTGTTTTGACTTTTTGTTTAGAAATTGTGTGCTTATTTGCTTTGTGGTAATTTGTTAAGCAAATCACGATAAAGGGGGGCAACTGTAAACACCTAATTTTAGGATGATTTGAGTTCAAATGTGACAAAGGACTCGATGATAAAAATTGAATATGAAATTATATTTATTGGATTTGATTTATTAGTTTTGAAATAACTTATAATTTATTTTTATTTTATTTTATTTTTTTAGGATTTACCTTTAAATTTCTTTTTTAATTATTTTATTAAAAAAATTTTCAAAAAAAAAACAAGATTAAAAAAAAAGTAGCCATTGGAAATGTAGATTTCTGATCGAAAATTTAGATTTCCTGTTGGAAATCCACACTTTCGACCGACACTCCATAATTTATTATTATTATTTTGTTTTATTTTTCTTTTATACTTGTTTTTATTAGTTGTTATTTTTATTTTATGAGATAAATATATAGATACATTTATTTTTTATTAGATAAATAACAAAAAATTTATTTTATTTGATTTTTATCCTAAACCTAACATAGGGGTACAAGACTAGGTTTCTATATACTTGTCATTTTCTTTTCATAAGAGGAAGGCTCCTAGGGTTTTATTATTTTTTCATTCATTTTCTCTGATTCTTTGCTGTGAGCCACAATACAACCACTTGGATTTTTTTACATACTTTTCTTTAGTTCTTTGCCAAAAAATTAGATTAAATAAACTAAAACCATAGAAAAACACAAACAAAAGCCACATACTTTCATCAACGGTGATCATTCTTCTGAGAAAAATCAATACTACATCTCATTCTCAAATCTCCTTCTCCTTCTCCTTCTTCTTTTATTTTGATTTTGATTTTATTTTGTTTTTTAATTATTATTTTTAATCATTGATTGACTAATTCTTATTTTTTATTTTTTATTTTTATTCTCTTGATGGATGGGGTGACATGAATTCATTATAGAGTACAAAACGTATGGAGAACCTGTGAAGATCCATGGAATGCTATTGATTAAATTTTGTATTTGAACATAGTTTTTATGGTTTTTGGGTATTTTATTTATTTATTATTTATATTTTATTGATTGTTTTATTTTTTATTTTTATTTATTTGGCATTTTGGGTTGTATTTAATTTTATTTTGAATTTGCAGTAGATAATTGTAATAGCCCCAGTAGTGGGATTAGTGGAATCCTGTATATGTATTATGTGATTTATTTTAATTAATTGGTTAGTAAAATTAGGATTTCAATTGGGTAAATTAATTAAAATCAATGACATAGAAATCAAAATTAGGGTTTTTAAAATTAATTAGATTTAAGTGAATAGCATTATGGTTGCTTGTTAATTATTTTATTTATTAATAATTTGTTAATTAATTATTTAAGGTCACTTTAACTAAATTAGGTTTTTTTATTTGTTGAATTCGTTTCTTTGTTGGATTTTATTCTGTACATAAGTTAATATTAGGTTTAATGATTTTTTAGGCCCATAATAATGTAGGTTAATAAGCGTAATTAAATAGGTTTAATTAATTAAAATAAATTTTAAGCCCATAATTTAATTAGACTTTAGGTTAGAAATATTTTAGGCTCACTAAGTTAATTTAGACATAGGCCCATCTAGTTTAATTAAAATTAATTAGACATAGCCCATTAACTTAAAATTTTTCTTATAACTTGTAGATTTAAGATTATCTTAGAATTAAAACATATAGAACTAGGTCGACTAATTTAAATACTTGATAATTCGTAGATTTAGGCCCATTTTTAGAATTAAAATAAATAGACTTAAGTTCACTTAATTAAAATTAAGTAGGAATTACGTCCATTAGCTTTTAAACTCATTTGTAAATAATACATGTAGATTTAGCCTATTTAATTAAAATTAATGTAGATTAGACTAATTTAGGGACATGGTGTTTAATGAATGCATTGTTTACATGTCTTTTTTCATGACTAGTTTGCATGGGGTTAATTATTTAAATAAGGGTTTATATGAAATTGCATGTAAATAGAGGATAAGATAGTAATTCATAAAGTAATTCTAAATGAACATGAGATTGAAAGAAGTTAGTATTCCATATCTAGAATCTCCTAGTTGTGGTGCTAGCTTTCTTTTAAAGAATCGAGTAACACCGCTTTCGAATTATCCCAGTTATTACCTTAGGTGGTGACTCCTTATCTCCATGCTATGTCTTTGTGTTATAGTAGTGTGTTCTCTATAGCCCTGAGCTCAAATAGTCTCACGGTTGCTAAAATCTTAGATGCACGCTAAACCCAACTGTCTACAAGTATCCACACAAACAAGGTGACCAAGCAATGATGGTGTGCTAGCACCTTTTTGAAAGACAACTCTTTTCTATTTTATTCTCTTTATGTGTTTTTCCTTTCAGTAAAAGAAGTGGAGGAAGAAGGAGAAGGATGATAGCTTATAAAAACCCTAGAGAATGAGATGTAATTATTGACATCACTTACCACTTACTTACTAAAACAGTTTTGGTAAGACTAAACTTCCTCTTTTATTTTGATTCTAATTCCAAATTAGAACTATTCGTTATTTATTTAGATAACTCTTACCTTATTAAATTAGGAAATAAATAAATATGTAAATACACACACACACACACACACACACTCACTCATATATATGGATGCATGCATGAAAAATAGACTAACTACCAACATGATAGACAAACTATCAAAATTCATAGTATAAATTAAAATTTCACAAGACATAATTAATATAATTGTGAATAATTAATTCATACAAGCATTGAAACTATGGATCAAAATATAGAGAGAGCAAGAGAACTTACAGAGAGATAGTTTTCTACTCACAAATATATATATATATGCATGCATGAAAGACAGACTAACTGCTAACATGATAGACAAACTATCAAAATTCATAGTATAAATTAAAATTTCATAACACATAATTAATATAATTGTGAATAATTAATTCATACAAGTAGTCAAACTATGGAACAAAATACAGAGAGAGTAAGAAAATTTACAAAGAGATAGTTTTCTACTCACCAATATAGTAAAAACTCATAGAAATTTTATTCATATAATTTTTCTTACTTCCTTTTTTTATTACAAGCTTACATATATATAGAGGAGTAGTCCTAAAATATCTAAGTTTCTACATGTCTCTATATTTATTTTTTATTTGTACTATTTTAACTTTTTTTAACACATAAGTATTACTACTAACTTAATTTTTCTACACTAAAACTAGACTTTTTAACTACTAATTTTTTTCCTTTTTTTTTTGATACAACACTTGACACTACATTTTTACAATAATTTTTTTTATATATAAGCAATACTAACTTTTTGACAGTTGTGTTTGCTACTAGCATGTTCTTTTTACAAAAAAGTAAAATAATTTTTTTCTTATGATATCATGAATTTATATGTAAAGAGCCGAATTTTTGATTATTAATATTAAATGTGAATTATTAAGTTTAATTATTATTTTAATTAATTAGTGTTAATTATTATGAGATTGGTAATATTTGTGTAAATTTTAGTAAATTTTTATTATTTATTTAATTGTTAAAGAGTGTATATATATATATATATATATATTTATTTATTTATTTATTTATTTAAGTTGGTGTTATATAATCGAGAAAGGTGAGATATTATTATTTTAAAAAATAATTATTTGTACTCTCTATATATATAAAGATAAAAAATAATTTTTCCTTTTTTCTTTTCCTTTTCCCTCCCTTTTCTTTTTTCTTTCCCCTTTTTCCTTCTTCCTCCCTCACCTTCCCATACTGCCACCACCCACCACCATCACTGTTGGCATCGACCACCACCAATGTTGCATCCTAGCCATTGACGATAGCCCCCATCAGCTTCTCTAGCCACTGGTGTCACCTCCCCTCCCTCTTTTTCTTCTTCCTTTTTCAGCTCCTTTGTTGCTAGGTAGCTTTGGGAGTCACCGGCACCGCCTCTGACCACTCCAAGGCTCGCCGTCAGTCCCAAATGTTCCCCATCCTCTGGGTTTTTAAAGCCCTCAATCCATTTTGATTTCCAACTCTGTTAAGTCCCTCAATTTTGAGAAATTATATTCTAGGTTTTTTATTTTAATTTGTGAAATTGAGCTTGTATTCGATTGATTAATGTCAAATTGAGTTTAGATTATTTAAATTGAGGTTAAGAGCTTTCATTTGATGTATGGTTTGCAAATTTTTGAGGAAGTTGAATTTCACGTCACTATTTCGGGTCTCAATTACTGTTCACAGTACTATTCCGGACTTGGAATATGAACATATTTTTATTAAATTCTATAAATTAGGTGGTGTGATCTTTGTGATGGAATTTTTGTGAGATTAGTTTTAGAATTTAAGATATGAATTTTTAAAGTTTATGTATAAATATATTTTTTTGGAAAAATTATTAGAAATTAGTAATTATTTAAGTTTAATTAAATTTATTAGTATTTGTTATGTTTTAGACAGATTTTTGAATAATAAAAGGATAAAATAATTTTTATAATTAAATTCTAAATTTTAGTTTATTAGTAGTAAATTTTGGAAAATAAGCAAATAATAAATTTATTTATTGTTTTTAAGCTTTAAATGAGTTATTTATGATTCTTATGATATACTTTGATTATTTAAATAGTTTATGTGTAATTAATGGGGATTTTATTAAAATAAGTTTAATGGAGGTTTTATGAGATTAACTATTTTTATTATTTATTTGGAAATAAATTTCCCTTATATTTTCGTTATATATAAATAAATTAATTTTCATTAGTTAACTAAATTTTTATGAATTATTAATGACTTGAGATAACTTATATTATTTTTATATATATTGTGAATTGTGGATCTCAGTTGGGCATAAAGTGTAGTGTGGGGCCCAACTCTAGTTATTGAGCTGCGAGACTCATAGAAGTGTTGTTTTTGTGCAGGAACGACTCTACTTCGGTAGAGAGATGTTCATTTTACAGAGGAGACTACCGAATTTTGATAGATTTCTCATAAAATATGATATCGGTATCTGTTAAATTTTGAGTATGTGTAGCATTTTGTCTTAGATCAAGTCAATCTCATCTTTCCATGTTTTTAATAAATTTTGAGAATTTTTACAGATTTATTTATTTTATCGAATAAGCATATTTTAAATAAATATTATTTATTTTAGAGGACTCTGGGACCAGAGTTGTAACATTTAAGTAGCAAAGGACGCATCGCTCAACACGCTCGACTAGTGAGTTGATTTTGTGGAATGTTTGTTATAGAATTTTAAATTATATTTTCATATGATTAAATTGATAATGAATTAATTATAAGAATTTGTGTATGAATTCATTTATATTGCCACATGTATGATTACTCTATTTATAATCATGATTTGTATTCGAGAGCATGTTTTATGGAATTTATTTTATCTTGTTTTAATTAATTAATTATTTTATTTATTTAATTATAATTCAAATAATTTGGAGAAAATGGTAGAGCGTGCTACTTAGTGGGTATCACTAGGACCACGTTCGCACAGGTATGATCATGTATTGTGTATGTGAATGAGCTCGATGGAGACTTGTGCTTTTGGGCAATGTTGTGATTGAGCTCGGTGGAGACTTGTGCTTTTGGGCAATGTTGTGATTGAGCTCGGTGGAGACTTGTGCTCTCGGGCTCTCAGGACATCAATATTGGGTTAAGTGATTAAACTGCGGTTATAACTCGGTTGAGCTTACTCTTGGGACGACAATCATTTGAACTAAGTGAGCCGAAAGGCTGTTAGAATTTAATGGTTTAAGTGTTCTACTAGATTTTCCACCTAAAAAGATATTTGTTTGATTTTGTGTTAAAATTTTATAATAAAGTGAATTGTGGTTTTGAAAGGTATTTTATATTTAAGAATATTTAAGAAAAGTAAAGGATTTTAATATTTATATTGATTTTATTTTATCTTTAAAAAGGATTTCATAAATGTTTTCAAGCTAGTATACATTTCATAAAATTGATTCACTCAGTAAGGTCTGATTCCCCTCAACTTATTTTTTAAGAGCTCACGATCAGTCTGCCAGTAGTCACCGTTTGCACCGGGTTTTTTCTTCATCGACTGCTTTATATATGTTTAATTGATTTTTGTATTGTATAATCGTACTCTAGGTACCGCAGTAGTTGAGTATGAACTTGTATAATTTATATTGTGTATTATTTTAAAATTGTGATACTAATGTATTTAGAATATTATCTTCTACATTTGATATTGATGGATTTGTTTTAATATTATTGTTATGTTAATTTTTTTTAATTCGTGAAAATTTTTTAAGGCTTACTATGGGTTTAAGATGCATTTTTTCATTTCTCATTCCCTAGTGCTGATCACTTACCTTCGGGTTTGGGTCATGAAAAAGTTAGTATCAGAGCTAATGGTTTATTTATTTGATCTTTAGGTCATTGGAATATGTCTTTTCTTGAACTATTGCGCTAAATAGGTGGTATATGTCAATTGTTGTTATTGTTGTTTCTAAATTTTCATGTATTTATCAATTCCTTGTCGTGTTTTAACTTTTATTGGTTTTTACTTTTTTATAATGAGACAGAGGGCATGGAATGCTCTTGCTATAGATGCAGCTTATGATGAGGATGAACAATCCATTCATAATAAAGCTCCTTTTGCGACACGACGCAAAGGAAGGGGTAGACCTAGAGCTACAACAGTAGAGAGACAGGCACAACAGCAGCAAGTTGAGCCAAAAGTGGATCATGCAGCTTTTACAACTGGCATGGCAGGGATTAACCAAGGCTTAGCAGCACTAAATCAATATATGCCTTTGGAACAACAAATGTTATAGTAGAGGAATCAGGGGATGTCATATGTAGATGTAGCTCTGTTGTATTTGAGAGTTAGCAGAGTCTCTTCTGATGGTACGAGTGATGAGCTGGATTTCATTAACACCATCGAGGCTAGGATCGAGACTGGATATATGGATTATCAGAGGATTATGATAGTGGAGTTATTAGTACATGTTGCAGCTAAGGATTGGTTCATGCAGACCATTCAGCCGTACATAACTACCATGACTTAGCTAGAGTTTAAGGAGCAATTTTTGAGATATTTTTGCCCAACATCTATAAGAGATAAATATAGATGGTAGTTGCTGCACATAGTCAGGGGTAACGGATCGGTTGAGGAGTACACTTGTGAGTTCTTTAGGCTATTACATCATGCTGTGGTTTTGATGCAGGATGAGCAGAGAGCTATGGACATATTTGTGATTAGGTTAGGCCTAACCTATATTGGTATCTGGACTAAAGACAAGAATCTAGAGAGTTTTATAGAAGAAGCTAAACAACTTAAAAGGAGACACATTAGGTATGGGACTATTCCTAACCCCTACATGAGTAGTAACAATGGATCAACAACAATTCAGGGGACCTAGCAGCCTATATTGTAGATGAGCAGTTCTAGCATTCAGACTGTTGGTACCTCCCAATAGCTTAGAGGTAAGAAGGGCATAGATTTAGGAGACAGTCGTAGGCAGAGTAGACCTATCAGATTTGGACTTAGAGCCAGTAGTGGTAGCAGCAGTTAGAGTTCTAGGTACGGCAGCACAAGCTTAAGGCCTAGTGCATGTTTTACCTATGGCTGTGTACATCAAGGACCATGTCACTTATTGACAGAAGCATGCTTCAAGTGTGGGCAGATAAGACACCTTACTAAAGCTTGTCTTAACTTTGGTTATCAATTGTCATTTATTTAGGGATCTTTATCATCTGTAGTTCAATCGTTTTAGCAGGTTCATCAGCCTTATCAAACACTTGTGTATCCTTAGAGGAGACTGACTTAGTTTATGGACCAACAGGGCTAAAGTGCAGGGAGTAGGTCATATGGGAGACCAAGTGGTAGAGGATTCACACAACCATCTACTTCTCAGCAGGAAGGATGTGGTCAGGCTAGGGTATTCACTTTAACTCCCTAGGATGCTCAGGCATCTAATGCGATTATGGCGGGTACTCTCTCAGTTTATTCTCAAGATGATAGAGTTTTATTTGATCCTGGTGCATCATATTCATTTATTTCTCTTATGTTTGCTTCAAGAATGGGATGACAACCATCCAAGTTATTGATTCCTTTGTCTGTAGTGACTTCACTTATTGATGAGTTGGAGACAAATATAGTCTTTCCATCTTGTTCAGTGTTGGTGGAAGGTAGAGAGTTACTGGCAGACTTAGTTTTGTTGGATGTGATTGATTTTGATGTGATATTGGGGATGGATTGGTTAGCTTAACATTATGCTAATCTGGATGGTTGAGAGAAAGAGGTGATCTTCAAAATCCCTAATGATGAGGAGTTTCAGTTAAAAGGCAATAAAAGATCAATGCCTCATAATATAATCTCTATAATCACAACTAGAAAGATGCTTTAAAGAGGATGTCCAGGCTATTTAGCTATGATTAGGGATACAAAGGTGGATAAAGGGACAGTTGAGAATGTGCCAATAATGTGTAAGTTTCCTGATGCTTTCCTTAAAGAATTACCAGGATTGCCATCAAATAAAGAGATATAATTATGTATTGATGTTGTACCAGGTACATATCCTATCTCAATGCCACCTTGTAGAATGGCACCAGCAAAATTGAAGGAGCTTAAGGAGCAATTATAAGAATTTCTTGACAAGGGTTTTATTAGACCTAGCGCATCTTCTTGGGGTGCTCTTGTGTTGTTTATAAAGAAGATAGATGGTAGCCTTCAATTGTGTATTGATTATAGACAGTTGAACAAAGTCACCATTAAGAACAAATATCCTCTCCCCCAGGATTGATGACTTATTTGATCAGCTTCAAGGAGCTTAGTGTTTTTCTATGATCGACTTGAGATCAGGGTATCATCAGTTGAGGATTAGAAGTTGAAATGTACTTAAGACTATGTTTAAAATGAGATATAGCAACTATGGATTTTTGGTGATGTCTTTTGGGTTGACTAATGCCCTAGTAACCTTTATAGACTTAATGAATCAGATGTTTAGGCCATTCTTAGTTTGATTTATAATAGTCTTTATTGATGATATTTTGGTGTATTCCAAGAGCGAAGCCGAGCATGTCATGTATTTGACAATGGTGTTTTAGACTTTGAGAGAGCATCAGTTGTATGCCAAATTCTTTAAATGTGAATTTTGGTTGGATCAAGTGGCATTCTTAGGCCACTTTGTGTCTAGAGATGGCATACAAGTGGATCTTAAAAAGATTGAAGCTATTACAAAATGGTCAAGGCTTACAACAGTGATAGGAGTTAGGAGTTTTCTAGGTTTAGTTGGCTACTATAGGAGATTTATGAAAGATTTTTCCAAGATAGGTAAACCTTTGCCGAGGTTGACCTAAAAGAATGCTAAGTTTATATGGACAAACAAGTGTGAGGAGAATTTTCAAATGCTTAACGATAGGTTAACTTCAGCTCCAGTGTTGACCTTACCATTAAGAAGTGAAGGGTACACTATATATTATGATACTTCTCGAATAAGATTGGGTTGTGTTATGATGTAGAATGGAAGGGTAGTTACTTATGCTTCACCATAGTTAAAAAAGCACGAATAGAACTATCCTACCCATAATTTGGAGATGGCAGCTCTAGTGTCAGCTTTGAAGATTTGGAGGCATTAATTGTATTGTGTGACTTGTGAAATCTACACTGATCATAAGATTTTATAGTACATATTTCAGTAGAGAGACTTGAATTTGAGGCAAAGGAGATGGATGGAACTCTTAAAAGATTATGATTACTCTATTCTTTACTATCCAGGTAAGGCTAATGTGGTAGCTAATGCTTTGAGTAGGACTCTTAAAAGATTATGATTACTCTATTCTTTACTATCCAGGTAAGGCTAATGTGGTAGCTAATGCTTTGATTAGGAAGTTAGCGGGAAGTTAACGGGAAGTCTGGCTTATAATAGCTTAGGAAGGAGACAAATTATTAAGGAGTTGTACGAGTTGATTGATCAAGGGTTACAATTGAAGGTAATAAAAAAATGTCTTTTAGCTCAATTCAGAATACATTATGTTTACTTGGATAGAGTTAATGTAACTCAGAGAAGGGACCCACAGTTGCAAAAGATAAGGATGGAGGTACATCAAGGTTAGTCCTAAGATTTTATGATTGACAGTGAGGGTATATTATGCTTGGACACTAGGTTGTGTGTGCTAGGTATGGATGATTTAAGAAAAAAGATTATGGAGGAAGCTCATTTGTTTGCTTATAGTGTTCATCTAGGTTCTACCAAGATGTACCATAATTTGAAAGATACATATTGGTGGAATAGGATGAAGAGAGATATTGTAGAATTCATATCTAAGTGTTTCATTGTCAGCAGGTGAAATTAGAGCATTAGAGACTCTCAGGATTACTACAATAGTTACCCATCCTAGAGTGGAAGTGGGACGCGATTATGATGGATTTTGTTTCTGGTTTTCCTTGAACATCAAGTGGATATGATGTCATATAGGTGATAGTTGATAGGTTTACCAAGATAACACATTTCTTGCCAATTAAGAAGACTTACACGACAGACATGCTGGCTAGATTGTATATCAACTGGATTGTGTGTCCACACGGGGTGCTAGAAAGTATAGTGTCAGATAGAGGACCAACCTTTACTTCAGTATTTTGGCAAGAATTATAGAAGGCTTTAGGTATAAGACTAGATTTTAGCATAATTTTTCATCCTTAAATGGATGGTCAGTCTCAAAGGACCATTCAGACTTTGGACGATATGCTTCAGATGTGTGTGATGGATTTTGTGTCACACCTATACTCTAACTCTAGGTATACTTACATTCATTATGCATTGAATTTACATAATATATATTGATTTAATTTAAGTATAAGTTAGCATATATATATATATATATAGAAATAGTTATAGAGAAAAAGACTCAATTGTGCAAATGATTGTCCTTGATTGGATAATTGAAAGCTTGAGGATTTATTAGTAACTTAAGCATCTCATTAAGGACCAAAAGGGGTATTGTACATATTATTTTATTTATTTATTTATTTGGATGTCGGGAGGAAGATCAGCCATTAAAAGAAAGAAAGAAAGAAAGAAAGAAAGAGGGGAAAAAGAGAAAAGGGGAAAAGAGGGCTGAATTAATTCCTCTTATAAAAGTGATTTTCCAAGAAAAATTAAAGATCTAAAGTAAAATTAAGGCTATAATCTTCATCCTAGAAGAATTTGGTGAATTATTTGGTAAGTAATTTTAGTATTTTGGTTGATTTAATCTAGGGTTCTTAAGTTGTAGAAATCAGGTTTTATAATTCTGGTTTATCAGTCTTTGTAATTTGATCATATCTTGATTTATAGAACTAAAAATTAAGTGTTATTTGATGATCTGGAATATTAGAAGAATTATCTAAAATTTTTTCTCTTTGAGCTTGATCTGATTTAGTCTTTATGATAGTGAAATTAGAGGAAACATTTTATTGCTCAGTTTGTTATGTAAATTGACTTAGTTGTGTTTAGATGCTTATATCTAGCCCTATAGTTGTCAAATTGGTGTAAAATTTTTATGTCATATTCTAGACATATATATCTAAAATTAATTAAAATTTCAGCTCAAAATTCCTTTTCTATAAGTCCCAGAAACTTTTCAAAGTCAGCTTTGAAAGCAGTAATTTTGATTATATGAACCAGGTTTACAGAGTTTATAAGTTAAAACTTGTCTGGATACTTTTCATATATCTTTAGATAGGAAACTCCAAATTAAGTTTATTCTAAGTCTAAGGAAACTTAAAGGAGTTATCTAAAACTTTGTAATTTTGATCCAAAGCTGATTATGACGGAATAATGGTTTAATAAACCTGTACTTTTTATTGCTCAATCTGTCTGAGTAATGGAGTTACTTGTAATATGACCTTTATAATTATATTTGTGGTTATTAAATATAAATGAGAATTTTATTTAAGATACTAGACACAAAGATCTAAGCCTAGTTAAAATTTGAGGTTAAAATTCTTCTTCTACAGGTCAGAGCAATTTTTATAATATAGGCCTAAAAACAATTGTCGTAGAGTTAATAAGGCTAGTTTGTAGAGTTAAGTTAATTTGCATATTTTGCATATAGTTTGGGGGCTGCATGGTTTGGTTATTATATGAGATTTTTATATTGATGATTTATAAATGAAATTGCTTGTGTTAGGTACTAGAAAAGGCAAAGGAAGTGCAGGTGTAAACTAATCAAATTCGGTAAACTGGATTTGTATGTTTATAAGCTGTTTGGTGAGTGGATGTCCAAGCCTTTAAAGTCTATTTATTTTAGCAATAAAATGATATTTCTTAATGTTGTTTTATGAACCTAAAATGAGATATTTAAATGGTTTCAATTCAGCCTTGTGGACACTTGAATTATATATTTTAATTTCAAGCTTTCAAGGTTTATATTTGCAAGTTAAATATGTTCTTACCATAAGCTTGATTTGGTAAATGATTTGAGATTATTTTGGATACTCAATGATTTAATTGAGATTATAATCATCTTGATTTTATTCCTTTGAATTTTAATGAGAAGTGGTTTGATTTTTAATACTATGATAAGCTATAAATGTGATAGAATGATTTTGAATAATTTGGATGAAAAGATAATTGTTTTGTGTATTACCTCCCTATATGAGATGTATCAATGTGCTGAGGTGATATATGCACATTTGAGATTCTATTGGTTATTATTACGTAATAAATAATAGGGTACTTGATTGCAGGACAGTGAAGGAAGAAGGGCCGTTTCGTGCTAATGTAGTTAAAGGGTTAGCATTCAAGTGTACCTAGAGAACGAACTTATGATGGCCTGTGTGTTATGGCCGAGTTGTGATGCTTGTGGTAGGGATGGTTAATATAAATGTAAAGTTGTATTGATATTTGCAAAGGCACATGTTTCAATTGATTGAGTTTTGAATATGTTTAAAAGCAAGATTGAATCGGATATTTTGAGTGAATGATAATTTGATTATTAAATGCTTTAGTATTTTAATTTGAGATATTTATTATATTTAATTTGGCTAAACTAATTTTTGCTTATAATGTCTATTTATTGAGTATTTTTATACTCATTTTACTCTGTTTTATAAATGATTTCAAATAGCTAGGCTTGATAGTTGGTGAACCGGGTTGAGTGAGTGTGGATAGAAGTCCAGAATAAGGTTGGCCAACAATTCTCCTTAGAGTAGTCTTTTAATGTTAATGTTGTATAAGTGTGTAAAACATTGGTGGTTAAGCCATATTTAAAATTGTAACATTTATATTTTTTAAATATTTTGTATGTATTTTTATTATTCATAAATAATATTTTACTATTCATAAATATGTGTTTTTACTATTCATGAATAGCACTTCACTATTTTAAAAAAATATTAATACTTAAAAGGTTCTTATTCTCTAAATATATTATTTGTACAACACTAAACTTTTATAGGAGATTAATTTTAAATCATTTTGCAATTATAAGGATATTTTAATAAAAAAATTAATTAAACTGAGCAAATTGTTTGACATTTGGTTTTAAATGTCCATCTTAGGCTATGTGAGACGAGGTGTGACATTTTGGTGGTTTGATTGAATTTGTATATAACAACAGTTATCATGCAAGTATTGAGATAGCTCTGTATGAAGTGCTATATAGAAGGAAGTGGAGATCACCCTTGTGTTGGGAAGTTGGTGACAGACAGTTGACGAGTCCAGAATTGGTGCAAGTAACTTCAGAGGAGATTCCCATCATGTAGCAGAGATTGAGGACAACTTTTAGCCGACAGAAAAGCTATGCTGATCCTAAAAGGAAGGATGTGTAATTTTTTGCTAGAGATATGGTGTTCCTTAAGGTGTCTCTAATGAAAGAGTGATGAGGTTTGGTAAAAAGGGTAAATTAGCTCCAAGTTATATTGGAACCTTTGAAATCTGTTCAAGGGTGGCAGATATGGCTTACAGGTTAGTGCTAGGACCATAGTTGTCACGTATTCATCCGGTATTCCACGTGTTGATGTTGTGAAAATACATCTTTGATCCTTTGCAAGTCCTTCAGCTTAAGACAGTAGAGCTCAGTGAGGATTTGACTTATAAGGAGTATCCAGTGGCGATAGTGGATCGATAAGTTTGTCAGCTTCACACCAACGAGATCTCTATAATTAAAGTGTTGTGGAGCAATCATGCAGTGGAACACTGTACTTGGGAGACCGAGGTAGAGATACAAGTGGCATACCTTTACCTTTTTCATTAGTAAAACTTTTTATGTTTTCTATTTTTGTTAATATTCAAGGATGAATTTTATAAGGGGGAAGATTGTAAAGGCTCGAATTTTTAATTTTTAATATTAAATGTGGATTTTTAAGTTTAATTATTCTTTTAATTAATTAGTGTTAATTATTATGAGATTGGTAATATTTATGTAAATTTTAGTAAATTATTTTTTTATTTAATTGTTAAAGAGTATATGTATATGTATGTTTAAGTGTGTATTATATAATTGAGAAAGGAGATATATTATTATTTAAAAAAATAATTATTTGCACTTTTGTACTATATATATATATATATATATATATATATATATAAATATAAAGATAAAAAAATAATTTTTCCCTTTTTCTTTTCCTTTTCCCTCCCCTTTCTTTTTTCTTTTCCCCTTCTTCCTTCTTCCTCCCTTACCTTCCCATGTAGTCACCACCCATCACCATTACTGTTGGCGTCGACCACTACCACTGCAGCATCCTAGCCATTGGTGAAAACCCCTAGCAACTCCTCCAGCCACAGGTGTCACCTCCCCTACCTTTCTTTCTTCTTCCTTTTTTGGGTCCTTTGTTGCCGAATAGCTTCAAGAGTCACCAATGCCGCCTCCAGCCACTCTAAGGCTCACTATCGGTCCTAAAACGTTCCCCATCCTCTAGGTTTCTAAAGCCTTCAATCCATTTTGATTTTCAACTCCAATAAATTCCTCAATTTTGAGAAATTATATTTTAGGTTTTTTAATTTTAATTTATGAAATTGAGTTTGTATTTAGTTGATTAATGTCAAATTGAGTTTAGATTATTTAAATTGAGGTTGAGAGCTTTCATTTGATGTATGGTTTGTAAATTTTCGAGGAAGTTGAATTTCAAGTTACTATTTCAGGTCTTAGTTACTGCTCACAGTACTGTTGCGGAGTCGGAATGTGAACATATATTTTTTTAAATTCTATATATTATGTGGAGTAATCTTTGTGAAGGAAGTTTTGTGAGATTAGTTTTAGAATTTAAGATATGAATTTTTAAAGTTTATGTATAAATATGTATTTTTGGAAAAATTGTTAGAAATTAGTAATTATTTAAGTTTAATTAAATTTATTAGTATTTATCTATTTTAGACAGATTTTTGAATAACAAAAGCATAAAAATAATTTTTATAATTAAATTCTAAATTTTAGATAATTGGTAGTAATTTTTGGAAAATAAGCAAATAATAAATTTATTTGTTGTTTTTAAGCTTTAAATGAGTTATTTATAATTCTTATGATATATTTTGATTATTCAAATAGTTTATGTGTAATTAATGGCGATTTTATTAAAACAGGTTTAAAGGAGGTTTTATGAGATTAACTATTTTTATTATTTATTTAGAAATAAATTTCGCTTATATTTTCGTTATATATAAATAATTTAATTTGCATTAGTTAACTAAGTTTTTATGAATTATTAATGATTTGAGATAACTTATATTATTTTTATATATATTATGAATTGTGGATCTCAGTTGGTTATAAAGTGTAATGTGAGCCCAACTTAAGTTTTTGAGCTGTGAAACTACTAGAAGTGTTATTTTCATGCAGGAATGACTCTACTTTGGTAGAGAGATGCCCATTTTATAGAGAAGACTCTGTTGAATTTTTGGTAGATTTCTCATAAAATGTGACATTGGTATCTATTAAATTCCGAGTCTGTATAGCATTTTGTCTTAGATTGAGTCAATCTCATCATTCTATGTTTTTAATAAATTTTGAGAATTTTTACTGATTTATTTATTTTATTGAATAAGCATATTTTAAATAAATATTATTTATTTTAGAGGACTCTAGGACCATAGCTATAACATTTGGCAACAGAGGACGCGTCGCCCATCACGCTCGACTAGTGAGTTGATTTTATATAATGTTTGTTGTGGAATTTTAAATTATATTTTCATATGATTAAAATGATAATGAATTGATTATAATAATTTATTTATGAATTCATTTATATTGCCACATGCATGATTTATATTGTCATATGCATGATTACTTTATTTATAATCATGATTTGTATTCAAGAGCATGTTTTATGGAATTTAATTTATGTCATTTTAGTTATTTAATTATTTTATTTATTTAATTATGATTCAAATGATTTAGAGAAATGGTAGAATGTGCTACGTAGTGGGTATCAATAGGACCACGTGCACACAGGTATGATAATGTATTGTGTATGTGAATAAAGTTGATGGAGACTTGTGCTCTCGAGCAATGTTATGATTAAGCTCGGTGGAGACTTATGCTCTTGGGCCGTAAATGGGATGTAACTCGGTTGAGCTTGCTCTTGGGACATTAATAGTGGGTTAAGTGATTAGACTACAACTATGACTCGTTTGAGTTTGCTCTCAGGACGATAGTGATTTGGACTAAGTGAGTCGAAAGGCTATTAGAACTTGATAGTTTAGGTGTTTTACCAGATTTTCCACCTAAATTGATATTTATTTGATTTAGTGTTAAAATTTTATAATAAAGTGAATTGTGATTTTGAAAGGTATTTTATATCTTAAGAACATTTAAGAAAAGTAAAGGATTTTAATATTTATATTTATATTGATTTTATTTTATCTTTAAAAAGGGATTTCGTAAATATTTTCAAACCAGCATGCATTTTATAAAATTGATTCACTTAATAAGATCTGATTCCCCTTAACTTATTTTTTAGGATCTCATAGTTAGTCTATTAGTAGTCACCGTTTGTGCTAGGTTTCTTCTCCACCGGCTGCTTTATGTATGTTTAATTGATTTTTGTGTTGTATAATGGTACTCTAGATACTGCAGTAGTTTATTATGAACTTCTATTATTTGTTTTATGGATTGTTTTAAATTTGTGATACTAATGTATTTAGAATACTGTCTTTTGCATTTGATATTGATGGATTTATTTTGATATTATTGTTTTGTTAATTATTTTTACTTCGTAAAATTTTTTTAAGGCTTACTACGAGTTTTGGATGTATTTTTGCATTTCCCATTCCCTAGTGTTGGTCATGTACTTTCGAGTTTGGGTTGTGATTTTACATGCTTCGTTCGAGACCATAACTTTTCCTTCTACAAAAGATCTGTACTATGCTTCTATTTTCTTTGGTCTATTCATACATTCGTGACTACTTTTGGAGTAGATAAGATTTCTACTGTCGAAGTAGTACTCCCAATAACCAGATTCTATTGCCATCTTTAGTTCTTCATAGATGACTTTCATGCTAATGGCTTTAATAAAAGGTATAATATTCCAAAGTTTGTCCTATGTAATTTCTTTAATTTGTTTCTCCATCATTAATTATTCTTGAGTTGTTCCAAATTTAAGTATTGTTATTGCTGACACTAGGGCTGATCTCTGCTAAATTTTGGACTTGTTTTATAAAACCTCATATATATCTATTTATTTTTGACTAAATTATGGAATTTCTTTGCTACCTGCTGGATACATGCTAGTAGTTGGTTGAGTTCTTTATGACTAAGACTTGGATATATATAATGAAGTAATCCATAATCATAAAAATTTCGTATTGTGTTTGGATTTGCAGTTTGGTAAATAATAACTTTGTTAAAATTCTTCCAACATACTAAATTCATCCAAGAAATATTGAATTTTAGTCTTGATATATATTGAATCAAAAGGAAGAAAGTTTTGAAATAATTATTCCTGTGACGAGTGACTATTGTAAATGAATCAACTTTGGTTCTTCTTTGACCTTTTTTGAATAACTTGGTTCGATACTAAACTGAAAAAGTCTTTTTTCTAATTCTTCTTCTTTGGATTTAATAATTTCTTCTAATTTGGATTTACTTTTTTCTTCTTCTTTGGATATGTTTTTTTCCTACTCCTGCTTAGTACTATATTTGGCTATTATGTTGAAATCTTCTTCAAAATCAGATTTCTCATAAGTTAGTGGTAATACAAGCTACTTCAGCTTTTCATTATTTGATAGTAATTAGTTCAGCTTTTATTCTAATGTTAGGTGCTTATCAAGAAAATGGTCCATTTGAAATAACATTATTGTTAGTTTTAAACAAGAAATAAACAAGAAAATTCTTTTTGTCTTCTATACATTTAGTATTATAAGCATAATCTAACAAATAAGATTGTCATTTTAAAATCCTTTTATTAAGATTATTAACCAAGATACTACCGTTCTATTATTAGTTTGTATAATAAATTTAGATTCATAAATCATTAATTGAAAGCTTTTTATTGCCTTTATTACTACTAACATTTCTTTTTAATTTGAAGAATAATTTTGCTTAGCTTTATTAAAAGTTTCTGAATTATATTTACAAATTTTTGGATCTTTATCTTTTTTCTTAAAAGTTAAAGTTACTCCTCATTTTATGTCACTTGCATCTGTTGTTACTATCCATTCACATGGTCCTATTGGTAGTGATAATGATGAAATCTTTTTATAGATTTCTTTTATCTTTTTAACTAATAATTCATCTTTTTCTATCTAATCTAACTTATTATTATTTTTTTTATTAAAACTAGTAAGAATATAAGACCAATTTGGAATATATTCTTTACTCACATTTAATAATCCTAATAATGATTGTAACTGTCTCTTTTCTGTTATTTTTTAGGAAATTCTAATAATTTCTAGCTATGTAAGGTTGTAGGTTCTATCATTTCATTTATAAATTTCTAAAATTCAGTAGGATTATTTAAATATTCAAATGGTAAAACATTCCTTTCATATAAACCTTGAGGTATGATAAATGTTGTCTAATGTTTATTTTTTTCTAACTGACAATGATAAAATCCTAATTTTAAATCAAAAGTGGAAAAATAATTTTTCTTTTATAATTTTCTAAATAATATATGTTTATTTAGTATTGGATAAGAATATGTATTACAAAGATTATTAAGTGGTTTGTAATTTATGACTAATATAGTTTTTTTCTTCTTTTTTGTTCAGGGTGTTTATTTACTATAAAGGCATTGCAACTATGTTGGCTAGTTGATGGACTACAAAATCCTTTTTCTAACATTTCTTGAATATGAGTTTTATATTCTTTTAATGTCATTAGTGTTGCTTTTATTTGCTTTCTTTTTATAATTTTATTCATATTTTCTTCCTTAATTTTTGTTGGTATAATTGTTTTGTGTTTTTCTCATTTTTCTAAAGGGTTTTCTCCTTCTAAATTATTTATTTTTTCAATTATTCAATTATTCAATTTATGTTTAGTATACTTATATTCTATAATTTAATTCTAAAGTTGTGTTTTCTATAATATTATCTTTGTTTTCTTTTTGTTTTTCTTCTTCCAATATATGGAGCCCACCACAAATCTAATAGCGCAGTTGAGAACTAATTAATCTTTGCATTTTTATCTTATGGAGACATAATGTATGAAATTCATAACACTAAGGATAAATATTGTCACGACCTGAACCCGAGGGCACGTGACCGGCACTAGGTAATGGGAAGGCATAAGACCCCCGAAACCCGTAGTAAGTCTTAAAGAAAAGATAAACAGCTCCTTATAATTTAAAACTTTATTTTAAAATAGAACACATTATCAAACTGATTTTTTTCATAAATAAACTAAATCAGATGCTCAAATAAAATATGCTTCGACGTTACATATTATAAATCAAACTTAAATCCCTATACATAAGCGTGGTTTATACAAATAAATTACACAAATATACTTAAACCATACAATCCTTAATACATATACCATTACAACAACGTAGATTAACACACAGTACAACTTACAATGACCTACATAAAATAGCCGGTGGAGAAGAAACCCGGCATGGAGGTAGTTTGAGGTCGAACTCCCAAGCTCCTAAAAAAAATAAATTGAGGGGAATCAAACCTCACTGAGTAAGTCAATAAAAGAGCTGTATGGTTTGAAAACCTTTTTGAAAACTATATATATTTATAGTGTAAAATAATTTATAATGTATAGGTATAGCTTTTGAAAAAATCTCGGTAGAACCCTAAACCTAAAAATCTAAATGGCCAACCGGGCTCACTTATTCCAACTAGACTACTGGTCCCCAAGAGCAAAGGCATCAACCGAGGCACCAAGTCGTAGTCATCCATTTAATCCAAATATATGGCACTGGTGGTCCCCGAGAGCAAAGGCTTCCACCGAGGCACCCGTCCTAGTTTAACATTCACCAATCATATATATTTTGGATCCATCTCTCAATCTCTATCATGTGCACATAGTCCTAGTGAAGCCCACCAGGTAGCCCGTTCTACTAAAATTCCTCAAAATTGATTTTAAATAAATAAAATGCATTTAAATCTTAAATAATAGCATTAAATTAAATAAATCATATAATCAATATACTAAAAATACGAGCGCATGCATTCTTTAAATAAACACACGCACAGATCATTCTATTGACTTACAAGACGAATGTGAAGGCTGACGACCACGCATCTGCCTCGGTCTCATAGCTTTTGCTTCGATATGCTCTAAAAGAAAAAAAATAACAAATCAACTTTTAAAACATGACTATGAAATTGATATAAAAAACCAACAAAACAATGAAATTCCAGGCTGACTCGAGGAAAATCGAACAAGACTCGATAGACAGGATATAACCTAACTAACGGTAGAAATTTTACGAATATCACGTTTTACGAGAAAATATATCGAAATTTCGGTAGAGTCTCCTCTGTAAAACAGACATCTTTCTACCAAAGGTAGAGACAGACCTGCATAGAAAATGCACTTCTAATAACCACAAATATACACACTCGAGTCGGGCTCCCAAAACTACACTTAGCCCCGACCGAGATCACAACTCAACAAAACATCAAGAATTAATAACATTTATTTCTCAAAATACATATTTCACATACACATATACTAAAAATAAATAAAAATATATAAAATCTCAATTATTCAAAAATTAAACAACTAAATTTGTATTTCATTATCAAAATATAATTAAAGCCTAAATTAAAACCATTATAATGTGTGTGTGTGTATATATATATATATATATAATATTTGGAATTAATATTTAAAATTAACACTACTTAAGTAAAAATACCAATTAATTTATAAAAATTCTCTAAACCCCTTAATTATTAATAAAACTAACTAAAATCTATATTTAACTATCATTAGCGTAAAATTACATTTTTACCCCTAAATACATAAATTACATAATATATTATTAGTACTAAAAATAATTCCTTAAAATTATTTAATCATCCCAAAAATTTATTTTCTCAAAATTAATCTTCCTAATATAATTAAAACATAAAATCAACCAATAATTTCTTCTAAAAATATAATTTAACCTAAAAATCACATTTGGCATAAACTCAAAAATATTTATAAAAATAGTATAAAAATCTCAAAAATTATAATTTGAGTTCTAAAATTAATAACATTCACTAATAACTTCAATTATTAAAATTTCATATCTTTTCACAATAATTTTCGAAATTAACATAAATACCAATTAAATACCTAAAATTTTTATAAACCTCTAATTAACACCAAAATTCTTAAAACTTTAAAATCAACCCAAAACCTTACAAAATATAATTTTAATTACTCTAAATTCACTAATTAACCCAAAGAAAAATCCAATAATTCAACTAAAAATTAAATAAAATTATGCAAAAATTCTGTAAATTAAGGAAAATTAAGAAAAATACTTAAAAATTCGAATTTGGAGCAATTAAGTGGCATAATTCAACATTTACCTAAGAACAACCTAAAATCAACATCCAATTTCGATCAACAACCAGAAAACAACCTAAAATCAACTTAAAAACAACACTGAACAACTCACCTTCAACCTCCAATTTTGATGTCGAAGGTGAGTTGCAGAGGCGGCTCTTGGCTTAGACAGACACCTAAGAGGATGAAGGAAGTTGGGAAAGCTTGGGTGGCGTCGGATCAGCTTGGATTGAAGCTGACAGAGGTAGAAGAAGAGAAGCAGCGACAACAGCACCTCCTGGAGCTTCCTCTCGCGGCGGTAATGGCTTCTCAGGTGGTGGAAGGAAGAATGGCACAGTGAGAGGGAAGAAAAAGATGGTGAGGGACGAAGAGGGAGAGGTTGCAGGGGGTTGGGTTGCCGAGAATGGTGAGCTTCTTCCTTCCTTCTGTTTCGTTTTTCTTTTGCTTTCTTTTTTCTTGTTATTTTCAACTTTTGGTCCTTACTCTATACTTATATATATATATATATATATATAAATATAAATATGTATATATGCATATAAATATGTATATATGCATATAAATATGTATATATGCATGTACATAATAACACATAAATAGCCATACAATTTAATATAGTTGTAAAATAGTAGTCATAATAATAATAATAATAATAATAATAATAATAATAATAATAATAAGAATAATAATAATAATAAACAACGAAATTTTAGACAATAAACAAATAATACTCACATATATAATCATTTCATAAATTAATAACCTAAAAAAAATATTATTAACAATTGTATAATATAATGGAAAAGTAATTATTAATAACACTATTTGAAAATTCCTTTATTTAAATAAAAATATAGGGTATTACAAATATACCAAGGACTATGAATATCAAAAAATGCTTTTCTTAATATTAATGGATATTTATAATTGAATTCAAATAATAAAGGTGTTTTAAATATTTTTGTTGATATCTCAATGGGTGTGTTCATAGCTACTCTATTAATAATATAAGGGTGAATTACTATTTTCCCCATGTGTTTTGCTATATTATACTATTTGGTCCATGACATTTAAAATTTATATTATCTCCTCCATTTTTTTTGCAAAATTATACTCTTTACTCATTCTGTCAACTTTTTCGTTAATTGACATGACAATTATCATGTAAATACTATTTTCCCTCTGTATTTGAATATATTATACTATTTGCCCCCTCTATTAGATATATTATATTATTTACTCCTAAAATTTAGCATTTGTATTTTTATTATTAAAATTAATTTTCTTAGAATTTAAATATAAAATGATAATTATATCATTTTACATAAAAATATAAAATGCTTAATTTTAATTTTATATAATTAAATAACAATTAATAAAGTATTTATTTTAAAATAATTCAACTTAAATAATAACTTTAAATATTTATGTTGCATTAAAAATTTATTCAAATAAACTCTCTTTTTAATTTTGATTCTTTATTTGAATTGTTAGTTTCAATTTTGGGTATATAAATTTTATTCAAAAATATAATTTATTTACTTAATAATTTAAACTAACAATTCAAATAAAAATCAAATTTTATGGTTAAAAACAAAATTTACTTGGTTAATTTTTTCATGCAATATAAATATTTTAATTTGATATTTAAGTAAAGATATTTTAAAATTGAAAATAATTAATTGTTATTTGATTAAAATTAAAATTAAAATTTGTTATTTATTTTTATTAAAATATTTTGAATAGAATTACCATTTTTATAGTCAATTAATGATAATTTAATTTAACATATATTTTTTTAAACAATTAGTTTAATAATAAAAATATATTTTGTAAATTTTAGGAGTAAATAATATAATATATCTAAATAGAGGGGGGAAATAGTGTAATATATTCAAATATGGGGGGCAAATAGTATATACAAGATAATTGTTATGTCACTTAACAGAAATTGTGATAGAAAAGTTGACAGAATGAGTAAAGAGTATGATTTTGCAAAATAGAGGGAGGAGATAATATAAATTTTAAATGTCAGAGATCAAGTAGTATAATATAGCAAACCACAAGGGGCAAGTAGTAATTCACCCATAATATAAGTAGTTTTCCTATTCCAAATAATTTAAAGGGAAGTTTTAAATTTGTCCAATTTTTTTACTAATTTTGTTTTCCTAAAGTATTTTGGGATTTTGTGTTTACTAATCTTAGAGTTGTTTTATTATTTAATTTGACTAATATAAAACTTATAAAATTAGTTGTGGGGTTTCTTTTAGGATGTTAGTATGGAAATTTTCTTCTCTTCATATGTTATATTTATATGTGTGGATGTTATTGTAAAAGGTTTTATATGTTCTAAAAAATCTATTCCTAATTATACTTTTGCTATTTCATTGTATTGTATTTTGTGTAGTTCTAAAGATATTTTTGCTTGATCTAAATCTAAGATTATAATTATTGATTCATAAAGTATATATTCTTCATTTTGATATATATATATACACTAATAATGATTTATGTATATGAGAAGCATATGATCCTGTATCTATTAGTATTGATATTTGTTTTTTTTTTTGCTTCTATATGTATTTGGTGATCTTGTCTTTATGGTGTGGTGTCTATAATAAGATTTTTTTTTATTATTTGATTATTACTAGTACTAGGTTCTTTAAATAGACTTATTCTTTCTATTGTCAATGATCTTTGTAACTCATTATAATTCTTATGCATATTTTTATTCTTCCTAGGTTTCCCTAACTCTTAAGTATTATCAAATTCTATAGTATAAATTTTAGGATAATTATAAATATTACTTATTTTTTTGGGTTTGTATTCTATTAAGTCTTTAAATATTCATGGTACTTTATAACTTGTTAATATTTTATTATTATAAATGTCATATTTAGTGGTAAAATGCATATAAAGTTTTTATTTTTATGCTAATTAATTTGCTTCTTGAGAGTGCTTTTACTCTAAAAAGTTTATAGTATATTCTTAATGCTTGGTCTATATTTTAATCTTAGAGACTAAGGTTGAAGTTTGGAATTATGTTTATAATAGCTTTATTATAACATAATTTTGTGTCTAACTTTCCTATTATACTATCCCGTAAGTTATGTCATTCTATTATCTGTTATAAATAGACTAAAAGGTGAATTAATATGAGGTTGAAAAAAGATTTTACTACTATACTTATTCTTTCTATTTGTAATTTTTTATATTGATTTCTTTTTTTTTTATGGTATTTCCATTAGTTCTTTTGTTATCATGTCTTTATTAAGAATGGATATTCTAGTGTTTCTTTATGTATCAACTTCGTTAATTGCTTCTTTTGCTACTTTTCCTACATAATATTGTTTTCTTTCTCTTTTAAAAACTAGATTTTTAAATATCCTCTTAAAATTGTTGCTTGGTTGTTTGTTTTTTTAATTTCTTTTATACAAATACTAGACTCATAATTTATTAATTCTAAATATTTTTCTCTGTTAAATTTATGTTCTATGTAATTTTTCCCTATATCACTATTTTCTTATTTAATTAGATTTTGATGATCCATTAGAAGTTATTTCATATATAGTTTAATTCTCACTTATTTCTAAAAGTTCTAGAATTACTATATATCCTTGTATTTTTTTTATTTTTCTTATTTGGATATTCATTTGCAAAATGTCATTTTATCTACAAATATAACATTTACATTCTGACTTTTTTTAACTTTCTATTATATATTTTTTTTTGCTATAATATGGTTTTCTATATTTCTTGAAATATTTTTCCATTTCTTTTTATATTTATATTTTTTTTTATGTCTATATGGTTCACATCCATAATTGGTTACTAAAGGATTTTTTTTTTCAATTTATATTTTGTTTCTTTTTAGTTTGTTTATACATTGATTTATATTCATTTAATGACATACATCTTATTTCTAAATACTATTGTGCAAAAACAATCATTGTTCTTAAGAAATCTTCAGACATATTTAATTTAGCATATTTTTGTGATATTCTATTTTCCCATGATACTGGTAATTTATAAAATAATAAATTTAAATAAAATTTATCTGTTGGGTCTATTTTTACTTTTATATAATATTCTTCAAATTTACATGCATTTTCCTTAAAATAATTTATATCACATATTTGTAATTTAGCTAAATATTCTCTATAAGTATTTTATGAAATTATTACTTCCTTATATGTAAAATGTTTTAATAATAATTTTTCATATTCTCTTACTAATTCTATGTTTATAGTTGCATTTTTTATTCTTGCCTTTTCATTTTCTGGTAATTGCTCAAACCAATTAGCTAAAACTCCTAGTAATGTTTGTTGTAATAATATTTTTTCTTTTTGAAGTTCTAAATCTCTTCCTATTATTATAATTGAGTTCATTCTTGCCTAATTTTTTTATTTCTTCTATCATATTTTCAATGTTCTTTTTAGCCAATATACTTGTTCTTTATAATTTTGATTTTCTATTATTCATTCTTCAGATTTATTTGAAGATTCATCGTTTTCTCTTATGGTTAGATGTTTTATTAGTGCTATGGGTGTTGCTGGTTGAAATTTTGTTTCATTCATTAAAATTTTTTTCTCAGTATCTAAATTTTTTTCTATATCTAAATCTTCTTCTGATGAAAATTCAGTTATTTCCATTGTATTTATTTATTCTTATATGATGGTTGTTTCTAGTTGATTAATTAAATTTAATATTTCTTTAGAATTAGTTTTTGTACTAAAAGTTACAATTTTATTCCATTTTTCATTATTGTAATCAATTTTTGGATATTTTTCTCTTTTTTGATTAATTACTTATAGTATTTTAGGATTTTTGGTTACTATATTTTTTATTTATATAATTTCCACTCTAAGTTCTTCTTTAGTATTATTATAATATGTTGAAATCATTATTAATAATGAATAATAAAATTTAAAATATTGTTTTTAGATTTTCTTTAAATGTCATTTACTATATAAATCAATGGTTTATATTTGTAATGAATTATAACCATTAAATATTTTAGTAAAAGGAAGACTATAAATATTGTATTCATTGTTTGTAAAACGCATGGAAAAAGAGAATAACAAATTTGATGCGTAAATAAGAAAGTGTCATTCTTCTTATTTTCATATGTTTGGGTTGTAAAATGTTTTTCTCTTTTGCACTTAAAAAGTGAGTTTGGAAACTCGCTAAAATTCTCACATGCTAATAATTATTTTTTATTGTTAATTTTTTTTTGTTTTTAATCTACTCCAACTTGACAAGTGGTATCAGAGCCTGCTCAATTAAGGGTCTGACTATTGGCATTTTATGTACAAAAGTAGTTGTACGAGGGAGATTTTGCACGTACACAGATTGGAACTATGAAGCTTATTGGTTCAGAACCACGCTTGCTTGGTGAAACACAAGGCTGCTAAATCCAAGTGAATATGGCATAATTGGGTAATGTTGGTGTAGATGGCGGGGTTTAGCGCGCGTCCAAGATTTTAGCAACCATGACACTATTTAGGCTCAGGGCCTTAGAGAACACACTAACCATTGTCACAAAGACATGGCGTAGAGATGAGGAGTCTCCACCTAGGGTAATAACTGGGACATATCGAAAAGGTGGTACTCTATTCTCTAAAAGAAAGCTAGCACCACAACTAGGAGATTCTGGATACGAAATACTAACTTCTCTTAGTCTCATGTTCTTTTAGAATAATTTTATAAATGATTATTTCATCCTCTAATTATATGCAATTTTATTAAACCCTAATTAACATCCATCTACCCAAAAAGGCAACAAGTCAATAAAATTAAAAGTAAATATGCATCAAAAAGGCAATGTCCCTATGTCTAAACTATGTTAATTTTATTTTATAAGTTAGCTAAGTCTACATATTATTTACAAATGAGAAATGAACTATAGGTGGGCCTACATTTTATTAATTAGTGAGCCTATATCTATTTTTAGTCTTTCTAAGATATAGGCTTAAGTCTATTCAATTTTAAAGGAAAATTAAATTAGTGAGCCTAAGTCTAAATTGATTTTATTTTAAGTGAAATATGGGCCTAAGTCTATTTATTTTAAAAGAAATGAAATTAAATGGGCTGAGCTAAGTCTAAACAATTTTAATTAACTAAGCGAGCCTGAAATCTAATTAACCTAATGGGCCTAAATTGATTTTAATTATTTAAAAAACTTAAACCATTTTTCAGCCTATTTATTAAGTGGGTTAGACCTAAACATGGGCTTAGGGCCCAAAAGAATAAAAACATAAAAAACAAGCCCAAAATAAATAAAACACAAAAAATGGATCAAATAAACATTACAGTGATTTTCTAAAAAACCCTAAATTAATTACATGCAAACCCTAATTTAAGCTACTGCCACCATTAATTTTAATTGATTTTTTTTACCCGATTGAACCTAATTACTAATTAATTTTAGAGTATATAAAATTAAATTTTCACTATTCCCACTACTGGGGCTATTACAAACTACATATAAAATTAAAATTAAATGATTATACACCCAGAAATTAAAATAACTACACTGAACACCAAAAATGAAAAAAATAATTAAAAAAAATCCTAAACCTACTGGAAAATAACACAGGTTCTTTCATAGGATTCCATGGACCTTCTGCTTAATTTAAATATAAGCAGTATCCTCCTCAATCCACATGCACATATCAAAACAAAAAAAAACAAGTAATCAAATTAGTAATGAAATCAAATAATCAAAACAATAACAAAAAAAATAAAAGAAGAATCATAAATTGAAAATAATAGAAAAGAGTAAAAAATGAAATAGAAAATAACACTGAAGAATTAGATGCTGTGCAAATGCCCTTTTTGAGCCCTCATATTGGATTATCACCATTGAAATTAAAATATTATTGATTCTGGACTATTGCTTTTGAAAACTTAAGTATCCAAAATTAGGATTTTTTGCACTCGCAGTCTCTCTGTTTTTTTCTCGCTGTGTCTCTGTATGCCTCTCAAAAAAAATCCTCTGGGAAAGAAGTCCTCTCACACGCATCTAGACTCCACTTTTTAAAGCAAAGTTTGCGTGTACTGGTTTCCTCCAAATGAGGAACAGACTCATCTCTTAAAAAATAACCTGATAAGAATTTTAATTTTTAAAGCATTTTGAACTTGTTGAAATTTTCGTCAGATAATGATAAAGATAAAATTGAATTTTCAACTAATCAAAACGTTGAAAAATCGATAAAAATACACGAAAAAATCAACTTTTACGAGTCAAAATTGTGCAATGCCGGTCAGCATTGTGCAATGCCGATCGGCATTAAATGCTAACTCCCCCTTTTTTAACTTTTAATTACCAAAAGATCCTTGAAAAATTGACTTATTTGCAATCAAACCCAAAAAAATGTTGCAATTTAGTCCTTAAAGTTTAGAAAATCGACAACCAAGTTCAATTTTTGAATGAATTTCATCAAGGAGCTTACGTCACAATTGTGCACAATTGCATCCCGAAATTGGGTGCTTATAGTTGGTGTTATTAAAAAATTAAATAATAATAATTATAGCATGTGGAGGACTTTCATGGAGTCATACTTGCAAGGTCAAGACCTCTGGGAGGTGGTTGTTGGGATTGAGGTTACATCACCACCATTAGATGATGATGCTAGCAATATTAGAAAATGGAGAATTAAAATTGGGAAAGCCATGTTTGCCATCAAAATAACTATTAAAGAGGATATAATGGAGCACATTAAAGATGCTACCACACCAAAGGAAGCTTGGGATTCTCTGGCTATATGGTTCTCAAAAAAGAATGATGCTAGGCTTTAATTGTTGAAAAATGAGCTAATGTCTATCTCATAAAAAGATATGACAATTAGTTAGTATTTTACCAAGGTTAGATAAGGCATCCAGAATAGCCAACAATAGGATGAGGAGAATCATCATTCATGGACTATGACTTTAGTGCCAAAGTTTCATGGCTATAGTTTAAGGTTGGCTCACATAACTATCTATTGAATAGTTGGAGAATTTATTAGCAAGCCAAGAAACTCTAGCAAAAAAAATGGCGGTATGTCTTCAAATACTGAAGAGGTGGTACTCTTCATCAATAAAAAAATCAATCACGTGGTAAGAATGGAAGGAGGACATAAGGCAATGTCCAATTGGAGGGGGCTCAACAAAAGCAGTAACACAATAATCAGTAGTCTAAGAATTCTAGACATTAGAATGGTGAGTGTTTTTATTGTGGCAAGAAAGGACACCACGCTAGAGATTGCTGGTCTAAGAAAAGGACTATTCATAGTAATACAACAACAATAAGTAATCACCACCAGGATAAACCAGAGTGGGATGCTGAAGCATTATTTATAAAAATAATACAAGTGGAAGAGTGCTCTAGTTAAGAGATTGTGGAAGTTCCTAGCAAGCGCCTAGTTTTTTAAGTTCTCATAGAATTAATTATGAGAAGTGTTAGATCCTTGATTCTAGTTATTCTAGTCACATGATAGGAGACAAAAGCAAGCTCCATCATGCTTCAGAATACAAAGGCAAGCAAGTTGTGGTAACTACAAATAAGTTGTAACTACCAATTACTCATATTAGGGACACAATGATCACTTTTTATTCGAATTGACAACAAATGCAGTTGAAGGATGTGTACATAGTATCAAGTATGAAAATAAATCTTATGTCAATTTTAAAGTTGACTAATTTTGGAAACTTTTTTGTGTTCGGCCTTAATGATGTCAAAGTTTGTCAATAAATTAAAGTAGTTGACACACCAATAATGGAGAGATAAAAGGTGGATTCCATGTATTTCTTATTAGTAAAAGATGCTTATGTAGAGAAGACCAAATGTGGTGATACAACTGACTTATGGCATGCATGACTAGGACGTGTCATTTATCATAAGCTGAAAATGATGATAACCAAGTCCTTATTAAGAGGGGTACCTAATCTTGATGTATGTACAGATGTGATTTATGTTGGATGTCAGTATGGAAAGGCAACCAATTTCCATATGAGAGTCATCATTCAGAGCCAAATAGCCACTAGAGTTAATCCACTCTGATGTGTTTGGTAAAGTGAAGCAGTTACTAGTCAATGGTATGCACTATATGGTGACATTTATTAATGATTATTCGAGGTATCTATGGGTCTATTTCATGAAAGGAAAATCTCAAACTCTTGAAAAATTTAAAGAGTTCAAGCAGATTATTGAAAGTGAAGTTGGGAATAAAATCCAATGCCTTCATACTGATAATGGGGGGGGGAATACATCTCTGATGAATTCTCAAGTTATCTTGTCCAGTGCAAGATTAGGCGGCAATTGACTTGTCCAAACACACCACAATAAAATGGTGTTGTAGAGAGAAAGAACAAGCATTTAGCAGAAACATGCAAGAGTATGTTGCATGCTAAGAATGTCCTTGGAAGATTTTGGGCTGAATGTATGAGAATAATGGCTCATATAATTAATAGACTCCCTCATCCGAAAATGGAATTTATGTCTCCATTTGAGAAGTTATGGAATATGAAACCTATGGTGAGCCATTTTAAAGTATTTGGCTGTATGTGCTATGTATTTGTACCTGAGCATCTATATAGCAAGTTTGATAAGAAGGCAATTAGATGTATTTTTATGGGCTATGATGAGCATATAAAAGGATGGAGATGCTATAATCTTACAACTGGAAAATGTTATGTCTTATGAAATATTGTATTTGATGAGACATTTCCATGGTGGACACCAAAATATGTTGCACTTCCTTACTCCAATGAAGTAGAATAATTGCATGAAAAGAGTGAGGGACAGTTAACAATAATTCAATAAAATTTAGAGCCTATCACGTAGTCTCAACTTCAAGAGAGGCCATGGCAAATTAGTGTATATTAAAAAATAAATGATGAAAATCAACCAGTAGTGGTGGTGCCAGAGGAACAACCTGTAGAACATGTAACATCACTAATACAATAGACAAGATCAACCAGGGTGAAAAAGAAAAATCTTAAATATACCAATGTTGCAGTGGTGGAAGAAGAAAAAGAACCAATATCCTTTGAGGAGGCATCACAAAAAACTAAACGGATAAAAGCCATGGAATAAGAGATTAAAGCCATTGTTGAAAATCAAACTTAGGACTTAGTGCCAAAACCTAGAGATGTGAAGCCTGTTTCTTGTAAATGGGTGTATATGATCAAGACTTGTCCAAATGGTTCAATTAAGAGATATAAGGCACATTTGGTAGCATGAGGATTCTTACAACATTATGGATTAGACTATGATAAAAAATTTAGTCCAGTGGCCAAAATTGTAACAGTTCATGTTTTGTTAGCACTCACTGCAAGTAATTCTTGGAACTTATGGCAAATGGATGTCAAAAATGCCTTTCTAAATGGAGAGTTAGATTGAGAAGTATACATGGAGCAACCTAAAGTATTTGAAAACAAGATTAATCCTGAATATGTTTGTAAACTGAAAAAGGTGATATACAGGTTGAAGCTAGCCCCTAGAGCTTGGTATGGCAAGATTGCTGAGTTTCTCATTCATAGCAATTATGAAGTTACACTAGCTGATTCGAGTTTATTTATCAAAGCTTGAGAAAGGAAGCTAGCAATAATTCTTATTTATGTTGATGATCTCATTATTACTGGAGATGATGTTAATGAGATCTATCAGACTAAGAAAAATTTATCAGTCCAATTTCATATAAAAGAACTTGGGGAGCTAAATCACTTTCTTGGATTAGAAGTGGAGCACACAAAGGAAGGATTATTCTTGTGTCAAGAGAAATATGTAAGAAATCTTCTCCAAAAGTATAGAATTCTTGACTGTAAACCTTTTGCTCTTCCAATAAAGATAAACTCTAAATTGAGCATCACAGAAGGCAATGATTTAGAGGATTCATTGATTTATTGGCAGATTGTTGGTAGTTTGATCTATCTGACATTGAAAAGGCCAGATATTTCCTTTACAATTAGAATAGTCAGTCGGTTTATGCAAACTTCAAAAAAGCCTCACTTGGAAGCAGTTCGGAGAATCTTAAGGTACATTAAAGGAACACTTAATCTTGGATTATTTCATAAAAGTAAAATAACTTGTAAATTGGAAGGATATTGTGATGTTGATTATGTCGGTGATTATGATACATGAAGATCAACCACTGTTTATGCATTTAGTTTGGGTTTTAGAGTTGTTACTTGGTGTAGCAAAAGACAACTAATAGTGTCACTTTTAACAATTGAGGTTGAGTATTGTGCAACAATGATGGTAGCTCAAGAAAGTATATAGTTAGTACAATTGTTGGAGAATTTTTTTAGCCAGTTGATTATCCAGTACCAATATACTGTAATAATCAATTAGATATTTATTTAGTAGAGAACCTAATGTTTCATGCTAGAATAAAGCATATGGAGGTGTAATATCATTTTATTCATGAAAAAGTCTTAACGAGGGAGATCAATGTAATTCAGGTAAAGACAGAAGAACAACTAGCAGAAATTTTCACTAAATGACTCAATAGTGAAAAATTAGAAAGTTTTCGTAAAGAACTCAGCATGACTCCAAGAAAAAGGATTAAGGATATTAGTAATAAGGGGGAGTGTTGAAATCATTAGTAATAATGAATAACAAAATTTAAAATATTGTTTTTAATTTTTCTTTAAATGTCATTTACTATATAAATCAATGGTTTATATATTTATAATGAATTATAACCATTCAATCTTTTAGTAAAAGGAACACTATAAATATTGTATTAATTGTTTGTAAAGCACATGGAAAAAGAGAATAAAAAAATTTGATACGTAAAGAAGAAAGTGTCATTCTTCTTATTTTCATATGTTTGGGTTGTAAAATATTTATCTCTTTTGCACTTAAAAAGTGAGTTTGGAAACTTGCCAAAATTCTCACACGTTAATAATTATTTTTTATTGTTAATTTTTATTTTTTTAATCTACTCCAACTCGACATAATATAAATAATTTATATGAAAATTAGTATTATTTTGTCTTATTAATAATTGTTGTGTTTTTTATAATCCTATAGGGACTACTGCCCTTGCAGATTCTTCATCATAAGTCATAGTATTTTCTAATATTGTTTTATGAAGAAAAGATTCCTCTAAAGCCATTAATTAATTAATTTGGTTATAAATTTCTTCATATTTAAAATTCATTTTTCTAATAATTTTTAGTATACTTTTTTATAATTCTATATGTATCATGTTTATTATCATGTTCCCAAATCCATTTTATATCTTCTCTACATATATTTACATGTTTATTTGTTAAGGATAATATTTCTTCTTTAGTATATAATTTCTTTACTAAAGTATCAAAATTTTGTGTTAAATTTTCTATTACTCCATTGTTCTAGCTAATTTATTAAGTCTAATACACTTTTGTATAATTTTTCAATGTTCTTTATTTACATATTCATAACTATGATGTGTACTATTAAGTTTAATAAGCCAAATTTACTTTCTTTACTTATTTCAACATATATTTTTACTAATTTCAAACGTTCTTCCAAATAAAATGAATATTCTTCTGCATCTTGATTATTTATTTTATGGATCTAAATTTTCTTCCCTAATAATAGTGTTTATAGTATCTCTTAAAATTGTTAATACCATTAATTTATTATTATATTTCACTATATTTAATATTTCAATCATATTTTGGCTTTCAAAAAATTCTTGTGTTTCTTTTTCCACATCTATACTTTTGTCTATTTCATTCTTTAATGTTGTTATAATTGATAATTGGCTCCAGTCTAATCTACATATTGTAAGCACCTAATTTTGGGATGCATTGATATGCAGATGCGACCAAGGATCTAATGATGATAATTCGTTACAAATAGGTCTTTAGAATTTCAAATTTCTAATTCAGGGCTAAATTGTAAAGTTTTAAGGACTTGATTGCAAAGTACTTTCTTTCTTCTATAGGCCAAATTCGAAATATAGGAAAGTTTAAGAGGGGTTGAATAGCAAAATTCTGGATCAAAATTGTGTAATTCCAATAAGAATTTCACATTTCTAATCGAAAATGTAGAATTCCGATTGGAATGGAAAATATAGAATTCTGATCAAAATTCCATATTTTTAATAGGAAATATACAATTCCGATCAGAATTGTATTAGTCCGATAAGGTTTCAGCTTATTTTTTTTTATTTTTTTGAATTTTAATTAGTCAAAATTTGATTTTTAATTAATTTTTGAAAAAAAAAATCAAAAATCAATAATAAATATGGTTATGCACATTTATCTTGTAGAGGGGTTTTTAGATAGTGGCTCAATTATCCCATTTATTTCAGTCTTTTTTGGGATAGTGGCTCAATTATCCATTCCGTTAACAACTTATGAAAGGATAAAAGAGTTTTTGACCTGCAGAATGAAAAAAAAATGCTGAAAAAATTTGGAAAGAAGGGAGAGGATAAAGAGAAAAAACACAAAGAGAGAAAAAAAACAGAGTGAAAGCCTTACAAAATTTTGACGTGCAAAATAAAATAGTGAGCCTTGAAGGAGAAAGACAAGAACTCTACTAACTCGATTAAAAAAATGGTGATTAAATATTTTTTAAGGAGCAAATCAAACTATATCTGCATCATTATCCCCATTTTTTCTTTCTTTTTATTTCATTTATTTATTTTGTTTTATTTTTATTATTTTCCTTATTCATTATTTTCTACTCATTTTTTTGGTTTTGTTATTTGTTTTTTTGGTTTTTTTTTTGGCTATAGTGATGAGCAAAACATGAGGAGATATGACTACACTATTCAGATCAATTGAAGATCCATAGAATGCCATGGATTTGTATATGTAGTTATTACGTATAGATTTTAGGTTTATATTATTCATATTATTATGTGTTATTTTGTTAATGTTCTATGTATTATTTACCTTTTATTTGCTTGTATTTAATTTATTCATGTAGATTGTAATAGCACCAATATTGGTAATAGTGAAATCTTTTATTTACCTTTTTGAATAAAATTAAATAGTAATTAGGATTATTTGGTAAAACCTAAATTAAAATTAAAGGTGGTTGTAGATTAATATTAGGTTGCTTGAAATTAAATTAGGATTTTTTTAGAAGAAATAATTTAATTGCTTGTTTGAACTTTTATTTGGTTTTTTTTTGTTTTTTGGTTTTTTATTCGTTTTGGGCTCTAAACCCACGTTTAGTTCCAACTCACTAATAATATGCCCCTTAAAAATTGATTTTAGGTTTTAATTAACTTTAAGACAAATTTAAGTCCATTAGGATTAATTTAGACTTAAGCCCACTTTAGTTTAATTAAAATTAATTTGGACATAGTCCAGTCCATTAAAACATCTTTTCTTTTTAAAATAAATAGACTTAGGCACATTTTTTTACTTAAATTAAAATTAATTAAAACTAGGCCCATTAACTCAAACCCAATCTAATTCAATTCCATAAAAATTAATAGATTTAGGCCCATTTCTTTAGGATTAAAAAGAAGACTTAGTTTAGTACTTTAATTAAAATGTAGGCTTAGTTCAATACTTTAATTAAAATGTAAGCCCACCTTTAGTTCCATTTCACTTGTAAGTAAAACTTATAGACATAGCTAACCTAATTAAAATTAACATAGTTTAGACTAATTTAGGGATGTCTCGCTATATGAATGCAATTTTTATATGTCATTTCATGATTAGTTTCCTTGGGTTAGATGAATGATAATTAAGGTTTAAGATGAAATTGCATGTAATTAGAGAATAAGATAGTAATTCATAAAGTAATTATAAACAAACACAATACTAAAAGAAGTTGGTATTCTGTATCCATAATCTCCTAGTTGTGGTGCTAACTTTCTTTTAGAGAATCGAGTTACCACCACCTTCAATTTGTTCCAGTTATTACCTTAAGTGGTGACTCCTCATCTCTATACCATGTCTTTGTGATAGTGGTTAGTGTGTTCCTTTGAGCCCTGAGCTTAAACAGTGTCGCAGTTGCTAAAATCTTAAATGCACACTAAACCCCACCGTCTATAGTGGCGACTCCACTAGGGATAAGAGATACTGATTCTACTTTTTTTTTAGAATTATTTTATTCTTGCATTCATTCTACATGTCCCTATTAACTGATGGAGTTGGTTTATGATTCCATGATTCCACTAGGTTCATGGAGTTGTAGATTGGCTAACCATTGCTTTTAGCCTTAACTTGGTCAAAGAGAGATTACCGGGCTCATCTGACCAAAGTCTGTAACCTAAGTCCTAAAAGGGGGTAGTCTTCTCTCAAGTTTGTAAAGGATGTTAGGCCCCTCTGACCTTGGCTTGTAACTGAAGTCCTAAAGGAGGGCATCTTACTATAAGGACCTTTATCTTTCCACTAGACTTAACCATATATAATGGCCTAGTTATTTCCCTTAAGATTTACCCAAATTGCTTGTAATTGTTTCCATGAGGTGTTCCTATCTATAAAGGCCTAAACTCATAGTTTTGAAGCCTATACGGGTTAATAAAGATTGGGCTAATCTTTTATACCTAGAAATGTTGTTTATATGCTTTATTACTTTGAGAGATATGACATGCTTGTTGGTTCTTGATATCCTATGTTGATATTAAGGCCAAAACAAAAAATCCTAGGAAAAGAGACTTGACATTGAATACATGTGTGGGAGGAATAAGGTTGGAAGGATATTGCACACTTGATTATTACTTGTTACTTGCTACTTGTTGCATGCATACATATGATTCATTCATTATATTAACACTTTGTTTTATAGAAATCATAGATTCATCTAGGTCTTCTAGTGTTTGGGAATGAAAAGGTGGTAAACTAATAAGAATCGACCTAAGTCCAAAATTAGTAGCTAAAATGATCCTTCAGAGTTTAAAGAAGAGTCTTATTAATTTGCTTTACTTGGAAGCTGAATCAACACCAACCAAACAAACAGAAATGGAACAAGAAGGTGGAAACTAAACCTTTGAAGACATTAAAGGAGCTTCTAGTCCACCACCTGCATTTAAACAAGTACCTAATGCTATAGCTATTCCACTTGCTGAAAATGCTCTACTTGTTGTTCTTGCACCTGCACCTATTGCTCCTGCTCTTATTGATAATGTTGGAGGCCAACCTATTGTTAGAAATCCACTTGCTACTGAAGTGAAGCTTGAGGATGTTGAGAATTATATAATGGAGAAAGCAAAGAGGGAATCACTTGAACTTTTTTAAGATTATGAGTCCAAGAAAATGCAAGCACTGACTCAGAAAATGTCTAAGATAGAGGAGCTGATAAAAGGACAAGGCATGAGATACTCATTTGATTTTAATGACATGTTGCAAATGGAAGGGGAAAAATTGCTTAAAAAATTTAAAATGCCCTAATTGTAAAAGTTTTATGGAACTAGAGATCCAAGGATCCACCTTATTTAATATACAATAACTATAAGCACCACGAAAGCCCCATTAGTGGTAGTTATTTAGTTATTTGTATTATCCTTAGAGGGGATGGCTATGAACTAGTACTATATGTTAGAAAAATCTATTCGGGATGATTGAAGAGAATTATGTACTACTTTTTTAAAACAATATGATTATAACACTAGGTTGGAGGTATTTATCAGAGATTTATAACTGACTAAACAGAAACCTAATGAATCATTTTCTAATTTCCTTACTAGATTCATGAACAAGGTAGGGTAAATGAAAAATAAGTTGGTTGAGAAAGATCAAGTAAGGATGATAGTTTGCAATGTGTCACCTAATCTGGTTGAAAGGTTGCAAATGATGAATCCTAAATCTTTTATGGACCTTTATGATGATGGCTTATAAGATGAAGAGATTGAAAGTGAGAAGAAGAACTTTAGAGGCACTAGAACTCAAAACCACCCTATTAGGGGCACACAACAAGGAAGTACCAGTCAAGCTGTGGAAGTACGTGTAGTTTAATAACCCAGGAGATTCTCTAATTTCAATCAGCCTCTTTCTAAAGTCCTAGACCATCTAATACAAAAAGGCTTGCTTAGGCCTTTAACCTTTTTCTAAACCATTAAATCCAAATGTCCCAAGCTATGAACCAAACAGTTACTACAAGTTTTACCAAGTTGTTGGCCATTGCACAGATACCTACATTCGCTTAAAACATGAAATCCAAAACCTTATAGACTCTAGAAAAATCATAGACCCTAAGAAATTAAATCCAAACCTAAACACTAAAAATAATGATTTCCCAGACTACTAAAATGTTTCACCCCTGGCCATTATGATGATTAATTTAGGAGCTAGTGAAGAGGAAGTGCTAAGCTCCTTTGAAAACTTGAACCTTAAAGATAATGAGAAATTTCTTGATGACTCTAAAGGAGTAGAGTATTTATTGGGGCAACCTTCAGGCAAGTTTGATTACAAGGTGTTTTATTCTAAGCCACCATTTACTGATATTCCTACTAAATTAATCATGCCTACAGGATGGGGTGATGAGTTTAATAATGAGCCAGTAAAAGAAAAAAAAGAATCTAAGACTCCTAAACAGCCATAAAGGGGAGTTAAAGATTTATTGGGTCAGCCTTCAGACAAATTTGACTATAAAGGACTTTACTCCAAGCCAGCTTCCAGTGATGTACCTTTTAAAGAAATTATGCCTATAAGATGGGGCGATGAGTTTAAAGATGATGTTCCAAATGTAAAGAATAAAGCATCTTTGACTCTTGAACAGTCCCAAAAAATAGGTTAAAGATCTATTGGGTTAGCATTTAGGTGGGCTTGATACTAAGAAGTTAAGCAGAAAGGAAACATGCATAATTGAGGTATTGAAGGATGGGAAGAAAGATCAAGCTATTTGAGTTATTGATATTTAGTTTGACTCTGATAAAGAGAATCCTTAGGGTTTGGATGTGTGGAATGATGACCTTAAGATAAATCATGTTATTAGGAGTGGTAAAAATTACAAGCCAGTTGAAAAGAAAATTGAGAAAGCTATAGAAAAAGAAGAGGTTGACGAAGAAGAAGCACAAGATAAGTAAAAAGAAGATATGATCTTAGAATAAGTTAAGAAGGCCAAGGTGAATATGAGCATTTAGGAGCTGTTAATGCATTCAAGTAGTCATAGAAAAGCTCTTGTCAAGGCTTTATCAAAGATGAATATTGAGACCGTTGCTATGCTTGAGGCTATGGTTGCAAAAGTCACAAAAAAGAAGCATGGTTTGATAACGTTCTCAGATGAGGATTTGTCTTTGAAGGGTAGAAATCATAATAAGGCATTGTTTATTCATATAAGACTCCTAAATAGCCATAAAAGGGAGTTAAGATTTATTGGGTCAGCTTTTAGGCAAATTTCACTATAAAGTATTTTACTCTAAGCCAACTTCCAGTGATGTACCTTTTGAAGAAATTGTGCCTATAGGATGGGGTGATAAGTTTGAAGATGATAATCTAAATATAAAGAATAAAGAATCTTTGACTCTTGAATAGTCCTAAAAAGGGGTTAAAGATCTATTTAGTCAGCATTTAGGTGGGCTTTACATTGAGAAGTTGAGAAGAAAGGAAGCATGCACGGTTGAGGTGAGGAAGGATAGGAAAAAAGATTAAGCTATTGGAGTTATTGATATATGGTATGACTCTAATAAAGAGAATCCTCAGGGTTTGGATGTGTGGAACGATGGCCCTAAGATAAATCATGTTACTAGGAGTGGTAAGAATTACAAGCCAGTTGAAAAGAAAATTGAGAATGATATAAAAAAAGAAGGGGCAGACAAAGAAGAAGCATAGGATGACCAAAAAGAAGATATGATCTTAGAATAGCTTAAGAAGGCCAAGGTGAATGTGAGCATTTTGGAGCTATTAATGCATTCAAGCAGTCATAGAAAAGCTCTTGTCAAGGCTTTATCAAAGATGAGTATTGAGACCACTGCTACGCCTGAGGCTATGGTTGCAAAAGGCACAAAAAAGAAGCATGGTTTGATAACATTCTCAGATGATGATTTGCCTTTTAAGGGTAAAAATCATAATAAGGCATTGTTTATTCATCTGAGACTCCTAAATAGCCATATAGGGAAGTTAAGATTTATTGGGTTAGCCTTTAGGCAAATTTAACTATAAAGTATTTTACTCCAAGCCAGCTTTTAGTGATGTATGTTTTGAAGAAATTATGCCTACAAGATGGGGTGATAAGTTTAAAGATGATAATCTAAATGTAAAGAATAAAGAATCTTTAACACCTAAATAATCCCAAAAAGGAGTTAAAGATCTATTGGGTCAGCATTTAGGTGGGCTTGACATTGAAAAGTTGAGCAGAAAGGAAACATGCACAGTTGAGGTGTGGAAGGATAGGAAGAAAGATCGAGCTATTGGAGTTATTGATATCTTGTGTGACTCTAATGAAGAGAATCCTTGGGGATTGGATTTATGGAACGATGACCCTAACATAAATCATGTTACTAGTAGTGATAAGAATTACAAGCTAGTTGAAAAGAAAATTGAGAAATCTATAGAAAAAGAAGAGACTGATGAAGACAAAGCACAGGATGAGAAAAAAGAAGATATGATTTTAGAATAGCTTAAGAAGGACAAGGCGAATGTAAGCATTTGGGAGCTGTTAATGCATTCAAGCAGCTATAGGAAAGCTTTTGTCAAGGCTTTATCAAAGATGAATATTGAGATCACTGGTATGCTTGAGGCTATGGTTGCAAAAGTCATAAAAAAAGAAGCATGGTTTGATAATGTTCTTAGATAAGGATTTGCCTTTGGAGGGTAGAAATCATAATAAGGCACTATTTATTCCAGCTGAAGTAAGAGGGAAGAGGACCAATTTTGTAATGGTAGATGATGGTTCTACCATTAATGTATGCCCATTAAAAATCTTGCCTAATTTGGGTCTTAAAGTTGATGATTTAGCAAATTCAAATCTCATAATCAGAGCTTATGATGATAGTACAAGAAATGTAGAGGGTACATTTCAAGCTTTGGTTAAAATAGAACCTGTAGTGTCAACTATTGATTTCACTGTGTTGGATATCCCTATTACATATGTCTTGTTATTGGGGAGACCATGGTTTGACACCTTGGGCAAAGTACCCTCAATCGTGCATTAGAAGATAAAATTCCCTTATGAAGGAGAAGTTGTGACTATAGAAGTTGGAACTAGCAAGGCTATGGCAGTAATACTTAATAGTCAGAAATAAGTGTGTGCTCCTATAGGTTTTCAAGTGGCTTGAATATTTGATAGAACTGAGATGGATCTGAGAGTTGCAAAGATAATGAAGAATATGAACTATCAGCCTGGACATGGATTGGGCTCTCATATTTCAAAAGTCAAGACAATAAAGTAGGACTGGGTTATACTGAGACAAGACCTAGTAGCAGAAGGACAAGGAAGAAGGAAAAGGCGAAGAAGAGGTCCCTGGGGAAAGTAGGACCTTTAAATGAGAACTTTATTAGGGAAAGAGAAGGGAAGTACTTTCTTGATGCTAAGGAATCTGTCAACATTGCTGGTGAAGATGTTCCTACATTTGAGATCTTCAGAGAGTAGATTATTGAGAACCTAGTGAAAGATAACAAAGAAGAAGTAATAAAGTAAGTAGTTGAAAGAATGGAAAATATGACTATCAAAAAGCTATTGTGTTTATCACCTGAAAAGGAGCCACCCCAGAATTTAGTTACTATTAGTAGTAATAGCTTTAGTGATGTTTATTATGAGGAAACTGGTGTAATAATGTTTGGCCTTTATGCGGGTGAAAACTTTATTTTTCCTGTGGTCAATGATATGAATGCTAGTTTGGCTTAATTGTATGATGTGCATCCTGATAGTTCTGTGCATTATAATTTTGATTGTTCATGCATGTTTGACATTAATTCTATTTAATTAGATTCATTTAACATAAGCATAAATGATAATCCTAAGAACATTTCTATATCATGTGATGTAACTCTTGAAGAGAGGGAAAATCTTAAGAAAATATTAATAAAAAGAAAGGTAGTATTTGCTTGGTCTTATGAAGATATGCCAGGTCTAGATAGAGAAATTACAGAATATCACATTCATACCTATCTAGAAATTAAATTTATTAAGCAAAATCTTCACATATTGAGACTAGAGTAGACTGAAAAGATAAAAGTAGAACTTGTTAAACAAATATATGCTAACTTTCTATAAGTAGTAGATTATCCTTAATAGTTGGCAAATATAGTACTAGTCCCTAAGAAAGATGGAAGGGTGCACATGTGCGTAGATTTCAGAGACCTGAATAAAGCTTGTTCAAAACATGACTTTCCTTTAGCTTATATCGATGTAATAGTAGATAGTGTAACGTCTTGTGCAAAGTACTCTTTCATGGATGGATTTTCAGGTTATAATCAAATAATGATGGCAGTCATGGATAAAATCAAGACATCATTCATTACAGAGTAGGGAACACACTATTATAAGGTGATGCCTTTTGGGTTGAAGAATGCAGGTGCTACTTATCAAACAGCAGCTACCACTCTTTTCTATAACATGATGCATAAAGAGGTCAAGGTTATATGTGGATGACATGATAGTAAAATCAGAAATAAGAAAGGGACATTTTGAAGCTTTAAATAAATTCTTGGCCTTAATTAAGAGATATAATTTGAGGCTTAATCCAAAGAAATGTGTTTTTAGAGTTACTTCAGGAAGACTATTAGGGCATATAGTTAGTAGCACGAGAATAGAGATTGACCCAGATAAAGAGAAAGCTATTCAAGAAATGCCATCACAAAAAATAGAAAAATAGGTGAGAGGATTCATTAGCAAATTATAGTATATTAGTAGGTTTATTGCAAAACTTACTAGTATTTATGACCATATTTTCAAGCTCTTGAGGAAAGATCAACTTGTAAAGTGGAATGAGGACTGTTAGAAAGCCTTTAATAAGATTAAAGAGTATCTTACTAATTTGCCCATTTTGAAGCCACTGAGACAAGGCAAACTGTTGATTCTATACTTGGGTTTAGAAGAAAATGCAATAGGGGCAATGTTGGCACAAGAAGGAATAAAAGGAAAAGAGCATGTGATGTTTGATTATGATATAGGCAATAAGAAAGTTGAGACACTATTTTCAGTCACATAAAGTTCAAGCCATTTCAAGGATTGATCCTTTAAAATACTTATTTCAGACACCTGCTTTGACTAGAAGAATGTCTTGATGGCTAGTACTCATGACTGAGTATGATATAGAGTACATCAGTATGAAGGTCATTAAGGGTAGGGCAGTAGCAGAGTCCTAGCTTAAAATGCAGTATAGGGTGATGAACAATGGAATTTAAAGTTTCCAAATGAGAATTTAACAATGATAGAATGTCGAGAATGGAGGCTTTACTTTGATGTGGCTGTGAATAATAAAAGAGCTAGATTAGGAGCAATTTTTATTACTCTAAAAGAAGAAACCATACTAATGGTCAAGAAATTAGATTTTAAGGTGTCAAATAATATAGCTGAATATAACGCATGTATCTATGGAATAGAAGTAGCTCTGGCAGCTGGGACTAAAGAATTAATAGTTTATGGGGATTCAATGTTGGTTGTTAGCTAGGCTAATGAGGAATAGGAAGTGAAAGAAGAAAAGTTAAAGCCTTACATTTGCTATTTGAAAGCTTTAATAAAAAAAATTCAGTAAATGTCTCTTTATCAATTTATCAAGAGATGAAAATCAAATGGCAGATTTATTGGTTACACTTTCTTCAATGTGGGACAGTTTGACTGGATTAACTATAAAACCTTTAGTAATCATGAAGTCAAAAGCTCCATGTTATGGTGCTGAATAAGTTATGGATATTCAAATAGGGCCTAAAGAAAAGCCATGGTTTTATGATATTTAAAGATTTATTAAGGAAAGAAAGTATCCAGATGAGGCAACTTCAAAAGAGAAATATGCTCTTTGTGTTCTTGCACGTAATTATGCAAGATATAATGGAGTATTATACAAGAGGATGCCAAATGGGAAGTAGTTGAGATGTCTTAAAAGAGAAGAAGCTGAAGAAGTGGTGAGAAAGATTGATGCAAGAGTTTATGGTTCTCATATGAATGGGGTAGTCTTGGCAAAGAAGATAATCAGACAAGGGTACTACTAGCTAAGCATGGAAAGGGATTGTATGCGGATAGTGAGACAATGTCACTAGTGCCAGATATATGGGAATCTTAATCACCTTCCTCCCATAGTGCTGAATAGTTTATCATCTCCTTAGCCCTTCGCAACATAGGAAATTAATATTATAGGAGAAATAAGGCTGACAACATCAAATGGGTATAAATACATAGTGGTGGCAATTAATTACTTCTCTAGATGGGTAGAAGCTGAATCTTTTAATATCTTGAAAGTAAGACAAATGGCTAAGTTCATTAAAAAGAATCTTATATGCAAATATGGGGGACCATATCATGTTGTAACAGATAATGCTATTCAGTTTTAGGCAGAAACAACAGAATTACTGCAGAAGTATGGGATTGAGCATCATAAGTCTTCACCTTATCGTCCTCAGGCTGATGGAGCAGTTGAGGTAGCTACTAAGAATGTCAAGAAAATCCTCTCTAAAATGGTTAAAACTTACAAAGATTAGTATGAGTTTCTTCCTTTTGCTTTATAGGGATATAGAACTATAGCTTGAACTACCACAGGCCAAACACCATTATCTTTAATATATGGTTGCAAAGCAATTTTGCCTGTAGAAATTGAGATAAAGTCTTTGAGAGTGATTATGGAAGCTAGAACACCGAAGAGTGAATGGGCACAAAAGAGATATGATCATCTTGTATCTCTGGATGAGAAAAGGATGGATGCTCTATTTTATACTTAAGTATACCACAGGAGGATAGCAAGATTGTTCAATAAGAATGTTAAGCCCTGAAAGATAAAGGCTAGGGATATGGTGCTGAAGTAGTCTAGAGCAATAATATTTAATCCAAGAGGAAAATTTAGACCAAATTGCGAAGGGCCATATTTAGTTAAGTTGGTTCTACTAAAGGGAGCTGCAAAAATATAAGATATTAAAGGGAATGAGTTCATGGAGTCAGTTAACCAAGATCGTCTCAAGAAATACTACTTGTAAAAATAAAATAAAAGTAGTATAAAGAAAATAAAGTTTGCTGGCTAGAAAATCTAAAAAGGCTAGTCAGATAAAAATTAGGACATTCCTGTTATATAAAAAACCCATAAAGGATTGGTAGGCAAAAATTAGGCAATAAAATAAAAGAAAGTGATCCTGTTGATTAGAAAACTCGTAAAGTGCTAGTCATGCAAAAATTAGGGAAATAAATGAGAGAGAAAAATATTAAGTTAGAAAATTTAAAAGGACTAGTTGATAACAGGTGTTATATCATATGATGTAACATATGTACTCATTTTGGCACTAATTAATGAATCAAATTGCAATTGAATTCTTATTTTTACATTGCATGTTCTATCTTATTTATAATACATAAGTACTTGAAAGGGGAACAAAACATGAAAGCCTATGAATAAAATCTATGAGACCACTTTCCTTACTATGTTTTAGTTTCTTCTTTTGTGCCTCATCATGTAAAGCTTAAATCCTTTTGTATTTGGAAAATCTTGGTGGCTCTATGGCTTGTATCACTACCCAAGTCTTGTAGTTGTCATAAGTAGCTCTATAACATCTAGGTGTATGTTATGCTCTAATGCTTTGCAAGGCCATAAGCTCCAGATCTTATCCAGAAAGTCTTGTCTAAGAGGGAAGCCTTCAAAGTTAGTTAAAATAGTAACAATGAACTGTGGGTGGCCATACTAATAATAAAGACATGAAAGAGAGAAGAAAGTTAAAAGATGCAGTCTAGTAACATGAATGAAATGATCATACAAATCAATGGTCATGAACTTTAATCTCCACTAAGCACAGACCCATGTGATCTCGGTGTCTGCAATGCCTCTTAACTAATCAATCCATTAATCTATTATATGTTTGTCATTTATCTTCAAGGGATGAGACTATAACTAATAAGGTTGATTGGTTAAAGGATTGGTAGGAGCATTAAGAAAACTTAGCTTCTCTTGTAACCATATCTAAAAAAATAAAAAAGAAGAAAAGAAATATGAAAATATGAAAATGCTTAAAAAAAATTCTGATAAGTTAAAAACCCGAAAGGATGACTTAGGCAAAAGTTAAGGCAAGCTTGCTAAGTTAAAAACCCAAAAGGGTGGCTTAGGCAAAAGTTAAGGCAAGCCTGCTAAGTTAAAAACCTAAAAGGGTGGCTTAGGAAAAAGTTAAGGCATGATAAAAAGAAAATGAAGGTTTTGGTTACATACCTGAAGGAGAAGTAGACTGCCTAAAAGATGGTGTTGAGTTCTAAAGTTGTCTAACCCAATAATAGTCTTAGCAAGAATAATTGGCATAAGGTTAGCTCCAATTTGTACCTGTTGTAAGATACTCACAATCCTTGTATCAACATCTCCATAAGGAGAGATTAGCAAAAATTGAGCATACATGTAGAAAGTGATAGTTCTAATCAAAGCAGCACTATTCTTATTTTTTGTCCCTTAGGCAGTGATCAGAGAAGATAGACTAATAATTCTAAGATTAAGTGCATATAGATACATGTCATCTAGGGGCATATCAAAGAAAGCAACTAGTTTGCTAGGGAATTGCATACCTAGATCGGGAAGAGCAATTGTAGTAGTAGTAGTAGAGTCTGATGAACATCCTACAATAGTAGCAAACTCTTCAATCATAAGGCATAGCTCTTGTCTATTAAATCTAAATACATGATCCTTAGTATTCCAAAACGTGGCAGTAACATGCAAAAGAATAAAATAGATCAGTAGAAATATTACCTTATCACCAATATTTGAACACTTGTAAAAATGTAATAAGGTAAAAGGAAGGATAGCTGCACCCTCTTGAAGTCATAAACTATTTTATGGAAAATATAGGGTCAGAATAGTTGGATCTGCTTAAACCTTTGCTCTCCTACGAAGTCTGCATTACGGTGGGCAATCAGATTATATGGATATAGAATCATGCGTCAGAGTAAGAAGTAATTGAAAAAATAAAAATCAAAATCAAAGTGAAAGAAAAAAAAAGAAAATAGGAAGATGTAAAAAGGATTAGGAAAAGAAGACAATGATAAGGAATATATAAAGTGGAAAATATCCACTTTAGTCCATAAGATTTGTTTGCATTTAGGTTTATAAGTTTTTTTGCAATTTAGTCCACAATTTCATTTTAATTAGGAATTAATTCCTAATTAAATCAAGAGAATTACACTATTAATTTAATAATTCATAGAATTATTAAATTATTAAATGCACAGTCAATCTACGTGAATTTTTGAATTCTCAATTAAGTACAAAATATAGAATTTAATTACAGAATTTAATTTCAGCATTTACATGCGTCATTCTGATTGAAAATTCTGAAATTTACTTTGTTATATACTACATAGTAGTTATAATGCAAATTCCAAATCATTTCATTGTGTACAATACGAATTCTAGTTTTGTATTGTACATTACATGGTAGTTATGACATAAATTATCAAATGCATAACCTGTTAGATGCTTCACAAGATCTATAACATGTTTTAAAAATCACAGTTTGCGAGACACTACACAGTAGTTATGGCACTTTTTTTCATCACTTCTCTAAATGTCCTAAATGGAATATAGAAAAATTTATTGATCATCTCACTAAACATCTCATAGGGAATATAGTGAAAATCATGACCGCTAAACATCCTAAAGAGAATATGGCAAAAATCACAATTGCACTGTTAAAATGTCCCTCAAGGAATATGGCAAAGTTCACCTAAACATGCTTCACTAGATATTCCATAAGAATTATAGTGTAATAGGTTTTAAGTTGTTTGACAGCGAAAGCATTTATCACAAGTCTGCAGTCCATCACAATAAAAGGGTTTCAAGGAGCACAAGTGAGTATCCAAACTCTTTATTTTGAAATTGTGTGCTTATATTGCTTTATTGCAATTTATCAAGCAAATAGTGACAAAGGGGGACAACTGTAAGCACCCAATTTCTAGACGCATTGATATGTATATGTGATAGAGGATCCGATGATGATAGTTCGTTACAAATAGGTCTTTAGAATTTTGAAGTTTAAATTCAGGGCTAAATTGCAAAGTTTTAAGGACTAGATTGCAAAGTATTTTGTTTTTTATGTGGGCCAAATTTGAAAAATGGGAAAGTTTAAGAGGGGTCGAATGGCAAAATTCTGAATAAAAATTTTGTAATTCCAATTGGAATTCTACATTTTCGATCAGAAGTGTAGAATTCCAATAGAAATTTCATATTTTTTATTAGAAATATACAATTCTGATCGGAATTGTATTAGTCCAATCAGAATTGTATTAGTTTGATCGAGTTTTAACTTATTTTTTTTTATTTTTTTGAATTTTGATTAGTCAAAAATTGATTTTTAATTAATTTTCAAAAAAGTAAAAAATTAATGATTAATATGGTTATGCTTATTTATTCGATTTATCATATAGAGGGGTTTTGAGATAATGGCTCAATTATCCTATTTGTCTCAGTCTTTTTTAGGATAATGGCTCAATTATCCATTCCATTAACAACTTACAAAAGGATAAAGAGTTTTTTACCTGTAGAATAAAAAAAATGCTAAAAAAATTTGGAAAGAAGGGAGAGGATGGAGAAAAAAACACATATAGAGAAAAAAAACATAGTGAAAGCTTTACAAAATTTTGACATGCAACATAAAACAGTGAGCCTTGAAGGAGAAAGACAAGAACTCTATTAACTTTATTAAAAAACAGTGATCAAATCTTTTCTGAGGAGCAAATCAAACTATATCTGCATCATCATCCCCATCTTTTCTTTCTTTTTACTTCATGTATTTGTTTTGTTTTATTTTTATTATTTTTGTGATATCCCACATCGATTGGGAAGGAGAACGAAGCACGCCTTATAAGGGTGTGGATACCTTCTCCCATTAGACGCGTTTTAAAATCGTGCACTGCGGGCTGGGCCTGGGCAAAACAGACAATATCTGATGCGGGTTGGTCTGGGGCTGTTATAATGGTATCAGAGCCAGAGTCGGTTGGAGCCGATTGAGTTAGAGCTCCCATCCTATTAGACGCATTTTAAAACCATGCGCTGCGGGCTGGGCCTGGGCAAAGCGGACAATATCTGATGCGGGTTGGTCTGGGTTGTTACAATGGTATCAGAGCCGGAGCCCAGATCGGTGTGCCAGCATGGACGCTGGGCCCTAAGGGGGGTGGATTGTGATATCCCACATCGGTTGGGAAGGAGAACGAAGCACGCCTTATAAGGGTGTGGATACCTTCTCCCATTAGACGCGTTTTAAAACCATGCGCTGTGGGCTGGGCCTGGGCAAAGCGGACAATATCTGATGCGGGTTGGTCTGGGGCTGTTACAATTTTCCTTATTGATTATTTTTTACTCATTTTTTCTAGTTTTGTTGTTTGCTTTTTTGCTTTTTTTTTTTGGCTGTGGTGATGAGCAAAACATGAAGGAGATATAACTACACTATTCATATTAATTGAAGATCCATGGAATGCCATGGATTTGTATATGTAGTTATTACATATAGATTTTAGGTTTATTTTATTCATATTATTATGTGTTATTTTGTTAATGTTCTGTGTATTATTTGCCTTTTATTTGGCTTGTATTTAATTTATTCATGTGGATTGTAATAGCCTCAATAGTAGGAATAGTGAAATCTTTTATTTACCTTTTTGAATTAAAATAAATTAGTAATTAGGATTATTTAGTAAAACCTAAATTAAAATCAATGATGGCTGTAGATTAATATTAGGTTGCTTGAAATTAAATTAGGATTTTTTAGAAGAAATAATTTAATTGCTTGTTTGATCTTTTGTTTGGTTTTTTTAATGTTTTTGAGTTTTTATTCATTTTGGGCCACAAGCCCATATTTAGGTCAAACTCACTTATAATAGGCCCTTTAAAAATTGATTTTAGGTTTTAATTAACTTTAAAATGAATTTAGGCCTATTAGGATTAATTTAGACTTAAACCCAGTATAGTTTAATAAAATTAATTTAGACATAGTCTAATCCATTAAAACATCTTTTCTTTTAAAAATACATAGACTTAGGCCCATTGTTTTACTTAATTTAAAATTAATTAAAACTAGGCTCATTATCTCAAACCCAATCCAATTCAATTCTATAAAAACTAATAGACTTAAGCCAATTTCTTTAAGATTAAAAAGGAGACTTAGTTCATTACTTTAATTAAAATGTAGGCCCACTTGTAGTTCTATTTCACTTATAAATAAAACATATAGACTTAGCTAACCTAATTAAAATTAACATAGTCTAGACTAATTTAGGGACGTCTCGCTATATGAATGCAATTTTTATGTGTCATTTCATGACTAGTTGCCTTCGGTTAGATGAATGATAATTAGGGTTTAAGATGAAATTGCATGTAATTAGAGAATAAAATAGTAATTCATAAAGTAATTCTAAATGAATATAAGATTAAGAGAAGTTGGTATTCCATATCTAGAATCTCCTAGTTATGGTGCTAACTTTCTTTTAGAGAATCAAGTTACCACCACCTTCGATTTATTCTAGTTATTACCCTGGGTGGCGACTCCTCATCTCCACACGGTGTCTTTGTGACAGTGGTTAGTGTGTTCCCTAGAGCCCTAAGGTCAAACGGTGTCACGGTTGCTAAAATCTTGGACGCACTGTCTACACATATATTATCTAAAATTTTATCTATTGTAGAATTCATGATAAACTAATAGTTAAAATTTCTTTTACTAGTAATTTTATTCTATATTATTGATTTAATATTTTTTCAAGAATTGTGGTAATTTTTTTAAACTTTCTTTACTTTCTTGCAGTCCTAATAATTTATTACATAAACAATTTCCTAAATTTGTTATCATGTCTATAATTAAATTTTCCACAGCATTACCTTTTATTTTATGATTATTATGCGACTTTTTATAATTACAAAATATTGTATTACTATCAAAATCTTGACTTATTTGTTCATTATTACTGTATTAATAAATGTTCAAGTTTTCTTTTCATTTTTTCTAACTTCCCTTCAAATTTTATATTCAACTTATAGGTTATGATATATAATAAGGATGTAAGCATAAAAGACAGAGTAATTGCCAACATGATAGACAAACTATCAAAATTTAGAGTATAAATTAAAATTTCATAAAACATAGTTAATATAAAATAATCAATTCATACAAGCATTCAAACCAAAGATCAAAATATAGAGAAAGTAAGAGAACTTACAAAGAGATAGCTTCCTACTCATAAATATAATAAAAACTCATAAAAATTTTATTCATATAGTTTTTCTTAATTCCTTTTTTTTTTATTACAAGCTCATATATATATAGAGGAGTAGTCCTAAAATATCTAAGTTTCTATATGTCTCTACGTTTATTTTTTATTTGTTCTATTTAAACTTTTTTGACATATAAGTATTACTACTAACTTAATTTTTCTACACCTAAACTAGACTTTTTGACTACTAATTTTATTTCTTTCTTTCTTTTTGGCACAATACTTGGCACTACATTCTTACAAGACTGGTGGGTTGAGATAGACACAAGTATTACTACTTACAACATTAAGTAGTAATACTTATATATGATTATTTTTTTCACTTTTTCGGAAGTGTTCAAAAGTGAAGTCTTTGAACGTGACAAGTGTTTCAATCAATCACTACTTCATATAGGAATAGGGATAGGAATTGATAAGGGGTTTAAAAGTGATTTCTTATTATTAATTTTTTTAATCTATTGATTGTAAGTTGGTGAAATATTTAAACACAACATAACAGGAAAATAGGAGTGTTAGACACAAATTTGTTTTATAATAAAGTTGTTACAAACATATTTCCAAACATCAGCCTTAGTCTCAAAGATGAAAATACATACCAAACATTAAGAATATACTACAAACATTTTTAAGTAAAAGTACCTACAGGAAGCAAATTAATTAGAATAAAAATAAAAACTTTATACGCATTATAATAAGGATGCATGCATAAAAGACAGTCTAATTGCCAACATAATAGAAAAACTATCAAAATTCATAGTATAAATTAAAATTTCACAAAACATAATTAATATAACTGAGAATAATTAATTTATACAAGCATTCAAACTATAGATCAAAATATAAAGAGAGTAAGAGAACTTATAGAGAGTTCTCAAATATAGTAAAAACTCATAGAAATTTTATTCATATAATTTTTCTTACTTCCTTTTTTTAATTACAAGGTTACATATATATAGAAGAGTAATCCTAAAATATCTAAGTTTCTACATGTCTTTACGTTTATTTTTTATTTGTCCTATTTAAACTTTTTTGACATATAAGTATTACTACTAACATAATTTTTCTACATCTAAACTAGACTTTTTAACTAATAATTTTATTTCTTTCTTTTTAGTACAACACTTGGCACTACATTCTTACAAGATTGGTGGGGTGAGAAAGGTATAAGTATTACTACTTATGGTATTAAGTAGTAATATTTATATAATTTATATAAGATTATTTTTTTGTCACTTTGCCAGAAGTGTTGAAAAGTGAAGTCTTTGCACGTGACAAGGGTTTCAATCAGTCACAACTTTCAATAAGAATAGGGATAGGCATTGATTGGAGGTTTAAATGTAATTTCCTTTTTTTTTAATTTCATTTATCTATAGATTGGAAGTTGGTGAAATATTCAAACACAACATAACAGGGAAACATGAGTGTTAGACACAAATTTGTTTTTATAAAAAAGTTGTTATAAACATATTTCCAAACATCAACCTTAGTCTTAAAGATGAAAATATAGGCCAAAAATTTAGAATATACTATAAACATTTCAGAGTAAAAGCACCCATAGGAAGCAAATTAATTAGCATAAAAATAAAAATTTATATGCATTATAATAAGGATATATGTATGAAAGACAAACTAACTACCAACATGATAGACAAACTATCAAAATTTACAGTACAAATTAAAATTTTATAAAATATAATTAATATAACTATGAATAATTTATTCATACAAGCATTTAAACCATGGATCAAAATATAGAGAGAGTAAGATAACTTACAAATAAATAGCTTTCTACTCATAAATATAGTAAAAATTCATAGAAATTTTATTCATATAATTTTTTTACTCCATTTTTTGATTACAAGCTTACATATGTATAGAGGAGTTTGACACATAAGTGTCAATACTAACTCAATTTTTTTACACCTAAACTAGACTTTTTGACTACTAATTTTATTTATTTCTTTTTGATACAACACTTAACACTACATTTTTACAAGACTAGTGGGGTGAGAGAGGCATAAGTATTACTACTTATGGTATTATGTAGTAATACTTATATATGATTTTTTTGTCACTTTGTCAGAAGTGTTGAAAAGTGAAGTCTTTGCACGTGATAAATGTTTCAATCAGTCACGACTGCAGATAGGAATATGGATAGGCATTGATTAGGGGTTTAAAAGTAATTTCTTTATTTTTAATTTTTTTTTCTATAGATGGTAAGTTGAAATATTCAAACACTAGATCAAGGGAAAATAGGAGAGTTAGACACAATTTTGTGTTATATTAAAACTATTATAAACATATTTTCAAACTTTAACCTTAAACTCAGAGATGAAAATACAGACCAAGCTTTAAGAATATACTATAAACTTTTTAGAGTGAAAGCACTTATAGGAAGCAAATTAATTAGCATAAAAATAAAAAAAACTTTATATGCATTATAATAGGAATGCATGCATGAAAGATAGATTAATTGCCAATGTGATAGACAAACTATCAAAATTCACAATATAAATTAAACTTTCACAAAACATAATTAATATAACTGTAAATAATTAATTCATACAAGCATTCAAATAATGGATTAGAATATAAATATAGTAAGAGAACTTATAGAGAGATAGTTTTCTACTCATAAATATAGTAAAAACTCATAGAAATTTTATTTATATAATTTTTCTTACTTTTTTTTATTACAAGCTTACATATATATAGGGGAGTAGTCCCAAAATATCTAAGTTTTTATATGTCTTTACATTTTTTTATTTGTCCTATTTAAACTTTTTTGACACGTAAGTGTTAGTACTAAATTTTTCTACACCTAAACTAGACTTTTTGACTACTATTTTTATTTCTTTCTTTTTAGTACAATACTTGGCACTACATTCTTACAAAATTGGTCGGGTGAGAGAGGCATAAGTATTACTACTTATGGTATTATGTAGTAATACTTATATATGATTTTTTTTGTCACTTTGCCTGAAGTGTTGAAAAATAAAGTCTTTGCTTGTGACAAGTGTTTTTATCAATCATGACTTTAGATAAGAATATGGACAGACATTGATTGGGAGTTTAAAAGTAATTTCCTTATTTTTAATTTTTTTTTATCTATAGATGGTAACTTGGTGAAATATTCAAACACTACATCAGGGGAAAATAAGAGAGTTAGACATAAATTTATGTTATATTAAAGTTATTATAAACATATTTCCAAACTTCAACCTTCGACTCAGAGATGAAAATATAGACCAAGCTATAAGAATATACTATAAACTTTTTAGAGTAAAAGCACTTATAGGAAGAAAATTAATTAGCATAAAAATAAAAACTTTATATGCATTATAATAAGAATGCATGCATGAAGGATAGACTAATTGCCAACATGATAGACATACTATCAAAATTCATAGTATAAATTAAAATTTCACAAAACATGATTAATATAATTGTGAATAATTAATTCATACAAGCATTCAAACCATGGATTAAAATATAGAGAGAGTAAGAGAACTTACAAATAAATAGTTTTCTACTCACAAATATAGTAAAAACTCATAGAAATTTTATTCATATAATTTTTCTTACTTTTTTTTAATTACAAGCTTACATATATATAAAGGAGTGGTTCTAAAATATCTAATTTTCTATATTTTTTTTTATTTTTCCTATTTAAACTTTTTTTAACATATAATTATTAGTACTAACTTAGTTTTTCTACACCTAAACTAAATTTTTTGACTACTAATTTTATTGTTTTCTTTTTGCTATAACAAATGGCACATTCTTACAAGACTGGTGGGGTAAGAGAAGCATAAGTATTACTACTTATGGTATTATGTAGTAATACTTATTTATGATTAGTTTTTTGTACCTTTGGTGGAAGTGTTGAAAAGTGAAATCTTTGCATGTGACAAGTGTAGATGACGAGGTTTAGCGCGCGCCTAAAATTTTAGCAACAATGACACTGTTTGAGCTCAAGGCTCTAGAGAACACACAAACCACTGACACAAAGACATGGAATGGAGATGAGGAGTCGCCAACTAGGGTAATAATTAGGACAAATCCAAAATGGATGCTACTCGATTCTCTAAAAGAAAGCTAACACCACAACCAGGAGATTCTGGGTATGGAATACTAAATTCTTTTGGTCTTATGTTCATTTAGAATTACTTTATGAATTACTATTTTATCCTATATTTACATGCAATGTTATATAAACCTTTATGTAAACAATCAACTCCAGACAAACTAGTCATGAAAAATACATGTAAATAATGCACTCATTTAAATCAACAATCCCTAAGTTAATCTAATCTACATTGGTTTTAATTAAATGGGCTAAATCTATATGTTTTAATTTACAAGTGAGCCTAAAGACTAATGGGCCTAATTCTTATTCAATTTTAATTATGTGAACCTAAGTCTATTTATTTTAACTCTAAAGGATGGGCCTAAATCTACATATTTTAATTCTAAAGTGATTTTAAATCTACAAATTATAGAAAAGCGTTAAATTAAATGGGCTAAGTCTAAATTAATTAAATTAGGTGGGCCTACATCTAAATTAACTAAATGGGTCTAAGTTATCTCTAACCTAACTTCTAATTAATTATGGGCCTAAAATACATTTTTATTAATTAAAATCTAGACCTAAATTTATTTAAATGGGTTAGAGCTTTTCATGGGCTTAAGGCCCAAAACATATAAATAAACAAGTCTAAAAACAATAAAAATATATCAAAACAATAAAATAAAATATCAAACAATTAGTCAAATTTATTTCTTTTAAAAAAAATCCCTAATTTAATTAAAATGACCATGAACAACAAATAAATAATCAACAAGCAACCCTAATTCTAATCACTTAAATCTGATCCAATTTTAATTAAAAAAAACCCTAATTGTCTTTATAACCATTAATTTTAATTAATTATCCAATTAAAACCCTAATTTTACTAATCAATTAATTAAAATAAAACACACAATCGCACGCATATGATTTCATTATTCCCATTATTAGAGCTATTACAAAGAGCTATTGAAAAATAATAAGAAAATAACAACTAATACAACCCAAAAATAATAATAAACAACAAAATAAAAAAGCTAGAAACTATATTTAGCTACAAGGTTCCATCCATGACATTCCATAGACCTTCATGGATTTTATTCTTTAAATAAACTCATAAAGTGATCCTCTCCATAATCACTAACACAAAAATAAACAATGGTTAGTGAATAAACAAAATAACAACAAAAATTGAGTAAAGCTAAAATTCAAAAGAAGCAAAATAAAAAAATAGAGAAGGAGATGATGATTATGAATGCAATGTGGGTTGGCCCCTCAGACTAGAAAGATTAATGTTATTTATTAAATAAATCTTAAAAAAAACTTGTTATTCTTCTTCTCAAAAGTCTATTGCTCCTTGCTTCAAAACAAAATAAGTCACATAAAAGTATTTTTGTGTACTGCCTAGAAAAAGAAAAGTGTCCAGGAAAAGAGACAGAGGTCCCCCATAAAAGAGCTTTAGTTAGGTTTTTATAAAAAAACCTAAAAAACCCTAGCTCATACATATATTGAAGAGTTTCAGTTTTAAAAGGATTTTATTTCCTGAAAATCTAGATAAATCCCAAAAATAAATTTAAGAAAATTTTTAGCTAATCAAAATTCAGGAAACATATTTTTATTTTCTGTAAAAATAAAAAACAAACAGAAAATGTATAATTTTAACTCGAATTTCATAATTCCCATCCTCTTTTTTTATCTTTTAATTAAAAAAAGACCCATGAAACAATTTAAAATTTTCAATTAGGTCCTAAAATAAACATTATAGTTAAGTCCTTAAAAACCAATTAAACTCTTCTTGAAAATGCATTAAGACTTTTGAGGTTTAAAACTTCAAGTGTTGAAGACTTATTTATAACATTTTCATTATTGGAGTCCTTTATCGCATCTATACTTTACTATCCCAAAATTAGGTGTTTATAACAAGTGTTTCAATCAGTCACATCTTCGGATAGGGATAGGGATAAGCATTGATTGGGGGTTTAAAAGTAATTTCTTTATTTTTATTTTTTTTAATTTATAGATGGTAAGTTGGTGAAATATTCAAACACAACATAACGGGAAAATAGCAGTGTTAAACACATATTAGTGTTATCATAAAGCTATTATAAACATATTTTCAAACTTTAGCCTTAGTCTCAGAGATGAAAACACAGACCAAACATTAAGAATATACTATAAACTTTTTAGAGTAAAAGCACCCATAGGAAGCAAATTGATTAGCATAAAAATAAAAACTTTATCTGCATTATAAATAAGGATGCATGCATGAATGGCAAACTAGCTGCCAATATGATAGGCAAACTATCAAAATTCACAGTATAAATTAAAATTTCACAATACATAATTAATATAACTATGAATAATTAATTCATACATGCATTCAAACTATTGACCAAATATAGAGAGAGTAAGAGAACTTACTGAGAGATAGTTTTCTACTTATAAATATTGTAAAGATTGATAGAAATTTTATTCATATAATTTTTCTTACTTCTTTTTTTTTATTACAAGCTTACATATATAGAGAGAATTAGTGCTAAAATATCTAAGTTTCTACATGTCTCTACACTTAGTTTTTATTTGTCCTATTTAAACTTTTTTAACACATAAGTATTACTACTAACTTAATTTTTCTACACCTAAACTAGATTTTTTGACTACTAATTTTATTTCTTTCTTTTTAGTAAAACAATTGACACTACATTCTTATAATACTGGTGCGATGAGAGAGGCATAAGTATTACTACTTATGGTATTATGTACTAATGTTATGTCCATACCCTATTTAGAGGCACATTTGCATTCATTTTGCATTTCATTTACATATAAGTTGATAGAATTTAAGTATAAGTTAGTATATATATATATATATATATATATATATATATATATATATATATATATATATATATATATATATATATATATATAGTTATAGAGCAACTGTGCACTTAAATATAAGTCAAGTGTTGTATAGAGTTAGGCTAGTGTAATTGTATAACTTATAATCGGTCAAGGAGCAGGAATTTTTGAATTTTTATGAAACTTAAAATGAGTGAAATTCTGAGAATAAAAGGGATTAGGAATAAAAATGAAGTGAAGAATGAGGATTTAGAAAAATTTAGGATGATATGGACTTGATTGAAATAAATAGTTGTCCTAGAATGAACAATTGAAAGTTTGAGGCTTAATAAGTAATCTTTGCACTTTCTTAAGGGCTAAAATGAATAATTTACATCCTAACATATCTAAAATGGTCTGGAATTTTTTTTAGTAATGTTCTTTATTAGATAGGTTCATGTGAAAGGAAGAAAAAGAGGAGAAATTAATTTTTTTGGAAAAGGAGAGGGGTTTAGGAAGAATCATCAAAAATTACAAATTGAGCAGCTTTTCCAAGTGGATTTTGAATCTCTAAAACCATTTCAAGCTATGAATAATCATCTCTAAAGGCTATAGTGACTTATTTGGTATGTATTTAAGTTTTTTGGTTGAGTTAAGCTAGGGTTCTTAAGTCACAGATTTTAGGTTCTTAAAGTCTAGCTTAATTGTCTTTTTAATTTGATCATATCTTTATCTAGAGAGCTGCAAATTAGTGTATTTGATGATCTAAAACCTCTAAAGAATTTTATAAAATATTTCCTATTTTAGTTCGATCTGATTCAGTCTATATGTTAGGGTAATAAGGGAAAATATTTTATTGCTCAATTTCTTTTAACTGGTTATAATTTGTTACATATAACTCTATTTATGGGTGTCCAATTGGTTTGAAACTTTTATAGCATGTTTTCGACATAAAGATTAAAGACTGATTAAAATTTTAGCTCAAAATTCTTTTTGTATAAGTCCTAACAATTTTTCAAAGTCATCTCTAAAAGCTGCCATTTTGATTATATGAACCAGGTTTACAGAGTTCATTAGTTAAAACTAGTTTAGATACTTTAGTATATCTAGAGCTATAAAACTCCAAATTGAGTTTAGTTTGATTCTTATAGTGTTGATAAAGATGTAATTATGTTTTAATTATGGTCTAATATACCTATACTTTTTATTGCTTAATCTATTTAAGTAATTGAACTACGTGAAATATGACCTTTATAATTTTATTTGTAGTTATCGAATGGAAATGAAATTTTTATTGAAAGTACTAGACATAAAGATCTAGGTTTGGTTAAAATTTTAGGTTAAAAATTCATTTTCTATAGGTTAAAGAGATTTTTCTAATTTAGGCCTGAAAATAACTATTTCAGAGTCCTGAAGCTTATTTATAGAATTGAGCTTAATTGTATTTTATACATATCATTTGGGGGTTGCATGGTTAGAGTAGCACGTGAAGTTATTACATTGATGATTTGTAAGTGAAATTGCATTTGTTAGGTGTTGGAAAAGCCAAGGAAACTGCAGGTGCAAGTTAAGCAAATTTGGTGAACTGGATTTATGTGTTATAGGCTATTTTGGTGAGTAGATGTTCAAGCTTTTTAAATATTTTTATAACAGTAAGAAAATGAGCTTTAAATGTTTTTTTAATGAATCTAAAATGATGTGTAATAAATGGTTCAATTCAATTTGGTTACTACTTAAATTACTTGAAGTATTTAAGCTTTGAAACAATAATGGTTTCAAGTGTGCAAGTTAAATGTATTATTAATATAGGCTTTGTTTTGTAACCTAATTTGAAGTCATTTTATTTATTTGGTGATTTAAATAAATATATGCTCTACATGGTTTCTCTCTTCTTTGAAATATGATAAAGATTGTTTGATTTTGAGTGCTTATTAAACCATAAATGCGATAATATTGTTTTGATTGATTATTTTATGAAAATGACATTTGAATTTGAGTATTACCACCCTATATAAGCTGTGTAAATGTGCTAAGGTGATATATGCACATTTGAGATTGTGTTGGCTATTACTGTATAATAAATAATAGGCCACTTGATTTCAAGATGGTGAAGGGAGAAGGGTTGTTCTGTGCTAATATAGTCTAATTTAAGTGTGCCTAGAGAGTGAGTTTGTGATGGCCTGTATGTTATGGTCGAGTTGTGATGCTTATTATGAGGATGGTTAATACATGTGAAATGTTGTATTGAAATTTAAAAAGGCATGTGTTTTACTTGGCTATGCTTTGCACAAGTTTGAAAATGAGATAGGATTTGATGTTTTAATTGGATTATAATATGATTTCAAATACTCTATTATTATCATTTGAGAAGTTAAATGTGTTCAGTTTAACTAAATGTTTTCTACTTGATATATCTATTCATTGAGTATTTTTTTTACTCATTTTACTTTATTTTATAAACATTTTAGATAGCAGGGCTTGATAGTTAGTGGACAGAATTAAGTGATTATGAATAGAAGTTTTAGAATAAGGTTGGCCAACATCCTCATTAGAGAAGCCTTATTCCTTTGTTTCTTAAGCTTGTTATAAAAGTATTGTATAAGAGTATACTTTTAAGTTTAAATAATGATGGCTAAGTTATTTGCAATACAACTGTTTGGAAATGTATTTTATATTATCTTAATGATGTTTTCACTATTGCATTTTTAATTTACAAAGATTATTATTAATCTAGCAAAAAAAATGTAATTTTTATATTATCTGATTATTTTATATGTATTTTACTATTCATAGATACATATTATTTTAAGTTATTATTCTTTATATGTAACATATGAACAAGATTAAACTTTTAAAAGAGATTAATCTAAATCCTTTTCCAAATATAATGATATTTATAATATATTTAAACTAAATTAAATAGTTCGTTAATGGTTGGTTTTTTAAATGTTCATCTCGGTTTATATGAGATGAGATGTGACAAGTAATACTTATATATGATTATTTTTTTGTCACTTTGTTAGATGTATTGAAAAGTGGAGTCTTTGCACATGACAAGTGTTTTAATTAATCACAACTTCATATGGGAATATGGATAGGCATTAATCAAGGGTTTAAAAGTAATTTTCTTAATTTTAATTTTTTATCTATAAATGGTATGTTGGTGAAATATTCAAACAAAACATAAGGGGAAAATAGGAGAGTTAGACACAAATTTGTGTTATAATAAAGTTATTATAAACATATTTCCAAATTTCAGCTTTAGTCTCAGAGATAAAATTATAGACCAAGCATTAAAAATATGCTATAAACTTTTTAGAGTAAAAGCACCCCTAAGAAGCAAATTAATTAGCATAAAAATAAAAACTTTACATGTAGTATAATAAGGATGCATGCATTAAAGACATATTAACTACCAACATAATAGACAAACTATCAAAATTTACAATATAAATTAAAATTTCACAAAATATAATTAATATAAGTCTGAATAATTAATTCATATAAGCATTCAAACCATGGATCAAAAGATAGAGAGAGTAAGAGAACTTATAAAGAAATAGCTTTTTACTCACAATTATAGTAAAAACTCATAGAAATTTTATTCATATAATTTTTCTTACTTCCTTTTTTATTATAGGCTTACATATATATAAAGGAATAGTCCTAAAATATCTAAGTTTCTTTATGTCTCTATATTTATTTTTTATTTGTCCTAATTAAACTTTTTTGACACATAAGTATTACTACTATCTTAATTTTTCTACACCTAAACTAGACTTTTTGACTACTAATTTTATTTATTTATTTTTTGTTATAACACTTTCACTACATTCTTACATTATTGGTGGGGTCCGAGAGACATAAGTATTACTACTTATGGTATTAAGTACTAATACTTGTATATGATTATTTTTTTGTCACTTTTTCGAAAAGTGTTGAAAAGTGAAGTCTTTGCACTTGACAAGTGTTTCAATTAGTCACGACTTCATATAAGAATAGGGATAGACATTGATTAGGGGTTTAAAAGTAATTTTCTTATTTTTAATTTTTTTATTTGTTGATGGTAAGTTTGTGAAATATTCAAACACAACATAAGGGGAATATAGGAGTGTTAGACACAAATTTGTGTTATAATAAAGCTATTATAAATATATTTCTAACCTTAGTCTCAGAGATGAAAATATATACCAAGCATTAAGAATATACTATAAAAATTTTAGAGTAAAAGCACCCCTAGGAAGCAAATTAATTAGCATAAAAATAGAAACTTTATATGCATTATAATAAGGATGCATGCATGAAAGATAGATTAATTGCCAACATGATAGAAAAACTATCAAAATTCATAGTATAAATTAAAATTTCACAAAACTATGAATAATTAATTAATACAAGCATTCAAAACATGGTTCAAAATATAGAAAGAGTAAGATAACTTATAGAGAGATAGTTTTTTCTCACAAATATAGTAAAAACTCATAAAAATTTTATTCATATAAATTTTCTTACTTCCTTTTTTATTACAAGCTTATATATATATATATATATATATATATATATATAGAGAGAGAGAGAGAGAGAGAGAGATAGAGAGAGAGAGAGAGGAGTAGTCCTAAAATATCTAGGTTTCTACATATCTCTACATTTATTTTTTATTTGTCATATTTAAAATTTTTTGACACATAAGTATTATTACTAACTTAATTTTTCTACATTTAAACTGAACTTTTTGACTACTAATATTCTTTCTTTCGTTTTGGTACAACTTTTGGCACTACATTCTTATAATAATTTTTTTTATGTAGGCAATACTAACTTTTTGATAGCTATGTTTGCTAGTAGAATGTTCTTCTTATAAAAAGTACAATATTATTTTTCTTCTAACATCATTAATCTACAGTACTGTCTACGTGCTTCATTCGAGGCCATAACTTTTTCTTCTACAAAAGATCTGTACCATGCTTTTATCATTTTTAGTCTACTCATCTGTGCTTAATTGCTTTTAGAGTAGATAAGATTTATATTATTAAAGTAGTACTCCCAATAACTAGATTCTATTGTCATCTTTAGTTCTTCATAGATCACTTTCATGCTAATGGCTTTAATAAAAGGTACACCGTTATAAAGTTCATCCTCTATAATTTATTGAATTTGTTCCTCCATTAATAGATATTGAGTTGTTTCAAATTTAAGTATTGTCATTGGTTGGCGCCAAAATTGATCTCTCCCAAATTTTAGAATTATATATATATATATATATATATATATATATATATATTCACTAAATTTTGGAATCTCTTTGCTGCCTGCTGGATACATGTGAGTAGTTAGCTGAGATTTGGATGACTAAGACTTGGATCTACTTTCTTCCTGCTATCGCTTAGTACTATTTTCGACTATTATCGTGAAATCTTCTTTAGAATCAGATTTCACATAAGTTACTTCAGCTTTTGTTATTTGACAATAATTGGTTCAACTTTTGTTTTAATGCTAGGTGTTTATCAAAAAATTGTTCCATATAAAATAACATTATTATTAGTTCTAGATGAGAAATTAGTAAGAAAAATCTTTTTGTCTTCTATATATTAAGTATTATAAGAATAATATGATAAATAAGATTGCCATTTTAAAATCTTTTTATTAAGGTTATTAGCCGGTATTCTTTTTAACCAAGATATTACCATTCTATTATTAGTATTTATAATAAATTCATATTCACAAATCATTAATTCAAAGTTTTTTAGTGCCTTTATTACTGCTAACATTTCTTTTTCATTTGAAGAATAATTTTGCTCAGCTCTATTAAAATTTTTTGAATTATATTTACAAATTTTTGAATCTTTATCTTTTTTCTTAAAAGTTAAAGTTGCTCCCCATCTTATTTCACTTACATCTGTTGTTACTATCCATTCATATGGTCCTGTTGGTAGTGATAAAGGTAGAATTTTTTATAGATATATCTTTCTAACTAATAATTCATTTTTTTCTATCCAATTTAACATTTCATTTTTTTTAATTTTCTTTATTAAAACTAGTAAGAATATAAAATCAAATGTGGAATATATTGTCCACACACATTTAATAATCATATAATGATTATAATTGCCTCTTTTCTATTATTTTTTTAGGAAATTCTAATAATTTCTAGGTTATGTGGGGTTGTAATCTAATTCCTTTATTATTAATTATTGATCCTAAAAATTCTATTTTTGTTGTAGCTATTTTACTCTTTCCTTTTCTGAGAACTAATCATTTTTCTTCACATCCTTCTACAAATAAAAACATATTTTTCTAATATATTAGAAAATATTAAAATATCATCAATATATACTAAAGCAAATTCTTTTAATGGTTCTATCATTTCAATAGTAAATTTCTATAACTCAATAAGACTATTTAAATATTCAAATGGTAAAACATTCATTTCATATAAATCTTGAGGTGTAATAAATGTTGTCCAATGTATATCTTATTCTTCTAACTTACAATTGTAAAATCCTAATTTTAAATCAAAGTGGAAAAATAATTTTATTTTCTAATTTTCTAAATAATACATGTTTATTTGGTATTAGATAAGAATATCAATTACATAAATTATTAAGTGATTTGTAATTTATGAGTAATCCAGTTTTTTCTCTTTTTTATTAAGAGTGTTTATTTACTATAAAGACACTACAACTATGTTAACTAGTTGAGGAACTACAAAATCCTTGGTATACTATCCTTATGTATTATGAATTTCAAACATTATGTCGTCATAAAGTAAAAATATAGAAATTAACTAGTTCTCAACTACACTATTGGATGTGTGGTGGGGTCCATATAATAGAAGAATAAAAATAAAAAGAAAAAAAAGATAATATTGTAGAACAACTTTAAAATTAAAATGTGGAATAAAAGTTTATCAAACAAAAATAGAAAAATAGAAAAAATAAATAATTTAGAATGAGAAAACCCTTCAAAAAAGGGGAAAACATAGAACAATTATACCAAGAAAAATTAAGAAAATAAAAATAAAATTATAAAAGGAAAACAAGTAAAAGAAACACCAATAACATTAAAAGAATATGAAACTCATATTCCATAAATGTTGGAAAAATAAGTTTTAGTCCCTTTATTAGACAACATAGTTGTAGTGCCTTTATAGTAAAAAAATACTTTGAACAAAAAAAAAAGAAAAAAATATATTAGTCATAAATTACAAACCACTAAATAATCTTTGTAATAGATATTCTTATTCAATATCAAATAAACATGTATTATTTAGAAATTAGAAAATAAAAATTATTTTTCCACTTTTGATTTAAAATAAGGATTTTATCATTTTAAGTTAGAAGAAAAAGATAAACATTGGATACCATTTATCACACTTCAAGGTTTATATGAAATGAATGTTTTACTATTTACATATTTAAATAGTCATGCTGAATTTTAGAAATTTACTAATAAAATGATAGAACCATTAAAAGAATTTGCTTTAGTATATATTGATGATATTTTCATATTTTCTAATACATTAGAAGAACATTTTAGACATATATTGTTATTTGTAGAAACAAGTGAAGAAAAAAGTTTAATTCTAGGAAAAGGAAAGAGTAAAATAGCTAAAATAGAAAAAGAATTTTAAGGAAAGACTAAAATAGCTAAAATAGAAAAGGTATTTTTAGGATCAATAATTAATAATAAAAGAATTAAATTACAACCCCACATAGCCCATAAATTATTAGAATTTCTTGAAAAAATAACTAAAAAGAGCTAGTTACAATTATTATTAGGATTATTAAATGTGTGTAGAGAATATATTCCAAATTTGTCTTATATTCTTACTAATTTTAATAAAAAATTAAAAATAATGAAAAGTTAGGTTGGACAAAAAGAGATGAATTATTAATTAGAAAGATTAAGGAAATCTATAAAAAGATTATACCCTTTTCATTACCAACAAGATCATATGAATGGACAGTAATAACAGATGCAAATGACATAGAATGGGGAACAACTTTAACTTGTATGGAAAAAGATAAAGATCCAAAATTTATAAATAAAATTTAGGAACTTTTAATAAAGCTTAGCAAAATTATTCTTCAAATGATAAAAAAGTATTAGCGGTAATAAAGGCAATAAAAAGCTTTGAATTAATGATTTGTGAATATGAATTTATTATAGAAACTAATAATAGAATGATAATATATTGGTTAAAAAGAATATTGACTAATAATATTAATAAAAGGATTTTAAAATGACATTGTCAATTATCAGATTATTCTTATAATGCTAAATATATAAAAGGCAAAAAGAAATTTCTTGCTAATTTCTTAACTAGAACTAACAATAATGTTATTTTAGATGGATTAGTTTCTTGATAAGCACCTGGCATTAGAACAAAAGCTGAACCAATTATTGTTATAGAATGAAAAGCTAAAGCAACATGTATAAAACTAACTTATAGAAAATTTGATTCTGAAGAAGATTTCACCATAATAGCCAAAAAACCATACTAAGTAGGAACATAAAGAAAGTAGATTTTAAGAAGAAGAAAAAGGTAAATCCAAATTAAAAAAAATATTAAATCCAAATAAGAAGAATTAGAAAAAAGAATTTCTCAATATAGTATCGAATCAAGCTCTTTAGAATAGGTAAAAGAAAAACCAAAGGGTGATTCATTTACAACAGTCACTCATCATAGGAATAATTATTTTAAAATTTTCATTATTTTATTCAATATATATAAAGACCAAAATCAATATTCCTTGAATGAATTCAATATGTTGGAAGAATTTTCACAAAGTTACCATTTACTAAACTGCAAATCCAAATACAATATGAAATTTATATGATTATAGAGTGCTTCATTATATATATCCAAGTCTTAGTCATGAAGAACTAAGCTAACTACCAGTATGTATCCAACATTCAACAAAGAGATTCTAGAATTTAGTGAAAAATAAACAGATATTTATATGGGGTTTTATCAAACACTTTTAAAATTTGGGAGAGATTAGTCCTAGTGCCAGCCAATGACAGTACTTAAATTTAGAACAACTTAAGAACCATTAATGATGGAAGAATAAATTAAAGAAATTATAGAGGTTGAACTTCAGAATAATATACCTTTAATTAAAGCCATTAGCATAAAAGTAATCTATGAAGAACTAAAGAAGACAATTGAATCTAATTATTGGGAGTACTACTTCGACAGTAGAAATCTTATATACTCCAAAAGCAATCAAGAACAGATGAATAGACCAAGGAAGATAGAAGCATGGTACAAATCTTTTGTTAAAGGAAAAGTTATAGCCTTAGACAAAGCATGTAAACAGCAGTGTAGATTAATGATATCATAAGACAAACATTATTGTACTTTTTTGTAAAAAGAATATGCCAATAGCAGACATAACTACCAAAAAGTTAGTATTGCTTACATAAAAAAAAAGTATTGTAAGAATGTAGTGATAAGTGTTGTATTAAAAAGAAGGAAAGAAATAAATATTTAAAAAGTCTATTTTAAGTGTAGAAAAATTAAGTTAGTAGTAATACTTATGTGTCAAAAAAAGTTTAACTAGGACAAATAAAAAATAGAGATAAGTACATTTTTTATGCTTGTGGTTTCACCTTTTGGCAAAATCAGTTTCATGGCTTTTTTTGACATTTTAGTACCCTGTGTTTCATTTTTTTACACTTTACTATCATTCTAACAAATATTGTTTAAAATATATACTTTAATGTAATAATAATATGAATTTTTAATACTAAGATCTTATACTGAGTGACATATTATTCAACTAACTATAATAAATTAAAAAAACAATAAAGTTTAAATGTATTTTTAATTTTATTTTGAATAAAAAGAAATATTTTTTAAAATAAATTTACAATATTTTTAATTATAAACAATTATTAAAATAACTAAAAATCATCTTACCAACTTACCATCTATAGATAAAAAAAAATTAAAACTAAGGAAATTACTTTCAAATCCTCAATCAATGCCTATCTTTATTCCTATATGAAGCCGTGACTGATTGAAACACTTGTCACATGCAAAGACTTCACTTTTCAACACTTCCAACAAATTGACAAAAAAAATCATGTATGAGTATTATTACTTAATACCATAAGTAGTAATATTTATGCCTCTCTCACCCCACAAGTATTGAAAGAATGTAGTGCCAAGTGTTATACCAAAAAGAAAGAAAGAAAATTAGTAGTCAAAAGGTCTAGATTAGGGGTAGAAAAATTAAGTTAGTAGTAATACTTATGTGTCAAAAGAGTTTAAATAGGACAAATAAAAAATAAATGTAGAGATATGTAGAAACTTAGATATTTTAGGACTACTCTTCTCTATGTATGTAAGCTTGTAATAAAAAAGGAAGTATGAAAAATTATATGAATAAAATTTTTATGAGTTTTTACTATATTTGTGAGCAGAAAGTTATCTCTCTGTAAGTTTTTTTATTCTCTCTATATTTTGATCTATGGTTTTAATGCTTGTATAAATTAATTATACATAGTTATATTAATTATATTTTGTGAAATTTTTATTTATATTGTGAATTTTTATAGTTTGTCTATCATGTTGGCAGTTAATCTGTCTTTTATCCATACATCCTTATTATGGTATAAGAGTCTACAGGTTGAGTAGAGAATTTGCAAACAAGTTAGAAAAAATGAAAAGAAAATTTGAGCATTTATTAATAGCAATTAGTAGTAACAATGGACAAATAAGTTAAGATTTTGATAGTAATACAATATTTTGTAATTATAAAGAATTGCATAATAATGTAGAAAATTTAATAGTAGAAGGTAATAATGTAGAAAATTTAATAATAGACATGATAACAAATTTAGGAAATTGTTTATATGATAAATTATTAGGATTGCAAGAAAATAAAGAAAGTTTAGAAAAAATTACTATAGTTCTTGAAAAAAATATTAGATCAACAATATAAAATAGAATTATTAGTTAAAAAAATTTAACTATTAGTTTATCATGAGTTTTACAATAGATAAAATTTTAGATAATATATGTATATTAGATTGGAGCCGTTTATTAGTTATGACAACATTAAGGAATGAAATAGAAAAGAGAAACACAAGAATTTTTAAAAAGCCAAAATATGCCAAAAATATTAAATATAGTGGATTATAATAATAAAATAATAGTTTTAAGAGATACTATAAATACTATTATTAGTGAAGGAAATTTAGATCCATAAAATGAATAATCAAGATGTAAAAGAAAATTCATTTAATTTGGAAGAATGTTTGAAATTAGCAAAAATATATGTTGAAATAAGTAAAGAAAGTAAAATTTGGCTTGTTAAACATGATAGTACACATCCTAGTTATGAATATGTAAATAAAGAACACTAAAAAAATATAAAAAAGTTTATTAGACTTAATAAATTAGCTAGAACAAGTAATAGAAAATTTAACATAAAATTTTGATTCTTTAGTAAAGAAATTATATACTAAAGAAGAAATATTATGCTTAGCAAATAAATATGTAGATATGTGTAGAGAATATATAAAATGGGTTTGAGAACATGATAATAATCATGATATCTATACAATTATAAAAAATAGACCAAATTTTATTTAAAAAATGACTTTTAAATAAAAAGAAATTTATAACCAAATTAATTAATTAATAGCTTTAAAGGAATCTTCTATTTATAAAATAGCATTAGAAAATGGTAAGACTTATGATGAAGAATCTGCAGAAGCAGTAGTCCGTATATGATTATAAAAAACACAATAATTATTAGTAAGACAAAAGAATACTAATTTTTATATAAATTATTTATATTATAATAATATTAAAGAACATACAGAAGAACATAAAGAGGAAATTATAGAAATAAAAATTATAGTAACCAGAAATCTTAAAATATTACAAGTGATTAATCTAAAAATAGAAAAATATCTAGAAATTGAATACAATAGTGAAGAATGAAATAAAATTGAAACTTTTAGTACAAAAACTAATTCTAAAGAAATATTGGATTTAATTAATAAACTAGAAATAACTGCTATAGAAGAACAAATAAATACAATGAAAATAACTGAATTTTCATCAGAAGAAAATTTAAATATAGAAAAAAGATTTAAATATAGAGAAAGAAATTTTAATGAATGAAACAAAATTTCAACTAATAGTACCTGTAGCACCAATAAAATATCCAACCATAGGAGAAGATGCTAAATCTTCAAATAAATATGGAGACAGAATAATAGAAAATTAAAATTATAACGGAGAAGTATATTGGCTAAAAAGAACATGTGAAAATACGAAAGAAAAAATAAAAAAAATTGGGCAAGAATGAATTCAACTATAATAATAGGAAGATATTTAGAAGTTCCAAAAGCAAAATTATTATTATAACAAATATTACTATGAATTTTAGGTAATTGGTTTGAGCAATTACCAGGAAATGAAAAGACAAGAATAGAAAATGCAACTACAAACATAGAATTAGTTAGAGAATATGAAAAATTATTATTAAAATATTTTACATATACTGAAGTAAAAATTTCAGAAAATACTTATAGAGAATATTTAGCTAAATTATAAATATGTGATATAAATTATTTTTAGGAATATGCATGTACACTCGAAGAATATTATACAAAAGCAAAATAGATAAAGTATATTTAAACTTATTATTTTATAAAATACCAGCAACATGAGTAAATATAATATCATAAAAATATGTTGAATTAAATATGTCTGAAGATTTTTTAGGAATAAAGATTGCTTTTGCACAATGATATTTAAAAACAAAATAGATTAATTTATAAACAAAATCAAAATAAAAAAAATCAAAATTTTAAAAAATTTCCTTTAGTGCCTAATTATGGATGCGAACCATATAGACATAGAAAAACATAAATATAAAAAGAAATGGAAAAAATATTTTAGGAAATATAGAGAGTCATATTATAGCAAAAAGATTATAAGAAATATAATATAAAGTTAAATAAGTCAGAATGTAAATATTATATTTATAGAGAAAAAGGACATTTTGCAAATGAAAAGTACAAGGATATATAGTAATTGATGAACTTTTAGAAATAGTAAAAATGAAACTATTTATGAAATAACTTCTAATTAATCATCTGAATCTAATTAAACAAGAAAATAGTGATATAGGGAAAAATTATATAGAGTAAGAATTTGACAGAGAAAAATATTTAGAAATAATAAATTATGAGTTTAATATTAGTATAAAAGAAATTTGTGAAAAAAAAACAACAACCAAGCAACAATTTCAAAAGGATATTTTAAAATCTAGTTTTTAAAAGCGAAAAAAAATAATATTATGTAGGAAAAGTAGCAGAAGAAGCAATTGATGTAGTTCATATAGAAGGAAACACTATAATATTCATTCTTAATAAAGACATGATAGAAAAAGAACTAATGAAAATACCAGAAAAAGAAAGATATCAATAAAAAAATTTACAAATATGAGGAATAAGTATAATAGTAAAATGTTTTTCTTAACTTTTAGTTTAGTTATAACAAATGATAGAATGAGACATAACTTAAGGGATAGTATAATAGGAGAGTTAGACACAAATTTGTGTTATAATAAAGCTGCTATAAACATATTTCCAAACTTCAACCTTAGTCTCAGAGATAAAAATACAGACCAAACATTAAGAATATACTATAAACTTTTTAAAGTAAAAGTACCCGCATGAAGCAAATTAATTAGCATAAAAATAAAAACTTTATATGCATTTACCACTAAACATAAAATTTATAATAATAAAATATTAACAAGTTATAAAGTACCACTAATATTTAAAGACTTAATAGAATATAGAGCCAAAGAAATAACTAACATTTATAATTATCCTGAAAAGTATACTATAGAATTTGATAATATTGAAGAGTTAGGGAAACCTAGGAAGAATAAAAATATATGTAAGAATTAATTATGAGTTACAAAGATCATTGACAATAGGAAGAAGAAATCTTTATGGAGAACCTAGTACTAATAATAACCAAATAATAATAAAAAATTTCTATTATAGACATCACATTAGAAAGACAAGATCACCAAATGTATATAGAAGTAAAAATAAAAAAATAAGCAAATGCCAAATAAACATGTATTATTTAGAAAATTAGAAAACAAAGATTATTTTTCCACTTTTGACTTAAAATTAGGATTTTATCATTACAAGTTAGAAGAAAAAATAAACATTGGATAACCTTTATTACACCTCAAGGTTTATTTGAAATGAATGTTTTACCATATGAGATTTACATAGTCATGCTGAATTTCAGAAATTTACTAATGAAATGATAGAAACATTAAAAACAATACTAAATAGGAGCAGGAAGAAAGAAGATCCAAAGAAGAAGAAAAAGGCAATTCCAAATTAGAAGAAAATATTAAATCCAAAAAAGAAGAATGAGAAAAAAGAATTTCTATGTATAGTATCAAACCAAGCTATTCAAAAAAGGTAAAAGAACAACCAAAGGGTGATTCATTTACAATAGTCACTCGTCACAGGAATAATTATTTCAAAATTTTCATTACTTTGATTCAATATATATTAGGACTAAAATCAATATTCCTTGGATGAATTAAGTATGTTGGAAGAATTTTAATAAAGTTACTATTTACCAAAATGCAAATCCAAATACAGTATGGAATTTCTAGGATTATGGATTGCTTCATTGTATATATCCAAGTCTTTGTCATGAAGAACTAATCCAACTACCAGTATGTATCTAACATGCAGCAAAGAGATTCCAGAATTTAGTAAAAACTAAACAAGTATATATATATATATATATATAGTCACTCGTCACAGGAATAATTATTTTAAAATTTTCATTACTTTGATTCAATATATATCAGGACTAAAATCAATATTCCTTGGATGAATTAAGTATGTTGGAAGAATTTTAATAAAGTTACTATTTATCAAAATGCAAATCCAAATACAGTATGGAATTTCTAAGATTATGGATTGCTTCATTGTATATATCCAAGTCTTTGCCATGAAGAACTAATCCAACTACCAGTATGTATCTAACATGCAGCAAAGAGATTCCAGAATTTAGTAAAAACTAAACAAGTATATATATATATATATAGATGAAGTTTTATCAAACAATTTTAGAATTTGGAGAAATAAGTCCTGGTGCCAGCTAATGATAGTACTTAAATTTGGAACAACTCAAGAACCATTAACAGTGGAGGAACAAATTAAAGAAATTATAGAGGATGAACTTTGAAATAGTATACCTTTTATTAAAGCCATTAGCATAAAAGTGATATATGAAGAACTAAAGATGCAATAGAATCTAGTAATTGGTAGTACTACTTTAACAGTAGAAATCTTATCTACTTCAAAAGCAATCAAGAACAGATGAATAGACCAAATAAGATAGAAGCATGGTCCAGATCTTTTGTAAAAGGAAAAGTTATGGCCTAGGATGAAGCATGTAAACAGTAATGTAGATTGATGATATTGGAAGAAAAACATTATTGTACGAAGAACATACCAGTAGCAGACATAATTGTTAAAAAGTTAGCATTGCCTACATAAAAAAAGAATTCTAAGAATGAAGTGTCGAGTGTAGTGCTAAGTGTTGCACCAAAATGAAAGAAAGAAAATTAGCAGTCAAAAACTCTAATTTAGGTGTAGAAAAATTAAGTTAGTAGTAATACTTATGTGTCAAAAATGTTTAAATAGGGCAAATAAAATATAAATTTAGAGACATGTAGAAACTTAGATATTTTAGAACTACTCCTCTATATATATGTAAGCTTATAATAAAAAAGGAAATAAGAAAAATTATATGAATTAAATTTCTATGAGTTTTTACTATATTTGTGAGTAGAAAACTATCTCTCTATATGTTCTCTTACTCTCTCTATATTTTGATCCATGGTTTGAATGCCTACACGTATACATATATTCATATATATACACACACATGTATATATATATACACACACACACACACACACACACACACACACACACACACACACATACACACAAAGGGTTAATTAACCCAAGTATGCTTTGGGCCTATTCTAAATGTGCAATCCTGCAGGTTCACACAACGTTGGCAGTGGGCCTAAAATTCCATTTTAGCCCATAAGTCATAAGTGGCCTCTAGCAAGATATTATGACTACCTAAGTTGTGTAAAGGCTGATAATCCGACACAACCTAATTTGATATCTCAGTTGAACATAAGGCATGGTTTATGTCATCCTTGTATAGTTTAATCATATTATTTATCGATCCCAAGTAGACAACTCTTTTTTTGATATTAATAACTCTTTATTAATACATTCTAGCAGGGCCATGCATTTCTCTTTAGTCTAACTCATCGAGGGGCCTACAGATATCTTCTCAAAAGAATTGAGAGACAAATTCCATCTTAATCATTCATATTCCTCACATAACTCATTCCATATCCAATCATAACCTATTTTACTATTCGATTAAAGATGATGTGGGGATGTGTCAAAATATAGAATTCATTATGCAGGAAACCATGGTGCTTTCATGTTAGAGGACTGAGATAATACTATTATGATGAGAATTATCCATGTAGTATTCTTATAATGGGTCGATCCAGTACATTATTTCTCTAAATATGTACCTATGAGTTTGACTCAATATCTCATTTATATAATTAGTAAAACATAATCATCAATCAACCTCATACTAGTCTTTACTCCTTGTTGTTCCTACAACAATGATCAACTAAGGATATTTAGATTAGAATTCAAGTATCACCTAAGAGTTTTACTATCAAGTCACATACTTAATGATCTTATATATAATTAACTAATCAAGGATAATATTAGAATTAGCCAATAATAATAAAAACGCCTCATTATTAATAAAATAGAATTATGACAAAGTTAAAATATGGCCATTACATAATTGGCCTAGGGCATATCATTAATAATCTCTTACTTGCACTAGGCCCAATCAATATTGTATCTCATACCCATTGAACTAGTATGACTTTTATGCTTAGGCTATGGAAGAGGCTAACTTAGTGGATTAGTAACGTTGTTATCTGTTGGTACTCTATGTATCTTCATATCTCCTCTCTCAATGATTTCTCTAATGAAATGATAATGCTTGAGTATGTATTTAGAAAGCTTATATGATTTGGGTTCCTTAGCCTGTGCTATGGCTCTATTATTATCATAATACAAGATCATTTGATCTAATATACTGTGAATAACACCCAATCTAGTTATAAACTACTTGATCCAAACAACTTCCTCGGTTGCCTCAGAGGCAACTATGTACTCAGCTTTTTTTTATAGAATCAACAATGGTGCCTTGCTTTAAACTTCTCTAGCTCACTGCACCTCTATTCAAACAAAACACATAACCTGGCTACAATAGAAAGTCATCCTTATCAGATTAGAAGTTGGCATTTGTGTAACCATTTATAACGAGCTCATCTTCTTGCCCACCATACAGTAGAAATGCATCCTTAGTCCTTCTCAAATACTTAAAGATGTTTTTAACTACTATCGAATGACTCTTAATTGGGTATGAATGGTATTTTCTCATTATGCTTAAGGCATATGAGACATCTAGTCGAGTGCATAACATGGCATACATGATGGATCCAATAGCATAAGCATATGGAATATTACTCATGCGGGCTCACTCATCTTGTGTCATTGGACATTGATTCTTGCTAAGACTAATACCATGGGACATTGGTATGAACCCTCTTTTAGATTTTTGTATAATAAACCTATTCAGTATCTTGTCAATGTAAGTGCTCTAACTAAGGCCAATAAGCCTCTTAGATCTATCTTTATATATATTGATGCCTAAAACATAAGCAACTTTACCTAAGTCCTTTATTGAGAAATAATTCCCTATCCATGATTTAACATTTTATAGAGTAGGAATATCATTTCCAATGAGTAATATGTCACCAACATATAGCATTAAAAAAAACTATTGCACTCCCACTAACCTTCTTGTAAACATAAGATTCATCTTCATTCTTGATGAATTCAAAGATGTTCTTAACTGCTATCCAGTGACTTTCACTTGTGTCTAACTGGTATCTACTTGTTGTGCTTAAGGCATATGAGACATTTGGTCGAGTGCATAGCATGGCATACATGATGGATCCAATAACAGAAGCATATGGAATATTACTTATTTGGACTCATTCACGTTATGTCATTGGACACTGATTCTTACTAAGACTAATGCCATAGGGCATTGGCAAGAATCCTCTCTTAGAGTTTTGTATACTAAAGCTATTTAGTACCTTGTCAATGTAAGTGCTCTGACTTAGGTCAATAAACCTCTTAGATCTATCTCTATAAATTTTAATGCCTAAAATATGTGCAAATTCACCTAAGTTCGTTATTGAGAAATAGTTCCCTAACCATGGTTTAACATTTTATAAAGTAGAAATATCATTTCCAATGAGTAATATGTCATCAACATATAGCACTAGAAAAACTATTACACTCCTACTAACCTTCTTGTAAACACAAGGTTCATCTTCATTCTTGATGAATCCAAACTCTTTGACTGCTTTATGAAAATGAAGATTCCAACTCTGAGAAGCTTGCTATAATCCATAAATTAATCTTTGAAGCTTTTAAACCTTTCTAATTCTTAAGATTAACAAAACCCTCTGGCTATGTCATAAACACATCCTCAATTAAGTTTCCATTAAGAAAAGTTATTTTGACATCCATTTGCCATATCTCATAATTATTGTATGTGGCTATGGCAAGGAGAATTCGAAAGGACTTAAGCATAACAACTAGTGAAAAAGTTTCATCATAGTTTATACAATGTGTTTACTTAAAACCCTTTACAACTAGTCTTGCTTTAAAGATATGCACATTGTCGTCCATGTTAGTTTTCTTTTTGAAAACCCATTTGCACCTAATTGATTTTAAACCATCAGGTGGATCAATCAAAGTCCGTACTTGATTCTTACACATGGAAATTCAATGGCTTTGAACCATTTCTCAGAGTCTATATTATCCATGGCCTCTTAGTAGGTTATAGGTTTACTTTGATCCACAATCATTATATCATTATTATCTGTTAAGAGAAATCCATATCTCTTAGGCATATGACATGACCTATTAGACCTTCTAGGACCTTGTAGTACTTGTGTAGATTCAATATTTACTTATTAATCTAGTTAAGGTTCCATTTGTGGTACAATGCTATTTTATGGTTCTTAAATTTCTTTAAGTTGTACTTTACTCCCACTAGTTCCTTTGGAAATGTATTCTTTTTTTAAAAAGACACCATTCTTAGCAACAACACTTTATTTTTTAAAGCATTGTAAAAGTAACATCATTTAGTTTTTTAGGATATCCCATAAAAAGGCATTTGTCTGATTTGGGTGATAATTTATCTAAAATTGGATGCTTCACATAAGCCTTACATCCCAAAATCTTAAGAAAAGACAAATTAAGAGATTTCCTAGTCTATATCTCATATGGAGTCTTTTCAACTACCTTTGATGGAACTTTGTTCAATAGAAATGTTTTAGTTTCTATAGCATAACCCCAGAAAGATATTGGAATATCTAACTAACTCATTATAGATCAAACCATATCCAATAAATTTTGAATTCTCCATTCAGATACACCATTCCATTATGGTGTTCCTGGTGGAGTCAATTATGAAATTATCTTACAATCTCTAAAATGATAAATAAACTCTTAGATTAAGTATTCACCACTTTGATTAATCTTAGTGCTTTAATATTCTTACCAAGTTGATTTTATACTTTATTTTTAAAAATTTTGAACATTTCAAAATATTTAGATTTATGTTTAATTAGATAAACATAGCCATATCTACTGAAATCATCTATAAAAGTAATAAAGCACTAATAACCTCCTTTAGTGGTGGAACTTAATGGCCCACATAAATTAAAATGTATAAGGCCTAATAAGTCATTAACCCTCTCACTATGTTCAATAAAAGGTGTCTTGGTCATTTTTCCCAATAAACAAGATTTACATGTTTCAAATGATTCAAAATCAAAAGAATTGAAAAGTCCATGTTGGTGGAGTTTGGAAATGTATTTCTTATTTATATGGCCTAAACGACAATGCCAAAGATAGGTTGTGTTTAAATCATTAGATTTAAATTTCTTTGTATTAATGTTATAAATGGACTTTTCATTAGTGTCTTCAATGTCTAAAACATAAAAACCATGAGTTCATGGAGCACATCCATAAAAAAACATCATCATGATAAATAAAGCATTTATTATTCCTAATAATAAACTAAAAACCATTCTTGTATAAACAAGAAATAGAAATTATATTCCTACTCATAGTAGGTACATAATAACAATTTTCCAAACTCAAAACAAGTCCACTAGGCAAAGTTAATTCATGAGTTCCTACAACTGAAATAACAACTCTTGCTCCATTTCTAACTCATAGGTCCACTTCACCTCAAAATAATAGTCTATTCATTTTTAGACCTTGCACATTAGTACAAATATGAGATCTAGAACCAGTATCTAATACCCAAGAATTAGAAGCAGATAAATTGACTTCTATAACATGAATACCTAAAGAGGCAGTCGCATTAGCCTTATTCTTCTTTAGATCATCAAATGGAGCTTGCAATTTCTTTTTTAATGGTCCAACTCATTATAGAAAAAGAATGCTCCCTCCTTATATGGTTTTGCTTAGGGTTGGGCTTCTAAAAGCCTTTGAAAGCTTTAATCTTGCCTTTTCCTTTTCCCATCCTTTTCATACCTTTCCTTTTATTAACTATTAAAACATCCTTGGTAGACTTAATGTTCTTTTTAGCAGTTTTAAGCATCCCATGCAATTCAGAAATAGTTTTGTTCATGCTATACATGTTACAGTTCATAATAAAACCATCATAAGTTTCTAGCAAAGACTCAAGAATAATATCAATGTCTAATTCTTGTTCAATCTTAAGACTAAGCTTGTCTAGATTTTTAAGATGACCCTTCATATTAAGAATATGAAGACTTACTGAGCCACTAGTAGTTAACTTGTAAGAAAGTAATGCCTTTATAGTTCTAAAACTTTTAATTCTAGCTTTCTTTTAGAACATTTCCTTGAGATGGCTTATCATGGTATAGGTATCCATCTCCATCAATTGTTTTTGAAGATTTGATTCCATTCATCCAAGCATGAGGTAAGTAACATCAACAGAGTCATTAAGATGCTTACTATAAGCATCCTTTTGAGCTCTAGGAGCATTACCAATTAGTTCATTAGGGATAGGTTGATCAAGGATACATTCATTTCTTTTTTGCTTAAGAACAATTCTTAAGTTTTTGTATTAGTCAAGGAAGTTAGTCCCATTAAGCTTATACTTCTCAAGGATTGATCATAGTGACAGATTAGATGTAATGTTTAATGCCATTATTTATAATAAATAGGCAATGCACTTAGAATTTTATTAAATTATTTTAATGAGGCATAATTATAAATCCCATAATTCATTCAAATCAATAATCCTTAAAGTTAATTTATAAATTTTAGTAGGATAAGATCTATATTTCATTATACTCTAAGTGAGCTTTGACTCATTACCTAAAGTATGGTTATTTAGGTAGGTAACTCTTACCTCATGTAACTCTTGGAAAGGTATTGGATTTGACATCATATGTCTTGGCTAAAAATCTCATTTAATATCCTTGGTCTAAAACCATTTAGATAACCTAGCTACGTCAAACCATATATAATGTTCGGATAACAACATTATCCGACTTGCCTTTTTAGGATGACTTAAAACACCCTACTTTTGTAGGCCTATATATAGTAATCTAAGGCTTGATAAGTGTTAAATTTATAGGAGGCATTATAATTACTTAATATTGAATGAGGCTTCCTCTTTAGCTTATTTGATTATTATTATGTTATATACATACATGGCATCTCATCTATAGCATCGCATACATAACATAATAATAAAGTAGTTGTGACATTGCATAGCCCCAAATCTATATTGATCTTCATAAACCAATATGAAGATCAAAGGTTAATCCTAGGTAACAAGACTTCATTCATCTTAAGCCTTTCACTTTGGATCTCCACTTTGAGTTTCCACCTTTGATCTCCATCCTTGGCCTCCATTTTTGGATCTCCATGTTGGGTCTTGATTATAATATATACTATTCTATTACTACTTAATAAAATAAAATTACAATAAATAAAAATGACTCACAAGTCATATTTAATGAATTACAACCCATAAAATAAATAACATATATCCAATCACATTGGTCTTTTAAGGGCCATGCCTTGCACCATGCATTTCACACTAAACACATAGAACAAAAATTTTAATTATCATTAAATTAATTAACATTTTAATAGGAATGAATTTTATGGCCCATTAGGGGTCCAAGGGGCAACACCCTTGGTGGTAAATGATGTACCATAACTCTTTAAATGAGATGTTGCCCAAAACCCTTAACCATTGTAATCATATTACATTTTTATCAATATGTTCAAAACATGTCAATTTTGTCCAACACTTGAACAATTTACCATGTATGTACTTTGCTTACTTGTTGTCAGGCATGGCTGTGTGCAAAAAATGCACAATTGTGTACCTTTGTTATTCTACAGAATATAAACCAGGCATGAGTTATTTTATCCATTGATTCATTAGTTGAAAAAGAAGTAGAAGAAATTCTTTTTAGTAGGTTTCTTACTTGTTATTGACAAAAACAATTAAGACAAACAAAAGTTACAACATGGTTAAATAATTCTTATTTTTTAATATGGTTATGAATTAAAAAAATAATAAACAAGAGACATGTTAGGCTAATTTATTTATAGAAATTACTAATTTTTTGAGCAAAAGAATTATGGTAGAATAATGAGTAATTTCAAAGGAAAAATAAATAAATTATGTGCATTTCTTTTCTCCTTTTCTTTTTGAGTTGAAAGGGAGTATAAGACAAGCATTTTTCTTGATTTTTTGTATGCTATTGACATAAATATGAAGAACACAAAAAAGTTACAACACAGTCATATTTATATTGTAAAAAAGTTATTTTCATATGTGACAACAACCTCATTCAATTTTTTACATATAAAAAAAATGTCATTCATTCAATCTTTACTTGTTAGACAACAAGAGAAATTATTCAATCTTTTATAATTAAAAATAAATTTTTTATCACTATTCAATCTTTTACATGTTAGTAGGGTTTACTGCATATTGACAATCTTTATATGCCTCATCCACATAATCATAGGGAAAGCCCTAATCTTCATCCAATAAAGATACAATAGGTCCATGGGTATTATCAATTCCATAAAGAATGGGGAGGTGTTATGTATGTTAATAGTGTTTATAGGAGGTAACTTGTTTGTTAGGATTTTGGGATGCAGCCTTGGAGGTCCGATAATCTGTTATTTTTATTTATTTATAACCTCTTTAAGATTTATAATATTTTGTCAATTTATGATTTATGTATCTTTATACTTTAGTAATGTTATCTTTTATTGTTCAATTGTGATACACATTTAAGTCTAGGACTAGTGCATCAAATTGAACAACTACTAATTGTGATGTCTTCCTTGAAAGATTTTGAATGTGTAATATTGTATGTGTATGTACTTGCAAATTTAACATGTAGTTTAGGTGAATCACTTATTTTAGATTGAAATGAAGTAAAGTTGATGTAGCAGGATTGGTATTTCAATCACTAATAGGAGATAATAGTTTTTGTATATGATCTTGAGAAAGAATTATCTAAGGCACATTAGGACCATTACCACCATCTTAAATAAACATGAAATAACTATGAACTATAAATAACCATATTTGCGTATAGATGTTAAATATTTTATGTTTGTTTATGTATAAATTTTATATGAAAATTATAAATTATTAAAATTAAACAAAAAAATTACCATGTAATATTGATGCTAATTTTTGCAATATATCATATATTGATGTATCACAGTTAAAAAAATATATTATTGTTGGAAATAAAAAATATTAGTTTTTTTATTTTTGAATAAGAGTTATCAAGAAAATAATTTGGATGATTGATGTTGAATTTGTTGAAAAAAATAATATTGTAGAAATCATTTCAGTTGATGCTAATGGAGAGGAGTTTTTGGATAAAGTGAATAATAATTATGCCACAATTGAAGAACCATATGTTGGAATGATGTTTGACAATGTAGAAGTAATCTTCAAATTATACAAAAAATATGCTAGATTGAAAGGTTTTAGTGTGTAAAAAAAAAGGAAAGAAAAGAAAGGATTTAGTTTGATAAAATAGTATAAAGGAAATTATGGCAATAAAGTACGTAGATATGAATACTTTGCTTATAATCGTTCTAGCAAACCAACTCAATATGGTATTAATAATCTAAAACCACAACTTCTCATAGGACCAGCTGCAAGGCAATGATATGCATATCTTTACAAAACAATGGATAGTGGCAGTTAAATATAATGCTGAATGATCATAATCATGATATGGCACCAGGAAAGTCAAAATTTTCTCTACAACAAATACTGTTTTTTATGGGCAAATATTTTGCCACAAAAATTTTTAAAATTGCCACTAAATCTATTCATGGAAAAATTTGATTTTGCCACTACATCACCACTAAAAATGCATTACTTAAAATGTTATTGACGAGTTTCAAGTTCGCTACAAAAAAAAGAATGTATTTTGTGAGGAATTAAAAATCACCACAAAATGATTGACCAACGGTGTTGACAATATTTTGCTGCTAACTTCTTATAATTTTAGTGTGGAATTTTTTCTCACTAAGATAACAATGTATGGTGACTTATTTATTCACAAAGTAAAATTTAGTGGCATCATGTTTTACCGTTAAAAGCATATATAAATTGTTAAAAATTATTGTGTGATCAATGATTTTTTCATTTTAAATCTATCATTTTATATGTTGTTGACTTTTTAAGATTATTATGAATAGCATAAACAAATTTTAGTTTAATTAATAAAAATTATAAATCTGATGCATTTCAAAGGAGTTACGTAACAAAATAGACAAATGGAAAGATTGTATATAAGCATATATAAAATAAGATTCTATCACTGTTATCTTAACAAAAAAAACTAAATAGAAATGTTTCTCTATTCTATCATCTCAAGTTATACTTTAAAAAAAAAAGTTATGCTCAATGCAAAAGAAAAGCATACTCAATAAAAAAATAAAGTATTTGCTTGATTGCTTGATTTTGATGCCCAAAATATCCATTTATCAATAGCTACAACTTTAAGATCTGTCAAAATTAAACAACAAAGGTATAAGAGTAGAGGTAACAAAGGTATAAGAGTAGAGGTAATAGGCATGAATAATGTTTTAGCTACTTTAAACATAACAATTTCTAGATTAAATAAAAATAAAGAAAATAATATTTATTACCAATAATTAGTACAAAATACAACAACACTAGCAAAAAAAATAAAAATAAAAAGTGCTATAACATTTGCAATAGATAAGTGCTTTTCCTCATATAATGGTACTAGAAAAATAACAAATTCAAGAAAAAAGAAGCAACGAAAGCAGGAATCTTGAAACATGTATTTAGTTGAATTAAATGACATGAAATAATTAACCATGAGTGCAGCTGCAACACCATTTAATTAAAAAAAATATAGAGAATGTAGCGACAATACAAAAATAAAAAGCAACATAGGAACAACATATGTACTAATAAAAAAAATTCCACGCATAAAGAGCCACAAGAAACATAAAACATAAAATGGCACATGCAACTACAACATAAAATGGCACATGCAACTACAATATAAAACATAATTCAGTTTGTTTGGAATTAATGTTAAACATATGCATGAAATGATCATTATAAATAGAATAACCATTAGGAAACACATCGCACAAATAAGCGAATTCACTTTTGAAAAGAACAAGTCATTAGTTTAAATAGAGTAGCAAACGAAACATCAAAGTCATCATAAAAAAACATCTATGATGGAATTGAGGACATAGGTTTTGAGATCTAGCTCCTTATTCTGACCATGGGTGTCTTTAAGCTCTAGAGCAACAATGTTCTCCTCAGACTCTTCCTCAATCAGTACTAGCTCTTCCACAAGAACTTCCTTAGTAGCAGCTTTCTTCACCCTGTTCACAAACTCATCAAAGATTTTTAATCCTGGGACCACTTCCCCGGCCATCAAAAGAGGTTCAGGAGCTCCTTTATATAGATAATCGGTGCCTTCCTTCATGAAAGTCTCCTATAAAGCCTTTCTCTCAACCACAACTTCTTCCTCTCACTTCCTAACTTGACCTTAAATGTCAAACTCTTCCTCATAATCATCAGCCCTGTCATATCTAACCCCATGCTTCAGAATTGGCAACTTACGCTCTATAAATTTTGAAGGTCCATTGTGGTTCTTTCCTAGTCCCATGCCAGGCATGAATTTCATGTTGCACATCATGTTCATAACCCTCTTATTTATCTTATCCTCATAAATTACCCAAACTTCAAAACTCAGACTTATGGGGATCTCTTTGGGAGCTAACTTCAAAGCAGCCACAACAACTTCAGTTTTGGCAGATATGGTGACAACCTTGCCTTCGTGTGGAAACTTAATTTTCTGATGGACAGTGGAGGGAATACCACCTAAAAGATGAAACCATGGCCTTCCTAACAAGATAGCAAAATTCACAGGAATATCAATTACATGCAAGTTGAACTAAGTCTTAATAGGTCCCATTTTTGCCACAGCCTTGAATGTCCCCTCAATAGGCCTATATGTATCATCATAAGCCTTGATAATCACATCAAAAGGTTTCAAGTTTTCTACAGTTAACCCTAACTTCAGTAGAATCTTTAATGGACACACATTAATGATAGAACCATTATCTACCATCACATAGCATGTCATATTTCCTTTTACTTTAGCCTTAATGAATAAAGCTTTATGGTGACCCCTTCCCTCCAAAGATAGATGTTATTAGAAAACATGATGGCTCTTTGAGGGGTTTTCATTAATGAACTAACCATTTGTTCAGGTGTACAGCCCGTAAAAATATTTTTTTAGTCCACAGCCAAAAGTAGTGCTTCCCGATGGTCTCTAGAATGCATAAGTAGCCCCTAAACACTGGCAATGGTCTCTTTATCTCTCTTCACCTCTTCTTTTGAATTCTCTATCTTTTCTAGTTCAAGTTCTATAGTTTTGGTTTCTTGTTCTTTCTTTTTGAACTTCCCAACTGGCTAGCCCATTCTACTCTCCTCATTTTCCTATAAATCAATATGTCCCTCATCCTTACCATCGAAGCTCTAGATATCCAAAACATGCACAATGAGTTCCATGGTTTGTTTATTTTGGTTCAGGTGGTTGGGTTTAGATTTTGGTGAGTTACAAGTGGTATTTATGAAAGAGCTTAAAACTTACTCTTTTGTTAAACCTGTGTTTATCATTAGGATGGGTGCATTTGGTGGTGGTACATTTCAGTAATTGGGCAAAGGGTTGTTTTGGGTGTTTGGCTTTCTAGATTCAGGGTCAGTGATCCAACCTGCATCAATCATATCTTGAATTTCATGTTTCAATCAAGCATAATTGTCGGTGTCATGCCTAATGGTCTAGTGAAATTTGCAAAAGAGTTTTGGGTTAGCATTTGGCAAAGGTTATTATAAAGGTAAGGGTCGTAACAAGTTCTTCTCAATTAGCTTTTCAAGGACTTTAAAAAGAGGCCACCCTAAATTTGAAAACCTTCAGGGTTGCCTGACAACATTAATCTACATACTGCTGCTTGGTTGTTTGATAGTATTGATTTGCACATTACTGCTTGAGCCAATTCCATCCTTGCCCTCAGATCTTCCCCTAAAGAATCTTATCTCTTGGGCCAAATCTGACTCTCTCTTAACCCTAAATCTGTATAGCTCTTCATAGTTTTGGATCCGAAGGTCCCTCAACTTCTTAGATTATGCCAAAACACACCCTTCCATTACTAATATCAATTAATCTGACTCAACAGGTCTATGTCTCATTTGAGATGACTTCCCCCTCCAATGAGTCAAATAGTCGATGAAGGTCTCATTGAACTTCTACTTGGTATTCTGTAGATCCCTCATAGATACTTCTAACTAAACATTAAGACCATACTACTTCACAAACATAGCCATAATTCTTTTTAATTAGATTGGACACGTGATTCTAAAGCATAATACCAATAAATTGGTAAGCCCTCCAATGACACAGGAAACTGCTTGACTATTTGGACCTTAGTCAACTCAGTATCTGTCATACCTCAAATTTCACTATCCTTAAAAAGGTCCAATAATGAAACAAAACTTCAAAAAGACTAGAGTCTACTCGTTCATAACACCACTGAAGTGTGCAGCCTTAAAACCCTAACCAATCCCACTAGTGTGCAAAATTGATCATCAAGCCATTAAGTTTCAATTCAATCTTATAAAATACAAATTATCGGAACAATAAGAGGCTTATTTTGAGCAATTTGCTCTTAAAACATGCAGCTTGTTAAGCCGATGCTCATTTTATCAGACCCGGACCCAACTTTGTGAAAAAATGGAAATCAATTTTGATAAAATGGACTTTAAGAATGAATCCAGAAGACTCTAAAACCTCTGGAAGTGGTCTTGGAATAGTCCAAAACCACCCAAGAATTAGTGTGTGTTGCTTAGAAGTGCATGTGTAGCCATAAACACCACTAGGTGTCATGCACTAAAATCGAAGGTGAATTAGACAAAATAGACTTTGGGAATGCATCTGAAAGGCTCTAAAACCTTCGGAAGTGGTCCCAGAATAGTCCAAAACAACTTGAGGATTAGCGCGCATCACTTAGAAGTGTGCATATATATACACCCCTACGTGTCACGTGATAAAATCAAGGCCAAATTAGATAAAACAGACTTTGGAAACATGTTTGAAAGGCCCAAAAACTCTAGGAACCAACCTCAAAATAGCCTGAAAAAACCACAAATTGAACACATAATGGGTAAAAGTGCACGTAACCATGAGCGAGTGCGCGTGGCCATATGCCAAGGGCGCAGTCACGTGTACTTCTTAAGGCCATGTGCTATGCCCTAAGGACACACATGTGACCATACCTATCCCCCCCCTCTTCCTTGATTTTTTCACTATAAATAGGTGCCTCCATACCCCATTTGGAGGGGGGGGGGAGCAAAAGGAAATATACACACATACTCAAAAATTTATCCACTCTAAGGTGTTGGAAACCCACTTCTAGACAGTTTTAGCTCTCCCACTGCATTTTTCTTAGGTTGTTAGGTTTTCTTTCCAATAAACCTAACTTTATCTTTGTTAATGCATGCTTTAAAAGTATACAAACTAGCATCATTCTACACGTCATTTTGAACCTCTCGATAAGGAAAGCTTGATAATCCCTTGAAGCTAAAGCTTTAAAACTCATACAAGCTCAATAGAATCTGAGGACCACACAATCATTTTTAGCACATTTTATTTCATCGCATTGTATTTTATTATATTGTCACTAGCATTTGTGAATATTATTGTGCTTGCGTGATGAGACTAGCAATTTACATGCTATGTGAATAATTTAGACTTTATTTTTCTTGTCTCATATCATCATTTTTCATCCTCTAGTTTTGAAATGGAAATCATGCCATAAATATCAATAACATGAAAAGTTCATATTTTAAACTAGAGTCATGATGTTCCCAGTCCAATGATGTCATCATGCATCCTTTATATCGTCATCATATATCATTATAACATGAATAATCACTACAAACATGCATGATTATGTACATTTTGCTTACTCTTTCAAGTGAATGAATGTCCATTGTTTATCCCATTATTCATATGATTAAGCAAGCTATGTGCATAGTCATGCTAATCTTGTAGGATCATTATATCCAATCTAGATTTACTTTTCCATAATCCTTTCTTCTTTTATGTGTATTTTATTAAGAAAGTAATGTAGTAATGATATTTTAGCTTTATTATCTTCCACTATCTGACGTATTGTGTGAATGCTATACAAATTGTCATTACCAAAACTAGAGTGTTACATTATTTATACATTGAATATCATATAAAGAGAAATAGCAAAAACTAGATGCAATCCATCGAACTTTGAAAACTTTACTAAGGGCAATACTCATTGATTGACCCGATGTTGTCCCTTTCTTTTCCCGATTTTCTAAAAATTGGGTGGTGACTCCACAAAATTAAAAAGAAGCATCTCATTCCTCTTAAGACTAATCATTTATCCCTATTCGATAAAGTTACAATGTCCCTTGGAAATAAAACACAAAGATCCTCATAAAACCTCTTAAAGGGAGTAATTATAAAAAAAAAGCTCTTTCGTCAACCAAAGAGCAAACCCACATCAAAATTGGTGCTCATAGTGGTGACTCCATTAGGGATTTCTGAGTAAGAGAGATCAACTTGAAAATGACTATTTCTCATTATGTAATACTCAATCATATAGAGCCACTCACAATTGCATTTGCACTACACACCATACGTGCACCACTGGTCCCTAAAACCTTGATAATATTGAATAGCATTGCCACCATGATTCCACTCGAGTCACAGGGTGACAAAGATAGGTATTATCACCTTTAGTCTTTACTCATGTATTTGCTGAACTCATCTGACTAGAGTTTATAACCTAAGTCCTAAAAGGGGGCGATCGAGTTATTAAAAAAATAATAGACTCACTGATCGGAGTCCATAACCCTAGTCATATGGGGGCATTCTTGCTAAAGGAACCCTTAGCCTTTCACCCTGACTCAGCTCATGTAAATAAACTAGTAGTAACATCCATTAGGATTCCACCAAGATGTGCATGCTATCTTTATCCTAACACTATCTGTTTAACCTGATATTCATAAATGATATGACTCTTCTAGTTTCTATCACCGAATGATGTCATAATGTTAGTTTTCATAGAATATTTATGCTCAGATCCATATGATTCTCATCTACTTCATGCGAGCCCAAAACAAGAGGAATAATAAGAATTATGTACCTCATGTTGAATAATTTATACAAACTAATAAATAATGACATCCCTCAATGGCGAAACTTATAAGACATCATCCATTTATTCTTATCATATCAAATGAATGGGATAGGAATTCAACTAGATTGTGGACCTTTATGTCAACAAAATCAAATTGTAAACTATCGAACGATACTTTCATAACTCCTGGTAAACATATCCAAGAACTTGGACCCCCTTTTAATTAATCTTGGCCCTATGCATACGGGCTCTAGACATTATTTAAAGCTCAATAATTAACCCTCACATTAACATCATATGATTACCTCAAGTACATTTTGGTATCATTCCTTAGTTTACCCTTTGGTTATAATCAAAATAAATAAAAACATCCTAGTTCCGAGAGCAGAACCATAGTCCCTTGATGATTACAGATTTGAAACCCACCTAGGAAAGAAACTGAATGACCTCATGTAGAAATAAGGTTGGAAGTGAGAGCTTGCTTGTGATTGGTTTGTTCACTGTGCAGGAAATACTAACTAGCTTTTGAAGATCAATCATGCAGACATTACATACATGTAGATAACACGTACTAACCACTGTTTCTTACAACAATTATCATCTTTCATTATAGGATTTTGCATCCACTCCATACATACATGCTCACCCTTTTCTTTTGCAAGCACACATCATGCATTATTCATTTAACTAACCTTGATAAATGTACAAGAATACAACGTTCAAATATGAGTGATCATGAAGCTAAATCTTCTCATCAAAGAAATGGAAAACTAAAAGCTAGGATCTAAAACCTGCTTAAGGATGGTGTCATGGTAAAAAATCCCCAAACCCAAACTAGCATCACTAGACATTTCCTCCATAATCTTGATAAGGTCGACTGGAAAAGCTTGTAACTATATGGAATGTTATACATCAAGACTTTCCAACATGTGTACCTCGACCATGAACTCTTGAATGATGCTATGACATTTTAGGACCCTCAAAAGCACGTATTTTAATTCAACACCATAGAACTATGCCCATTATATAAGGAATTCAGTGCCATAACAGGGTGAATCCCCACCAAGACTGAAGAAGCAGTCTTTACTAGCCAAGACATTAAGTACCCAAGACTTGGAGCTGCTTTTCTTGATCTAAGCTCATAAAAGATTGACAAATTAGTCACTGAGCATAAATGATTGATTCCTATACAATTCCTAACTGCTTGCACAACTAAGAAGACTAATACTTTAATTTAGGCATGCCTCCTTGCATGTTACCTCTTTATGCAATATTTCATCCTCTCGAATGCCGGGCTAGGAGATTACAGGATACTTTAGGTCATCAAAGGAATAAAATGTGGGATGACTCCCTTCCCATTAATTTTAGCAAAGATCATTGAAGGTTTAAATGATCTTAAAAATAGGAAAGGTTCGTACTTCACTAGGAGCCTCCTATTACTTCAAATATGGCTACAAGAAAAGCTAAGTCTGCTCGACAAACCTATAGGCAACTGGATGAGTTACCAACCCAGGAATCACCTAGAGAGACACTATAAGGATGTTCATGGGTGCTTAGCCCACCTCACAGCCCAAGAATGAATTAAATGCATGAAGGATACTCTAGAATACTAAGTAAGATGAATGTGTCCTTGGTGGTAGCTAGAATATATGACTCTCCATACGTATGTGAACTGTAAGCCAATCTTAGGATTTAGGTCATGTACCCACTACTATCTAACACTAGTAAAGAGGCAGTTCAAAGAGAAACAACACGTACCTTCTAAGCTTACAGCTTTCTTTAGTGGTAGGATACAATAAAGTTTTATGGATCACTTTAGAATAAAATAAAGGTAGAGAATTATCCACCAATTTACTGCTAGTATTGGAGATGATGTTACGAATGAAGCATACAAGTAGTGGGTGATCCAAAGACAGAAATATCTATCAAGCAACTGATCTAGAGAAAGTTTGCTTCTTTAATTTCTGCACTTTTTCTTTGTTTAAAACAGATGATGTAACGAACTCTAAAGTTAATGCAATGAAATCAGATTTTACTTACTTATTTAATGTCTTTCCTAATGGTAGTGTGCATTGCATTGATAAAAATATTAGGATATTTGACGTTCATTCCATATGCATTGAATCATTTAACATTGGCACGAAATCTAAACCATGCATTTTGCATATTTTAAAAGATGTTACCCTTAAAAAGATGAGAGAAATTGAAAACATATTAATAAAATATTCAAAAGTATTTGTCTGAATGTACAATAATATGCCTGGTATTGATAGAGACATTGCTTAACACTTCATCCGTACTAAAGATGGGTGCAAACCAGTAAAACTGAGAAGGCTCATACTAGGATGGGCCCAACTAGTGAAAGAAGACATCAAGAAGTAGATCAAGGCAAAATTCTTAAAGGTAGTAGACTATTTGGAATGGTTAGCAATTTTAGTTCCAATGCCAAAGAAAGATGGAAGGGTTAGAATCTGCTTCGACTATAAAGATATGAACAAAGCCTACCTGGAAGATGATTTCCCACTACCTCACATAGACATACTAGTTAACAGTGCCACCATATGTGTAATGTACTCCTTCATGGATGGATTCTCTAAGTATAATCAGATCCTAATGGCCATAATCAACAAAGCAAAGACAGCTTTCATAACAGAATGGGGCACTTATTACTATAGAGTAATGCCCTTCAGTTTAAAAAATGCAAGAGCAACTTATTAGAGAATGTAAACTATAATGTTCCATGACATGATACATAAAGAAGTAGAAGTGTACGTCGACAATATGATGGTCAAGTCAAAAACCTAGGAAGAACACCTTTCTAATCTTGAAAAGTTCCTCAAATGAGATAAAAAGTATAGTATTAGGCTTAATCCAAAGAAATGCATATTCAGGGTCACTTCAAGAAAGAAGTTGGGGTATGTTGTCAGCCAAAATAGGATTAAAATGGATCCAAACAAAGCAAAAGTAGTCAAAGAGATGCCAGTGCCAAAAATAGAAAAAGAAATAAGAGGGTTCTAGGGAAACTATAATTCATCAACAAATTCATCGCCAAGCTGACAATAGTGTGTGAACCAATCTTCAAACTACTTAGAAAAGATTAGCCAGTTAAGTAGAATGAGCAGTGTCTATTATCATTTGATAAGATTAGAAACTACCTAGCTAACCCACAAGTTCTAAAACCACCTAAACCAAGGATACCTTTAATTATGTATCTAGCCATCAAAGGAAATACAATCAGTTCAATGTTAGCCTAAGAAGGAGAAATGAAAGTAGAACACACAATCTACTGCTTAAGTAAGAAGATGTTATTGTATGAGGAAAAGTTCAGCCAAGTCGAGAGCATATATACCTGGCAATGGTATGGGAAATAAAGAAACTCATACATTACTTTCAATCTTATAGAATTCAGGCCATTTCTAAAATGGATCCAATGAAATACCTCTACGAAGCTCCCTCCCTGGTAGGAAAACTTGCCAAGTGGCTCATGCTATTGATAGAATTTGATATGCAATATCTCACTAAGAAGGCAATAAAGGGAAGAGTAGTGGCTAAATTTCTAACTCTCAACCCTATTCCAAACTTAAAAGAAATCAAACTCAACTTCCTAGGTGATCTTAGTTTAGTACGAGTCGGTGTCATATTACAATCTCTAAAAGGTGAAGTAGTACTGATTGCCAAAAAGCTCGAGTTCAAAGTCATAAATCATGAAGCTAAGTATGAGGCATGTATGCTCAGAATAGAAGCACTTATAGCTCTAGATGTTATAGAAGTCAAAATCTTTAGAGATTCCATGCTAGTATCAATCATGCCATAGAAGAGTGGGAATAAAAAGAGTAGTACCTATGAGCTTACCTAGATCACTTGAAGTTGCTTACCATGTCCTTCAAAAAATGCAAATTTATTCATTTCCCCAAAAACCACAATCAGATGGCAAATGCACTTGCTTCCCTAGCATCAGTATGGGAAGGACCATCCAAAATTCCCATAAAGCCTTTAACCCTACTCAGATTGGTACAACCTTGTCATAAGAACTAAAAAATAGCAAATGCAGAAACAGTTGAAAAGCCCTGGTTCTACGACATCTAGAGATATCTAAAGAAACGAGCCTATCTCGATCAAGTAAGTGAAAAAGATAAGGCAGTCATCCAATGATTAGCATCAAAATTCATATCACACTAGGATGTGTTATACAGAAGAACTTCAGATGGGTTACAACTCCGATGTCTAGATGAAATTAAGGCTGCAATAGCAATAGAAGAAGTACATAAAGGTGTTTATGGTCCACACATGAATGGAGCAATCCTACCTAAGAAGCTAATTAGACAAGGGTTCTTCTAGATAATAATGATGGACGACTATATCAAATTTGTAAGGAAATGCCACAAGCGTCAAATCTAAGGGAATCTCAACCACCTTCCCCTAATAAAGTTACACTACATCTCCTCTCCATGGCCCTTCTCAGCATGGGGACTAGAAATAATTAGGAAAATCCACCCCATAGCCTTGAACAGACATAGGTTCATCTTAGTGGTAGTGGATTACTTCATAAAGTGGGTCGAAGTAGAATCATTCACAAGGATAGGAACCAAGCAAGTGGCTAAGTTCATCAAAAGAAATATGTTATGTCGATATAGGATCCCCCATCACATTAACTCTAACAATGGTGTTTAATTCTAAGGGGAAGTTAGAGAACTACTAAAGAGTTATAAGGTGGAATATCATAAATCTTCTCCTTACTGACTATAAGCAAATGGGGTTGTCGAAGCCATAAATAAAAACATCAAGAAGAATTTATCAAAAATGACTCAAACTTACTAAGACTGGACAGACAGATTGCCATAGGCCTTATGGGGGTATCGAACAACATTCAGAACTTCAATTAGACCAACTCCTTTCTCATTAGGATACGGATCGGAATTAGTACTTCTAGTTAAAATAGAAATTGAATCTGAATTGCTAGAAGTATAATGGACCTAGCAGAGGCGCAATAATCTCACTCTCTTAGACATTCAAAGACTTAAGGCTTTATACCACACACAATTGTATCAGGCTTGGCTAGCTAAAACCTTTAACATAAAGGTGAAACATAAAAGTATAAAAGCAAGAGACTGGGTCTTAAAGCAAGTAAGGTAGAACATCCCAAACCTAGAGGGAAATTCATACCACACTGGGAAGGCTTGTACTTAGTCAAACATGTCTTATCAAAAATGAGCAGTCAAGCTAATGGATTCTAAAGGCAATGAAATCTTTGAACCTATCAATATAGATTTCCTGAAGTACTACATCTAAGGAAAAAAAATCATATTAAGTTGAAAACCTAAAAATGGGAACTTAAGCAAAAATTAGGGACTTCCTGCAAGGTTATAAACCCCTGAATGGGTAACCTAGGAAAAAATTAGGGAAAGAGAGAAAATACTTAACTAGAAAACCTGAGAAGGCTAGCTAGGAACAGGGGTAACCTCAAGTTCAAAATTTGAATGAATGCACTTGTGCTCTTCTTAAATGATTTCAGTGAAATGAGAATGATTGTCAATTTATGCAAAATGTCTTTGAAAAAAGTGCAACATATTTTATCATCATGAATTGCATCAAACATGCTTTGTGTTTTCTTTCATTACATGACCACAGTTCTTCGTATCTTCTTTAAACTCTATCCTCAAGATCAGCCACTATCGTCGAAGCCTAAAAAAAAGCTTAGCTAGATGTGAAGAGCTCCAAAAGAAGACACCCTAGGCAAAAAAAAACGGAAGAAAAAAAGAAAACCCAGCTAAGTGCAAAAAGCTCCGAAAGGAGACACCTTAGGCAAAAGAGGAAAAAAATAAAAGAGGCAGATAATAGCAATGGCATACAGCAAAACCATATACACTACAATCATCATCATTCATGTATCATACAACACATATGGGAAAATGCTCAGATACAACACCCATAGTCCATGACTTCTTGAGAATAATACAATAAAGCAACCACAGGCCAAAAAGCCCTACACCTAGCTCCTAAAATAACTACATTAGTTGTGGCTGCCATCAAAAGCAAGCATCAATCCTGCTCAACAATCCCTCTCATCCGATCTAGGCTCCTCGTCATTCATTGCAAAGGATGCTAGTCGTGACTCTAACTCACCAATACGATCACGATAAGTTATATGCTCCCACCCCTACTCATGGCTATCATGGAGGTGTTCAGCTTGCATTACATGAAAATTGCATATCATACACGCATACATAAAACATAAGTAAAAATAAATAGGTATAATAAAAAAAAGGCATACCCTTTAATTGCTTGTAAACTCCATTGTCACGACCCGAACCTGAGGGCACGTGACCGGCACTAGGGAATGGGTAAGCATAAGGCCCCTGAAACCCGTAGTAAGCCTAAAGCAAAAGAAAATAAAACCATTCATATTTTAAACTTTACTTTAAAACAGAACACATTATCAAACTGATTTTTCTCAGGATACACAATTTCAACTGCTTAAATAATAATGTGCTTCAACATCTCATATTATAAATTGAACTTAAATCTTATACATAAGCGTGGTTTACACAAATGAATTACATAATTATGTTTAAACCATACAAATCTTTAATACATATACTACTACAGCAACCTAGATTAACACACAGTACAACTTACAATGACCTATGTAAAATAGCTGGTGAAGAAGAAACCCGGCGTGGAGGAAGTCTGAGGTCGAACTCCCAAGCTCCTGAAAAAAATAAATTGAGGGGAATCAGACCTCACTGAGTAAGTCAATAAAAAGAGCTGTACGGTTTGAAAACCTTTTTGAAAACTATATATGTTTATAGTGAAAATAATTTATAATATATATATATTTATAGCTTTTGAAAAAATCTCGGTAGAACCCTAAACCCAACAATCTACATGGCCAACTGGGCCCACTTATTCCAACTAGACTACCGGTCCCCGAGAGCAAGGGCATCAATCGAGGCACCAAGCCGTAGTCATTCACTTAATCCAAATATATGGCACTGGCGGTCCCCGAGAACTAAGGCATCTACCGAGGCACCCATCCCAGTCCATTACTGACTTTTCAATCACTGGCGGTCCCCGAGAGCAAAGGCTTCTACCGAGGCACCCGTCCCAGTTTAACATTCATCAATCATACAGTTATCGGATCCATCTCTCAATCTCTACCATATGCACATAGTCCTGGTGAAGCCCACCAGGTAGCCCGTTCTACCAAAATTTCTCAATCGATATTAAATAAATAAAATGCATTTAAATCGTAAACAATAGCATTACATTAAATAAATCATATAATCAACATAATCGAAATATGAGTGCATGCATTCTTTAAATAAATACACGCACAGATCGTTCTATTGACTTACAGGAAGAATGCGAAGGTTGATGACCACGCGTCTGCCTCGGTCTTACAGCTTCTACTCCGATATGCTCTAAAAGAAAAATAATGAATCGACTTTTTAAAACATGACTAAGGAATCGAAATCAGAAATCAACAAAATAATAAAATTCCAGACTGACTCGAGGAAAATCGGACGAGACTCGACAGACAGGATTTAACCTATCTAACGGTAGGCATTTTACGAGTATCACATTTTACGAGAAAATCTACCAAAATTTCGACAGAGTCTCCTCTGCAAAATGGACATCTCTCTACCAAAGGTAGAGCCAGATCTGCGTAGAAAATGCGCTTCTAATAGCCACAACCATTCACACTCGAGTCGGGCTCCCAAAACTACAATTTACCTCGACCGAGATCACAACTCAATTATTCAAAAATAAACAATTAAATTTGTATTCCATCACCAACAATATAAATATAATTATTATCCAAATTAAACCTTGGTAATGTATTATAGGAATATATATATATATATATTGGGAATTCGTTATATAAAATTTTACAGTACTTAGATAGAAATATCAATTAATTTTTATAAAAATTGTTTAAACCCTTTAAATATTAATAAGGCTAATTAAAATATATATATTTTACCATATTTAGTGAAAAATTACATTTTTACCCCTAGAATATATAAATTACATAATGTGCTATATATACTAAAAATTTTCCTTAAAATTCTTTAATCATGCCAAAAATTTATTTTCTTAAAATAAACCTCCCTAATATAATTAAAATATTTAATCAACCAAAAATTTTCTCCCAAAAATTATTATTTAACCAAAAAAATCAAATTTGGCATAAACTCAAATATAATTATAAAAATAGTATAAAAATCTCAAAAATTATAATTTGAGTTCTAAAATTATAATATTCACTAATAACCTCAATTATTAAAATTTCATAATTTTTTAACCATAATTTTCAAAATTAGCCTAATTATTAAATTTTGACATAAAGTATAGAAATTCCTAAAAATTGTATAATATTCTAAAAAAAATTATTTTCTTACCCTAAAATTTATATCAACTCATAATAACACCAAAATACCAAATATTATTTTTATTTATTATTTTTATAATTAATTCCCAAAAATTCCTAAAATATTATTAAAATATTCAAAAAATTCACCAAAAATCAAAATAAATTCCAAGAATTATACAAAAATTCCTAGAGGTAGATTGAGCTACTAGGAATCACATTTGTAAAGGGAGTTTGCATGAATCAATCTAAATCGAGCTAAAAAAATTTTGAAACCCTAGAGTTCACAAACTGAAAATCAACCAAAACTCAATCAATTCATGACCAAAGCTTAAACAAAGCTTAGAATGAGCCTCATCGGTGCAAGGGGAGGAGATTGGCACTGGAATGGAGGAAAATGGTGGCCGGACGAAGCTTGGGTGAGTTTGGAGCAAACTCTCGGCTTCTCTCTTCCAACGGCTTCCGGCGGCTCTGCAGGTGACCGAAGGCGAGGGAGAAGGAGGAGGAAGCAGCAGACGGCGGCTAGAGGTGGGGGAGGCACAGTGATGGTGGTGGTCGAGGGCATCGCACGGATGGGGGAGAGGTAGGAGCTTCGGCTCTGTTTTTCTTTTCCTTCAACTATACATACATACATATATATATATATATATATATATATATATATATATATATATATATATATATATATATATATATATATATATATATATATATACACACATACACATATAATATAATAATTAAACCCTACATCTATATTTATAAATATACATATATACATATATTTATAAATATGCATATATACATATATTTATTTATATGCACATGTATACACACATATATATATATTTATTTGTTTATAGACATACATGTAGCTAATGACTTTAATATAATTTAAAATAACATTAATAGCGATAATGAAAATAATAATAATAATCACAATAATAACAATCATGAAATAAATATAATATGATGGAAAAATAACTATTTATAGTATGATTTGATAAAAAAATACCCCTATTTATTTAAGTAATATGTAGGGTATTACAGTCTCCCCTCCTTATATGAATTCGTCCCCGAATTCAAGAAAAGAAAGAAAAGGAAAATTACAAGACTAAGAGGGAAAAAGATACGAAAATGAAACTCGCATCTCGGCTTCAGTTTCCCAAGTGCAATCCTCTACGGAATGGTTACTCCATAGCACCTTCACCATCGGTATCTCCTTAGTTCGCAGCTGTCAGATTTGGCGATCCACAATCGCCACCGGGTACTCCTCGTAAGTCAAATCGTCACTAAGCTCTACGGCTTGAGGTTACAATACATGAGACGGATCAGGGACGTATTTTCTCAGCATGGACACATGAAATACAGGATGGATTCTCGATAGCTCTGGTGGTAACACCAACCTATACGCCACTTCACCTACTCTAGACCGAATCTCAAACGGTCCAACGTATCTGGGAGCTAGCTTACCCTTCTTGCCAAATCTCATAACTCCTTTCATTGGAGACACCTTCAGGAACACCATGTCTCCAACCATGAAGGATACATCCTTCCTCCTAGGGTCAGCGTAGCTCTTCTGTCTACTAAAGGCTGTCTTTAATCGCTGCTGAATAATGGGGACTTTCTCTGAAGTGATCTGCACCAACTCTGGTCCCGTTAACTGCCTCTCACCAATCTCCTAACACAAAGGTGATCTATACTTCCTACCATATAGTGCCTCATACGGAGTCATCTCGATGCTAGCATGATAACTGTTATTATAAGCAAACTCAATCAGTGGCAAGTGTGAATCCCATTGTCCTCCAAAATCCATTACACACATCCTCAGCATATCTTCTAACGTTTGGATGGTCCTCTCGGACTGACCATTTGTCTGAGGGTGGAAGGCCGTACTAAAATCCAATCTGGTACCCAAGGCCTTGTGTAATTCTTGCCAAAAGACTGAGGTAAAGGTGGCTCCTCTATCCGACACTATGCTCACAGGTACTCCATGTAAACAAACAATCCTATTAACATAAATTCTTGCCAGTCTATCAGTAGAGTACGTCTTCTTTATAGGTAGAAAGTGTGCTGATTTAGTCAACCTATCAACAATCACCCAAATAGCGTCATAACCTCCAGTAGTCCGAGGTAGCCCAATCACGAAATCCATGGCTATCATATCCTATTTCCATTCAGGAATTGGCATGGGTTGTAACAATCCCGAGGGTCTCTGATGTTCACGCTTTACTTGCTGGCAAGTCAAGCACCTGGATATAAATTTTGCAATATCCTTCTTCATTCCGTTCCACCAATATGTATCCTTCAAGTTATGATACATCTTGGTAGAACCTGGATGAACACTATATGCAGAAAAATGTGCTTCTTCCATAATCTCCTTCCTCAAGTCATCAACATCTGGCACACAAATCCTAGTGCCCAACCGTAATATACCTTCCTTGTCAATCACAAAGTCCTGTGACTGCCCTTGTTGCACTTCATACATGATTCTCTGCAACTGGGGGTCTCTGCTCTGAGTTGCCTTAACCCGATCCAAGTATATTGATCGTACACTGAATTGAGCTAAAAGGCACTTTCGGGTAACTTTCATCTGTAACCCCTGATCAATCAATCCATGCAACTCCTTGATAATGGGCCTTCTCTCTGTGCTAATATGGGCAAGGCTGCCTGCTAATTTTCTACTCAAGGCATCTGCAACAACATTCACCTTACCTGGATGGTATAAAATGGAGCAATCATAATCCTTAAGGAGTTCCATCCATCTCCTCTGCCTCAGATTCAAGTCCCTCTGCTGGAAAATATATTTCAAGCTCTTATGATCTGTGTATATTTCACACATCACTCCATACAAGTAATGCCTCCATATTCTCAATGCAAACACCACGGCTGCCATCTCTAAGTCGTGAGTAGGATAGTTCTGCTCGTGCTTCTTCAACTGCCTCGAAGCATAAGCAATCACTTGGCCATTTTGCATTAACATACAGCCCAATCCTACTCTGGAAGCATCACAATACACTGTGTAACCTTTATTCCTAGAGGGTAAAGTTAGAATTGGAGCCGACGTCAACAAGTCCTTCAATAACTGAAAATGCTCTTCGCATTTGTCCGTCCGTACAAACTTCGCATTCTTTTGGGTCAACCTTGTCAAAGGTGTAGCAATTCTAGAGAAGTCCTTCACAAATCTTCTGTAATAGCCTGCTAGACCCAGGAAACTCCGTACTTCCTTAACTGTAGTTGGCCTTGACCACTCTGTAATAGCCTCTATCTTCTTAGGGTCCACCTGTATGCTGTCTTGAGAAACCACGTGGCCTAGAAATGCCACTTGATGCAACCAGAACTCGCACTTTGAGAATTTGGCATACAACCTGTGCTCCCTTAAAGTCTGAAGTACCCTTCTTAGATGCATCACATGTTCAGCCTCACTCTTGGAATAAACCAAGATATCATCAATGAAAACTATCACAAACCGATCCAAGTATGGCCTGAATACCCAATTCATCAAGTCCATAAAGGCTGCTGGAGCATTAGTCAACCCAAAGGACATTACTAAAAACTCATAATGGCCATATCTTGTTCGGAAGGCTGTCTTGGGCTCATCACCTCTTCTGATTCTCAACTGATGATACCCAGATCTCAGGTCTATTTTAGAGAAGCATGTAGCACCTTGAAGTTGATCAAACAGATCATCGATCCTCAGAAGTGGGTACTTGTTCTTGATGGTGACCTTATTCAGCTACCTGTAGTCGATACAAAGTCGAAGGCTACCATCTTTCTTCTTCACGAACAACACCGGAGCACCCTAAGGTGATGTATTGGGTCTGATGAAACCCTTATCAAGCAACTCCTGCAACTGCTCTTTCAGCTCCTGTAGTTCAACTGGTGCCATTTTGTAGGGTGGCATAGAAATAGGATCCGTACCATGTATAACATCGATACAGAACTCTATTTCTCTATCTGGTGGTAATCCTGGTAATTCTTCAGGAAAGACATCCATAAATTCACACACCACTGGCACTTGCTCAATTGCCACATTCTCCTTCTCAACATACCACTGCCAAATATCCCTGACAACCCCTTCTAAGCATCTTCCGAGCTGTAATGGCAGAAATGAGATTATGAGGCATGGAGCTCTTTTCACCCTTGAAACAGAATTCTTCTTCATCTAGAATTCTGAACACCATTTCTTTCTCTCTACAATTCATAAAGGCATAATACCTCGACAACCAATCCATACCCAAAAAGACGTCGAATTCCAGTACGTCGAGCAATACTAAGTCTGCCCATAGTTCTCTACCATCAACTATCACCGGACACGAAGGAAAGAAGACATCTATCTCCAACTCGTCACTAAGAGGAGTCAAAACAAATAGAGGAAAGGACAACCTAGAAGGCTGCCACTCGATTCTCGAAGCGAAAACAGGAGAAATGAAGGAATGTAAAGCACCGGGGTCAAACAACACTCTAGCATCGCATGCACAGACTGAAAGAATACTTGCTACCACTGCATTCGAAGTCTGAGCATCCTGTGGTGTCAAAGTGAACACTCGAGCCTGACCATGACCTGCCTGTTGAGAAGTCGAAGGCTGTGCAAAACCACGTCCACTAGGTCTACCAACTGAACCTCGACCCTGCTGACTCATAGGCTGAGGCAGTTTCTGCTGTGGCTGTATGGGTGCTCTATACTGCTGAGGCATCGGATAGTAGGGCTGAGCCACTGATGAAGATGAACCCTGAACGTACTGTGGCTGGTATCCAGAGTGGGGACAAGCTCTGGCAAGATGTCCAACCTGCCCATATCTGAAGCAAGCGCCCAATAACATATGACATGGGCCCTGATGAAATCGTCCACAACTCGCGCAAGCACTGGCTCCAGACCCAGAACTGCTCTGCCCTGAACTCTGCCCACTACTGCTACTACTAACTCCTGCACCGAATCTGTGACTCATGCCGATTCTCCTGTTTGAAGCATATCCATGTCGGCCAACTCGGTGAGTCCTGGACCTCCTACCACTCTGCTGAGAACTACTCGCAGCCTGCTGACTCGAACTGCCGATTTGAAATGCTGACTGCTGGTATCCGGGAGCTACACCGTATCCACTGCCCCCGATCATATAAGGATCTATCATGTTGCCCTGGCGGATATGTCGCCTCTTAATCAAACGGGCCTCCTCAATCACACTCTCTAAGGTGCGGTCCTCGGTACGCATACCAATAAAAGTGGGTCCCAATCCAGTAACATACAACTCCACTGCTCGGTAAGGGTCCCTCTTGATATCCTCTACATGTCGGGACAGCCTATTAAACTCTCTGGTGTAATCCTCCACTGACCTATCGCCTCTAGTGATATGGAGTAGCTGCCACCTGTAGGCATATCTAGTGGCTGGAGGACAGAAAAATCTCAAAAAGCGGTCCTTAAATTCTAGCCAAGTCAGCTCGTGCATCGATGGCTGAATCGACTGCATAAACCAATCCTGAGCGACTGCCTGAACCGACAACTCCATAATCATAATCCTCTGATAATCCGTATGTCCAGTCCTGGTGCGTGCCTCAATCGCATTAATGAAGTCTAAGGCATCACCCGTACCATCGAAAGAAACTCTACCGATCCGAGAGTAAAGAAGGGCTGCTTCAGTGTCTGACATACCCTGGTTCCTTTACTGAAGCATCTGCTGTACAAGGGGCATCGCCTGATCCAATGCTGCTAGACCCTGATTAATCCCTGCCAGTCCAGCTATAAAGGCTGTAGGGTCAACAGTTGGGGCTTCAGGCTCGACTGGCTGCTGATCAGGAATCTCAACTGCAGCTACCCTGGCTCGACCTCTACCTCTGCCCCTACGATGTGGAGCAGGAAGGGGAGCCTCATCGTGCACAGACTGCTCATCAAGCCTAAGGGTCGGATCAACTTCTGGGTCGGTATGCACATGCCTCATTCTGAAAAGAAAACAAGGAAAAATTGAATTTAAAATGGGGTAAGAATATTTAAAGCAACGCGGAATTAGAAACAATAACATCTCAAGACAATTATCAATCCTAAAGTTGTAGTAGTTACATAGAAAGACAGACATAGACAATTAATCGAACTTAAGCTCTGATACCAACTTTGTCATGACCCGAACCTGAGGGCACGTGACCGGCACTAGGGAATGGGTAAGCATAAGGCCCCCGAAACCCGTAGTAAGCCTAAAGCAAAAGAAAATAAAACCATTCATATTTTAAACTTTACTTTAAAACAGAACACATTATCAAACTGATTTTTCTCAGGATACACAATTTCAACTGCTTAAATAATAATGTGCTTCAGCATCTCATATTATAAATTGAACTTAAATCTTATACATAATCGTGGTTTACACAAATGAATTACATAATTATGTTTAAACCATACAAATCTTTAATACATATACTACTGCAGCAACCTAGATTAACACACAGTACAACTTACAATGACCTACGTAAAATAGCCGATGAAGAAGAAACCCGGCATGGAGGAAGTCTGAGGTCGAACTCCCAAGCTCCTTAAAAAAATAAATTGAGGGGAATCAGACCTCACTGAGTAAGTCAATAAAAAGAGCTGTACGGTTTGAAAACCTTTTTGAAAACTATATATGTTTATAGTGACAATAATTTATAATATATATATATTTATAGCTTTTGAAAAAATCTCGGTAGAACCCTAAACCCAATAATCTACATGGCCAACTGGGCCCACTTATTCCAACTAGACTACCGATCCCCGAGAGCAAGGGCATCAACCGAGGCACCAAGCCATAGTCATTCACTTAATCCAAATATATGGCACTGGCGGTCCCCGAGAGCTAAGGCATCTACCGAGGCACCCATCCCAATCCATTATTGACTTTCCAATCACTGGTGATCCCCGAGAGCAAAGGCTTCTACCGAGGCACCCATCCCAGTTTAACATTCATCAATCATACAGTTATCGGATCCATCTCTCAATCTTTACCATATGCACATAGTCCTGGTGAAGCCCACCAGGTAGCCCGTTCTACCAAAATTTCTCAATCGATTTTAAATAAATAAAATGCATTTAAATCGTAAACAATATCATTACATTAAATAAATCATATAATCAACATAATAGAAATACGAGTGCATGCATTCTTTAAATAAATACACGCACAGATCGTTCTATTGACTTACAGGATGAATGCGAAGGCTGATGACCACGCGTCTGCCTCGGTCTCATAGCTTCTACTCCGATATGCTCTAAAAGAAAAATAATGAATCGAATTTTTAAAACATGACTAAGGAATCGAAATCAGAAATCAACAAAATAATAAAATTCCAGACTGACTCGAGGAAAACTGGACGAGACTCGACAGACAGGATTTAACCTATCTAATAGTAGGAATTTTACGAGTATCACGTTTTACGAGAAAATCTACCAAAATTTCGATAGAGTCTCCTCTGTAAAACGGACATCTCTCTACCAAAGGTAGAGCCAGACCTGCATAGAAAATGCGCTTCTAATAGCCACAACCATTCACACTCGAGTCGAGCTCCTAAAACTACAATTTGCCTCGACCGAGATCACAACTCAATTATTCAAAAATAAACAATTAAATTTGTATTCCATCACCAACAATATAAATATAATTATTCAAATTAAACCTTGGTAATGTATTATAGGAATATATATATATATATATATATATATATATATATATATATATATATATTGGGAATTCGATATATAAAATTTTACACTACTTAGATAGAAATATCAATTAACTTTTATAAAAATTGTTTAAACCCTTTAAATATTAATAAGGCTAATTAAAATATATATATTTTACCATATTTAGTGAAAAATTACATTTTTACCCCTAGAATATATAAATTACATAATGTGCTATATATACTAAAAATTTTCCTTAAAATTCTTTAATCATGCCAAAAATTTATTTTCTTAAAATAAACCTCCCTAATATAATTAAAATATTTAATCAACCAAAAATTTTCTCCCAAAAATTATTATTTAACCAAAAAAATCAAATTTGGCATAAACTCAAATATAATTATAAAAATAGTATAAAAATCTCAAAAATTATAATTTGAGTTCTAAAATTTATAATATTCACTAATAACCTCAATTATTAAAATTTCATAATTTTTTAACCATAATTTTCAAAATTAGCCTAATTATTAAATTTTGACATAAAGTATAGAAATTCCTAAAAATTATATAATATTCTAAAAAAAATTATTTTCTTACCCTAAAATTTATATCAACTCATAATAACACCAAAATACCAAATATTATTTTTATTTATTATTTTTATAATTAATTCCCAAAAATTCCTAAAATATTATTAAAATATTCAAAAAATTCACCAAAAATAAAAATAAATTCCAAGAATTATACAAAAATTCCTAGAGGTAGATTGAGCTACTAGGAATCACATTTGTAAAGGGAGTTTGCATGAATCAATCTAAATCGAGCTAAAAAATTTTTGAAACCCTAGAGTTCACAAACTGAAAATCAACCAAAACTCAATCAATTCATGACCAAAGCTTAAACAAAGCTTAGAATGAGCCTCACCGGTGCAAGGGGAGGAGATTGGCACCGAAATGGAGGAAAATGGTGGCCGGACGAAGCTTGGGTGAGTTTGGAGCAAACTCTCGGCTTCTCTCTTCCAACGGCTCTGTAGGTGACCAGAGGCAAGGGAGAAGGAGGAGGAAGCAGCAGACGGCGGCCGGAGGTGGGGGAGGCGCAGTGATGGTGGTGGTCGAGGGCGTCGCGTGGATGGGGGAGAGGGAGGAGCTTCGGCTCTGTTTTTCTTTTCCTTTAACTATACATACATACATACATATATATATATATATATATATATATATATATATATATATATATATACATATAATATAATAATTAAACCCTACATCTATATTTATAAATATACATATATACATATTTTTATAAATATGCATATATACATATATTTATTTATATGCACATGTATACACACATATATATATTTATTTGTTTATAGACATACATGTAGCTAATGACTTTAATATAATTTAAAATAACATTAATAGCGATAATGAAAATAATAATAATAATCACAATAATAACAATCATGAAATAAATATAATATGATGGAAAAATAACTATTTATAGTATGATTTGATAAAAAAAATACCCCTATTTATTTAAGTAATATGTAGGGTATTACATCCATAAAGTGTTATTGCACACTCCCTACAATAGTATACCAATACTGGCCAGAAGAGATAGGGATCTACAAAAAAAAAGTAAATAAGTCAAGCACCAATCATCAAATAGGCAAAACAAAGGCAAAATAAGTGAAATAAATCATGAACCTAGGAAGCATTTGGAGGGATAACATTTGATTGAGGAAAGCCAAGGGAAGGAAAATCAAAATACACTCCTCTGCCAAAGATGTTCATCCTAAATAAAACCAAAGATGACCTAACCACCAAGTCCCTAAGAATGGCACCACCATAAGCCACACCACTAGTATGGGCAATTGCCTCAGTATAAAACATGCCCTCATCCTCTTTGAAGCAGGAACTTGATCTCTTCTGGTGAGATCGCTATCGCTACAGGTAAGTCCTTATAACCATATCAATTATAGTTTATTAATAACAAAGTTTGTTACATGCTTGTAAAAAATAGGAATAAAAGCATATCAGATCAAAGGAAGCAACTCTCGATGATCCACATGATGGCCCAGTGCTCGAATCCAAAGTATGACCCCCATTTGCCTAAGGAGGTGGAGGCGGAGGAAGGTACCACCAGCCATAACATCAATCAGCTATGGGATCAACAAATCAACATAAAGAGAGCCTGCACCCTCTAGGAGACTCTCAGAAGGATATCCTATTATGGCAATAGCAAGCTCATCCGTACTAAGCTCATGACTCTAAAACATGTCACTAGAAGGAGGAACAAGGACTCTCCTCACAAACAGACCATCCCACCAATGATGAACTCACTCACCTAGATACCATACCTTGCCAGTAAGGACAGGGAGCAGCACTCGTCTCTTTGTCAACTACCATGTTGTCACCATCTCTGCCGATAAATCTAACCTTGTCACCCACAAGCAAAGGAGGACTTACTTAAAAAGCAAAAATGAATGAAGAATCTTTAGAAAATGAAATAAATAAACAAAATAGGAATTAGACATACATGTCCAAGGGACAGGCTACCCATATAGTCCTAGGCCTATGCAAAATCCTCAATCAAATCAGTGGTCTTCCTAATCTAACAAAAGTAACAAGGAAAACCATCCTCCAAAAAAGGCTTGATAGTCGAATGAGGAAGAACCCCAAACTCATAAGCCTAGATCTATCAAAATCAAAACTCAAAAAGTCAGAAAAAACAAGCAAAAGTTAAAAAGAGCAAAAGGACAAATACAAGAACTCTTACTTACATCTAGCATAAATAAGCATTTTTAAATCCTCAAGCTACCTCCACATGCTGCATCTAGACCTAAGTACATGTAGGTGAAAGCGGCAGTACCCCAGCAGTACCTTAATAAGCTATCTAGGTCCCTCAAGACAGGCAATAAATGTAGACTACCTGTACCTGAAGGATTTGGGAAGATGACAACACTCAACAAGTAGAACAAGAAGCAATGAGCCAACTATTTCGCTAAAATAAGATCAACATTATACATAGTCTGTATAGTAGAGACAAACTCAGTATAACGAGTGAGGTACAGACAACCCGACTTCATAAGGGTAGCCACCCTTAGCAACTCCATGGTACGACACCTCACCATAGCATAAGAACACTCCTCCTTACTGAAGGGAACGGGCTCCTTAGAAAAGCTTAAGCTTGTGATAGCGGTGAAGTTTAGAAGACTGATGGACATCTCTCCAACAAGCAAGTGAAAAGTATGTGTCATGTCCATCCATCACTTAATCAATGCATACATAGCAATGTGACTCAACATATACGAGTCATAAGAAAGTGCAACAATAATCCCATCAAAACCCTTTCCTATAACCATTTACTTCACACACAGTGGGAGACCCTAATAATATGTGATGACCATGTTAAAATGGCTAGGCAGCACAGTAACAGACCTACGAGGATATAAATAATAGGTACTCTATCAATAATCAACATAGTTAATAAATGCTAACACATCTTTTTTATGTTATTTAACAAAATCAAGATAATAACAATAGTTAAAAAGAAGCATCACAGCAAGCACTAGCAGACAATCACTAAGAGCTATTAGTTTATCATCACTCATAATAAAACTAGAGACTAATAGTCACAACAAGAGCTATAAAACTACAACTATGACAACCTCAATTAAAAAACATAACAAATACAACAAGGGCTAATAAACAATAAAAGTATCACAGATAGCTAAATAACTTTAGAAAAGATAGGGGAGAAAGGAGAACCTATCTGATGAAGATGACGAGCCTAAGTGTGAGTCTCCAGACTATGAACCACGGGGATCGAGTCCCCTCGAGGAAGCCGAGATGATTGAGAACCCTAAGCACCATCAATACTAGTCCTTGCAGTGGATGTCCTAACTCTAGTGGCCTCTATGAAGTCACCCTTGAAATCTAAAAGGATATCCTCTAAACCCTCAAGAATGTTAGGGAACTCCATCTTATATAGAGAAAAAAATTCAGAAGCAAAGACAAAGTAAAAAATACCCGAAACTCAAAAAGGGTAAAGAAAAGATGGAAAACACTCAGAGAATATTAGAAGAAGCCTCCCCAAACCTCAAAAATGACATCTTAAATAGACTAAGAGAGGGGAAGGTGCATGACCACGCACTCCACACTCGCACTTCCCCCTTCCACGCGCTCTCGTACAATTATACACGCACCCTGAGACTTTGCACACTCATTTCTCTGGTCCTAAACCTCCATTTGAGAATAAGACATGCATTAAACTCATACAAAAGTACACTAAATGGACTACATCTATCTAAAGACATTGCACATGGCCTCACCATTTTCAAAGAACTTAGCACCTTCTAATAAAAGAAAAATAAAAAAGAATCACCGAAAGGATATCCTATTTAAAATTATCAAAATAACATCTACAACACAATAAGTGATTACATCATCATTGTATCATCACTAACTAAGTTAAAAGAGAATGACATATTACATCAATCATAATAATCACAACTAATCTATTTGTCTAACACTGAAAGAGGTTATAGTGGCAGTATCTATCCATTTGCCTAACACCTGAAGAGGTTATAGTGGTAGTATCTATTTGCCTGACACCCAAAGAGGTTATAATGGTAGTATCCATCTGTTCACCTGACACTCAAAGAGGTTATAATGGTAGTATCTATCAATTCGCCTGACATCCGAAGAGGTTATAATAGCAATATCTGTTCACCTGACACCAAAAGATGTTATAGTGGCAATATCTATTTTCCTAACACTAGAAGAGGTTATAATGGTAGTATATATCCTTTCACCTGACACCAAAGAGGTTATAGTGGCAATATATGTTCGTTTAACACCAAAAGAGGTTATAGTGGTAGTATCTATCCATTCGCCAGACACCCAAAGAGGTTATAGTGGTAGTATCCATCTATTTGCTTGACACCCAAAGAGATTATAATGGTAGTATCTATCCATTTGCCAGACACCTAAAGAGGTTATAGTGGTAGTATTTGTTCGCCCAACACTAAAAGAGGTTATAGTGGTAGTGTTCATTCGCTTGACACCCGAAGTTGTTATAGTGGCAGTATCTATTCGCCTATAGTGGCAATGTCTATTCACCAAGAGTGGCAGTATCCATTTGCCTATAATGGCAGTTTCTATTTACCTATAGTAGCAGTATCTATTCACCTATAGTGGAAGTATCTATTCGCCTATAGTGGTAGTATCCATTCACCTATAATGGCTATATCTATTCGCCTATAATGGCAGTATCTATTTGCCTATAGTGGAAGTATCTATTAGCTTATAGTATTTATATCTATTCACCTATAATGGTAGTATCTACTCGCCTATAGTGGTAGTATCTATTTGCCTACAGTGGTAGTATCTATTCACTTAGAGTGGTAGTATCCATTCACCTAGAGTGGCAGTATCCATTCGCTTATAATGGTAGTATCCATTCGCCTATAATGGCAATATCCAGTCACCTATAATGTCAGTATCTATTCACCTATATTGGCAGTATCTATTCACTTGACAACCAAAAGAAGTTATAGTGGTAGTATCTATTCGCCTGACACCGAAAGAGGTTATAGTGTCAATATCCTAACAATCAAATCATAACAATATGGCACTCAAGTAAGTACCTCTCTCCTCAGAAAATGATTTTTTGCATCTTTGCATTTGCTTTATGTGTATTGACACTAGCACTAAGTGGCTATGCAACACATGTGAAATAGGGGGCAACTGTTATACCGCAAATTTGATTGTCCCTAGAAAGGTCCAATGATGAAACAAATCTTCAAAAAAAAATAGAGTATGCTTGTTCATAGCACCTTTAAAGTGTGCAGCCTTAAAACCCTAACTGATCCCACCAATGTGCAAAATTAATCACCGAGCCATTATGTTGCACTCCGATCTTATAAAATATGAATTATCGAAATAATAAGAGGCTTATTTTAAGCAATCTTCTCTTCTAACACGTAGCTTGTTTAGTTGATGCTCATTTTATCAGACAGGGACCTAACTTTGTGAAAAAGTGAAAAGTAATTTTGACAAAATGAACTTTGGGAATGCATCCAAAAGACTCCAAAATCTCCAAAAGTGGTCCTAAAATAGTTCAAAACAATTTGAGAATTAGCACACATTGCTTAGAAGTACATATGTAGTCAGAAACACCCCTAGGTGTCACATGCTAAAATTAAAGCCGAATTAGACAAAACAGACTTTAAGAACTTATATAGAAGGCTCCAAAACCTCTAGAAGTGATCTCAGAATAGTCCAAAACAACCTGAGGATTAGCGCGCATCACTTAAAAGTGTGCATATGCACCCCTAGGTGTATGCTCTAAAATCAAGGCTGAATTAAACAACATAGACTTCAGAAACTCGTCCAGAAGGCCTAAAAACCTTAAAGGCCAACCTTAAAATAGCCTGAAAAGCCCCAAATTCAGTGCGTAAAAGTGCACATAACCATGTGCCAAACACGCAATCATGGACACTTCACATGGCCATGTGCTTTGTCCTAGGGACGCGCACGTGACCATGCATATCCCCCCATCTTTCTTGATTTTTGCATTATAAATAGGCGCCTCCATACCCCATTCTAAGGGGGGAGCAAGAGGAAACACATATACATTCAAAAATTTGTCCGTTTAAAGGTGTTGGAAACTCGCTTCTAGATAGTTTTAGCTCTCCCACTGCATTTTTCTTAGGTTATTAGGTCTCGCTTCCACTAAACCTAGCCTCATATTTTTCAAAGCACACTTTAAAGGTATATAAACTAGCATCATTCTACATGTCATTTTGAACCTCTTAATAAGGAAAGCTTGATAATCCTTCAAAGCTAAAGCTTCAAAACTCACACAAGCTCAATTAAATCTGAGGACGACACAATCATTTTAGCATGTTTATTTCATTGCACTGCATTTTATTTTATTATCACTAACATTTGTGAATATTATTATGCTTGCATGATGAGACTAACATTTTGCATGCTATGTGAATAATTTAGACTTTATTTTTTTTTATCTTTTGTCATCATTTTGCATCCTCTAGTTTCGAAACTTGAAATCCAGCCATAAATATCAATAATGTGAAAAGTTCATATTTCATACTAGAGTCATCATGTTCCCAATCCAATTATGTCATCATGCATCCCTTATATTGTCATCATATATCATTATAGCATGAATAATAACTACAAACAAGCATGATTAGGTACATTTTGCTTACTCTTTCAAGTGATTGAGTGTCCATTGCTTATCCCATTATTCATGTGATCAAGCAAGCTACGTGCATAGCCGTACTAAACTTACAAGTTCATTATATATAAGCTAGATTTAATTTTCCACAATCCTTTCTTCTTTTATGTGTATTTTATTAAGAAAGCAATATGATAATGATATTCAACTGTATTATCTTCTACTATCTGATGTATTATGTGAATGCTATACAAATTGTCATTACCAAAACTAGGGTGTTGTAGTAGCTATACATTGAATATCATATAATAAGAAATAGTCAAAAAGTATATGCAATCCCCCAAACCCAAAAAACTCTGCTGGGGGCAATACTCATTGAGCGACTTGATGTTTTCCCCTTCTTTTCCTAATTTTTTAAAAATTGAGTGGCAACTCTACAAAATAAAAGAAAAAGAAGTCTCTCTTTCCTCCCAAGACTAATCATTTGTCCTTATTTGGTAAAGTTGCCATGTTACTCAGAAATAAAACATAAAAATCCTCATGAAACTTCCCAAAGGGAGTAATTATCAAAAAAGCTCTTTCATTAACGAGAGAGCAAACCCACATCAAAATTGGTAGCTCACATTAGCTTTCATGTAAGTCACATATTATTTCAAATGAAAATATGGGTCTTTAGTCCCAAAATACTTTTTCATGTTAGGGAATTTAAATTTTCAAAGTAAGGGATCATCCTCTTCATCCAAATTTAAATCAGTGTAGTCCATCAGAGCATTCATTCCCTTTTCTTTCATCATCATCTGCATTTGGGTCATGGCCTTAGTCATATTCTTAGCCCAATCATATTGTTCCACATCCTCAGCTAAGTTCACATTCTTCCAGCCCACTAAATTAGCCAGCACTATCACATCATCCTCTTCCCTTTCTTTCACCTAGATTTCAATGTTAAGATCAACTGGGTTAGTTGGTTGCACAAGCTGCTTTTCTTTGATCAGTTTAATTATTTTCCTATCATCTCTCTCATTATGTATCGAGTTTCAGCAAATACTTCTTCTTTTAACTATGCTTTAAAGGCCTTGGGATCAAAACCACTTGTCATTTCTATTTCTAAGCTTCTAATAAATGGCCAGAATGAGATCGGACCCACCTATACGAGCTCAAAAGATCTATATCTACAAGACTGCATGTCAAAAGTATGCATGATGTGTATGCATAATATGCAATTTCATTTTTTTTATTATTTCAGACAAAGAAAATAAAGTGCTTTATTTACACATTGCATAGAAACAAAATACAAAGCTTCAAAAATGATAACCTCTACCCTTATTCCTCTCGCACATGTGTTCATTGGTAAGTTTCTTATCCTAAGACTTTTGGTATGGGTTTTAATTATCAATAAGGGATAACAAAACTGATGTATGCAAGAAACTCTCAAAATGGTTCAAATAGGTAATAAATTCTTTAAATAAATCCAAATTCCATCCTCAATGGGCTAAGAATGACATCAAGGATGACCTTGCCAATATCCATTTTAATAGGCCAAAATGGGCATGCAAGGCCCACTTTGGCAATATCCACTCGAAATGAGCTAAAAGGAGGTAGAAAGGCCCATCTTGACAAGGTCCATGTATAATAGGCTCAGGTTTTATTTTAAGGATCCACTAAAGGGCACAAAACACATGCATTTAGGGAAAATTTTCCTAAGGAAAATTGCTAAGTCACTACATGAGCTTGAGTTTTGGGTAATAGGCTTTGGCTCCCATAATGATATACATCCATATGTGTCTCCCCACTCAAAGGTCCATGCAATGCAGATAAGTACATATTATGAGTGACAATAATCAAATATTTCACCTGATTTGAGAGAAACATAGGTAGCAAAATAATAATTATTATTAGGTTAATTGAGACTGAAGTGCTCATTGTGTGAAAATGTGAAGTGAATGCAAAATATGCAAAAGAAATAAAAATAATAATTAAAAATGATAAAACACAAAACACTGGAATCAATTTCTATCCCTGGTGGAGTCGCCACTATAGGTGGTGGGGTTTAGTGTGTGCCCAAGTGTTTGGCGACCATGGCACTGTATAGGCTCGAAGCCCACTAGGAAATATAAATTAGGTCTTAAAGCCTAATCGGAGATGGAGTCACCACCTGGATAAAAGTTGGGACACACTTATACAATAACTGGATTCCACAGAGGTTCCCAAAAGTCATCATCAGAGAACAGGTTCAAATATTAGGTTTAGGCCTATGAATGCCCACCCAACCTTATAATTGGCCTCCGTTTATGTTTTTTAATTTATTGCTTTTAATTATTCAATTATTTATTTATTAACATGCAAATTACAATTGTCTTTAAACAATTTATCAAATTTTATATTAAAATTTAAATTTGCGCATTAATTCCACTTCATGCATTTAGTCCCAACATTCATCATGATTAATAAATAGCAAAAAGCACATTCAAATCGAGTGGGGGAAGGAATTAAGGATTATAACACTTTGTGCAAATTAAGGTAAAATAAGTAGAAAATAAACCAAAAGAAAATTGAAAATAAACTAACTATTAATATAAATGAACTTAAAGAAAACTTTAAAATGGATGCCCAAGTGATGAATATGAGTCATTCCAAGATTTTTTGTAATGAGGCGCAATATTAGTCTCTAATATACATAAAAGTTCTATAAGATCAAACCATAAAGTTAGTTCAATATAATACTAAAACTTGCATAAATAATGAGAAGGAAAAATTCATTAATATTTTGGTCCAAGCATGATAACAAGGTAATTATATAAAAAGATAACTATAAATATAAAGACATGAAATTAAGTAGAATAAATAAATCATATGAAATAGACTTGAAATTAAGGACCTAAACATGTTGAAACTTGTTGATGTGATGAACGCCTCATCAATGAGGCATCACCCATATGCATAGAGGTGATATAGTATCACCTCAGTACAAAGAGGAGATGCCTCAATATAGAGAGGTGACGCCTTTTCATTGAGGCCCCACTTGGTCACCAAACGCAGAAAGTAACTCACGAACTGCTTAAACCTTAACCTAGCCTAAGATCATGCATATAAGTAACCAAACTTATATCAATACTTATGAAATCAAAATATTATGTTATGAATATAACATACATGAAATAAACTATGAATTTAAATAAGTAAATAAACAAAGATTCTATATAATAATGAACATTTAATAAGAAGAGATGAGGTTTTTATTGCATTGTAGGCTTGTTTCCCAAAATGATTAACCCTCAAAAATTTGCTTTGATCTTACTTTCTACTTGAATGTAAAAGATCACCTTGTTCTTCTTAAAGGATTGGACTTTCAAGCAAGTTTTCCCTTTTTTCTCTTCTCCCTTTTTCAAGAACATTTTTTCCTTCTGTTGTTAGAGCTTTTTTTTCTTTTTTTCTTTGCTAATCCACTTTTTTTCTCTCTTCTCCCTACTTTTTTAGTCACCCATGCTTAAATAAGACATCCTCTTTTTCATTCCCATCATTACTTTCCTTTTTCTCCTTACCTTTTTTCACCTAAAAAGTCTTACTCTCGGGCAAGTTCATGTCTGTAAGGTGTGGGGCCCACCCCACTTGACCACCATTGTCACCTTTGCATTTAAGCAGAGGCACTCATAAAGGCGAAACCTCAATGATGAGGCATTGCCTCACTAGCCTTTACTTAGAGCTGGGCTAATGGGCCAAAATGGGCTTGGACTTATTTTGATGGGTTCAAGTTTTATTTTTATCGGGTTTAGGCTTGGATTTGGGTTCTAACTTTAAAGTCCATTCTCAAAAAGGTTTTGGGCTTTCTAACATTCAAGCTTCTTATGTTTTCATCATCGAGCTTTATTATAGGTTGGCCCAACCGAGCATCCACAATTTGCCCCCTTTATTATGGGTGGATCAAATCGAGTGTCTACAACATTCATTTGTTGACCTCGACTAAGGCCCTAAAGGTTATATGGCATGTTTTGACTGATTTTTCCTAATGCCTTAAAGGCAACATGGCTTATTTTAATTATCATTGCATAATGCCTATAAGGCTTTATGGCTTGTTTTGATTGACCTCGCCTAACAACCTAGAGGCTACGTGGTGCACTTCTTTAGTTGTCCTTGCCTAACATCCAAGAGGCTATATGGCACATTTTAATTACCTTTGTCTGATGATCCAGAAGCTAGATGGCTCTTATTTAGTTAGTTCTACTTAATGCACCAAAGGCTAAATGGCATTTTTTAGTTGACCTTGCCTGAAGCCGAAAGTGGCTATAAGACTCCTATCTTGTGTGATAAGATTGTTGTATTAGCATTTTCACCTCTCGAGTTAGACCCTAAGGCCAACAATGTAAAAGATAGAGTTTACTACTCGAGGTATCAGTAGCTCACCTCTTAGGTTATACCTTGAGAATGATAGTGCAGATTTCAAGAAGATGACCTCTTAGGTTGTACCCCAAGGTTGATGGTGCAGATTTTAAGAAGATGACCTCTCTAGTTGTACCCTGAGGCTAATGATGTAGAATTCAAGAAAATTGCCTTTCAGGTTATACCCTGAGGCTAACGACATAGAAATTTAAACAGTTTCTCAAAGACAAAGTTGTACCCTTTTTAAAATTTTATGATATGTTGATATTTTGAAAATATATTAGAAGTTTGAACATTGAAATATCAATAGTTCACCTCTCAAGCTATACCCCAAGGAAAATGGTGCATAAAATGAAATTTGTTTATCAAAGTATTAACATTCCTCCTATTAGGTTATATCCTGAGGTTGATGATGCAGAAATAAAACATTTGATTGTTTATCTTTTTTATTGTTTGCATTTATGCTTTTTTAATAAATCTTATTTCATTGCTTGCATTTTGATTATTGAAAAAGCAAGGAGGCAAATTGTTAACACATGGCTTGGCCCGGTCAACAACGAAGCTCAATGCTGAAAGTTTAAGCAAAATAAGCTTGGTAGTGCAAAGTCCAACCCTTTTCTTCTTTAGTAGGTCTATAGAGTAATGGGCTTCACTAAGGCAATAACACTAAGGTGATACCTCAAGGATGAGGCACCACCTTAGTGATGTTGAGCTATTTTTTAAAATAATAGAGAAAATCATGATTTAATGCATTTTACTCTGTCTATTAGCATGGGAAAACTTTACTAACTTAGCAGAGAAATTAAAAGGGGAATTAAAAAATGGGAAGAGAGGAAATAAGAAAAAAATATAGAGAGAGTTGAAGAAAAAGGAGGTTCTTGGTGAAAGAATGGAAAAAGAACGTGAGTAAGGGGCTAAAATAGAAGGAAAAGGAAAAAAAAAAGAAAATTTTAAAGAAAACATGGCTTGAATATAAGGAAGACAACAAGGGAATTGGAGAAAGAAAGTGGCTTTGCATTATTGGAGACTCATTATTACAATAACATTTCTGAAACACTTCGGAGGGCTAAATATTTTGTAAATCAAATCAATTTAAAATGTTAAGGCTCTTTATTTATTGATTTTGTAGTTTATATGATTTATTTCACATGATTTAAGTAAATTTCTTGCATTGGAACATAACTTCATAGATTTATGCATGAGTAGCTAGTTTGTAGTTTACCCATAATAATTCTAATTTATACTTGACAGAAAGAGGAAGAGAAAATTAAGGTAAATTTGTTATGTGAATTAAAGTTTAGGCAACACCTCATTAAAGAGGCGTTGCCACTATGTCTTAAGGCGATATGCTAGGTGTCACCTCTATGTCTTAAGGTGATTGTGATACCTCAAATTTGACTGTCCCCAAAAAAAGGTCTAATGATGAAACTAATCTTCAAAAAGACTACAGTCTGCTCATTCGTAACTCCTTTGAAGTGTGCAACCTTAAAACCCTAACCAATCCCACCAGTGTGCAAAATCGATCACTGAGCCATTAAGTTGCACTCTAATCTTATGAAATACAAATTATCATAACAATAAGAGGCTTATTTTAAGAATCTTATCTTGGAACATGCAACTTATTGAGCCAGTATTCATTTCATCATACTAGGACCCAACTTCATGAAAAACATAAATCAATTTTAACAAAACAGACTTTAGGAATGCATTTAGAAGACTCTAAAACCTCTAAAAGTGGTCCCGATATAGTCCAAAATAACCCGAGGATTAGCGCATGCCACTCAGAAGTGTATGTATACACCCCTAGGTGTCATTCGCTAAAATTAAGGCTAAATTAGACAAAATAGACTTTGGAAACATGTCCAGAAGGCCCAAAAAACCTAAGAATCAACCTCGGAATATCACAAAAAAGCAACGAATTGAGTGCATAATGCACAAAAGTGCTCGTAGTTACCTACGAGCGCTCATGGCCATATTCCAAGCAAGCAGTCACATGCACATCATATGGTCACTGCACTTTGCGTGGTCACACACTCTGTCCTAGGAATGCGAGCATGACCACACCTATACTCCCCTCTTCTTCATATTTTTCATTATAAATAGGTGCCTTTACGCCCTATTTTGAAGTGGGGAGCAAAAGTAAAAACACACTCAAAAATTTGTTCACTCAAAGGCATTAGAAACCTGCTTCTAGATAGTTTTAACTCTCCCACTACATTTTTCTTAAGTTATTTGGTCTCACTTCCACCAAACTTAGCCTTATCTTTATCAAAGCACACTTCAAAGGTGTACAAACTAGCATCATTCTACACATCATTTTGAACCTCTCAACGAGGAAAGCTAAATAATCCCTCAAAGCTAAAGCTTCAAAGCTCACACAAGCTCAGTTAAATATGAGGACCACATAATCATTTTAGCACATTTATTTTATTGCACTACATTTTACTTTATTATCACTAGCATTTATGAATATTATTGTGCTTGCGTGATAAGACTAGCAATTTGCATAATATGAAAAGTTCATAATCTGGACTAGAGTCATCATGTTCCCAATCCAGCAATGTCATTATGCATCCCCTATATTATCATCATAGCATAAATAATCACTGCAAACATGCATAATTGTATACATTTTGCTTACTCTTTTAATTGATTGAGTGTCCATTGCTTATCTCATTATTCAAGTGATCAGACAAGCTACGTGCATAGTCGTGTTAACCTTACATGTTCATTACACCTAAGCTAGTTTTACTTTTCCACAATCCTTTTTTCTTTTTATATGTATTTTATTAGGAAAGCAATGTAATAATAATATTTCAGTTTTATTATCTTCTACTATCTAATGTATTGTGTTAATGCTATACCAATTGTCATTACCAAAACAAAGGTGTTGTGGTAACTTGATGTTGTCCCTTTCTTCTCCTGATTTTCTAAAAATTAGGTGGCAACTCTAAAAAATAAAAAAAAAAGTATCTCATTCCTCATAAGACCAATCATTTGTCCCAATTTGATAAATTTGTCATGTCCCTCGGAAACCTAGAAGCTAAGAAGCCATAAACACAATAAACCACTAGGTCACTCACAACGACAACTCCACTAGGGATTTCTATGAAAGAGAAATCAACTTAAAAATGACTATTTCTCATTAAGCAATACTCAATCGTATAGAGCCCCTCACCACTGCATTTGCACTACATATCACATGTGCACCATTAGCCCCTAAAACCTTAATAATACTTAATGACATTACCACAATGATTCCACTCGAGTCACCGGGTGGTGAAGATAGGTATTATCACCTTTAGTCTTAACTCATGCATTCACTGGACTCATCTGACCAGAGTCTATAACCTAAGTCCTAAAGGGGTTGACCAAGTTATCAAAAGAATGCTAAACTCACTTACCAAAGTCTGTAACCCTAGTTATATGGGGGCATTCTTACTAAAGGAAGCCTTAGCCTTTCACCCTGACTCAACTCATGTAGATAAGACAATAGTAATCCACTAGGATTCCACCAAGCTGTGCATGATATACTTGTCCTAACACTATCCATTTGACATGATATTCATAAATGACATGACTCTCTTAGTGTCTATCACCAAATGACATTGTAATGTCACTTTTTATAGAATGTTTATGCTCAAATCCACGTGATTCTCATCTACTTCATGCAAGCCCGAAACATGAGGAATGATAAGAATCATGTACCTCAGCTTGAATAGTCTATGTGAACTAACAAATAACGACATCCTTTGATGACAGAACCTATAGGATGTCATCCATTTATTCTTATTAAATCAAATGAACGGGTTAGGAATCAACTAGATTATGGACCTTTATGTCGACAAAATCAAACTATAAACTATCAAGTGATACTTTAATGACTCTCGGTAAACATATCAAATATCGATATGAGCATAATAACTTGAGCTTCTTTTGATTGACCTTGGCCCTATGCATACGGGCTCTAGACATCATTTGAAGCCCAATAATTAACCCTCATATTAACATCATGTGATTACCTCAAGTACATTTGAGTATGATTCCTCAGTTTAACCTTTGGTTATAATCAACATAAACTGAAAAAACCTAGTTCCGAGAGCAGAACCACAGTCCCCAATGACTATAGGTTCAAAGCCCACCTAAGAAAGAGACTAAATGACCTTGTGGAGAAATAAAGTTGGAAGCTAGAGCTTGCTTGTGATTGGTTTGTTCATTGTGCAGGAAATACTAATAAACTTTCTAAGATTAATCATGCATAAAAAGCATACATGTAGATAGTATATACTAACCACTATTTCTTGCAGTAATGATCATCTTCCATTATAGGATTTTATATATACTCCATACATACATGCTAACCCTTTTCTTTTGCAGGCACACGTCATGCATCATTTATTTAGCTAACCTTGATAAATGCTCAGGAATATAGCATTCAAACATAAGTGACCAAGAAGATACCTCCTATCAGTAATTTAAAGACAGACTAAAAGAGGGGATCCAAAAATTGCAATGTGAATGCTCCTAAGTAATGAGTGATTGCTTCTAAGTAATGAGTGAGTGCTTCTAAGCAATGAAAGTGCTTCTGAGCAATATGAGTGCTTTTAAGCTACGTGTGAGAGTGCTTCTAAGCAATGTGAGTGCTCCTAAGGAGTGTGAGTACTTTTAAGCAATGTAAGAGTGCTTCTAAGCAATGTGAAGATGCTTCTAAGCAGTAAAAGTGCTTTTAAGCAATATGAAGATGGTAGTAATGATGATGCAATGATAATGCAATAATGATGCAGTAATGATGTAGTAGTGATACAGTAATGATGCAGTGATAATGCAATAATGATGTAGTAATGATGCAATAATGATGTTGTTATTTGTCATGTTGAGGATGTTATTTTAATGATTTAGAGTAAGATATCCTTACAATCAATTTTCCTTGCACTTCTTCTTTCGTGGGATGTTGAGTTTTCTGAAAAAGGCGATGCATGTGCAGTGTCTTTAGGTAGATGGAGTCTATATCAGTATGCTTTTATATGAGCTTACTGCATGTCTGATGCTTAAATGGAGGTTTAAGACTGTAGAAATGAGTCTGCAAAGTCTTGAAGTATGTGTAAAATCACAGAAGAGCATGTGGAAGGGGGAAGTAAGCATGACTATGCGTGGTCATATGCTTCCTCCCCTCTAAGCCTATTTAGATGGCTATTTTAGAGGTCTTGGGAGGCTTTTTCTAGACTTCTTTGAGTGTTTTTGAATTTTCTTGACCCTTTTTGTGTTTCAGGAGCTATCTACTTTATTTTTGCTTCTGTACTTCATTTTCTTCTGCATAAAATGGAGTTCCCCAATATTCCTAAAGGTCTAGAGGACATTCAAGACGACGGGGTTTAGCGTGCATCTAAGATTTTAGCAGTCGCGACACTGTTTAGCCTCAGGGCCCTAAAGAACATACCACTATGTCATAAAGACATAGTATGGAGATGAGGAGTTGCCACCCAAGGTAATAACTAGGACAAATCATTTTGGTGGTACTCGATTCTCTAAAAGAAAGCTAGCACCATAACTAGGAGATTCTAGATACGGAATACCAACTTCTTTCAGTCTTGTGTTTATTTAGAATTACTTTATAAATTATTATCTTATTCTTTATTTACACACAATTTTATTAAACCCTAATTAAAAATCCATCTAGCTTTAAAGCAAACTAGTCATAAAACTGCATGTAAAAAATGCATACGAAGCGCATCATCCCTCGGTCTAAACTATGTTAATTTTATTTTAAAGTTTATCTAATTCTACATTTTTATTTACAAGTGAAATATACTAAAGATGGTCCTACATGTTAATAAATAAGCCTAAGTCTATTCATTTTAATTTAACTAAAGAAATAGGACTATAGTCTACAAATTTTAAAGAAATGAGTTAATTAGTGGGCCTAATCTTTATTTTTTTTTAAAAAGGGACTAAGTCTATTTATTTTAAAAGAATGAGATTGATGAGCTGAGATAAATCTAAGTTAATTTTATTAACTAAAAATGGGCCTAAATTGATTTTAAAATTAATTAAACCTAAAAATCCAATTAAAAACCCATTTATTAAATGGGTTAGAGCCTAATGTGGGCATAGGGCCCAAAACACACAAAAATCAACAAACAAGCCCAAAAACATAAAAATCAAAACAATCAAATAAAAAAGATCAAACATGCAATAAAATTATTTCTTTTAAAAATATATAATTTTAATTAACATGCAACCTAATTAATCTACTATCTCCATTGATTTTAATTAGGATTTACCAAATTGAACCTAATTTACTAACTAATTTTTTAAGAACAAGAGAAAGCTAGACTTTTCATTATTGCCACTATCGAGGCTATTACAAAATCAACCAAAAAATAATAAAGAAAATAAAATTAAAATTATAACCTATAAAAAAATAAATTAAACAAATTCAAAACCTAAAAAATAATGAAATAAAATAAACATAGCAAGATAAAATTAAATTGGAATCTTTGACTTTTGGCTTTTATTCATGGATTCTCCATGGGTTTCCTTGGTTCAATCATGTATTCATCACCAGAAACATGAAACATAAAGAATAAAAAAAGAAAATAAGATTAGAATTAATAATAAAAGAAAACAAAATAATGAAAATTAAATAAAAAACACAAAAATAATAAAATCAAAAACAATAAAATGATATAAAAGAAAGAAGTAATAAAAAGAAAGGAGTAAAAGAGTGATGCTTTGCATATGCTATTTGAATGCCTCTCAAAATGAAATTTCACTGTTTTAAGAAAATTGACTCTGTGTTTTCTTGATTTTAGGACTTTTAAAAGAATGTATTTTTCTTTGAAAATGTTTTTTTTTAAAACCTACAGTATGAGGTTAAGTCTTTTCTTTCCCTCTATGTTTTTTCAATCAACCCTTTTTGCAATAACTAATTAGGTTTTTTTTTTCTTTTACATAATCCCCCCTCCTCCTTTTCTTTTCTACTAATCCTTTTCTTTTTATATTATATTCCTAACCCTAGCTAACCACTTACTTGATCATAGAAGAGACATTATCACAGGAGAGGCAACTTTGATCCTCCTTCTTAAAAAGAAATAGGATAAGAATTTTAATTTCAAAAAATTACATGTATAAAAGATGTGTACTGGATAGATAAATAACAAAATTAATTTATTTATTAAAAATAAATTAAATTAAATTTGGACCAATCATAATCAAAAAAATTGAGAAAATAATTTTTTCTGAAATTTTAGTGCCTCGGCATTACAAAATGTCGACCAACATTATGTAATGCCAATTGGCATTATTTAATGTCGATCGGCATTACGTAATGCCCCAATCATGAAACATTGCAATTTAGTCCTTGAAATCATGAAACTTAATACTAAAGGTCAATTTTTGACTAAATTTTCATTATACTTTCATCGCATTCATATACAGCATCCTAAAATTGGGTACTTACAATTGCCCCCCTTTGTCGCTATTTGCTTAACAAATTGTAGTAAAGTAATAAAAGCACACAATTTCAAAGAAAAGAATTAGGGTACTTAATTGTATCCTAATTGATGGATTGATGCTTAAATTTCTGTGCAATTTTTAAGCAAGATGTTATGTTTAACGTGCTTCACTATATTTCTTATAGAACATCTAGTGAGATATATGAAAATGAGTTTCATTATATTCCCTATGGGATGTTTAGCATTTCATGATTTGAGAACATGCTATAGCTCCTATGGAACGTCTAGCAATAATACCATAACCATTATATAATGTCTAATGAACTGCATTATATTCCCTTTAGGACGTCTAATGACAATGGATTTCGTTATATTCCCTGTGGCGTGTTTAGCGATTTATGATTTGAGAACATGTTATAGTTCATGTGGAATATCTACCAATAATACCATAACTACTGTGTAGTGTTTGGTGAACTGTACTATATTCCCTTTGGGATGTCTAGTGACAATGGATTTCATTATATTCCCTATGAGACGTTTAATGAAATATATGTAATGATTCTCACTATATTCCTTGTGGGATGTTTGGCAATTTATAATTTAAAAAATGTGTTATAATTCATGTGGAACGTCTAGCAATGATACCATAACTACTTTGTAGTGTCTGGTAGATTAAAAGATTTGAAAATTCAAGTTATAACTGCTTTGTAGCATATAACATATTGAATTTAAAATTCATGTTATGACTACTGGGCAGTGCATAACGAAATAATTAGAAATTTCTGTTACAACTACTATGTAGCATATAATAAAACAGATTTAAAATCCTTGACAAAAAATGACGATGCATGTAAAATGTAAAAATTATATTCTGTAATTATATTCTACATTCTATACTTGATAAAGGATTCAGAATTTTAATGAGACTAACTATGTAATTAATAATTCTGTGAATTATTAATTAATGATATGAATTTTATGAGTTAATTATGAATGGACCAAATTGTAAGGAAGAAACTTGGACTTGAATGCAAGCAAGTTTTGATGGACCAAAATGGATATTTTCCATCATATATACTTCACTTTTGCATGTCATGTTCCATTTCTCATTCCATCTTCATTTTCTCTTTGCATTGATTTTTATTTCTTTAATTATTTGATTATCTGACGTCTGATTTGCAATCTGTCATATCCTATGGCTACCCCGCAATACACACCACATAAGGGAGCAGAAATTCTAGTAGATCTGATTATTCTATCTCCCCATTTTTCTCAAAATATTCTTAGGCTTCGAGAGGGCTCAACCATCCTTCCTCTGACTTACCTACATCTCCTCAGGTGCACGAATGTGGGTAATAAGGTAATATTTCTTCATTTCTATTTATTTTTGCAAAAAAATTAGCAATCATAATCAATTTTAGAATGCAAATTAGTATGTACATTATTCAAATTAGATTATAAACAGGTAAAAAATGCATGAAAATTTGAAATTAAACCCTAAAAATATGAAAAGTTTAGTCCGAGTTAGCTATATGTCCAGTTGAATGTCTGGAATCCGATCAGAAGTCTAAATTTTCAATCGACATTGCCTAATTTTGATCGACATTATATAATACTGATTAGCATTCCATTTTACCAATAAAAATATTATTTTTATTTATTTTTTTATTCTTGAATTTCATCCAGCAACCGATGAAATTCATAGGCTATTTTCACATAGCTCGAGAATTATTTTATGAGCTACCAGTGAATGTGGCACAGCTAATATAGGCCTCAAGTTTTAGATAATTCTTTATTTGCTTTGATTGAGAGGTGGATGGACACCACCCACACTTTTCACACTCGCATAGGGGATTTGACTATTTCTCCTATGAGCTTTTTTGCCATCACTGGAATTGCCTTTGGAGGAACTCCTATTCCTTTTGACATTAGTTATTATAGTCTTCTTGAAGATGCATGGAGTCAGTACATGCGTAACTTGATTGGGTTCGTCCCAATATAGAAGAATTGGAAAAATATTGTCCTTTCATCTTTAGTTGAGGGATTCAGACATCTACCCATTGCTACTCCCCGTCAGATTGCTCAAAAGGCAAGGTGCCTCCTCCTCATACTGCTCGACATGACCCTTTTTTGGAAAACTAGTCATGAGGTCATCATTGCTTTACTTAGCCCTTTCGTGACTTATATCAAGTTACTACTCTTGATTGGGTATCTACTACATTAGCCTATCTTTACTACATACTGGATACCGTCTATAGAGGCATTGTCAGAATGTGTGGCTTTTGGCATATCCTGCATGTACGTTCTCTTTTTTTTTATGATTTACTAATTTATTTTTTCCTTTTCTAAATTTGGAGTATAAAGATCGGGCTGATCTAGGGTTTTGATGCTATCAGCTCTAACATGGGTCTCCCTTTGATGCAGAGATGGGTTCTTCCCATCTGACTAGCGTCAGAAATATTCTTTAGACCTATCATGATTAGATAAACTCCATTGAGTAGCACCTGGTAAGAAAACAAAATCATCAGTATTTTATAATGTAAATTTAAACTTAATTAACATAATTTATAGATTAATTATGATTGGCTGGAGGGAGCTTATGACATCCAAAGATATGATTTTATGGCTAAAGTAGTATGTCTTGAGTCCATGACGATTTTACTCCCTGGATATGGTTGTCAAATGTGGTATCTAGGGGAATGAGTATATCGCTGGTCTTTTGGACCTTCATAATGTCATATATCCCTCCTTCGATGTTACATAGCTCACACCTAATGAGTTCAAAACTGAGAGAGGTACTATAAGGATATGTTGCCTCGACTTTACTTAAGAAATCTCGCCATTACCAGTAGTTCATTCATAAGAACCTCCTAGAGTAGATTCCTATTGACCATGCTGAGGTAACTTCTTATCATTTCATTTATTCTTTTAGACCCCATAAATTATTCATTATTTTTCATAGTTTGAGGAGATTGGTTCCCCTACTGTCGAGGCAATGGGGGAAGAGACCGAGATTGCTCAGAGGACTGAGACTGTTCCAACTATGAGAGATCTGAGCCCAGACCTAGTCATACACACTACACTCAGCACATTGGGACCAGTCATGAGGGTGCTTTTATTGGTGCTATCCTTGGCAATATCTCTCTTCTGGACAGGTCTATGCTTTATTAGGCTCCTGCTATTTAGACTTCGGTTGAGTAGTATATGCACTTTAGCGATGCTCAACTTCTTAGCTTTTCTATGATAAATACTTCTCCTATGAGTCTATCTAACTTATTTCCTGTATGATCTATACACTTGGTCGTACAATGTCGACTACACTTGATCATATAGTTTGAATTAAAATACTCTACACTCAATCGTGTAGTGTTAATTTCTTTTATGTGATTATGCTGCAATCCATTATTATTCATGACTAGCTGCAACCCTTTCATTGCTCACTGTTGATGCTATAATCCATAATTGATCGCAATTAGCTGTAACCCTTTCATTGCTCACTAATGATGTTGTAGTCCATAATTGCTTGCAATTAGCTACAATCCTTTCATTGCTCATCGATGATGTTGCAGTCCATAACTACTCACGATTAGTTGTAACCCTTTAATTACTCACTGATGATGAGTAATCCATAATTACTCACGATTAGCTACAATTTATAATTGTTCACTAATGATGTTGTAATCCCTAACTACTTGCAACTAGTTGCAACCCTTTCATTGCTTGCTTTTATAATGCTACAGTCCATAACTGCTCATGATTTCAATTAACTACAACCCTCTCATTGCTCACCTTTGATGCTTCAATCCATAATTGCTCGCAATTTTTATCTTTGGTTGTTTGAGTCTAATGCTTTGAATTTTTTATGTTGACTTATTAGCATTTTTATTGACTGACTTTGAATTTTATTGTGTTAACTTATTAGAATTTCTCTACTGACTAATTTTAATTCCACTTTGTTAACCAATTCCACAACTTAGGCGCACTTCCTTCTGCATTTGCAATTCCTACAAACTTGTTGAAGTTAGTTTCAATCATGATGAATGTACAAAAGTACATTATAATATTGAAAATTCATGAGAAAATTCATCACTTTTTCACTAGATAGCATGCACTCAATGAATCTCACTATTTTTTATTTTCATGACTGTCATTTATGTGCCATTTGCAAAGGTCAAAGGTATCATTAACTATCTTATACTGAGAGCATACCTTTTACCAAGTGAAGAGCTTACTTCCACACTTAATTTTAGGGAGAATTTGCTAAACAAAACTCATGGAATTTGAGTATAAACAAATCAAATTCTGAGTATCAAAATAGCCTTTGAATTATTTTTGTGTTTTTCTTCCTTATTCGAGTATTTCCCCACCTTTCTCATATTACTCAACATGGATGCTGTTGGAAAGGTCCTTTGGATACTCATACTCTTACAGAGCATTAAAGTAAATAAAGCAGTTTTTGGCATGATCCTCTTTTAGTATTCCCCCACCTTTCTTGTATTACTCAGCGTGAATACCACCAGAAGTTTTATGTTGATACTCTTACTCATTTTTTAGCATTGGAGTAAATTATGCTTGCTCCTTTTTCCATTCTCCTCTTAGTATTCTTATGCCTTTCTCGTATTACTCAGCATGGATACCGTTAAGGGATTTATACTCGTACTCATTTCTGAGCATTAGAGTAGATTATATTCATGATTTATCATTCGAATGACTGAAATGATACTGTGAAATTCAAGCCATTTATGCTTCATGTCCATAGATTTTGTCTTTGTGTATTCTTCCCCTCGTCTGGGTGTGAAGCAAGCATTAGATTGATTAGAGTTTATAAACTCTCAACACAAAGCCATTAACTAATCATCTAAATTCTACAAGGCTAATGAAAAAGAGCCATTGTAATCAAAGGTCATAAGATAGGCTTTTCACACATGATCTTATAAAGTGGATGAATTTACTTTTAATTTGTGAATTTTATGATTGATATAGTACTTTATTATGAAATCTAAGGAAATAAAGTTCTGTTACTTCCCTTTATTATCTTAGTGAGGGTTTAGCATTTGCTATCTTTCCCCATTCATTTTGATGTTCAATTCCTTTCCTCTTCTTCATTTTCTTTTGTTCTTCCCTACACAAAATACCATAAGTTAGTATGGTCTATTTGTAAGTGAAGAGATTTTATCAAAATGCAATGTTATTCTTTTGCATTCTTCCCTTTTAATTATGGTGATAAGGTCTCTAATCACAAGGGTCATGATACTCCACCATTGAAGTTGTGCCTTTGGGCTGCGTTTGTATTTCTACCATTCCATTAATGTTATGGTAGAGGGCTTCATTCCTCTTTTTGATATCTCTTGCAAAAAAGGTTCATCATTTAGAGATCTTATTTCATGATCAAATACTTTTTCAGAGTCCATTCACTTTAAGTTTTAAGTGCATTCTTCCCTTTTATAGGGCCGATGAATGTATTACTGACATTTTATACCTTCTCATCACCATATTCCATACCCTACACTAGTCTAACTATTGTGGAGAGATATTCCAAATGATGCTCTAAGTGAGGCTATGGAGATGGACATTGAATCTGAGGAACTTGAACATCCTATCCAACCTCTAAAGGTCACCAGGATGATGCTTTTACAAGTATCATTGGTGGTGATATTCCTTTACTGAATGGGCCCATTAGGCTCATGAGGTCTAAAGTCCCGTTAAGTATCAGGTTCACCTTATTAATGCTACCTTTTCCTTTCAGATGCTTCACACATGCACATTCTAACTACCTTTCTACATTCTTACAACACTGATTTTGAATATTAGTAGCAGAGTATTTGCACAATCTTCCCTAGATTCAAAGCCTTTATTATGCAAAGCAAGTATTTCATAACAAATGTATGCAAGTGTATTCATGTTATGTATGACATGCATGATCCTAATAGGTCTCCTATTTGGAACAAAGCTATGTTGCTAATCTTAGAGTGTAAGAATGAGGTGCTTCGCCAATAGCTTGTAGGTTTGAGTATTAAATGCTTCACTGTTGGTACTTCTGATGTTAGAGCTTCTAATACAGTTCATTAAACTAATGACCTAACTAGCAAGTGGGGTCTATAGCTTTACACTAGAGCTTATGATTGATCAATGCACTATTGAACTTTTCTTTTTGCTATTTCTTTTGCTTTTATTGTATGATAACTTAAGTATTTGTATGCTTCTTTCTACTTTGAGATCTCCTATACTAACTCTTATACCTCAGTGTTCCTTCTTCACTCTTTAAATATAGACTTACTATTCTATAATTTTCCCCTAGTTTCATTCTAAATTCATTCATGCTATTCTTCAAGAGACTCAATTCATTCACTACTATTATTAATCCTTTGACTTACTAACCCTATTAGTTGCAATCTTATGCATTAAAGATACAGAGGAGTGGGTGAACTAACTGAAGTGACTTGTTGATGATGAAATTAACTGGATTTTCACTTCGAAGGACTCTTGAGCAGAATATGAGGCTTGATATTGATGCAATGATTGATGATAGTTACTAGGTATGGGTTGCAACGGGAGTTATTGAGCCACCTGAATTTCCAAGGTAAAAAGGGACACTAAACTTACAAGTAGAATCATAGAGGGGTGATAAAAAGATAAAATAGTGATCTCATAGCTCTGATTTCAGCTTTGATTATGTATTATCTTTCCATTCAGATACTTATGCAGTATGATAAAGATGAATATGCGATATTTGAACAAAAATTTCAAATTCAATCTTAATCATTCATTAAGGCAAAAATAAGAACATTTATTACATCACTTGATACAACTCCTATTATTAGCCAATCCTGAATTTTTTCTCTCTAATTTTTACCTTACTGTTCTTTTTTTCTCTTTCTCTCTCCTTATTTTTTTCTTTTTATTTTTTCCTCAAATTTCCTATCTTCAGAAGTTACATCATGTGATATATGTATGTTCTTTGAATTTACATTTATGCCCATGCTGAATGAATCTAATTGAATTAAATATGTTAAACATGCAAATGCAATCAATATCATAATGCACCGTACCATTAGGATGCACATTACATAAGTAAGCATGATCAAAATTTATATCATTGATCACTAAAATAAACAAGCTCTAAAGAAGCTAAAATTTTATTCAAAGAAGACAATGAGAAAAATTATTTCCTATTCTAAATGTTAGGGATGCTAGGTCTTATAGTGGTTGTCCTTTAGGCGGCTGACATAACAACTATTCTTGCATCTTCTTGTCAACTATCTTCATGACTTCATCTTTCTGTACCTCAAATGTGCATTTTTCTTTCTTGTCTAGCAACTTCTCATTATCAAACTCATCACCCCATTCTGTTGGCACAACTCGAAGGGTATGTCAAAAGAAGGTGGTTTAGTATAAAACACGTTATAATTGAACTTACCTAAAGGTTGACCCAATAAGTCTCCTGCTCTTTCCTCATCTTTAAGGGCATTAGGAGATTTCGTATTAGTTTTAAGGTCTAGGTCCTTAAAGGAGCTTAGCACTTTTTCCTTACTTACTCCTATGTTGATTATCATAGTAATTGAGGGTGGTACATTTTGGTAGTTTAGGAAAGGATTATTTCTGGTGCTTGGGTTTTTGGGGTCAATGATCTTTTTAGAGTTTATAAGGTTATGGATTTCATGTTTAAAGTGAATGCAGTTATCCATGGAGTGTTGGAGGTTTTAATGGAATTGGCAGTGCTTGTTTGGTTATAGCCTAGGGTGTTTAGGTTTGGTGGGTTTGGATATGGTAAAGGTTGAAGTAAGCCCTTTTGCATTAAGCACTATAGGACTTTTGACAAAGGTTGGTTAAAATTGGAGAATCTCCTTAGTGTTTGTACAGCATGCACTTCCATAGCCCAGCTAGTACTTCCTTAATGTATGCCCCCAGTTGGGTAATTTCATATTCCTGCACTTTTAAAACTTTTCTTCTTCTCACTCTTAATCTCTTCGACTTACAAATCATCATCATACATGTCTATAAATTTTTTAAGATTTATCGTTTGCAATCTCTTAACCAAATTAGGCAACACGTTACAAACTATCATCCTAACCTGATCTTTCTCAGCCAGCTTATTTTTCATTAATCTTTCCTTATTCATGAATCTAGTTAGAAAATTCAAAAATGATTCATTAGGCTTCTGCTTGGTCAATTATAAATCCCTAATAGACACTTCAAGCCTAGTATTATAGTAATATTGCTTCAAAAAAGTGGTATCAGTTCCCTCCAGTCTACTCAAATAGACTTCTCTAACCCATGATACCAATTAATAGCCATACTCTCCAAGGATAGTACAAACAAATTTGTAACTACAAACAAAGGAGCCTTAATGGTGCTCATAGTAGTTATGTATTAACTAAGCTGGATCCTCGGGTCTCCATTACCATCAAACTTCTACAGTTGTGGCATCTTGAACTTATTATGTAGCTTATCTTCCTCAAATTGCATCATATAATCAAAGTCAAACAAGTATCTGATGCTTTATCCTCTCATCAATTCTTCTATTTTGGATATCTTCTGAGTTAATGCTTTCATCTGTATGGATTCTAGCTCTTAAACTTGCTCAAATGATCCTCTTTTTGCTTTTTCAACCATGTAGTTCTCAACATCCTCCAGTTCTATTTCCATAGTAGGTACATTCTTAGCAGTGTTTAAAGGTTGCTCACAGGTGGTGCACTCACAATAGGTGGATTGGCCATAACCAGTGGTGCAATTGCAGTTGGTGGCATTAACCTAGCTAAGGCTTATTTTAGTTCATCTTTCGTCATTGCTCTCATGTCATCCATCAAAGCTCCCTTAATGTCTTCTAGGGTTTAGTTTCTTCCTTGTTATTTTTCCATCTTTTCTGTTTAAGTTGGTGTAGCTTCTAGGTAAAGGGGGTTGATTTTTCCAAACTGCGAAGGATCTTTTTAGCTGTTGATTTTAGACTCAAATCAGTTCTTACTAATTTGCCACTACTCCATTTCCAAACACAGGAAGATCTAAATGAATCTATGATGGTTGTAAAAGAAAGTGTTAGTATGATTCATGAAATGTATATATACATGTATACATGATGCATGTGCTATGCAATAAGTAACAAGTAACAATCAAGTGAATAATATCCTTCTAACCTTATTCCTCTGACACATGTATTCAATGGCGAGTTTCTTTTCCTAGGACTTTTTGTCTTGGCTTTAATAGCAACATGGGATATCAAGAACCAACGCACATGCCAAATCTCTCTTAAAGTAATAAAAGCATGGAAATAGTATTTCTAGGTATAAAGGTTTAGCCCAATCTTTTATTAGACCAAATGGGCTCTTTAAAGTATGGGTTTGAGCGTTTATAGATAAAAATACCTCATGGCAGCATACACAAGTAATTTGGGTAAATCCTAGAGGAAGTAACTAAGCCATTATATGTGGTAAAGGTTCGGTGAAAAGTCAAGGTTCCCTTAGCAAGATGCCCTCCTTTAAGACTTGAGTTACAGGCCAAGCTCAAAGGGGTGCAGCATCCTTTGCAAACTTAAGAGAAGACTGCCCCCCTTTAGAACTTGGGTTATAGACTCTAGTCAGATGAGCCCAGCAATCTCTCTTGAACTGAGTTAATGCTAAAAGTGATGGTTAGCCAATTTACAACTCCATGAATCATGGAATCATAAACCAACACCATCGGCTAATAAAGGCATGCAGAATGAATGCAAGAATAAAATAATAATTAATAAAATAATTCTAAAGAATAAAAGTAGAATCAGTATCTCTTATCCCTAGTGAAGTCGCCACTATAGACGGTAGGGTTTAGCGCATGTCCAAGATTTTAGCAACCGTGACACTATTTGGGCTCAAAGCCCTAGGGAACACACTACTATGTCATAAAGACCTAGCGTGGAGATAAGGAGTTGCCACCCAGAGTAATAACTGGGACAAATCATTTTGGTGGTACTCAATTCTCTAAAAGAAAGCTAGCACCACAGCCAGGAGATTCTAGATACAAAATACCAACTTCTTTCAGTCTTGTGTTCATTTAGAATTACTTTATAAATTACTATATTATTCTCTATTTACACACAATTTTATTAAACCATAATTAAACATCCATCTAGCCATAAAGTAAACTAGTCATAAAACTGCATGTATAAAATGCATATGAAGCGCATCGTTCCTAAGTCTAATCTATGTTAATTTTATGTTAAATTCTAGCTAATTCTACATTTTTGTTTACAAGTAAAATGGACTAAAGATGGTCCTACATGTTAATAAATGAACCTAAGTCTATTCATTTTAATTTAACTAAAGAAATGGGCCTATAGTCTATAAATTTTAAAGAAAGGAGTTAATTAGTGGGCCTAATCTTTATTTTTAAAAAAAATGGGCCTATGTCTATTTTTTAAAAAAAAAAAGACTGAGATTGATAAGCTTAGCTAAATCTAAGTTAATTTTATTAACTAAAAATGGGTCTAAGTCTAAATTAACCTAAATGGGCCTAAATTGATTTTAAAATTAATTAAACTTAAAAATCCAATTAAAACTCTATTTATTAAATGGGTTAGAGCCTAACATGGACTTGGGGCCCAAAACACATAAAAATCAACAAATAAGCCCAAAAACATAAAAATCAAAACAATCAAATAAAAAATATCAAACATGCAATTAAATTATTTCTTCTAAAAAAAATGTAATTTTAATTAACATGCAACCTAATTAATCTACTGCCTCCATTGATTTTAATTAGGGTTTACCAAATTGAACCTAATTTACTAATTAATTTTTTAAGAACAAGAGAAAGCTAGACTTTTCATTATTCCCAAATCGGGGCTATTACAAAATCTACTAAAAATAATAAAGAAAATAAAATTAAAATTACAACCTATAAGAAAATAAATTAAACAAATTCAAAACCTAAAAAATAATGAAATAAACTAAATAAAGCATGATAAAATTAAATCGAAATCTTTGACTTTTGGCTTTTATTCATGGATTCTCCATGGGTTTCCTTGGTTCAATCATGTATTCATTAGCAGAAACATGAAACATAAAGAATAAAAAAAAGAAAATAAGATTATAATTAATGACCAAAGAAAACAAAATAATGAAAATTAAACAAAAAAAACATAAATAATAAAATCAAGATGCTATACAAATGCTATTTAAATTCCTCTCAGAATGGGATTTCACCATTTTGAGAAAATTGACTCTGTGTTTTTTTTTATTTCAAGACTTTGAAAAGAATGTATTTTTGCTTTGTCAAGGTTTTTTTTTTAAAACCTATAGTAGAAGGTTAGGTCTTTTCTTTCCTTTTGTGCTTCTTCAATCAACCCTTTTTTACAGTATCTAATTAGGTTTTTTTTTTAAGCAATCCCCCCTCCTCCTTTTCTTTTCGGCCAATCCTTTTCTTTTTATATCTTATTCCTAACCCTAGCTAACCATTTACATGATCACAAGAGAGACGTGATCATAAGAGAGGCAGCTCTGATCCTCCCTCTAAAAAATAAACAGGATAAGAATTTTAATTTTAAAAAATTTTACATGTAAGAGATGCATACTAGACAGATAAATACCAAAATTAATTTATTTATTAAAAATAAATTAAATTTAGACCAATCATAATTAAAAAATTTGAGAAAATAAATTTTTCTAAAATTTTAGCGCCTCAGCATTATGCATAGTTTCAAATATGCCCCTGCAAAATTCAATTTTTGCAATTAAACCCAAAAAATGTTACAATTAGTCCTTAAAATCATGAAACTTAACACTAAAGGTAAATTTTTGACTAAATTTTCATCATAAAGGCTTTCGTCGAATTCATGCACAAATGCATCCTAAAATTGGGTGCTTATAGATATTTTTATTGATGTTGATGTTGAGGGTGACTTTATAGAGTCCATTGGAGCTGGGACGTTCACTGCAGGGACTAGCACATCTGGTGCTCAGAGTTCTCAGCCATCCAGGCTTCTCAAGGAGATCTGATTCTTGTTGTTTATAGCTTGGAGACTCATGCTTGGGTGTGTCATCATTGCGAGGTAAGTCCTTCTTTGCCCTTATTTTTTGAAGCTTGTTCATTGGCTGCTTTACTATTTATTTTGCTGTATGAGGTTATTGTAGTTGTAGCTTTGTAGCTCTTACTGTAACTGTCTATTAAGTTGTAGCTTTATTATAAATGTTAATGGCTAATAGCTCTTGCTTTATTTTCTTTTTATGACTGTCTGTTAGTGCTTGCTATGATGATTTACTTTTTGGCTTTTCTTATTGATCTTGTTAAATGATAGAGAGAGAGAGAGATGTGTTAATATTTAGTAGTTGTGCAATTGTTTGATAGTAAACCTATTGTTTGTAGCCCTATAGGTATGTTACTGTGCTGCTTGGTGGTTTTAACAGAGTTAGCATATATTATCAGGGCCTCCCAATGTGTGTGAAGTAGATAATTGCCAAGAAGGGCTTTGATGGAGTCATTATTGCATTATCTTATGACTCGTATGCATTGAGTCAGATTGCCATGTATGCATTGATAGAGCGATGGATGGACACGACGTATACTTTCCATCTGCCTGTTAGGGAGATGACTATTACCTCTTTGAATTTCGCTGCTATCACGAGCTTAAGTTTTTTTAGAGAGCCTATTCCTTTTAATGAGGAGGAGTATTCTACTAATGTGGCAAGGAGGCGTCTTATAATGGATTTTCTTAGGGTGGTCATACCTATAAAGTCTCGCTCCCTTATCTCGCTCGTTACATGGAGTTTAATCCTTTCGTACGGACTCTATACAATGATGGTCTTCTCTCAACAGAGCAGCTGGCTTATTGCTTTTTATTTTATTTGCTAAGTGTTGTCATCTTCCTAAACCCTTCGGGTACAAGTGATCTATAATTTATATCTGTCTTGGGAGATCTGGATGGCTTGCCAAGCTATTACTAGGGTATTGTTGCCTTTTCTGATATGTACTCAAGCCTTGATGTACCATGCTAAGGTCGCTCAAGGATATGTGGATGCTTGTTCATGCTGGATGTGAGTAGGAGTTCTATTGTCCGTTCTTTTACTTTTAGTTTATTATTTCTGACCCTCTGATTTTGATAGATCTAAGTATATGAGTTTGGGATTCTCCCTCATCCATCCATCGAGCATTTCTTGGAGGACGGCTTCCCTTATTATTTTCACTAGATCAGGAAGACTACTTATTTGATTAAGGATTGCATGGTAGCTTAGGACCATATGGGGAAGTTGCCCTCTGATCAAGTATGTTTGATTCCTACTGTGTTGGTTGTTTCTTTCTTAAGGATCTTTTATTCATTCTTGCCCTTTGAGTAGATTTTTCTTCATTGGTGGGTGGCGATGTCTCATTGGACAGTAGAGATAGTAGCTGCATGGCAGCTAACAAAGAGGCAAGTGTCACTCTCTAGCCTCATTGGTAGAGTATGGTATTTAGGTGAGCAAATCCATCATTGGTGGGATGGCCCATATATAAGGAGAGTTCATTTCCCTCCTCCTAGTGACATTTTCTATGGTCATGAGCTTTGTGGTGATGACCTTACTATTGTTACGATAGGATTCCCCTCTCATAGCCTCTTAAAGAGTATGGGCTTGCCTTATACTAATATATTGATCCCTCAGTTGATTAACACTATACCTAGTGGGACCTTTCCTCCACCTCCACCTCCACTTTCTCAGGAAGATGAATTTCATCCTTCATGTTTGAGGATTAGGCCATCATACAGGTCATCGAGAGTCGCTTTTTCTTATCCGATAAGCCTTTATTCTTATTTTGGTGCAAGCATGTAGCAAACTTTATTAGTAATAAACTATAATTATTATGAGTTATGAGAACTTATCTATAACAACGTCGAAGAAGATTTGGGTCTCATTTTGAGGAGGATGAGGGTACGTTCCATACTGAGGCAACTGCCTATGCTAATGGTGTGGCTTCTTGTAGTACTACTGTTGGGGACTTGATGGTTCAACCATCTTTGTCTTTACTGAGGATGGATATCCTTGGTAAAGTACTGAGTTTTTATTTGCCTAGACCTAGCTTTCCTCAATTAGGTGTTGCTCTTATTGATGCTACCCATGTTCATGTTCCCCACTTATTCTTGCTTGTATTTCATTTATTTAGTGAGTGGTGATTAACTTTTTTGCTTACTTTTGTAGATTCCTATCTTATCTAGTTAATACTGATATAAAATTGTAAAGAGTGTGCAGCAGTGCTTTTTGGAGTTTGCTACCACTCAGAGGGTATGCCTTCTTTATTGTACCTATTCATTTTATGCACATGTTTTATGTATGAGTGTATGATATGCACTATGTAATGCAAGTTGAGCATCATCTTGCTAGTCTTGAATAAGAGTGAGAGTATGCAGCTTATCATGACCATATCAATAAGCTAGAGTCACGACTATCGTCCTTTGCAATGAACGATGATGATGATGAGTCAAGTTCAGATGATGCTTGAGAAGGATTAGTGCTTGCTTCTGATGGTAGCCACAGCCGATGTAGTTGTTTTAGGAGCTAGGTGTAGGACTTTTGGCCTGTGGTTTGCTTTATTGTATCATTTTCCAAAGGTTATAGACTTTGGGCATTCATCCCACAAGTTGTATGATGCTTGAATGATAATGACTATATATGCTTCTTATTGTGTATCATTGATGATGATGTTTGCCATTACTATTATTTCCCTCTTTTTCCTTTTTTGCCTAAGGCATCTCCTTTTGGAGTTTTTTACACTTAACTGGGTTTTCTTTTTCTTCCTTTTTTTGCCTAGGGCGTCTCCCTTCAGACCTTTCATGCCTAGCTAGGCTTCTTTTTTTTTTTTGTGGCTTCGACATAGTAACTAATCTCGGGGAGAGAGCTCAGAGAAAATGGTAAAAACCATGGTCGTGTAATGAAAGAAAATGCAAAGCATGCTTAATGCAATTCATGATGATAAAATGTGTTGCACTTTTCAAAGACATTTTGCATAAATTGCCAATCATTCCCATTTCACTGTAATCATTTAAGAAAAGCACAAGTGCATTCATAAAAATTTTGAACTTGAGGTTACCCCAGTCTTTAACTAGCCATCTTAGGTTTTCTAGTTAAGCATTTTCTCTCTTTCCCTGATTTTTGCCTAAGCTGCTGTAGACACCCAATTTCGAGATGATGAGTTATGGATGCAATAAAGGACTACATTGATGAAAATGTCATGAATAGGTCTTCAATACTTAAACTTTGAAACTTCAGACAGCTGATTGTATTTTTCAAAGAAAGGATTTAATTTTTTCAAGGATTAAATTACAATAATTTTTAAGGACCTAATTGCAAAATTTAAATTATTTCAGGGACCTTTTTATAATTAAAACTTAAAACTTAAATTCTTTCAGGGAATTCTATAATTCCGATTGGAATTACATAATTCCGATAATTCCAATCGAAATTATGCAATTTCGATCAGAATTGTATAATTCCGATCAGAATTACACAATTCCAGTCAAAATTAGACCTTTTTCGTCTGTTTTTTTTATTTTCAGAAAATAAAAATGTCTTTTTCTTGATTTCTAATTGGTTTAAAATTCTCTTAAAATTAGTTTTCGTATTTATCTAATATTTTTAAGGAAATAAAAGTCTTTTAGGAATCAATTTATATGTAAGTTTTCACTATAAAAGAGGGGCTTTAGTTCCTTCAAATAAAAGAAAAAAAAGGAGGATGGAAAAAAAGGTGGAGCAGTACTATTATTCTTAACTTTTTGATATTTTCTTTATGCCAAATTGTCTTTTGGATTTTTGGTTGATTTTTCTTAAAAAAGGCATTCTCTACAAAAAAAAAAAATTCCTTTTGCTTAATTGATTAATTGAATATCTTTGGAGGATTTTTGAAGAACCAGATTCGAAGACCTATCAAGAGCGATGATTTTATAAAATCTGAGGAGCACTCCATTAAAATCATCCATAAGCATCATCTTCTCCTTATTCTATTTTATTTGATTTATTTATTTCCTTCTTTGATTTTATTGATTTTTAATTTTGTTTTATTATTGTTATAATTTATTCACTAATCATAATTTTTGTTCTTTGTCATGGTGATTATGGAGGAAAATACATGATGATTATGTTTAGAGGACTAAACTCATAAGAAGTCCATGGAATGCCATGGATAAGACCTTATAGCTAGATTTAGTTTTTAGGGATTTATTTTTTATTTAATTGTTTTATTTATATTGTTAGGGTTGTATTAATTATTTTCATTATTATTTTCAATAGATTATTGTAATAGCCCCAATAGTGGGAATAGTAAAATTGTGTGTGATTGCATGTTTATGTTGATTAATTGGTTAGTAAAATTAGGGTTTCAATTGGGTAATTAATTAAATCAATTGTGGAAGTAGATTAATTTAGGTTGCATGTTAATGAAAATTGGGGTTTTTTTAGAAGGAATTAATTTAATTAGTTATTTGATCTTTTATTTAATTGTTTTGATATGTTTTATTTATTTTTTGGGCTTATTAAATTATTTTTATGTGTTTTGGGTATTGAGCCCATATTAGGCTTTAATTCATTTATTTAAGTTTAGATGATTCTTTTTTAGTCCATCTCATTTAATATTTAAATAGGGTTTAATTAATTAAAATGCATTTTAGGCCCATAATTAATTAAATTTTAAGTTAGAGATAACTTAGGCATATGTAGTAAATTAGACATAGGCCCACTTAATTTAATTTAATTAATTTAGACTTAGCCCACTTAATTAAAGCTTTTTTCATAACTTGTGGATTTAAGATCACCTTATAATTAAAATATGTAGAACTAGGCTCATTAATTTAAATACTTCATAATTTGTAGATTTAGGCCCATTTTTAGAATTAAAATAAATAGACTTAGGTTCACTTAATTAAGATTAAAAGGAATTAGGCCCTTTACGCTCATTTATTAAAACATGTAGATTTAGCCCAATTAATTAAAATCAATGTAGATTAAACTAACTTAGGGATTGAATGAATGCATTATTTACTTGTATTTTCATAATTGGTTTTCCTTGGAATTAATTGCTAGAATAAGGATTTATATGAAATTTCATGTAAATAAAGGATAATATAGTAATTATAAATGAACACGAGACTGAAAGAAGTTGGTATTCCATATCCAGAATCTCCTGGTTATGGTGCTAGCTTTCTTTTAGGGAATCGAGTACCACCTTTTTAATTTGTCCCAGTTATTACCCTGGGTGGCAACTCCTCATCTCCACACTATGTCTTTATGACAATGGTTAGTGTGTTCTCTGGACTCCTGAGCTTAAACAGTGTCACGATTGCTAAAATCTTGGACGCACGCTAAACCCTGCCGTCTACAGCTATCGTTTTTAGGTTTTCAACTCAGCGGGAAGTCCCTAACTTTCACCTAAGCTGCTATTTTTAGGTTTTCAACTCAGCGAGATATTTTTTTATGCCTTAGACATAGTTTTTCTTTAGGCAATCTGTATTGACAGGTTCAAAGAATTCATTGCCTTCAAAATCCATTAACTTAACTACTCCTTTTGATAAGACATGTTTGACCAAGTATAGGCCTTCCCAGTTCGATCTAAATTTCCCTCTAGGGTTTAGAATGTTTTATCTTACTTGCTTTAGCACCCAATCTCCTGCTTTCACACTTTTATGTTTTACTCTTCTGTTGAAGGTCTTGGTTAGTCGAGCCTGATAGAACTGCTTGTGGCATAAAGCCTTGAGCCTTTGGCTATCTAAGAAAGTGAGATTGTCATGCCTCTATTAAGCCCACTATACTTCTAGCAATTCATATTCGATTGCTACCCAAAGAGACTTGATCTCTATTTCGCCTGGAAGAACTACTTCTGATCCATACACTAATGAAAAAGGAGTTGCTTCTATTGAAGTTCTAACAATTGCTCGGTACCCCCATAAGGCATGTGGCAATCGATCTACCTAATCTCAGTAAGTATAATTCATCTTTGATAAGATGTTTTTAATATTCTTATTTGCAGCTTTGACGGCTCCATTTGCTTGTGGTCAGTAAAGAGAAGATTTAAGATGTTCCACCTTATAACTCTTTAGTAGCTCTCTAACTTCCCTTTGGAATTAGACGCCATTGTTAAAGATAATGTGATGGGGGATTCTGTATTGACATAATAGGTTTATTTTGATGAACTTAACCACTTGCTTGGCTCCTATCTTTGTAAATGATTCTGATTCGACTCATTTTGTAAAGCATTCCACTATCACTAGGATAAATCTATGTCCTTTCAAGGCTGTCGAGTTGATTTCCCCAATTATGTCTAGTCCCTATGCTAAGAAGGGCCATAGAGAGGAGATGTAGTGTAGTTTTATTAAGGGAAGGTGACTGACATTCCCATGGATCTAACACTTGTGGCATTTTTTTACAAATTTGATGAAGTCTTCTATCATTGTCATCTAGAAGAATTCTGATCTGATTAGCTTCTTAACGAAGACTACTCTATTCATGTGTGGACCACAAACACCCTTGTGTACTTCTTCTGTTGCTCTTGTAGCTTTAGTTTCTTATAGACATCAGAGTTGTAAACCATCTAAGATTCTCCTGTATAACACACCTGGTGCAGTGTGAATTTTGATGCTAGTTGTTGAATGACTACTTTTTCTCTTTTATCTTCTTCATCATAATAGGCTCGTTCCTTCAGATATCTCTAAATGTTATAAAACTTGGGTTTTTTAACTATTTGTCTTCATTATTCTGCAGTTTTTATGACAAGGTTATTCCGATCTAAGTAGAATTAGAGGCTTCATGTGTATTTTAGATGGTCCTTTCCATATTAATGCTAGGGAAGCAAGTGCATTTGCCATCTAATTATGATTCTTGGGGAGATGAATGAATCTACATTTTTAGAAGGACATGGTGAGTAGCCTCAAGTGGTCCAAGTAAGACCTTAAGTGTTGCTCTTTCAATTCCTACTCTTCCATGGCATGATGTATTACTAGCATGGAATCTCTGAAGATTTCAACTTTTGTGACATCTAAGGATATTAGTGCTTCTATTCCGAGTGCGCATGCCTCATATTCTGCTTTATTCTTTATAACTCTAAACTCGAGCTTTTTAGTAATTGGTACTACTTCACCTTTTAGAGATTTTAGTATGACACCGACTCTTGTGTTGAACTAATTGACTGCTATGTCAAAGTATATGTACCATCCTTAGATTTCAATGGCTAAGCTGAGGCCATCTGGGAAGTCCAATTGGATTTCTTCTGAGTCAAAGATGGGGTTGAGAGCTAGAAATTCAGCCACTGCTCTTCCTTATATTGCCTTCTTAGTCAGATATTACACGTTGAATTCTGTTAGCAGTACAAGCCACTTTGTAAGTTTCCCCACTAGAGAGGGAGCTTTATAGAGGTACTTCATTTGGTCCATTTAAGACACAGCCTGAATTCTAAAGGATTGAAAGTAGTGTTTGAGTTTCTTTATTGCCCATACCATTGTCAGGCATATCTGTGCGACTTGGCTATACTTCTCCTCATATGCAAGTATATTCTTGCTCAAGTAGTAGACTACATGTTCTGCTTTTGTTTCTCCCTCTTAGGCTAACATTGCACTGATTGCATTCCCTTTAATGGCCAGATATAAGGCTAGTGGTATCCCTGGTTTAAATGGTCTTAGAACCAGTGGGATGGCTTCATAGCTTTTGATCTTGTTAAATGCTAGCTAACATTGTTCATTCCATTCAACCGGCTGATCTTTTCTGAGTAGCTTGAAGATCAGTTCACACACTATTATTAACTTAGTGATGAATCTGTTGATGAACTGTAATTTCCCTAAAAACCCTATAATTTCCTTCTCTATTTTTGGCATTAGCATCTCTCTTATGGCTTTTGCTTTGTCTGGATCCATTTCAATCCCGTTCTAACTGACAAGATATCCCAGCCTATTTCTTGAAGTGACCCCGATTATGTTTTTCTTTGGATTTAGCTTAAGACTGTACTTTTTAACCCTTCTAAGGAAGTTTTTGAGATTAGAGGGGTGTTTTCCCTGGTTTTTGACTTGACCATCATGTCATTGAGGTATACCTCCACTTCTTTATGTATTATGTCATGGAACATTACAGTTGCCATTCTCTAGTAGGTTGCCCCTACATTCTTTAGTCCAAAAGGCATTACTTTGTAGCAATAAGTACCCCATTCTATTATAAAAGTTATCTTTGTTTTGTCAATAATGTCCATTAAGATCTTATTGTACCCAGAGAATCCATCTACGAAGGAGTACATTACACATACGACGGCATTGTCAACCAGTAGGTCTATATAAGGTAGTAGGAAATCATCCTTCGGTAGGCCTTATTCAGATCTCTATAGTCGATGCAAATTCTAACCCTTTCATCTTTCTTCGATACTGGTGCCACATTTGCTAACCACTCAGGATATTCTATTACCTTTAGGAGTTTTGCCTTGATCTATTTCTTGATGTCCTCTTCGCTAGTTGGGCCTATTTTAGTCTAAGTCTTCTCAGTTTATGCTTTACCAATTTGCACCCTTCTTTAGTAGGAATGAAGTGTTGAGCAATTTCTCTGTCAATACTAGGCATATCATCATACGTCTAGGCAAATACTTCTGAATATTTTATTAATATTTTTTTAATTTCTCTTCTCTCTTCAGGGGCAACATCTTTCAAAATATATAAAGTGCATGGTTCAGATTTTGTATTAATGTTAAATGATTCAATGCATATAGAATGAATGTAAAATATGCTAATGTTTTGATTAATATAACCATACTACCATCATAAAAGACATAAAACAAGTAAGCAAAATCAGATTTCATTGTATTAACTTTAGAGTTCATTACATCATCAGTTTCAAACAAAGAAAAAGCATGAAAATTAAGGGAGTGAGCTTTCTTTGAATTAATTGCTTAATAGAGGCACTTTTCTTTAGATCATCCACTGTCTGTACACTTCATCAGTAATATCGTCTCCAATACTAGTGGTAAATTAGTGGACGATTCTCTTCCTCCACGATGCTCTGAAGTGATCCACAAACATTTATTGTATCCTACCGCTAGAGAAATCTGCAAGCTCGGAAGGTACGTATTATTTCTCACCAAACTGCTTTTCACTAGTGTCAAATAGTAGTGGGTGTATAACCTAAATTCTGAGATTGGAATGCAATTGACATATGTGCAAAGAGTTACATGTTCTAGCTTCCACCATGGACACATCCATCTTACTTGATATTCTGGTGTATCCTTTATGCATTTGAACCACTGCTAGGTTGTGATATAGGCTAAGCACCCATGGACGTCCTTTATGTGTCTTTTCAGATGATTCTTGGGTTGGTATCTCATCTAGTTCCTTACAAGTTTGTCAAGTAGACTCAGCTTTTCTTACAACCATATTTGAAGCAGTAGAGGGCTCCCAATAAAGTTCAAAATTTTCCCATTTTTGAGGTCACCCAAACCTTGAATGGTTTCTGCTAGAATTAGTGGGAAGGGAATCATTCCACATTCTATTCCTTCAATGACCAAGAGTATCCTATAATCTCCTAGTCCATTGTTCAAGATAGTGAAGTATTGCATAAAGAGGTAACACGCAAGGAGACATGCCCAAATTATAGTACCAGTATTCTTAGTAGTACATATAGCTAGGAGTTTCATAGGAATCAGTCATTTGTGCTCGGTGACTAGTTCATCAAGCTTTTGTGATCTTAGGTCAAGGAAAGTAAATCTAAGTCCTAGTTATTTAATATCTTGGTTAGTGAAGACTACTTCTTCGATCATGGTGGGGATTCATCTTGTTATGGCACTAAATTCCTCATACAATGGGCACAGTTCTATGGTGTTGAACTGAAACAGGTGCTCTTATGGGTCCCAGAATAACACAGTAGCATTCAAGAGTTCACGGTTGAGATGTACATGCTAGAATGTCTTAATGTATAGCATTTCGTATGGTTATAGGCTTTTCCAATCAACCTTATCAAGGTTATGGAGGAAATGTCTAGTGATATTGGTTTAGGCTTGGGGGTTTTTGACCATAATGACATCGCCAAACAGTTCTTGGATCCTGGCTTTCAATTTTCCATTGCTTCGATAAGAAGACTCAGCTTCATGATCACTCATGTTTGAATGTCGTATTCTTTTACATTTATTAGATGAATGATGCATGACATTTGCCTATAAAATAAAAGGGGGAGCATGTACGTATAGAGTGGATGCAAAATCCTAAAATGAAAATGATTATTCCTGCAAGAAACAGTGGTTAGTATGTGCTATCTACATGTATGTGATGTATGCATGATTAAAGCTAGTTAGTTTTCCTGCACAATGAACAAACCAATCACAAGCAAGTCTCACTTCTAAATTTATTTCTGCATGAAGTCATTCAATCTCTTTCCTAGGTGGGTTTGAACCTATAGTCATCAAGGGACTATGGTTCCACTCTCGGAACTAGGCTGTTTCAATTTATATTAGTTAAAACCAAAAGGTAAACTAAGGAACGATACTCAAATGTACTTAAGATAATCACCTAATGTTAATGTGAGGGTCAATTGTCGAGCTTCAAATGATGTCCAAAGCCCGTATGCACCCATATGCAGAGGACCAAGGTCAATTAAATGGAGTCTGAGTTCTTTCCCCCATATCGATATTCGATATGTTTACTAAGAGTCATGAAAGTATCATTTGATAGTTTACAGTTTGATTTTTTTGACATAAAGGTCCATAATCTAGTTGGGTTCCTAACCCATTCATTTAATCTGATAAGGATAAACGAACAACATCTCATAGGTTCCGTCATTGAGGAATGCCATTATTTGTTAATTTGCATAGACTATTCAAGCTGAGGTACATGATCTTATCATTCTTCATGCTTCGGTCTCACACAAAGTATATGAGAATCACGTGATCCTGAGCATAAATTTTCTATGAAAATTGACATTATGACATCATTTGATGATAGACACTAAGAGAGTCATGTCATTTATGAATATCAGGCCAAACAAATAGCATTAGGATAAGGATAGCATGCATAGCTTGGTGGAATCCTAGTGGATATTGCTACTAGTTTATCTACATTAGCTGAGTTAGGGTGAAAGGCTAAGGGTTCCTTTAGTGAGAATGCCCCCATATGACTAAGGTTACAAACTCCGATTAGTGAGTCTAGCATTCTTTTGATAACCCATATGACTTGGGTTACAGACTCTAGTCAGATGAGTTCAACAAATTCACGAGTAAAGACTAAAGGTGATAGTACCGTATCTTCATCGCCCCGTGACTCGAGTGGAATCATGGTGGCAATGTCATTTAGTATTATTAAGACTTTTAGGGACAAGTGGTGCACGTGTGATGTGTAGTGTAAATGCAGTGGTAAGGGGCTCTATACAATTGAGTATTGCATAATAAGAAATAGTCATTTTTGAGTTAATCTCTCTTACTTAGAAGTCCCCAGTGGAGTCGCCACTATGAGGGACCTATCGTCTCCTCACTTTTAGATAGCGGTATGTTTTTGTGGGACATTATATGGGTCTTTCCATTTTTGAGAGACATGGAAACTTTACTGAATAAGGACAAATGATTGGTCTCAAAGGGACAAGATGCTTTGATTTTGTGGAGTCACCACCCAATTTTTAGAAAATCAGGAAAAGAAAGGGACAACATCGGGTCACTCAGCGAGTATTGCCCCCAGTAGAGATTTTTTGGTTCAGGAGATCGTGTTTACTTTTTTACTATTTCTCATTATATGATATTCGATGTATAGCTATGACAACACCCTAGTTTTGGTAATGATAGTTTGTATAACATTCACACAGTAATCAAAAAGTGGAAGATAATAAAGCTGAAAATTTAATTATTACATTACTTTCCTGATAAAATACATATGAAAAAGGAAAGATTACAAAAAAGTAAATCTAATTTGGATATGATTGATATGCAAGATTAACATGACCATTCACATAGCTTGCTTGATTTCATGAATAATAGGATGATCATGCATGCTTACAATGATTATTTATGCTATGATGATGTATAATGATAACATGAAGGATGCATAAGGTCATCACTAAACCAAGAGCATGATGACTCTATTTTGGGATATGAACTTTTCACATTATTGGAATTTACAATGTGATTTCATGATTTTAGAAATGGAGGATGCAGAATGATGATATGAAATGAGCATAATAAAGCATATATTATTCATATAACATGCAAGACTACTAGTCTCATCACATAAGCATAACAGTAATCCCAAATGTCGACGACGGTAAAATAAAATGCAATATGACAAAATAAATGTACTAAAATAATTATTTGGTCCTCAGACTCGACTATGCTTGTGTGGGTTTTAAAGCTTTAGCTTTGAGAGATTATTAAGCTTTCCTTGTTGAGAGGTTCAAAATGACAACAAAATGATGCTAGATTGTATACCTTTAAAGCGTGCTTTGATAAAGATGAGGCTTGGTTTAGTGGAAAAGGGATCTAACAACCTAAGAGAAAGGATGTGGGAGAGAAAAAACTATCTAGAAAGAGGTTTTCAGCACCTTCAATCAGACTAATTTTTGAGTGTATGTGTGTTTCCAGATGCTCCCCCCTCCAAAATGGGGTGTGAAGGGTCTATTTATAGGGAAAATTAGGTAGAATAGGGTGGTGGGGGTATGGTTGCATGTATATATCAAGCATTTTACACATGGCCACACCAAGTGCACATGGTCGCGCACAGTGTGCGTGTGGCCACGTGTTCATGCGTACAATCTATACGTACTTCGATGCTTCATGCACACTTCTTGGGTTTTATGCACATTGTTCCAGGGTTGGTTCCTAGGGTTTTAAGCCTTTTAAATGCGTTTCCAGAGTCTATTTTTCCAAATTCGACCTCAATTTTAGCACATGACACCTAGGGGCATTTGTGTGCACTTCTAAGCAACACGCACTAATCCTCGAGTTGTGTTGGACCATTTTGGGACCACTTTTGGAGGTTTTGGAGCCTTCCGGACGTGTTTCCAAAGTCTTTTTTGTCAAAATTGATTTCTATTTTTTCATAAAACTGAGTCTTGGTCTAAAAAATTTGCACTGGCCTAATGAGCTAAGTATTCTGAGAGGAGTTTTCTCAAAATAAACCTCTCATTGTTTCGATAATTTGTATTTCGTAGGTCAAAGCACAACTTAATGGCTTAGTGATCGATTTTTCATACCAGTGCAGTTGATTAGGTTTTTTAAGGTTGCACACTTCAAAGGTGTTATGAACAAGCAGACTCTAGTCATCATGAGGATTTGTTTCATCATTAGACCTTTTTGGGGACACTCAAATTTGAGGTATGATAATGTGTTATACAAAAGAACTTCAAATGGGTTACAACTCTAATGTCTAGATGAAACTAAGGCTACAACAATAATAGAAAAGGTACACGAAGGTGTTTGTGGTCCACATATGAATGGAGCGATCCTAGCTAAGAAGTTAATCAGATAAGGGCTTTTTATATGACAATAATGAAAGATTGTATTAAATTCGCAAAGGAATGCCATAAGTGTCAAATCCACAAGAATGTCAGCCACCTTTCCCTAATGGAATTACACTATATCTCCTATCTATGGCCTTCTCAACATGGGGACTAGACATAATTGGGGAAATCCGCCAGATAGCCTTAAACAAACACAGGTTCATCTTAGTGGCAGTGGATTACTTCACAAAGTGGGTCAAAGCAAAATCATTCACAAGGATAGGAGCTAAGCAAGTACCTAAGTTCATTAAAAGAAACCTTTGATGTCAATATGGGATCCCTCATCACATCATCTCTAACAATGGTGTTCAATTCTAAGGGGAAGTTAGAGAACTACTAAGGAGTTATAAGGTGGAACATTACAAATCTTCTCCTTACTGACCATAAGCAAATAGGGTTGCTAAAGCCACAAACAAGAACATTAAGAAGATTTTTTCAAAGATGACTCAGACTTATTAAGACTAGGCAGATGGATTGCTATATACCTTATGGGGATACTGAACAACAATCAAAACTTCAATCGAAGCAAGTCCTTTCTCACTAGTATTATTTAAAGGAAATTGCATTTGCATATAATAAAAAGGGGAAATAATTAAATAACTAAAGAAAATAAAACAAAAAACATAAATGGAGGCCAATTGCAAGGTTGGGTGGGCCAATATCCAATTTCTAAACCCAATATCTGAGGACAACAATTAGGGCCCTTCATGGGATCTAGTTGTTGTAAAAGTATGTCCTAAGTTTCATCTGGGTGGCAACTCCCAACTTCAACTTGGGCTATAAGATCCTGTTGTATTTCCTAGTGGCCCTTAATCCTACATAATGTCATAGTCACTAAACACTTAGGTGTGTGCTGAACCCTACCACCTATAATCATCTATTAAAGGCTCTAAATAGATATTAATATTATTTCCTAGAGCCTTATCACTAAGAATTAACAATGACAACATGAAAAATTCACTCTTTTTGCATATTTATAGTGATAGATTATATGGAACTAAAATCACAGGCCATATACTATAAGATGTGCTTAAGTTTCCAAAAGGATTAAACCCATCAGAAGCTAGCTTGAGTCTAATATTATGTGGATCTAAAGAGAAATTTGGGCACCTCTCATCAAATAATTTCCAAGCCTGTGAATCAGTTAGATACCTTAAAACTCCATCATCAGGTCATTTTTCTTTATGCCATTACATATGGGATGCTATCTTTGAAGATATGTACATCCTTTAAAGTCTTGGTATCAATGGAAAATGTCATAAGACTTTATAAGGAATCATTTTTCCCATTATCTAAACTAGATCTATGTTCATTATTGTCATCTATTTCATTATTTTTTCCACCTTAAACAACCATATATGGGACAATCTTGTAAATTCATATAGTTTTTTTTATAAAGGATGAAATCATTCTTAAAAGCATCTATTTTATTGAAATTCAGTCCTAAATCTCGTATGTACCTTTTTGCTTTATAAGAAATTTTCAAAAATTTCTCATTATGAGGGAAGAATTTTTTCAATAGTTTGAGTAATATGGTGAAAGACTTGTCACTCCAACTATTAATGTACTTTAAATGGAGAAGATGCACCATAAACCCTAACTTGAAAAAATTGTTACACTTAAGAAACAACTTTTGCTCTGCGTCTTTCATCAATCTTATAAACTATTTAGGCATATCACAATTTACAATATTTTCACACCCTATCTCATTTGCACTTGCATTATAATTTGATTGTCTACCATTTAACACATCGTGAATCAAACCAATTCTCTCATCAACACCAAAATCATGTTCATCATCTTCTATCTCTTTATCACTCTCTTTTACATGCAAAGTCCATTTTTTATAGTCTATTAATATTACATATACCACAAAATGGTTGCATATAGCTTTTCTTATAAAAAAAAGTACAATTATTATAGTTATTGCACAAACACTGTATTTTACCACATCCTCCCAACTTATTAAATGCAAAATTAAGAAGCTCATCAATTACCTTAATATATTCTGGGTTTTTTCTATCTTTAATGCCCTTACGATTGATCTAATTTCTATCCATTATAAGTTTGCTTAGGTAAAAACATATCCACATTCAAGCAAAATTAAAGTCAAGAAAAGCTATTATTAAAAAAAATGAAGTAAATGTGATAATAAAAAAAACATGAATAAAGTGTTTTTTAATATAACAAAGCATCTCAATCAAAATCATGATGAATATATAGTCCTTATTTTCATATAATAGTTTATATTTGATTAGTTGAATGGTCTAGAAAAGTCTAATATCTTACAAAAAGGTAATATACAAAAATAAAGAACCAATCAATGAAAAAAAGACTAACTCAGCCTATGAAACATGCCATTAATATAATTCCTTTTATAGATACTTTTTTCTCATTAGTTTTATAATTTTTTAATCCTTCAAAACATTAAAAGCTAGTATGATCCTAGGAAACCAATAAAACCACAGAATTAAAAAGAATTAGAACATTATAGACACTATGCCTTGCACTAAACAAAGGATTAGCATATCATGAAAAATTCTCAATAGAAAATATAATTCTATAGATGCATACATAACTCAAAACAATACATATCCTATATAATTATTTGGTTGCTTAATAAACAAACATAATCCAAGATTAAATGAATTCAAAATAGAAGAACATTACAAACTAAAATGCAACAGATGCTACACAATTAGGTTGCTTAAAGAATATAGTCTAAGATCCAATGCAGCATATCCAAAAGATCCATAAGACCATAAGATTATATGTAAACAATAAATAGCACTAATATCAATACATAAAATTGAAATCAATAAAATAAAACAATGAACTTATTAATCATTTATATCAATACCTAAATGGAGAAAAACTTTATCGAATTGCAAACTCCGATCAACTTCTTCAACAAAAAATAGTCATTCTCTAATCTGATTAAGATCAAGAATAATAATAGTCGTCATCATCATAAGAAGAAGAAGAAGCCATGTCCAAAGCTGAGTTCTTGAATTTTTTTTTTAAATAGAATACCAAGAAAGAGAAAAGCAAACTAACCAGTAAATGATTCATAAATCTTCTACAAACACACCTGAAGAAAACAAATACTGCCATATACCCATAAATGAATGAAAAGAAAAAAAAAGAGCAATTTCTTTGATTTTATTGGTCAAAATTACACTTTAACAAAATTAAAAAAAAATCATATTAATCAATAAACATTTGAAACCCACATAACCAAAACTCTATTTTTTTCACTTTTTTTTTCATTTTTTTCATCTTTTGCTTTATTTTTTTTGTCTTAAGACTAAAACGAAGGAGTGAAATAAGCAGCCCAAAAAGAATTCAAAAGAGTCATTCTCTAATCTGATTCTTTTCTTTACAATTCAATAAAGAATTGAAAAAAGTCATTCTCTAATCTGATTTTTTTCTTTACAATTCAATGGTTGCTTATTTCATTCCTTCATTTGGGTGCTCAGTTCTCTTCTTTTTTTTTTTTTACTTTTAATGGTGGTATTATAAAATCCCCATTAAAATGGTATTTTTTGTGGTAAAATTAGATTTCACTTTAGATATTTTGTGTAACAACAATAGTGGCATAAAATATTTTCCCACTAAAATTTTGCCACAAAAAATAACATTTCTTATAATGTTTTGCTGCAACATAGGCACTTGAGTTCATATGTGAATATAAAACTTGAGATTAATGATTTAGTTTGTGTTTGCCTTAACAAATAAGTGCATTCTATTGTCTTTAAAGATAAAGGTTATGAGATCATGAGTTATAACCTATATGAAAAATTACAAATAGTTAAAAATTTTAATATTGTAATATTTATAAAGCGAATAATTATTATTTTTTACATGAATATGCATAAAATATAATAATAGACATGATACATGTTGGACTAATTTATTTATAGAAAATATTAATTTTAAGCAAAATAACTATGGTAGAGTACTGAGTAATTTCAAAACCATATAAAGTTCTTCTATCCATTGCATCATGAGTTGAAAAAGAAGTAAAAGAAAAAATTTTAGTAGATTTATTATTTTCTATTGACAAAAATAATTAAGACAAACAAAAGTTACAATATGGTTGAATAATTCTTATTTTTTAACATGATTATGCATAAAAAAAATAATAAACATAAGACATGTTAGGATAATTTAATTATAAAAATTACTAAAGTTTTAAGCAAAGGAAAAACAAACAAATCATGTGCATTTCTTTTCTCCTTTGCTTTTTGAGTTAAAAGGGAGTAGAAGGCAAGTTTTCTTCTTAGTTTGTGTATGCTATTGACAAAGACAAGAAGGACACATAAAAGTTATAACATGGTCATATTTATATTGTAGAAAAGTTATTTTCATATATGACAACAACTTCATTCAATTATTTACATAAAAGAACAAAAGATGTCATTCATTCAATCTTTTACATGTTAGACAACAAGAAAGATTCTGAATGTGTAATATTGTATGTGTATGTACCTATAAAGTTAACATATGATTTTGGTGAATCACCTATTTTGGATTCAGATGAACTAGAGGTGTTATGGTTTGGTTGGTATTCTGATCAATAATAAAAGAAAATACTTTTTGTATTTGATTTTGAGAAAGACTCATATTAGGCACTTTAAAACCATTACCACCATCTTGAATAGACATATAGTAAATGTGACATATAAATAACCATATTTGCAAATAGATGTTAAATATTTTTATATTTGTATGTTTGTTTATGTATGAGTTTTATACTAAAATTATAAAGTAGTGAAATTAAACAAAAAAAAAATTACCATGTAATATGATTTTGATGATAATACTAGTAATATATCATATATTGATGTATCATAGTTAAAAAAATATGTTATTTCTAAGAATAAAAAATTAGATTTTTTATTTTTGAATAAGAGTTATTAAGAAAATAAACTGCATGATTGTTGTTGAATTTATTAAAGAAAATAGTATTGGAGAAATCATTTCAATTGATGCTAATGGCAAAGAGATTTTGAATGAAGAGAACAATAATGATGTCACAATTAAAAACCCATATGTTCGGATGATGTTTGATGATGTAAAAGCCATCTTCGAATTATACCAAAAATATGCTAGATTGAAAGGTTTTAAGATGATAAAAGAGTATAATGGAAAGGATAGCAATAAAGTATATAAGGATAGCAATAGTTTTCTTGTCAAAATTCTAGCGAACCAACTCAATGTGGAATTAATACTCTAAAACCACAACCTTTTCATAGGACCGATTACAAGGCAATGATATGCACATCATTGCAAAACGATGGATGGTGGTAGTTAAATACTGTGCTGAATGATCATAATCATTATATGATGTCAAGAAGGTTAAGATATTTATTGCAACATAGGAAATTGAGTTCATATGTGAAGATAAACTTGAGATTAATGATTTAGTCAGTGTTTGGCTTAGCAAAATAAGTGCATTTTATTGTATTTAAAGAAGGAGGCTATCAAAACATGAGTTGCTACCTATATGGAAATTATAAATATGCAAAAAGTTTGATATTGTAATATTTATAAAAGTAAATAATTGTTATTTTTTACATAATTATGTGCAAAATATAATAACAAACATGGGACATGTTGGGCTAATTTATCTATAGAAAATATTAATTTTAAGCAAAAAATTATGGTAGAATAATAAGTAGTTTCAAAACCATATAAAGGTTCTTTTATCCATTGCTTCATGAGTTCAAAAGAAGTAGAAGACAAATTTTAGTAGGTTTCTTATTTGTTATTGACAAAAACAACTAAAGCAAACAAAAGTTACAACATGATTAAATAATTCTTATTTTTAATATAATTATGCAAAAAAAATTAAAAACATGAGACATCTTAGGCTAATTTATTTATAAAAATTACTAAAGTTTTAAGAAAAAGAATTACAATAGAATAATAAGTAATTTCAAAGGAAAAAATAAAGAAATCGCATGCATTTCTTTTCTCCTTTGCTTCTTAAGTTGCAAGGGAGTAGAAGGCAAGTTTTTTCTTAGTTTTGTGTATGCTATTGACAAAGACAATGACTAAAAAATGTTACAACATGGTCATATTTATATTGTACAAAAGTTATTTTCACATGTGACAACAACAACCTCATTAAGTTATTTATATATAAAAACAAAAGATGTCATTCATTGAATCTTTTACATATTAGACAACAAGAAAAACTATTTAATTTTTTACATTTAAAAATGAAAGTATTATCGCTATTCAATCTTTTACATGTTAGTAGGGTTTATTACATGCTGATAATCATTATATACATCATCCACAAAGTCTTAAGGAAAGCCCTGATCTTCGTCCAATGATGATATAATAGGTTTATGGGTATTATCAATTTTTTAAAGAATGAGGAAGTGTTATGTATGTTGACAGTGTTTATAGGAGCTAACTTGTTTACGGAGATTTTGGGGTTTTTAGGATAATGCTTTAGAGGTTTGATAATTTGTGATGTTTTTTTGTTTGTAACCTCTTTAAGATTTATGGTATTTTATTAGTTTAGGACTTAGTTATCTTTATACTTTGGTAATGTTATGTTTCTATTGTTCAACTGTGATGCACTTTTACGTCTAGGACTAGTGCAATAAATTGAACAAGTACTATTTAGTTTAGTGGTTTGATAGTAATTTTGCATGTCTTTCTTGAAAGATTCTGAATGCATAATATTATATGTGTATATAGCTACAAAGTTAACATATGGTTTAGGTGAATCACCTGTTTTGAATTCAAATGAAATGGAGGTGTTGTGGCTAGATTAGAATTCTGACCACGAACAGGAGACAATAGTTTTTGAATTTAATCTTAAGAAATACTCATCATAGTCATATTAAGACCATTACCACCATCTTGAAAAGACATGTAGTAACTGTGAAATGTAAATAACCATATTTGCATATAGATGTTAAATTTTTTATGTTTGTATGTTTATTTATGTATGAGTTTTATACTAAAATTATAAAGTAATGAAATCCATGTAATATGATTTTGATGATAATATTAGCAATATATCGTATGTTGATGTATCACATTTAAAAATATATTATTGTAAGGAATAAAAAAAAAATTTGAATAAAAGTTATCAAGAAAATAATTTGCATGATTGATGATGAATTTGTTAAAGAAAATAATATTGGAGAAATCATTTCAATTAATGCTGATAGAGAGGAGTTTTTGAATGAAGCAAACAATAATGATGCCATAATTAAAGAACCATATGTTGGGATGATATTTGATAATGTAGAAGCAATCTTTGAATTATACTAAAAATATGTTAAAACGTAAGGTTTTAGTGTGATAAAAGAGTATAAAGGAAAGGATAACAATGAAGTACATAAGTATCAATAATTTGCTTATCATTGTTCTAGTAAACCAACTCAACGTGGTAAAAATAATCTAAAATCACAATGTTCTTATAGGACCATTTCCAAGGGAAGGATATGCACATCATTGCAAAACGATGGATAGTGGTAGGTAAATATTGTGCTGAATTATTATAATCATAATATGACACTAGAAAAGTCAATATTTTTACTGCAACATAGGCAATTGAGTTCATATGTAAATATAAAATTATAGTTTAATAATTTAGTCAGTATTTGCTTTAGCAAATAAGTGTGTTCTATTGTCATTGAAGATGGAGGTTATGAGGATATGAGTTGCTACCCAAATGAAAAATTACAAATAGTCAAAAAGCTTGATATTATAATATTTATGAAAGTAAATAATTTTTATTTTTATATGATTATGCATAAAATATAATAATAGACATGTGACATGTTGGGCTAATTCATTTATAGAAAATCTTAATTTTAAGCAAAAAAAAAAATTATGGTAGAATAATGAGTAATTTCAAAACCATATAAAGTTCTTTTATTCATTGCTTCATGAGTTGAAAAAGAAGTAAAAGACAAATTTTTAGTAGATTTTTTATTTGTTATTGACAAAAACAACTAAGACAAACAATAGTTACAACATGGTTAAATAATTCTTATTTTTTAACATGATTATGCATAAAGAATAATAAACATGAGACATATTAGGCTAATTTATTTATAAAAATTACTAAAGTTTTAAGCAAAAGAATTATGGTAGAATAACGACTAATTTTAAAAGAAAAATAAACAAATAATGTGAATTTTTTTCTGCTTTGCTTCTTAAGTTAAAAGGGAGTAGAAAACAAGTTTTTTTCTTGGTTTTGTGTATGTTATTGACAAAGACAAATAGGACACATAAAAACAACATGGTCATATTAATATTGTAGAAAAGTTATTTTCACATGTGACAATAACAACCTTATTCAATTATTTACATATAAAAACAAAAGATGTCATTTATTTAATCTTTTACAAGTAAGACAATAAGAAAAATTATTCAATCTTTTACATTTAAAAATAAAAGTATTGTCACTATTCAATCTTTTGCATGTTAGTAAGGTTTATTGCATGTTGACAATCTTGATATGCTTCATCCACAAAGTCCTAAGGAAAGCTCCGATCTTCGCCCAATGACAATGGGATAGATTCATGGGTATTATCAATTTCTTAAAGAATGGGGAGGTGTTACGTATAATGACAGTGTTTATAAAAGGTAACTTATTTGTGAAGATTTTGGGACTTTGGGATAAAACCTTAGAGGTCCGATAATTTGTGATGATTTTTTGTTTGTAACCTCTTTAAGAATTATATAACATTTTGTCAGTTTAGGATTTAGGTATCTTTATACTTTAGTAATATTATTTTTTTACTATTCAATTATGATGCACTTTTAAGTCTAGGACTAGTGCATAAAATTGAATAAGTACTATTTAGTTTAGTGGTTTATATTAATTTTGTACGTTTTCCTTGAAAGATTCTAAATGTGTAATATTGTATGTGTATGTACCTGCAAAGTTAACATATGGTTTAAGTGAATCACCTATTTTGGATTCAAATGAAGCAAAGGTGTTGTGGCTAGGTTGGTATTCTTATCACTAATAAGAGACAATAGTTTTTGAATTTGATCTTCAGAAAGACTCATTAGAGGCACATTAAGACCATTACAACCATCTTGAATAGACATGTAGTAACCACAAAATATAAATAACCATATTTACATATAGATGTTAAATATTTTTATGTTTGTATGTTTGTTTATGTATGAGTTTTATACTAAAATTACAAAGTGGTCAAATTAAATAAATTATAAAGTGGAAAAATTAAATAAAACAAAAATATTACCATGTAATATGATTTTGATGATAATATTAGCAATAAATCATATATTGATGTATCACAGTTAAAAAATATATCATTGAAGGGAATAAGAAATATTAGTTTTTTTGTTTTTGAATAAAAGTTATCAAGAAAATAATTTGCAAAATTGATGATGAATTTGTTGAGGAAAATTCTAGTGGAGAAATCATTATAATTGATGATGCTAGAGAGGAGTTTTTGGATGAAGCGAACAATAATGAAGCCACAATTAAAGAATCATATCTTAGGATTATGTTTGATGATGTAGAAGCAATCTTTGAATTATACAAAAAAAATGCTAAATCAAAAGTTTTTAGTGTGATAAAAGAGTGTAAAGGAAAGTATGACAATGGAGTATATAAATATCAACAGTTTGCTTGCTATCGTTCTAGCAAACTAACTTAACATGGTATTAATACTCTAAAACCACAACCTTCTCATAGGACCAGTTGCAAGGCCAAGATATGTACATTATTGCAAAACGATGGATGGTGGCGATTAAATATTGTGATGAATGATCATAATCATGATATGACACTAAGAAGGTCAAGATGTTTTCTACAACTTAGGCAATAGAATTCATTTGTGAAGATAAAAATTGAGATTAATTATTTAGTCGGTCTTTTTCTTAGTAATTGAGTATTTTCTATTGTCTTTGAAGATAGAGGTTATAAGAACAAGAATTGCAACCTATATGAAAAAAAAAAGTTTGATATTGTAATATTTATAAAAGTAAATAATTGTTATTTTTTACATGATTATGTATAAAATACGATAATAGACATAAGATGTGTTGGATTAAATTTTTTATAGAAAATATTAATTTTAAGCAAAAGAAATATGGTAGAATAATGAGTAATTTCAAAACCATATAAAATTCTTCTATCCATTACTTCATGAATTGAAAAAAAAAAGTAGAAGACATATTTTGTAGATTTCTTATTTGCTATTGATAAAAACAACTAAGACAAAAAAAAGTTACAATATGGTTAAATAATTCTTATTTTTTAACATGATTATGCATTAAAAAAAATAAACACGAGACATGTTAGGCTAATTTATTTATAAAAATTTCTAAAGTTTTAAGTAAAAGAATCATGGTAGAATAATGAGTAATTTCAAAGGAAAAATAAACAAATCATGTGCATTTCTTTTCTCCTTTGCTTTTTGAGTTAAAAGGGAGTAGAAGACAAGTTTTTTTCTTAATTTTGTATATGCTATTGACAAAGGCAAAAAGGACATACAAAATTTACAACATGGTCACATTTATATTGTAGAAAAGTTATTTTCACATGTGACAACCTCATTCAATTATTTACATGTAAAAATAAAAGATATCATTTATTCAATCTTTTATATGTTAGACAACAAGAGAAATTATTCAATCTTTTATATTTAAAAACAAAAGTATTGTCATTGTTCAATCTTTCGCATGTTAGATAACAAGAATTATCACCATTCGATTTTTTACATATAATATTCTTTGCTCTTAAATTGTTGAAATGACAAAACAAAATAACAAAATTAATATTTTCTTGTTAAAGTTATCTTTATATATTTTATATCTCTATCCATTGCATCCTACATTTTCTTAGTACGTATTCCTTATAAAGTATAGGAAAAAGTTACTCTAACATGTGACTTTGTCATTCACTCAATTATTTATATGTATTCTCTACTCATTACATATGCTTAATTAAGTTTCAAAGATTTAAGACCTCATTTTTCAATTTTTCATGTTTACTAATCACCTTTTTTAAAAAATTACATTTGCATTTTTTTGCAAATTAATTTGGTGATTGAATATTGATATGCAAATGAATTCTTTTATGAAATCACATTCTTGATCATTTATGATACTTGAACCAATTGAAAATGATTTGTTGACAATGCAAGATGTTCATCAATCAAATGCAATATGGCTTGATGAGGTTAGTCATTTTTATTCTTACAAAACTAGTCTTTGTATAATACATATAATGTAATTCATAATAAAGTGAAGTTATTCTTTTAATTTGTAGGAAAAAGACAACATCTTATTATGTAAAAAAGTTACAAATAAATGAAAAGTGCTTACAATTAATGGAAGAGTATATAAGTTTTTGGAAATCCTTGAAATTGCTTAATTTTACAAGGGTGAAATTTATACATGTTGACCATCATCTAATTAAAAAATTAGTTGAGAGGTGACATCTTGAATTACATACATTTCACCTAACATATGGTGAGGGGCAATCACTCTTCAAGAAGTTGCATTGTTAAGAGGTTTATCTATTAATATTCTTCCTATAACTAACCATCTTATGTACGATGAGTATGTTCTATATGAAAAATTACTTGGAGTTAGGTCTCCAAAAAATATAATTAATTATATTCAAAATTGAGATTAAGTTAACTTTAAGAAGCTTTTAAAATTTTTCTAGAAGATGCTAAAGAAGATACCATTATATATCATGCATAAGCAATGACATTACATATAATTAAAGGAATCATTTTGCTAGACAAGTCATCATCAATGGTCCATCTAATGTTGTTTTCATTACTATAAGATTTCTCAAAGGTTGGCCTTTATAGTTAGGGAGGGGCATGTCTTGCATGGTTATATAAGGAGTTATATCATGCAATAAACCCTACTACAAAATATGCAAGAGTCACTTTCATAATGCAACTATGGGCTTGTGAGAGAATTCACTTACTAGCTCCATAAATTCATAATCCACTGTCGTTAACAAATTATGTTCTTTATAGATCATGGTATTATAGTTTTGCATCTTTTCTACTATTGTAACAATATTATTCATCATATAAATCATATACTAATGTCAAAATATCTTCATTTCAAAGTAGACAAGCCCTTTAAAACTACTATAATTTCAATGAACGTAGTTAAGTTCTATTGTCTCATAATTAACACCCAATATTATGATGAGATTATATCTTAAACATATCTTCATTTTCTTACTAATAATATAATCATGAAAATAAAATTTAAAAAATGAAATATATTTTTTTATTAATTGTTGAATATTGTGTGGTAATCATATTTAGAAGTTGAAAATCACTTGAAATTTAAATTAGTATAAGTAAATTTGTTTAAAAATAAGTTATTCTCTTAATATGTTTTTACATTATTAAACAGAATCAACTTGGTTGTTGCCTTAGGCACCTTGGTTTGGACTAGCCAATCCTGCTTCTCGTATTTCAAGATGAGAAATTGTATAATTTTGATCTTCGTGGATAAGGTGACACTAATTGGGAAGATTGAATTTCACTATTCATCAAGGCATGGAATGAACATCATTCTTGAATTGTTAACTATAGACAATTAATAGGTTCATTGGGTCAATGGTCTGAATATATATAATGATTACACGAAGATGGATAACACCACTAGGAGCTATGCATATGGCATCGACAAAGCTATATACATATTTCCAATTCCATTATATTAAGAATTATTTACTCCTAATTTTTTTAATTTTTTAGGTTGATGTTTTCCATTATATTCATCTTAACTCATATGCATTCTTTGGCTTTGACTATTTTAAGTGTTATGACAAAAGAACATCATTTGACATCATAACATATTTTGCAATGAGCACCTCAACTAATGGAATTTCCACGTGTGGAGAAAAGGACGATTAATGAGTAAATGACAATATCGTTCAATGGCATCACAACAAGAATGAGTTTACGACATACCAACAAATGAAGTAAATTTTGTGCCACCACCTCCACCTTTCAACACAATTGAATTTGATTAATTTGGATTTCATAATACTCCAAGCAACATCATTTTTACATAAAATTAAGGAATTACATCTTACTCACTATCTATAAATGTTACCTTATTGGCGAAAATTGATAAAAGGTGTGTGCTTCACCTCAACACACCATTCCAAATATTTTTCAAGTTTTTTAATGAACTTCATTTTTTCATGGTGATGGCTTAACCATGGACCAATAAACAACACCACCAATCTTTGATGATTTCTTTCAAAACATAATTAGTAGTTCGTATCTATTCGGTCTAAGTGGTAACACTAATTTTTTTATGCTACAAACTATGAGCCCCAATTATATGAAATTAATGAGACACAAAAATGTGAAGGATCTAAAAATTTCCAAAATGAAAAGTAAAGCCTAAAAAATGTAGACTACGAGGTCATTTATGTTAGTAACTGCCATTCATGAATTATGTTAGTAATTTCTATTCATGTTACTTATTTTCAAAGTTCTTAATAGTATGTTAGTTGGAATGTTATTTAATCTTTTTTCGTTGAAGTATTAAGCTTATTTAATAATAATATTTGTTCAAATATATATGATAGCTATCAATTATTATGTATATATGATGGCATATATGATACTTATTTAATTTTTTTTAGTTAATTATAATCATAATAACTTTAAATGTCATTTATCAATTTATATAACAAATCATGCAATATTAATCTATATACAAAATATATAATTGACAAAATCCATTTTTAAGCCCCTGAACTATAGCAATTTTTTTATTGAGCCCCTATCATTTTATTGCATTACATTGAGCCCCTATGGTATTATTAGTGCCTACATTGAGCCCCAATTTGACAAATCCATAGATTTTTTATGAAATTTTTAAGGGCTCAATGTATTACATAAGTAATAGTATATGGGCTCAATGTATAGATAAATAATAGTATAAGGGCTCAATGTATATATAAATAATAGCATAAGGGCTCAATGCAATGCAATAAAATAATAGGACTCAATAGAAAAAACTGTTATAGTTCAAGGGCTTAAAAATGGTTTTTGCCTATATAATTTAACTACTAAAAGTACAAGCATACATTCACTGTTTAAAAAAATTCAAATATTCTTTCATAATGTTTAACATTACAATAATATTTGAAATTAGGGTCCCCTCTATCCAACTCAAAAATGTCTTTTTCTAAAGACCTCTGCGTTTTCTTTATCTTATTTATTGTGCTTGGGTATTTTTGGCCATTTTTGAGATAAGACCACTCAAACAACTTAATATTTTCTAATATGATTAGTAGATCTTTATGATTTAAGATAAGATCTCAAAAATTTATGAATAATATTTTGGTCTCTTAGGTTTTATTAGTTGTTATGTGGGTTTAATCCCATCTTCAGTAAGATCTGCTCTTATATGGGTTATTCTCCATTATTTCACGAGATTAGAGTGAATCATCTTCAATAGTAGCAGTCAAGCAGGAAGAGGGTAAGGCAAAACATTATTAGGAGGAAGGAGCATCACAACCCCTTCCTTAGAGAGACAGATGAAGAACTTAAAACTCATAGTAATTATGAGAAGAACTAATCTAAGGTATGTCTCTACAGTTATTGGTAATGATGAAAAAGATAACCATGAAGTTTTTTATCCTTAAGCATTTCTTGAACCTTGGTTTTGTGGTTATTTGTCTATGTAATTCAAGCCGATGGCTTGTTTCATGATGTCCCTTTTCTAGGGGTGTTGGCATATTTACAGTTAGTTTCGTTGTTTATAATGGTTACTGATGAGAGTAATCCCTGCTAGTCTTGCTTGCTATTTAGCGATGACTCTATTTTGTGCTCTTTGTATTCTTTAGCCTAGCTAGAGCTTCTTTCTCAAAAAAAATTACAATAAATTTATAATTTTAAGTAAAATTAATACAACATTAAATATAATACATTGTAATTTCCATTTTGTTCCAAAATTTCCTATTTTCATTTGCACATTCCAAAATTATATCCACATTCTTTTCAATTTTCATCAATTGTTGCTCAACTTCTTTTATATCTTGGTCATCCTCAATATTCTCAAATATACTAGGATTATTCTTCTCAATTATTCTCATATGAATCAAATTTTTCAACTCAAAGTTATCATACTCGCTATAAGCCTTCATTTTTTCACCCTCTAATGGCACACCAGCTCTCAAAATAATCAACATTATTAACCTCACATAGGTAATGCCTTATTTTTCTCATCAACTACTTTAACAATCTCTCGCAAGAATAATGCTAGGAAATCAATTATTTCTCTTTTAATTGCATATTATAACAACTTCAAATCATGATCATTGATATGATTATGTAATATCTTGTATTTTAAAATATTTTAATATTTCATTGGGATATGCAGTGTTAATAATTTTTGTATATTGCTCTCGGGGACCGCCAGATCCATATATTTGGATTAAGTGAATGACTACGACTTGGTGCCTCGGTTGATGCCCTTGCTCTCGGGGACCGGTAGTCTAGTTGGAATAAGTGGGCCCAGTTGGCCATTTAGACTTGGGACTAGGGTTCTACCGAGATTTTTCAAAACTATAATCATGTAATAAAATACGAGCGCATGCATTTTTACATAAACACACGCACAGATCGTTCTACTGACTTACAGGATGAATGTGAAGGCTGACGACCACGCGTCTGCCTCAGCCTCACGGCTTCTGCTCCGAAATGATCTAAAGGAAAACAATAATCGACCTTTAAAATATGACTATGGACACCGAAACCAAAAATCAACAAAGCAATGAAATTCCAAACTGACTCGACAGACAGGTTTTTAACCTAATTAACGATAGACATTTTTCTACGGATATCACGTTTTACGAGAAAATCTACCGAATTTTGGCAGAGTCTCCTCTGTAAAATGGACATCTCTCTACCAAAGGTAGAGCCAGACCTGCATAGAAAATGCACTTCTAATTTCCAAAACCATCCACACTCGAGTCGGGCTCCCAAAATACAATTTGCCCCGACCGAGATCACAACTCAAATAAAATATCACAATTTAATAATATGTGTTTCTTAAATACATATCACATTCATACATATTAGAATAGATAAGATTATACAAAATCTCCATTATTCAAAATTGAGCAAATTAAATTTGTGTTATATGTATATATATATATATATTAGGAATTTGATATTCAAAATTTACATTAATTAGGAAATCATGTCAATTAATCTATAAAAATTATCTAAACCCTTTAATTATTAATAAAACTAATTAAAATATATATTTATCATATTTAGTGTAAAATTACATTTTTACCCCCCTAAAATACATAATTTACATAATGAGCTTTTACTACTGAAAATAATTCCTAAAAATTATTTAATCATGTCAAAAATTCATTTTCTCAAAATACATTTTCTTAATGTAATTAAAACATTTAATTAACCAACAATTTCCTCCCAAAAATATTATTTACCCCAAAAATCAAATTTGGCATAAACTTAACTATAGTTATAAAAATAGTATAAAAATCTCAAAAATTATGATTTGAGTTCTAAAATTCATATTACTCACTAATAACCTCATTTATCAAATTTCATAACCTATTTAACCCAAAGTTTTCAAAATTAGCCTAATTACTAAATTTTGACATAAAGTATAAAAATTCCTAGAAAATTTGTATAATCTTCTTAAAATTATCTACTCTACCCTAAACTTAATTCCAACACTTAATATCACCAAAATGTCAATTAACATTATTATTTTCTATTTTATATGATTAATTCCCGAAAATTCCAAAATTCATTAAAAATCAAAATAATTACCTAAAATCTCAATAAATTTTATTTGCTCAAAAATAATCAATAATAATCTCCCTAATTGCTAATTATAGCTAAATAACTATCTAAATAACCAAATGAACATTAACTAAATTTCTGTAAATTCAATTTAACTACCACAAATCCAAGAAAATTTAAATCAACTCAAATACATGCTAACCAACACTAATCATCCTAGAATTGTCAAGATCAAGCAGAAAATTGAAGGGAGAAAAGAAAGAAAACAGGTGAGCATCTCTCACCATCAAGCAGCGGAAACAGAGCAGGGGAAGGACTTGCTGCCGTCGGTGAAGATGGGGAAGATGAGGCTGCTCACATGGAGGCGAAGGGCTGGTGGACACTTCCAGGAGATGGCACCACCGAGCGACGAAGCTGTGCAGACGAGACGCAAGGCTGCTGCTGCGCGAGGAAAGGAAGAAGCTGCTGTGCGAGGTAGAGGGGAGCAGCTGCCAGGCGAGAAGAGAAGAAGAAGAAGAAGAAACAGAACCAGCAGCAGCTGAGAGGGCTGGTGAGGATGGGGGCGGACAGAAATCAGGGAGTTGGTGTGTGTTTTGATGTGTTGATGAGTGTATGTATATATATATATATATATATATATATATATATATATATATATATATATATATATATATATATATATATATATAAATCTACTTTATACTATAGCTTATAAAGATATATATGTATGACATATAGATGTACACATACATATATATATTTACATATGTATAGACATATACATGCATATATATATATATATTATACAACCTACCAATATGCATACATGTATGTATATTTATCTATAGGTACACATGCATAGCCTTAAAATTTAATATCATTTTAAATAGCAATAATAATAATAATGATAATAATAGACAATGAAATTCTAGAAAATAAACAAATAATACTCACATAAATTAATAACCCTAAAAATTAATATTAACATAAATGTAATATAATATAATGTAAAAGTACTTATTAGTAACACTATTTAAAATCCCTTTATTTAAATAAATATATAGGGTATTACAGCCAGTCTATTGTCCAAATGGAATAAGTGAATATATTTGGAATAAGTGAGCCTGTATGGCTAGAGTGTTGTCTAACACTGCTTTGAGGTTACGATATTCTAGGGTTCTATTTGATCCTTCATAACCAGTGGTTTTCAGACAAAATATATAAAATGATTTTATTGCATCTGTATGTAATTGCTTGTATATATACATATTATAAATATACTTTTGATTGTGTGCATTGGCATTTAGTATGCATGTATATATATTATAGTAATTCACTTAGTGAGGTCTGACTCCCCTCTGTTGACCATTTTTCAGGAGTCTTCTTTGTCAGGCCTCAGTAGCAGGCCTGTACGCCGGATTTCTTCTGCCCCGGCTTCTTTATATAAACTGCTCACTTGAGTTTTATTTTTATAATTTAGACACTGCATTAGTTGTAGATAAATTATGGGTTTTATGTATTATATTTGTGTGAGTTATGTATTTTGAGAATTTGAACTGGAACTTGTATTAAAGGATTTATTTATATATGAGATATGGATTTGTATTTTGACAATAATGACTTTATTTCCACTGCATTAAGTGTGGTTATTATTATTACTGTATGTTTTATTTTATTTTTAGGCTTGCTACGGGTTCCGGATTCGAAAGAATTCTCGTTCCCTAGCGCCGGTCATGGCCCCTGTTTTGGGTCGTGACAAAGTTGGTATCAGAGCAGAGTTATGTGTCAGAGCTTAGTTGTGTGAGTCGTGGCCCTAGTTGTCAGAGTTGTGTTTTCTATTAAACTACTGCAGTGAATTAGGCTCGAGTATGTCTTGATGAGTATTCCTTGCTTTAGTTTTCTGCATTATTCTTCCGTTGTCTATTTTGTCTGAATCATTCTGTTGTCTTTTCAGAATGACGAGGTGAGCGCATGTCGCTCCACCGGTCGTTGAGGTCAAGGATGATGAGTCTTTTCAAGATGAGGTTTTACCTCCTGAGCAGCCAGTTAGACGTAGAGGTCGTGGCAGAGGTAGACCTCGAGGAGCGGCAGGTCGCCATAGGCAGAGAGAGTTATAGGACGAGGAGCCTGTAGAGTCTGAGTTTGATGTTCCTGTGGCTCCAATTGTTCAGCCTGCCTATCAGCAGGGTATGTCTGACCTTGAGGCAGCTTTGTTCTATGCCAGAGTTGGCAGGATTGCTTTTGATGGGACTTCTGATCCGTTAGATTTTCTGCATGCGATCGAGACTCAGACTCGGACTGCTCATACCGAGTACCAGCGGATCATGATCGTTGAGTTGTCTGTTGAGGGACCAGCCTTAGACTGGTTTATTCAGATGATCCAGCCTTATATGATGACGATGACCTGGGCTCAGTTTCGAGAGCAATTTATGAGGAGATTCTATCCAGAGCCTCTTTGTATGAGCTATCATCTCCGGTTGACCAGCATTTGTCATGGAGATCGATCTGTAGAGTACACCTGAGAGTTTCTTCGACTGGGTAGATATGCAGAGGATCTGATCCAAGACCAGTATTTCGTAGTCACTACATACGTCACCAGATTGGGTTCAGCATTTGCTGGTACGCCTACAGCAGGCCTTACTCTAGAGTCTATGATTGAGTTGGCCAAGGAGATTGAGCTGAGACTAGTTAAGCAGGGAGCGATGCCTGATTACTACCAGCTGGGAGTTCAGTCGAGTGGATTACAGGCTACTCCGTATTCTAGTTTTCATATTGGTTCGAGTAGTCAGCAGCAAGGTCCGACTCAACAGAGTCAGAGACAGCAGCAACGAGTGCATTAGAGCAGCAGATATGGCCGTGGAGGTTAGCGTAGACCATTCAGATTTGGGTCAGGTGCTTCGAGCAGCAGTAGTGGTCATAGTTCCATATCAGCTACTAGTGTATGCCAAACCTGTGGTAGAGTCCATCAGGGACCATGTTACCTGACACCACTGACATGCTTCAGATGCGGGCAGACAGGACATTTTGCCAGATCGTGTCCTTACTCCGGATATCAGCAGCTGCAGATTCTGCGATTTCCATAGCAGTCGATTGCTAGTGCTGCACCCGTGCCATTTCAGTTACCTCCAGCCCAGCATCAGAGTTCGACGCAGCTTGTTCCACAACAGGGTCGTGGTAGAGGTATTAGAGGAGGTGCCAGAGGTGTTGGCCAGGCTTCTACCAGTCAGCAGGGAGGTTGAGGTCAGGCCAAAGTCTTCCATCTCACTCAGCAGGATGCTCAGGCATCTAATACAGTCGTGGCAGGTATTGTTTCTATTTATTACCTGGATGCATGGGTTTTATTTGATCCGGGTGCTACGCATTCGTTTGTTTCTCCCATTTTTACTTTCAAGTCTTATTGGCTAGCTTCGAGGATGGCTTTTCCTTTATCTGTTGCCACTCCTCTAAGCAATTCCTTGGACACCGATATTGTTCTTTCTAGTTGTCCAGTTCTCGTGGGAGGTAGAGAATTATCTGCTGATTTGATTCTGTTGGATGTGATGGAGTTTGATGTTATTCTGGGAATGGACTGGTTATCTCAGCACTATATCGTGGTAGATTGTAGGAATAAAGAGGTGACTTTCAGAATTCCTAGTGAAGAAGATTTTAAGTTTGTGGGTGATAGGAGTTCAGCACCTCAGAATCTCATTTTTGCTATTACGGCTAGGAAGTTATTGAGGAAAGGATGTCAAGGATATTTGGCATTGGTCAGGGATACTTTAGTGGAGAAGTTGTCACTCACAGATGTTTCTGTTGCTTGTGAGTTTCCTGATGTTTTTCCTGAGGAGTTACCAGGTTTACCACCTCACAAGGAGATTGAATTCTGTATAGATGTGGTTCCAGGTACTACTCCTATATCTATGCCACCCTACAGAATGGCTCCTACAGAGTTGAAAGAGCAGTTGCAAGAGTTGTTGGATAAGGGTTTCATTAGACCCAGTGTTTCTCCTTGGGGTGCACCAGTCCTATTTGTGAAGAAGAAGGATGGTACCCTAAGACTGTGCATTGACTACAGAGAGCTGAACAAGGTGACAGTGAAGAATAAGTATACAGGGTGCACAGTTCTTTTCTAAGATTGACTTGAGGTCAGGTTATCATTAGCTGTGGATTAGTGAAGCCGATGTTCCTAAGATGGCATTCCACACTCGATATGGCCATTATGAGTTTCTGGTGATGTCTTTTGGTTTGACTAATGCACCAGCAGCTTTTATGGACACGATGAACAGGGTATTCAGACCATATGTGGATCAGTTTGTGGTAGTCTTCATCGATGATATATTGGTATATTCGAGGAGTATGGAGGAGCATATATATCACTTGAGGATTATACTGCAGACACTGAGAGATCATCAGCTTTATGCTAAATTCTCAAAGTGTGATTTCTGGATGGAGAGTGTTTCTTTCCTTGGACATGTAGTATCTAAAGAAGGTATCCAGATTGATCCACAGAAGATTGAAGCAGTGTCTGAGTGGCCTAGACCGACTTCTGTTACTGAGATTTGGAGTTTTCTGGGTTTAGCGGGGTATTATAGGCGGTTTGTGCAGGATTTTTCCAGAATTGCAGCCCCTATGACTCGCTTGACTCAGAAGAATGTTAGATTCGAGTGGTTAGAAGCTTGTGAGAATAGCTTCTGATTGTTAAAGGAGAAATTGACCACAGCACCAGTATTAGCTTTGCCTAATAGTGTGGACAAGTTCACAGTTTATTATGATGCCTCTAGAGTTAGCCTTGGTTGTGTGTTGATGCAAAATGGTAGGGTGATAGCCTATGCTTCACGGCAATTGAAGAAGCATGAGCAAAACTATCCTACACATGACCTTGAAATGGCTGCAGTGATCTTTGCTTTGAAGATTTGGAGACATTATCTGTACGAGGTGACCTGTGAGATATTTACTGATCACAAGAGCCTCAAGTACATTTTTCAGCAGAGAGATCTGAATCTGAGGCAGAGGAGGTGGTTGGAATTATTAAAAGATTATGACTGTGAGATATTATATCATCCGGGCAAGGCTAATGTGGTAGCAGATGCCTTGAGTAGAAAGTCCTCAGGCAGTCTTGCTCACATCAATGTTGAGAGGAGACCATTGATCCAGGAATTACATTTGTTGGTGGATCAAGGTTTGATGATGAAGATCAGTAGGTCAGGTGGACTGCTAGCTCAGTTTAAGGTGCGATCTGTACTGAGGGATAGGATTAAAGCAATTCAGAGCCGAGATCCTATTCTAGAAGAGCTTGCAGAGAATGTTAGAGCAGGGAAGTTCACTAATTTCACACTCGATGATGATGGTGTGTTGTGGATTAGTGGTAGATTGTGTGTTCCTGATGTGGATGATTTGAGAGAAGAGATCCTAGAGGAAGCACATTCTACAGCCTATAACATACATCCAGGTGTCACTAAGATGTACCACAGTATCAGAGATCTATACTGGTGGGATGGATTGAAGAAGGATGTTGCTGATTATGTTGTTAAGTGCCTGACGTGTCAGCAAGTGAAAGTTGAACATCAAAAGCCTTCTGGGAAGCTTCAGCCTCTTCCTATTCCCGAGTGGAAGTGGGAAAGGATAGCTATGGATTTTTTGGTGGGATTACCTCATTCTAAGGATGGATATGATTCCATCTGGGTGATTGTAGACAGATTGATGAAGTCCGCACATTTCTTGCCTTTGAAAGCCACCTATTCTGTAGCTAGATTGGCGAAGCTATATGTGAAGCATATTGTGTGCCTTCATGGAGTACCTATGTCCATTGTGTCAGACAGGGGTTCAGTGTTTACCTCTCATTTTTGGCAGAAGTTGCAGGAAGCGATGGGCACTAGGTTAGACTTCAGTACTGCTTTTCATCCTCAGACAGATGGTTAATCTGAGAGGATGATCCAGACACTGGAAGATATGTTAAGGATGTGTGTCCTGGATTTGGGAGGTAGCTGGGATGATCATTTGCCACTCGTAGAGTTTGCATATAATAACAGCTACCATAGCAGTATTGGTATGACACCGTATAAGGCTTTATATGGAAGGAAGTGTAGATCCCCTCTGAGTTAGGATGAGATTGGTGAAAGAGCTTTGACTGGACCTGAGATGATTCAGGATGCTGCAGAGAAAGTCGTCGTGATTAAACGTAGATTAGAGACCGTAGTTAGCAGGCAGAAGAGCTATGCGGATCCTAGGCGTAGAGATGTGGAGTTTCAGGTTGGAGATTTTGTTTTTCTGAAGGTATCTCCGATGAAGGGTGTTATGAGATTTGGCAAGAAGGGTAAGTTGGCACCGAGATATATCGGACCATTTGAGATTCTAGAGATAGTTGGCACTGTTGCATATCGGTTGTATTTGCCTCCGAGTATGTCACAGGTGCGTCCAGTATTTCATATCTCAATGCTGAGGAAGTATATCTTAGAGCCTTCACACGTGTTGCAGTCTGACGGTGTAGAAGTGAGTGAAGATCTGACGTTTGTGGAAGAACCTGTGGCGATCGTTGATTATCAAGTCCGACAGTTGCGTTCGAAGCAGATTCCGATGGTCAAGGTTCTGTGGCGTAGCAACAGAGTCGAGGAGCATACGTGGGAGACTGAAGCTGAGATGCGAGCTTCTTACCCGTATCTCTTTCCTTCCTGATCTTGTGATCATTTTCTTTCTGGAATTCGGGGACGAATTCTTGTAAGGGGGGAAGACTGTAATATCCCGTATTTTTAAACATTTTAATATTTCATCGGGATATGCAGTGTTAATAATTTTTGTATATATTTATGATATTTCATGAGTCGTTATTTAATAAAAAATTGATTTTTAATTATTTTATGTTATTTTAAGTACTTTACGTAAAATTTTTCCGAGACTTGCATTTTTGAAAAATTTGACACGTAAATTATTTATTATTAATTATTTTAAATAATTTTACGGATTTGCATGAACTCATATACTTTTGAAGTACTAAATAATGTATATATGTGTACTTATTTATTTAATTAGGGTTTAATTAATTACCGTAATATTTTATTATTATTAATTAGTTTTAATATTATTTAATTATTTTAGTGTATAAATTATTTAAAATATTAAATTATATGTGTGTGGTGTATAATTAATGTGTGTGATTTTATATTATTTTAATATATAGTGTAAAGTATATATATATACATATACATTAAATATTAAAACAAAAAAATAAAGTTTGATTTATTTACAACATTGTCATTCTTCCTTCTTCAACGTTCCCGATCGCTTTCATCACCGTTCCGATCGCTGCCATCCCATTTTCTTACCGTCGGTGTGCCTCCCGGCGTGCCACCTCCTTCCCCAGCCTTCCCCGCAGCCAGCAGCGCCCTATTCCGTCGAGTTTTGGCCGGAATAAGCTCGGGAAGCCGAATTCTTTCTCACCATCGTTCACGACGTTTTCGGCCACCATTTTTGACACCGCTAGTCTCTTTCTTCTCCTTGAGCTCAGGTGAGTGTGATTCCAAGCTTTGTTTCACTTAAAATGGTCTTGATTTGCTTAGCTTTCGATTTTGGTAATTCGGCCATTTTAGGGTTTTTGATTTTTTTGAACTTTGAATTGATTGATTCATGAAAAATTCCTTCACAAATGTTTTTCCTCTTAGCTTAATCTACATGTGTGAATTTTTGTAGAATTTTTAGAGATTAGTTTGATTTTTGGGTATTTTTGAATATTTTATTATTATTTTCTAATTTTCGAAATTTAATTAAATAATTTATGAAATTGTGTTTTATGATAATTTTAGGTGTTGAAATGAATTATAGAAATTTATTTGGAATTTTTATGAATTTCTATGTATTTATTTTGAATTTAATTAGTTTATGTAATTTTGAGAAAATAGGGTTAATTGTGTTTTTAATTGAAATTAATTAGTTAATTGAGTTTAATTATTGATATTATTGATAAATATGTTGAGAAAAATAATTTTATGCAATTATATTATTTTTGGTAAATTTTTGGAGTAATTTTAGTATATTTATATATATAAGGGCATTTTGGTAATTTTACCCTAAATTGACTAAAAATGTAATTAAATTGGTTTTAATAGCTATTTAAGGTATAAATATGATTTCTACAAATTATTGAGTGTTTTTAATTAATTAAAACTATTTTTCGTGTATTATTTTCAAATTATATATATAATATACGATTTTTCTAAATAAATGAGTTTTTATTGGTTTTTAATGCATTTTAAGGTTAATTATGTAATTTCTATTTATTAAATGTATTTCTGTGATACAAGGGCATTTTTGGTATTTCCATAATTATTCTGTGATTATGGACCCCGGTCGGTAGACTGTAGTTTGGAGTCCGACCGAGGGGTTGTGGATGTGTTTTTGTGTCTATTTTTTGAAGTGTATTTCTTTGCAAGGCCAGCTCTACTATTTGAGTAGAGAGATGTCCATTTTACAGGGGAGGTTCTGCTAAATTTTTGATAGAATTCTCGTAAAACGTGATATCCGGTCAAACCCTAATTGTGATTTGTGTCTAATATTCTAGATCGAGTCTATAGGATTTTCTGTTAGGTTTATTCTGATGTCTGTTATTTATTGTTTGTTTAGTTGCGCTGAGACCGAGGCCTAGTGGACCAGGCCCATCGGACCCATCTCGAGGAGCGCACTAAGTGTGAGTTACTATTCTATATATATATATGCTTTAGGGTGCATGACTTAGAAACCTATGTTTTATTTTGATTAAATATGCATAAATGGTTTAATTATTACTTAAGTTTATTTTTAGTTTATTTTTGGTTTATTTTCTATATATTTTAAACTATATGCATGTTTAATTAATAAATTATTCTTAAAATGTTTTTAGGTATATTCATGGTTTATTTCTAGTTTATTTTGTAAATAAATTGAATTTATTTGATGTGTATATACTTGGTTTACTTTTGGTATATTTCTAGTATATATATGGTTATTGTTGCTATTATATTTAAATCCATGCATCATTTACTTTTATGAATGTATGCTTTATATTTCAATGAAGGATATCAATAGAACGTGCTACCTAGTGGGCAGCACTAGGACCGAGTATGTACCGGTACGCTTATAGCATTTAGGCTATATTACTAACCTGTTTGAGGATATTGATTGGATATGATTATTTGATGTGTGATATATGATTTGGGAGTGTGATTGCTGGAGCTCGGTTGACCAAGTGTCTCGGGGCCAATCACACTGACAGTCAGACTGCTGGAGCTCGGTTGACTTAGTGTCTCGGGGCCAATCTACTGTCCAAATGGAATAAGTGAATATATTTGGAATAAGTGAGCCTGTATGGCTAGAGTGTTGTCTAACACTGCTTTGAGGTTGCGATATTCTAGGGTTCTATTTGATCCTTCATAACCAGTGATTTTCAGACAAAATATATAAAATGATTTTATTGCATCTGTATGTAATTGCTTGTATATATACATATTATAAATATACTTTTGATTATGTGCATTGGCATTTAGTATGCATGTATATATATTATAGTAATTCACTCAGTGAGGTCTGACTCCCCTCTGTTGACCATTTTTCAGGAGAGTCTTCTTCATCAGACCTCAGTAGCAGGTCTGTACGCCGGATTTCTTCCGCCCCGACTTCTTTATGTAAACTGCTCACTTGAGTTTTATTTTTATAATCTAGACACTGCAGTAGTTGTAGATAAATTATGGGTTTTATGTATTATATTTATGTGAGTTATGTATTTTGAGAATTTGAACTGGAACTTGTATTAAAGGATTTATTTATATATGAGATATAGATTTGTATTTTGACAATAATGACTTTATTTCCGCTGCATTAAGTGTAGTTATTATTATTACTGTATGTTTTATTTTATTTTTAGGCTTGCTACGGGTTCCGAATTCGAAAGAATTCTCGTTCCCTAACGCCGGTCATAACCTCTGTTTTGGGTCGTGACAGATTATTATTAATTTTTCTTGGCACAATTATATGAATGATCAAGTAGTTCAATATAATTGATCCCTTGGGATTTCATTCACATGTGAAGTTGTCAAAAATGTTAAAGACTCAACTATTAACACATCCATCAATGCTTGACGCTTATCATATAATGGAACACCTCTTATATAACTCAAGTTATTATAATTCACATCTTCATCAAAGCTCAACGAGTCTTTTCACAAATCTAAAGTCATAATAATTTTTTTCCCTTTCACATTAGATATTATTGTATAGGGATCATGCTAAAAATTCTCTATATCTTGATAAAATTCTCTTAACAAATTTATGTATAGAGGACCATCAAGTGATGCAAGTGTTGTCCATCCTATATATCATCAAAAATCTCTTCCACAAAATTAAATCACTTTTCCTTAAAAAAATCTCAATCCACAAATAGTCTACCAAGTACAAATAAATTTGCAACCCAATTTGTTTCTTTCTCTTAACTTTTGGAGTCATTTACTTTCTTTCCCTTTCCATTTGATGCCATTATCTACATAATTAATTTATTAAATATCAAAATTAATAAATTAATAATATTTTCACTCATTAAGCATAAAAAATGACAATTAAAGAACCCAATCAGTAACAAGTAAATCAATGATGTAAATTATGCAAATTCCATGATTTCATTATATATAAAAAAAATTACATTATTTAACAATGATCAAAATCAAAATAACACTTATAACAATAATTTAACACAATAGGCATCAAAAGCATTAATTATTTTTATTAAAAATTAAATTTGATTTATTGAAAATTGGTTAAGTATTAAATCATTTATTATTTTTATTAAGTTTGTTAATCAAAATATTTTTCTTTACCCATAAACTAAAAATAAAGATTAAAGAATACCAAAGTATACCCATAATCTACTAATCAAAATTTAACTATACCCATAAACTAATCAAAGCATAATCATTAACTAATAATTAAGATTAAACCATACACATTACTAATAAAGTAAAAAAAAAATTATCTATAAACTAAAAATTTCCTGATACAAGTTATATATTCAATTATTTTTTTCAATTTTTCTTTTTTGTTTTTGGGAGTTTAATTTTGTATATGATTTGTTTCTATTTTAAGTAAATTTTTATGATTAACAGTTCAAAATTTTCTCTTCAAAAGTAGAGCTTTTAAAGTCTTCTAAAAAATTGGCAGCTATAGTAAGTGGGAGCTTTCAAGGTCGTCAAAAAATAGAGATTGAAAGAACATAACAACTCAACAAGAGAAATAAAAACCAAACATAAACAAAAATCTCTCTATTTTTTCTACTTCTGTTGTCTCTTTTTTGTCCCTCAATAAATTAATTGCTACTTACTTATCAATATTATCATCTTATTATGTCGAGCCTTAACAATAATTGTTGAGATTGATGGATGTGCCATTTTGTTTCATTTTTAAAGATAGCATACTCATTGCAAAAGTGTATTTAATTTGTTGTTACTATAACAAGTGGCATAATTCATTTTCTAACCTATAAACCAATAAACAAAACTCATTAACCAAAAGCTAATGTCAAATCATACTTATCAATTTCTAACTCAAATTTAACCCTACCAATTAACCATAACAAAAATCAAGTATTTGAATACAAGAAAAGAAAATGAGAAAACATATAAGCTAATGATCAGAGGGACAAGGACTTGGTCAGTGATGATCAGATGGATAAAGACGGCGGTGATGATCAGATGGATAATGACCAATGACAGTGATGATCAGATGGACAAGGATGAATGGTAGTGATGATCAGGTGACAACTATAAATAACGATAATGAAGAAGGGCAATGATGGAGAAGAGTGAAGATGGAGAAGGGCATTTATGAGAGTATGGTGGCCAAGAGAAGATGAACAAGATGAAGAGAATGGGAAGGAGCTAGAATTAGGGTAAAGTTCAATATTTTTCCTTCAATCAAAAAATATACTTACTAGTGGTAAAAGTAAAAAAAAGCAATTCTTATTATGTGAATTGGGGTTAGTTTAAAATAAAAATTTCAAAAATTATATATATAATTAAATAAAAAAAGCCACATGGGATTATATATAATTAATTAATTAATTGAAAAAGCCACATAGAAATAACATAATTGCTTAGTTGGCCAACTATATCACTATTCACGTACTTGGCCAACCAGACCTAACATTAACTCAACTCATTATATCATGTATGTTGTTTCTACTTTTTTTTTTTAATAATTATAATTTATTATGATCACTTTAGTTTAAAAAAATTATTTAAATTTTAAATTTTATTAAAATTCAGATGCTTTTATTTTTTATAAAATTATATAGTGAGCTTCTAAGTTAAACACTTGTACTTGATACTAATAAACTACAAAGTATAAAAGGGTTATAGCATGCAATATTTTTAAAATATATTTTCAAATATTTTTAAAAAATATTTTTAATATATTTTGGCACGCCAAAATTAAATAACAATATAAAAATTCTATAAAAATAAATTTAATATATTAAAATTTTAAGTCTGGCAAGAAAATTGTAACTATTTAAATCAATGTAAGTTATATATAGAGTCTAGACAATTTAATTTTATATACATTAGTAAACAACTACGTGTTTTGCAAGTGAATAAACAATTTTTTAAGTTCATGATAATAAATAAAATATTAAATATATATTTTGATATTGTTAATTTGTCCTTATTATTATTTAACTTAATAAAAGTTTTTCAAAATAAACAAAAATATTATACTTTAATTTCACGCATTGTCTAGTCATTATAATATTATAAATTTACTTATTTCAAAATGGAACGAATTAGGTGGAAGTATGTTATTTTTGGTAAATATATTTTTTCCAAGCATATTATCCTAATATTATTTATATATGTGTAACATTTGTATTGAATTTTTATTTGGTAGCAATATATTCAGAACTTCTCTTGATGATGGTTATTTATACTATTTATTGTCTCATTATAATTGTTATAGATATAATTATCTTTTTTTGAACTACTTAGAGAGGGGAGTGGAGGATTTGAATCTCTCCCCTTTGGTGCCTACCCCGTAGATAAGAAGACACTTTATCATTTCATCCCTGGGTGGGTAGGCGTTATAAATATAATTATCTCTAAATAATAATTGTAGTACAAATTAATTCTATCAACATTAATTTTTGAGTAATATATTTAGTTTAACTTTTTTTTTTTTTGCTGAATCTGAAAACACGACATTTAGAGATGTATTACCATTAGTGGATGAATCATGTTGTCACAACTCTTAAAGTATAGTTATTAAAGTTATATTTTATATTTTATTTTAATTTGATATTAGCAACCAACTATCAAAGCATCGATACTTCAAATAAAATAAAGTATTTGCATCCGACACTTTTTGAACATTGATACGCATTTGATATGATCTGATACATGTCCGATAAGTGTCGTTTCTTGATTGGACATGTGTCATATTATTTTTATTTTATTTTTTAGGACACAGGATGTACACGACTTAAATATGTGTAAGACACAACATGATACTTTTTTGGATACAACTTCTATTTTTTTGTCACTTTTTGTACATGTCATGTATATGGTATTGATAGCTAGATTATTGGCTGAATAATTATGGTCAATTCTTAAATTATTTGGAGCTTCTCTTTGTAATAGATTAATAGTAGCTCCATTTTTTGTAAAAGTCATGTATATTAGCAACTTTATTATGTATGCCTTATATATGATAATGATAGATAATTAATTAAATAATTATAATAAATATTTAAATTTAATGGAGTTTCTGTTTTATCACACTAGCTTCATTTTTTCTTATATGTATATATCTTGCTTGTGTCCTTAAATTTTAAAAAAACATGATATTATCATATTCTTATCTTATCATATCCGTATCTTGTATCCGTGTTTGTACTTCTTAGGCAACCAACACTTGATACATAAATACTTTTCTATTTATCTAGATTTGTCTTTGAAAAATATATCTTTTACATTTGTGTTTGTTTTATTTTAAATGATCATATATGCATATTTTTATTTGTTGTTCAACTTTATTTATACTTGATTGTTTTCTTATGATATTTTTATTGATAATTATTTGTGACATCTATGGTTTTGTTTATTAAATTTATTTCAATTATTTTTAATTGATTTCAATATAATTTATCATTATAAATTAAGTTTTGTAGTATTTTTAACACTATTTTTTTCCTTTATGCCTCACTTTTTTAAAATTGTTTGCTCTAATACTTCTCTATTTTAAAAATATTTCATACAATATTATTTTATCAAAATTAAATTTTAATTAAACCTTTCATTTATTGATGGAAAAATAAATTTTAATTATATTAGCAATCCATTTTTTCAAATAAAAAAAGTTTGAAAACAATTTGATAAGTGAGGAAATTATTTTTTTAATTGTATAGTTATTAAAATTAATATCAGTATTAATTTAATAAATAAACACTCTTTGAACCGAACCAAAGGAAACCCGGTGCAATATATGCAACCAAATAAAGGCCCAAAGGAAGGAAGGGTTTAACGGAATGAAGCGAAAGCTTAAACCCCACAGAAACGAAGCAGAAGGAAATGTATCTGCGACAAGCAACAGCAACTTTTCTGAAGAGGATTCGAATTCCTCCTCAAATCATCAATTCTTCACTCTCAGGTAATTGATTAATTATTTTTCTTTTATGGGATTCAATCAATTATGTTAATTTTATTCAGTAATTCTTGTTAGTTTTTATGCCAGGTGAAACAAGATTTTCGAACAAATTTGGGTCTAGAGAATCTAGTTGGAGGGTAAATCATGAAGGTTCTTGTTTATGGTGGAGTATTATAGCTGGACAAGCTGGTACGTTATGTTTCTGTTGCAATATTCATTTCTTGAATATTAAAACCGTTTTTGACATTTTTATTTGGTGTCTTGAAAATTCAGTTTAAAGTAACAATTTTGGGACAAGTGTCAGTGTTTAGTTGATTTTCTTATATGCAAACCTTACACCACAGTTGATAGAATTTAATTCCATAAACTTGAAAAATGCAATCACCAGGCATTCTGAGAGAAATGAAATTATTCTGACATGATTTTGCAAGCATTCCTAGGCAAATTATATTGCATGCTTTCAGAATGTCTCTAAGTTGTTGTTGTTGTTTTAGTTGAAGATAATAATAATAATAGTGCTGCAATTAGTTGATGGAACCCTGTTCTTTTCCCAAATGGATGCAAAAAGTTCTTCAGCATCATCTGTTGTATAACATCGTGTTAGTACAAATAGTGCAGGAATAGTAACCGTTTTCAGATATTATCCGTGATTCACCTTTTAAATAAAATGGGTGGCGTCTGTTACTCCAGGAGACATATTTATTTCATTTCCACAATTCTGATATGTGGGCCATGCCATGTGATTTTCAATGTATTTGTTTGCTCCTGAAAATATAGTATGAACAACGTAGCAGCCTTGATAAAGAGCATATTTTATCCATTGCTTTTCTGCCGTTATTGGCTTCATTAGTATCAGCATTTATTAGTTGATTAGGTTTTACTAAGTTCTTTTGGAGCTTTAGTTAAAATTTCTGATGTCTGTTTGTGGCATTTATGCTGATATATTTTTTTTGCAGCCATTTTTCTTGGGATGAATGCTGATCCTGTCTTAGCAGATGCACCAAATGAAAATTGTCCTGAAACTGAACCAGATGGCACTAATGGAATTGGTTTACGTAAAATTGAGGATGGTTCCATAGTATCAAATGTGCATACTTCTAAATGGAGAATATTTACTGATAAAGGAAAGGAATCCTTCCTCGAGGCAAGCACTTTGTGCGCACGTTGCCTTTTCTTTTCTGGGTTCCTCTTGCTTTTATTTATTTGTTTTCCTTTTTTGTTTTAAATTTACTACTACATTTGTTACTTCACTCAAAGTTAGCCTCCTCTTTTACAGGGAAAACTGGATGTTGCTGAAAGGTTTTTCCTTTCTGCCTTAGAGGAAGCTAAAAAGGGTTTTGGGGATCGAGATGCCCATGTTGCTTCTGCTTGCAACAATTTGGTGGGTCTAATCTCAACAATTTATATATGTTTACAAACATGCTTTTCCTTTTCTTGATTCTAGGCTAGTTTTAAAATTGTACTGACTAGAGTAAACCTTTGGCGATGCAACTGTATTAGAGTGTTTTGTTTATAAATGACAATCTTTTATTGCAGTGCATTTCAAACTACTGTGCATAAGATTAAGGAAATATGAGGTTCAAACTGCTTACCTATTCCATTTTGATGCACTATTTTTCTTATTTACTTTTATGTTTAAATGGAGCCTTTTTCTAATTAGCTAAAGCACTAATTTTTTTTTTTACATGCTTTGAAAACATTTTTCCCCTCATTGGACATCTTAAATTTACTATTCTGGAGAATCTGAATATAGTATTTTTCATCTTTCAAAATATCTTAGGAGCTGCTGAAAATTTGTCAGATTGAGTAATGTGAAGAGAGAGGGGGGGGGGGGGGGGGGGTTAACTTGGGGGCTTTATCATCTGTCTATTTATTAGTTATTGGTGGATGCTTTCCACTGTAAAGGCTTATCCTGTCACGAACTAAATCACTTCCACTAAAGAGTGAACTGTTTTGTCGGAGACTTCTAATATGTGTGTCAAACTCATTCAAATAAGTAGTAATTGTTACACCTTGCTATTGTTCCAGGCAGAGCTGCATAGAATAAAAAAAGAATTTGATGAAGCAGAACCGTTGTATTTGGAGGCTATCAACATACTGGAGGAATCATTTGGACCAAGCGATATACGGTATACTGTTATTAATTGTGAATAGGGAAATATTGATTAATATCACCTTGAGTTATTATATTCATCTTTTCTCTTTGAATCTTGGTTCCAAGTATGCCTGCCATATGTGTTCTATATTACTTTAGTTTGTAAAATAACTATTGTTGTATAGGTTTTGATCAACTTGGTAAGGGATATGCATCCTACTGAATATATCATTGTTGGAATCCCAAATTGGAAAAATGTGAAAACAATAAAGGATTTATAAGTGGTGTAGATTAGACCTTGGCACAAGCCAATTGGTTTCGTGTTACATGGGCTCAACCCCATTTATAAGTCCACGTGTATGCTAGGGCCAACACTCTTGAGGTCCGTAGATTTGTTAACATGGTATTAGAGCTATGATCCCGGGCTTGTGTTTGAGACCTGAAGTTGGGTGCGGCCCTTTCATATGAGTCAGTTGGTGCAGACCGTTTGTGACCCCGTTTAAGTTGTTGGGTGCAGCCCGTTCATATGAGTCATTTTGTGCGAACTGCTTGTGACCCTGTTTAAGTTGTTGGGTGTGGCCCGTCAGTGTTTGGCAAGTTAACTGTCAAGGCCCATTTCCATTTGAGGGGGAGTGTTGGAATCCCACATTGGAACAATGTGAAAACAATAAAGGACTTATAAGTAGTATAAATTGGACCTTAATATAAGCCAATTGGTTTTGTATTATATGGGCTCAACCCCATTTACAAGTCCACATGTGTATGCGTGGACCAACACTCTCGAGATCCATGGATTTGTTAGCAATCATGAAGTGAAATCTAATGAGGTTTTCTATGAGGGATTGAGGTTGATACAATGGCACTTACAATCTCTTATTGGAATCTTGAAATAAATGGTCAGGGAGGTTTTTTTGACAAAGTAAAGTATTTTAATTCTGGTGATAAAGTTGAAGCATAATTTTGGAAGATATGTTAGTGTGAACAAGAAAGAGTGATTAGGCTTTGAACTGTGATGGGTGATCTTGTGAAGGCCTGAGAGGGTTTGACCTAAACAGCCTATTTTCCTTTTGTTATCATTTAGGAAGCAGGGGTTGCTTGTGGAAATTTTTGCTTGGTGGTATATTGTTCAAACTACAATTCAACCAACTTAGGTGCATAGTAAGATGCATGATCATTGTTCCATGGTCATTTCAAGATTGGGAGAGAGACTTGAGTGTGAGACAGATTCATATTATTAATAGAAAATGAAAAATTTGAAAAATAGCCTGTTTAAACTGTGGATGTGCAACTGCAATATTCTTTCCTGATTTAGGTATTATAGGGTGATAAAACAATATGATAATACATAACCACTTATGGTGGATCGCAGCTTTTCCTTTTTGTACTGATGTTTGAAATTATGGATAGAAAAATCCTAATAACTAGTGACATTCTAACTTTGAAGCAATAAATTAAACTTCTAAAAATTCTTCTAGGACTCTAGACTTAAGTTACCAAAATAGCCTTCATAATTTACCCCCAGCATTACTATTTTCTTTTGGGTACTTCATTTTGTTTTTCTTTGGTACCTACTGACAAAAGATTAAAAAAAAAAGAGATTTTCTGAAATGTTTTTCTCTATTATTTCACTTAACAGAAGTACAATATATAGACATCAGGAATTGTCAAATCCCTTAATCCTAGGGTCTAATATAGTAATCATAATTAGATCCCATAATCCTAGGCATATAATAGGAAGAAATACAGCAGTAATTACAGCAAGAATATATACAACAATAATGAAAATCTTAGAGAGGTAATCAAGAAATATACAGCTATATGGGAAAAACTAAATAAGGAAATATACAGCTATATGGGAAAAAACTAAATAAGGAAATATATAGCTATATGGGAAAAACTAAATAAGTAAAGAAGAGTATATTGATATCCCCCCCCAAATTGATGCGGGTAAGTCTATCAGCATCAATTTGCTACTGAGAAACTTGTGTCGTTGGCGTGTCAAAGCTTTTGTAAAGACATCAGCTATTTGAAGATCAGTAGTAAGATGAGAAAGAGTGATAACACCTCGAGTAAAAGCCTCCCCAATGTAATGACAGTCCACCTCTATGTGCTTTGTGCGCTCATAATATACTGGATTCGCAGCTATTTGAATGACACTGGTATTATCACCATGAAGTGGAGTGGGATCGGTTTGAGGGAATCCAAGTTCTGAAAGAAGACCACGTAACCACACAATTTCAGAACAAGCTGCAGACATGGCTCTATACTCAGCCTCCATGGAAGATTTAGAGACACAGTCCTGCTTCTTACACTTCCAAGAAATCAAGGCATCTCCAAGGAAAACACACCAGCCTGTTGTAGACTTCCTAGTATCCGGGCAGCCAGCCAAATCTGCATAACTATATGCAGTCAAATGAAGAGCAAATTTGGTAGGGAAAAATAACCCACGAGTAGTTGACCCAATTAAGTATCGAATAATGCGACGAACATCAGCAAGATGAAGATGTCAAGGTGATTGCATAAATTTGCTAACTATATGAACATTATATGAGATATCAGGCCTTGTAATTGTTAGGTAAATAAGACTACCAACAAGTTGCCTATATAAAAAAGGATTAAGCAAAAGCTCGCCTTCATCTTTTCGGTATTTCACATTTATCTCAATTGGTGTATCAACAGCAGTAGCATCCTTTAAACCAGCTAGCTCAATAAGATCTTGGATGTATTTATGTTGATTAAAGAACAAATCATAATCTTGAGAGTGAACTTCTAGCCCCAAAAAAAATGTGAGATGTCTAAGATCTTTCATTTGAAATGTATTATGCAACATATTTTGAAGCCTAGTGACCAGCCCATTGTCATTCCCAGTGATGATAATATCATCTACATAGACCAAGAGAAAGACCATACCAGTGGTTGTCTTGTGAAAGAAGAGTGATGAATCATATTGACTTTGTGTGAAAAAGAAGGTGAGAAGAGTGTTGCGAAACTTCTCAAACCAGGCTCTAGGTGCCTACTTCAACCCATACAAGGAGCGTTTTAGCTTGCAAACTTCATGAGAATCCGTCAATGACATACCCAGTGGAAGCTTCATGTAAATCTCTTCTTTAAGGTCCCCATTCAAGAAGGCATTTTTTACATCCATCTGATGTAAAGCCCAAGAGTTCGATGATGCAATAGCAAGAATGGTTCTCACTGTGGTCATCTTAGCAACTAGTGCGAATGTTTCTTCATAGTCCAGGCCATATTCTTGTTTATTGCCAAGAGCAACCAATCGAGCTTTGTATCTATCTAAAGAGCTATCAGATTTGAGTTTCACAGTATAGACCCACTTACTACCAATGGGCTTAACATTTAGAGGACAAGAAACAATGTCCCAAGTATGGTTTTCCTCAAGTACTTGAAGTTCTGCTTCCATTGCTTGTTGCCAACACTCATGTTCCATAGCCTGTTTATAACAAGTGGGAATGGAAATAGAAGACAAAGTAGTAGACATAGCCACAGGGGTTGAAAAAACATACCTTTCAGGAGGTTTGTGAGGTCTAGAGCTTCTTTGAAGAGGATGTGAATCATTGGATATGGGTAGAACAGGATTAGATGCCGCAGGAAGATGGGGAGGAACCTCAGTGAGACCTGTAAGAGGATTAGATGTAGGAGGAGTGCGTCTACAGTAAACATAACCAGGTTTAAACCTTTGTATTGGTGTTAGCGATTCAGGAAAATGTGGTAAAGCAGATAGAGAAGGGAATTCTAAAGTCTGTTGTGTGCTAAAGAAGGGCTGATTTTCAAAAAAAATGACATTCCTAAAGACTCGAGTTCGACGGGCATAAGGATCATAGCAAAGAAACCCTTTTTGGGTTCCGGCATATCCTAAAAAAACACACTTGACAGATTGAGCAGTAAGTTTATGTCTCTCATGTGCAAGAAGGTGAACAAAGTAAACACATCCAAAGATATGATGATTGGAATGATTTGGTACATGCCCAAACAAACGAAAGTAAGGAGAATCATTGTTCAAGTTGGAAGATGGCAATCTATTAATCAAATAAACAGCAGTAGACAAAGCTTCACACCAAAAATGAGAAGGAACACAAGACTCAATTAGAAGAGTTCGAACAACATAAAAAAGATGGCGATTCTTTCTTTCAGCCACACCGTTTTGTTGTGGAGTGAAAGGACAAGAACGCTGTGATATGATCCTATGACTTTGAAGAAAAAATTGAAATGCATTTGACATATATTCACCACCTGAATCAGATTGCAAGATTTTGATTTTGGCAGAAAATTGTGTTTCAACTAAAGTAAGAAAGACCTTAAACATAGAGAAAACCTCACTTTTAGACCGAAGAAAATATATCCAAGCAAAACGAGTGAAATCATCGATAAACGTAACAAAGTATTTGTAATTTTCATGAGAAATTACAGGTGCAATGCCCCATACATCAGTATGCACGAGTTCAAAAGGTTTGGTGGTGTAGTTTTTATGCAAGGGAAAAGGAAGTGTTTTGCTTTTACCAAGTTTGCAAGATGCACAATCAACAATATCACTATTAGAAGAGGCTGAATTTTTATTTCCAAGTAAACCAAATTTAAGCAAGAATCGAAGTACATGAGAATTAGGGTGTCCTAAACGTTTATGCCACATCTGATTATCACATTGAACAATATTACAAGCAACATAATTTGACACCAAAGAAGGAGATAGAAGCAAAGGAAATAGACGTCCCACTTTAGGTCCCTTCGCGATTATCTTCCCGGACACTTGATCCTGCACAAGACAACCAGAAGTTGAAAATAGAACAGTACATTTGCTGTCACCTAATTGGCCGACAGATGTAAGACTAATGGACAGCTTAGGAGACACAAAAATAGTATTTAAAGAGGCTGAAATATCACCAACAGCTGTGATAGGTAAGGAATTACCATCGGCAGTATGAATCTGAAGATCTCCTTTATATTTTCTAATATTATTTAAAGGTAAGGCAGTGCTGATCAAGTGATTGAAAGCACCATAATCAAAATACCAAGGCTTAGGATTAGAATTTTTGTTACCTGAGAGGCCTAAAGCAGAAAGGGCAGAAATTATCATTTGTTGGACCATTTCAAGAGTAATAGAAGACTGACCAGGACTAAGAGTATTCGAGGAATCAACCGAGACATTGTAGGCAGTTTCAGATTTCTTTGGAGGCCGAATGGAACAATCTTTGATGATATGCCCTGTTTTCTTACAAAAATTGCATAATTTTTTAGTACAATTAGTAGCAATGTGCCTAAATTCTTTGCAACTATAGCACTGGACATTAGTCATATCTCTGTCTCCTTTAAACCTTCCTTGAGCAGCGTAGGTAACAGGAATTGGAGCAGAATTTTATGCTTTCTGCTCCAAAACAGCTTATGTAATAAGCCGTTGTTCTTCCCTGAGAAGCTCTCCCACACAAATATCGAATAAAGGAACTGGTTCTTTGTTCATCAGTTTGGACTTGATTGCTTTATACTTCCCTCTCAACTTCATTAAAAACTGGTCACACTTGCTAATCTCATGCACACTTTGGATAGCAATGAGTCATTCAGGAGGTACACTTGCATACACAAGATCAGTGTACTCAGCCCAAAGATTTCCAAAGGAAGAATAAAACTCTTGGATTAACATACTCCCTTGGCTGAGTTGACCAAACTCGAGTTCTAATTGGAACCTTCGTGCTGTATTGCTTTAGTTGTAAATTTTCTTCAAATAATCCCACATTTCTCTAGAAATTTTATAAGGCTTGAGATTGAGAAGTATGGATGGTTCCACACTTCTAAGGATCTAAGACATAATCTGAGCATCCTTCACCTCCCATTTCACATATATCTCCTTCTCTTTCTTGCTATTAGGTGCAGGATCTGTCCCATCAATATGACCCCATAATTCCTTTCCCTTGACAAAGATTTGAAATTGGAATGCCCAGACAGAATAGTTCTTGCCATTAAATCGAACAAGAAAATGTTCAGATCATTCTAAAGATATGATTCAACCAGAACAAGAACTAAAAAATCAGGTCCAAGAAAATAGAATAGAAGAATACGAAAAGAACAAGAACAAAAGACTAAGATCTTGGAGCTAGACAAGAAACCAGGCGCAAGATGAAATGATCTTAGAGTTTAGGCTCTGATGCCATGACAAAAGATAAAAAAAAAAAAGAGATTTTCTTAAATGTTTTCGCTATTATTTCACTTAACAAAAGTACAATACATAGACATCAGGAATTGTCAAATCCCTTAATCCTAGGGTCTAATATAGTAAGCATAATTAGATCCCATAATCCTAGGCCTATAATAGGAAGAAATACAACAGTAATTACAGTAAGAATATATACAACAATAATGAAAATCTTAGAGAGGTAATCAAGGAATATACAGCTATATGGGAAAAACTAAATAAGGAAATATACAATTATATGGGAAAAAACTAAATAAGGAAATATACAGCTATATGGAAAAAATTAAATAAGGAAAGAAGAGTATATTGACACCTACAGTGGAGATGGACTATTTGGCCCCTAAGAACTCCCAATCAAAATTGCTTGCATCAACTTTTCCTCATGTGACCTATATAATGCTGTCAAGAATACTTATGTTGAATGTTGCATGAGAATTCCACCCGAGATGACCCACATTTGAACATTAAATGAAAATTACTAGCAAAATTTTTTTCATGGCTCTATGAATATCTTTCCTCAAAATAGTTCTTGTATTTCTCTTGGAATAATTGTAATTTAAATTTTGTTCTTTGTTATTTCTCTTCCAGCCTTATGAATTGTGCAAACATAAATCCTTGTATCTCATTCTACAAGCATTGCTTCGAGGACTTATCTATGATTTTTAAATACCTTTTTTTAGATAATAACTATTGGATTTTAATACAACTGAATTGTTTTCATCATTGTTACTTACGCAAGCAATCGTGCTGTCTCAGTGTCGGTGCTGCTCTTCACAACCTTGGACAGTTTTATTTTATTCGGCGTAAACTAGAAGAAGCTCATAAGTGCTATGAGGTAATGGTGCTATTATCATGTCTTGTGCTGATTATGCCTAGAGGACAAATTCAGTGACTTAGCTTCTTATAGTTGAAGCGTCATATGTTTTTGCATATATATTTTTCCTCTTCTTTTTTCTTTCTTTCTTTTTCACTTGCATCAAGAAATAAATACTGTATCATGGATAGCTTTTCTTAGGCATGAAGTTCATTATCAACCCTGAAAATATCTTAATCATGTGGAATGAGTAGCAGAAAGCCTGTGAATAACTTGTAATCTTAAAGATGCAAAATTTTTCTGTGGTTCATTATAAAGTTAATCACGGAGTGATTGTGGGTGTTGTTTACTTCTTATTTCAATTTTTTGAACTTTCTCTTGTTTTCCTTTTAGTTTGTCATTCATTTTATCCAGTTGTCCTATCAAGTTATGAACTTCCTTGCATGGGATTGTTACTCACATGCTTAAACCCCAAGAAGTCGGCAATAATAATATTACCCATAGTTTTACCTTGATTAAGAACATATAAACTTCTTATGCATTTTCAGTGGCTTTATACAAGGTTCTCTCCATTGATTGGATAATTTCCATTACAATTACTACTCGCACGTTGAAGTCAGCAATAATAACATTTATGTATAAGTGCAATTGATATCTCCATTAGTTTCTGTTCTTGATTCTTGTTCTTTTAATGTGACTAATTGTGTTTCTTGGCCAAGGCAGCATCATCTTTAGCCTGTGACTATAATTGTATTGGACAAGTTTATAACTAATTCTTTTTCCTTTTTTTTTTAACAAATTGTGCTTATCTGATTTTTCTTCCTTTCGATTTTTCTTTGGGCAGCGTGCATTAAAGGTGCGAACAAGTGCTTAAAATTGTTTGCTGTAAATGGTTATTCTGCTTTGAATTTAGATTGTTAACTTGAAATTTGGACTTGTAACACTTAATATCAGTTTGTAATCTTTCAGATAAAGAGACGTGTTCTAGGACATGGCCATCCTGATTGTGCAGATACAATGTATCATCTTGGAACAGTAAAGTCCTTTTTATTTTACTTTTTGTAATACAATTGCATGCTCTTTATTTACTAACGTTCAACTTTATTGTCATTATTTATTGTATTATTCAGCATAATAAACAAACTTATAGAAAACAAAGCAGACTTTGCAAATAACTAAATGTCAATTTGAAGTCTTTAAAGAAAAAAGGAACACAACTTCAGACTGCAAAAAAGCTGCTTCATGTTGTCACCTGGTTCTTTATGAAATAGGACTATTAGACCAAACAAAATAAAATCAAAGATTACAAAAATACATTAAAATCCTTTGGTCAACTTCAGGGGAAAAAAACTACAATTCCAAAGTCCATGCCTGAAATATCTCTGTTCATTATATTATGTTGGTCTACCTCATTGCCTTCTGGTTGATAAGAGCTTGGATTTTGAGAGCGTTGTTATAACTGAGGACCTGAAGTATGAGACCTTCCTTGGCAAATCACATTGCATTAGATTCATCACGACCTTTCTAATTTACAATGAACTGCAAAATTCCACCTTGAGTGGAGCAACATGCTCATCAATGGATACCCTTTTTCTCCACATTTAGAGTACAGGGCACTGTTGTTTAATTTGATAGCTAAATGATTGGTAAATTCTTAGTAGTTGATTCATTGTCAACTATGATGAAGAAAATCAATTTTCTTCATTTGGATGGTAAGTCATTTGAAATGAAAGATTTAAAATTTGATAAATGAGCTTTGGCATGTATAACATTTAGTAGTCCAATTCATAAATTATAAGATGTTTGAATGTGAATTTTAATTACTTACTATTAACAAGTCCACGGGCCTCGAGAGTGTCGGCCTACACCCAACGACTCACATGAGTCGTATCAAACTCAAACAGGGTCACAAGCGGCCTTAAGAGTGTTGGTCCACTTCCAATGACTCAACTGAGATCACCAATAGGCCGCACCTAACTTCAGGTCTTAAACACGAGCCTAGAATTACCACTTTGATACCATGTTAACAAGTCTACAGGCTTCGAGAGTGTTGGACCACACACACATGTGGAATTATAAATGGTGTTGATTTCATGTAATACAAAATCAATTGGCTTGTGTTAAAGTCCAATCTACACCATTTATAAGCCACTTTACTACTTTGCACTTTTCCAATGTGGAATATATTCTCCAACACTTACCATGAACAAGTGAATTCAAAAGCATTCTTCAAAATGCGTAAGCATACATCATAAACTATACAATTCAAAGTAACAATTCAAAAAATCTTGGTTTCAAATCCCCCTATGCAAATGTATCCTCAAGTAACCACAGTTAATATGCTAATTATTTGGTTATAATTTTGCCTATAACTGTTGGTCAAGGTATTGATTCTGCCTTGTTTTGTATTGCCCTCTTAGCCTATCTGATGTGGTATGCTGCTAATGGTTTACTGTTTACAGCTCCACTTAGAAATTCATTCATTGGTAGGAAGAGTTAATGACAAGTTATACCACACCAGAACAGTAGCATTTTCCTTTTCAGTCCAAATTGAACTTAGTGATTTTTATTCTTGTAGTCCGTAGAAATGTATTATGTGCAAAAATATGGTGTATCAATCTACAAATAGTGCATTCTTGGTCAATTGTAAGTTTTACCTGTCTTTTAACAAAAAGCAAAGTCAATTGTAAGTTTTACCTGTCTTTTAACAAAAAACAAACTGTACTTGAATATGGTTTTATTTGCAGTATTATCAGTTGTGGTAATATTGGAGGATTGAGAAATGACTAAAAAGAAGAAATACCTGGTTTTAAGGAGTGCAGTGGTAATTAAATTTATTTGTTTTACTTAAGCATGTCTAAAATTAAAGTGACAGGCATATAGAATCTTAAAAACCATCATATTTGGGGTTGTGGTTCGACCTTTTACCTTGTAGTATATATTGTGAGTTTGGATAGAAAAAGAAAGGGGAGAAGATCAAGGTTTCAACTGCCCAAAATGGGTTGTAAGGTCCAAATTCTAAAACTCTTCAGATGAACATTTCATCCTTTTGACTTGTATGCACATAGCTGATATTTTTTTTATTGTTCTTTCGTTTTCAACTCTTCTCTCTGTTCTTTGATTTCTGCATTCGGTTGGCCTATAAATTGCTATATGATTGCAACTTAGGTGCTCTATCTGAAAGGATATGAAAAGGACGCTGAAGATCTTATACAGGATTCCATCCAAATATTAGAGGTGCATGACTATGTTGCTCAAAACTATTGGCGGTAGTGGGTTTTCTTATGCTTTTGATTTAATGTCACTGGTGTGGCTTTTGTTTTTCATTTGTTTATATAGGAAGCTGGTGAAGGGGAATCAATTATGTGCATAAGGAGACTGCAATATCTCTCTCAGGTTGTACACTTCATTTGCATGATGGTTGAAGCTTACTTGTATATGAGTTCTTGAGTTCTACATGCATATATACACACACCAGATGCATTCTCACTCATGCAAAAGGTGATAGCTGTTTTTTTGTTTTGTTCTCTTCCATCTGCATGGTTCCTTCTCAGTCTTGCTTTTTGGTTGTATGTTATTTGAATAGAATGCCAGTGATTTGCAAGCTTTTGTGTTAATTTTCTAATGGCGAATTTATACTCCTGTAAATATTGGCATGATAGCTCATTTTTCTCTATTATGTTAAAACTGCATAATGTTAGTCTATGGATTGCCTATACTCCAAAGTCAAATAAGAGAAAAGAAGGGAGCAATAGCAAATGAAGCAGAGAGAAAAACAGGGTTGGAGGAGTGCATGAAAAGCTAAATTTAGCTCTATATGTTTGTGATAGGAATAAGGAAAATCTTTTTGTAACAAACATCAGATTAGAGAAATGGAAAGAAAATTATTTATAGTAACAAACATAATATGCTATATTTGTTTGAACCATGTTTTTTTTCTATACCAAGATTTTTTTTTGTTTCCTTGTGAATATTGTTGGCAGAACTATCATATCACAGGTAGCATCTTTGCTATGTTTGTTTTCCTGATTTTGTTATATTTTTTGTCTTATTCAGATGTATATGAAATCCAATCGTCTTGCAGAAGCTGAGAATGTGCAGAGAAAGATCATGCACATTATGGAATTGTCAAAGGTTTGACTTATTTTTGTTTTTGATTTATATTTTCTTTTGGCTCTCTTACGCCATCTGTAAAATGTTTCAATCTCAGAATTCTGCCATCTTATATGTTCCCCTTCCTGCTTGTACATGGTTTAGAATTATAGAGTTTCACATCTAGCATATGATCAGTGATTTTGTCTCTTTTTTAAGGTTATCTTTCTCTTGCATTTGCTTCCAATAAGCAAGAAATTGCTTGCCTTCTCATCCCTACTCCCTTAGCCTTCAAAAAGGGAAAAAAAAGGAAATTCTTTCCTCTTTCCCTTAATAGGACATGTCTCTGTTTTTCCACTGAACTCAGGAAATCATGTTTCTTTTTTCCCTCTTTTCACATGGGTACTTATTTCTTTCCTTTCTACAGACATTGTATTTCCTTTCAGAAGCTCTGGTTTCTTTTATGGAGATTTTGGAGGTTTGCCTTTCAGGCTTGAGTTCTTGGTTATATCCTTTCCTAAAGCTTTTGTTTTCCCCTATTTTCATGCTTTCATTTTTCTTGCATATACCCATGGACATCCTTTTTAAATTAATTACCAAAAGAGAAATACTTTTAACTTGTGTTTAAAAAGTGTATGCTGTCTGTTGGTTCATTGATTTATCATTCAGTATGAAAACTTTCTGCTGTTTATTTATGTACTGGAAGTTCAGTATGAAAAAATTTAAAATTTTTAAATGGAATGCCTTTTCTTGTAGCATTCAAAAGTTATCTGAATGTTGGCCATTATTTGTTTGATAGCATCATATGGTTTTATGATCTCCTTTATCATCATTATTTTAGTCATCGGTTCTTTACATTAATGGTGGCGTTGAAAGACAGGGATGGAGTTCTATGGACACTGTAATTGCAGCTGAAAGGCTGGCCCTGACTTTACAAGCAGCTGGTAACTTAAAAGAAGCACATGAAGTTCTTGAAAGGTATACAATGATAGTGTAATTATGTAGAAAGAAGTTTTTTTTCCATGAGCAAATGTTATTCATTTTTTATTTTTAGGTGTTTGGCCGCTCGGAAAATGTTACTTTCTGAAGATCACATCCAGGTTTGATATTTTGATGCATCTTAAGTCTGAAACTACTTATTGAGAAAGGAGTTGGTAACTGACATCATTTTGATAATGAAATATGATACTGGGATTTTATCTAGTTGGCTTTTGCTACTCTCTCAATAAAAATTATATATGCTTGCACTAACTAGAATAAGTTAATACTGCCTGTCACATTTCTAAAGTCAAAGTTGTGCATTCTCTATTTGCAGATTGGTGCTAACATCCTTCACATTGCCAGGGTGGCAATGCTGAATGCAAATCAACTTAGAAATGTTTCAGTTTCTGAAGCAGTTGCAGAGTTTGATAACGCAAAAGATCTTCTGGATATCGCAATAAGGTGTGTCTTTCTTATCCTAAAATTTTCTTGCAAAAGAAAATTGAAATAGAGGATTAAATGTTTTGAAACACCCTAAACGTGTCATATAATGCTTTATCTTTTTATAAGACATAAAATGCTTTTCTTTAATGTTTTTTTTCCCTTTCTTTTTGTACCTTTATTTTGCAGCTTCGTTTGATTATTATCTGTTTACTTTAATTCTCTTTTGTTTAAATGCATTAGCAAATAGTGTTACTGAGGGTAGATATGCACATTGTTTATCAAGGGGAGAATGAAATATGGTTGATGATTGACAACGGATAGTACTTATATTTTAGTCAATAGTCAAAAGAGAACCATTTGCTCACATATTTTCCATTTGGTTTTGAGCTAGTGGTCTATGGCATTTTCTTTGATTAAGATTGATTTGGGTGATCCCTTTCCAACACAAAAAAAAAAAAAAAAAAAAAAGAAGAGAGAGAGAGAGATTGGGTGATGCCTGGAACAGTAGTGGGCAATACATTGTTGGAGAGGTTTGCCTGCGAAAGATATTAGAAGTGATGTATGGTTTTTTAATTACTTATTATTTATCAGAGTGTGTTGTGTGGTTTCCTTGTTGGAAATGACGACGGGATTTTAATAGAATTATTTTGCTTCCAAATGAGCAGGTTTTATAAAAATATATGCTAGATTCTAGAATACTTTCCTACCACAAGATTTTCTTCTTTAGGCGCTCATGATTTGATTGTATGTACTCCTAGATTACCTTTTTCAGCACCATGTTGTATGCCTGCCATTTCATTGAGGACCTAAGTTTGCACCATATTCCTGGCTTTAGCATTTCCTATTTTTTCTTAGAAAATTTATCATTTATCGAACCAACAATATTATCACCAAAAAAAAAAAAAGAAAAAAGAAGTGTAATTTTAATCATTATTTTTACTTCATTTTCTTAAATAGTAGTGATGTTCTTGCATCATTTATTTTCCGTGCCTTATGATCCAGTGGAGTTGGTGAATTGATGACCCAACAGGGTTTACATGACTTAAGGAGCAGTTCCTTCTAGGAAGAGAATAGTGGAATTTCGGAGAAGGTCTGCAATAGCACAATTTGAAGATGAATTCCTTGAGATTATTGTTTTGTTTTTCATGTATCCTTGTTCTCACATTTGTGTTTCTACTTAAACTTGATTTTTCTAGAATCTTAGGAACCAACATTCCCTTTAGCAATTCCTTAACTTCCTGTGAACATGGTGATGATCTTTTTACTGTCTTTTATTACATTATTCTTTGGTTTTCCCAATGTTGGGAAAAATTCAAGATAGGAGTTAATATGGTTGGTGTTCATTTTCATGCTGTGTAGATTCTTATGGATTAGTTATGTGCAGTTCTCTTTGCATGATAGGATAGCACGAAACGTTTTAAAAAAATTCAGAAACCAGAAAGGCAGCTGGCAGCAGAATTTGGGATATGAAGAAACCAGAAGAGAGGCACGTGCAGCATTGATGATACTGGTTGGTTTCTTTTATCGATTAAATTTGTGCACTTTTGGTTAGCAAAAAGAAGCCCTATGTTTGAAGACCCAGTGACATCTTTTTCAATGTTATGTAAAATGTTCCTTCTGTAATTAATTTTTGTTCTTCACTTCTAATTTTATGCTGCAGAAGGATTTTTTATTTATTTTTACATGCCCTGTCATTCTTGAGGACCAAAAATAATGTCAGTAAGAGTTGTTTACAGTCAACTTATTGAATGTGGAAAAAATCAGTTTTGTTGTTTCTAGATTGTTAACTTCCTACTGATAATCATTTAAAACCAATGTTTTAAAGTTAGAGAACTCTTTGCTTTTGGCTGTGTGCTAAATAAATTAAACCATACTTTATTAATTATCTCTTAGCAATTGTACTTCTGTTTTCTGTTGAAACTAAAAATGTTTTATGATCTGCTAGTGCATGTGGCACATAGATATATAATTGACGTTGAGCCTGGAGTTTTTGATATAAAATGTGCTCGTCAATAATATGACATGGTGTATGGTGGTTACAATAAACCTTATGGAAGTGATGAAAGTTTTGTTGATGCAGTTGCAATCACTTGACACTCTTGGGCATCTGGAGATCACAAAACAAGAATTTTTGAAGTCCATGGTTAGTATTGTGGAAGATGAATAATTGATGATAAAAGTTTTAAAGTTTATATATATATATATACCTCACTGAACAAAAGAACTTCTCATTGAGTAGCTTTGGCTCAATTGAGAAAATGCAAAGATCTAGAAATTGCTTTATTTGGCATGAATGTGTTCAATGTAAAATTAGAGAAATGAACAAACGAAAGGACCCTCAAGGCATGATGATAATTCTTTTTACAGTTTTCCTAAACGAGGACAGCCAAGATTGGAAAATGACTGCTAACAGTATTAGTTCCTATGAGTCCTTTTTTTTCCTAGACCTGTTGCTACAAAAACTTTGTTTCAGCAAGATAGATTCCATTTACTTGTTTCTTTATTCTAAATTTTGAACCTTGGAAGCAATGATAAGAGTTTCTAATGCTTTCAGTTTGTAATTGCATCCTTGCGCTGTTGCTTATTCTTTCGCTTCCAATTATTTCTAAGTTTGATGACACTGTTTGTATTCTTGCATTGTAAATCAGGATGAGCTTGTAGCGAGTTCTAAAGCTGAAAGTGCATCTCTCCAATGCATTTCTGCTTATAAAGAGGTACAACTCGTGGCACATTGTCTTTAAATTTTTAAATTGAAACTGTAAAAAGAAAAAAGCTTTTTTTTTTTTGTTTTTTGCTGTAGTCTGTGAAATATCTTATATTCATTTTTACACATCTTTAATTTGTTTCATGAATCATCATTTCCTTTTTTGTATTAATAACACTTTATTTATTTTGCAGTTCAAGTCAGAGAGATCAATTTCTGATTCTCCTGAAGTAAAGGTTGAATATCTATCATGTTTGAAGCGTCTTGCTAGCTTGATTAGCAACGATGCTGCTGAAAAGACAATTTTATCCAAAAAATTCTCCTCGCAAGAGCTGAATGATGAAATCAAGCGTGTTGAAGGTGAAATTTCCAGTAATAAGAAAAGTAAATCCTAAAGGTGATGAATCTTAATTGTGCCCATTGTTTGATCTAGACTACAGCACACTTCCTAAACTAATAGTGCCTGGTACAGCTTTACTTAAAGGATAAAAGGTTTTGCAAAAAGTTTCTCTTTTTTCTGCAGCCATCTTTGTATTTTGGAATACATATCTTGATTGAATTTGATCCCATTCATTAAGGACTGGGACTTTGCTTGAGGAGTTGTTCCCTTTTTTTCATTATTTGCCGGTGGCAACATCGGCATTTGGGATTAAATTTCTTGAAGAGTTTTTGTCAAGAAAATCAGTGTATTTTCTTTTGAGACATTGCTGACATGAGCAAAATCGTAAAGAATTGCGTCGGTTTTTTTTTTTTTTCTCAATCATGATGTGGATGCTCCCTATAGATCGTCATCGGGGATCTCTCCCTCTCTCTCTCTCCCTCTCCCTCTCCCTCTCTCTGAGTATTCTTTTGCATATACAACTATTGCTTGCTGAGTGGTTCTTGCCTACACTTAAAATATTTCATCATGTTAACGTATTTCTATTATACAAATATTAGGTGTTTTACACTAAAAATCTGACACTTGTATGCATTCATAAGTTAGGCGAAAGCTCTAAAAGACTCCTCAAGGTGTAGTCAATGCCAAATAAGAATGTAATTTACATCTCATTTAACCCTTTTTTTTTTTTTTTTTTGCTAATATGAAGAGAATTGAAACATATTGTTTCTTTAATAGTTTTTAATCATATAGCTATCATACTTTATTCTGCTCAAAAGGTGACCGATCAAGAAGCATTATTATCAGTGTATTAAAAAACGTTGAGGTGTTGATATAGGATTTTACCGGATCAATTTGGCTAAATTTTTTTTGATAGATTTTGAGGGTGAGTTAGCTGTGACAGTTACCGAATCGGTCGTAACGGGCGTTATTTACTGTGAGCGGTGAAAATGAATCGGTGACATAGACTAAAAATTGAAGAAGCAGCTTCTCCTGGAGAAGAAGAAGAAGTTTGGGTTAGAAAATGAATTTACTGTAGGCCTAGTTCAAGAAGAAATTATTATTGTTATTATTATTATTATTTTGTCAAAGAAGAAATTTTCATGCTAAAAATAGAAGTAAATATAGTTAATCTAATATATATTTTTATCTATTAAAATAATTAAGTATGTTGGTAATTATAATATCTATTAGTTAAAAAATATATATCTTATAATATATTTTTAAATGAGATATTATATATATTTATAAATAATATACAATTATGAAATAAGAAAACGATGAATTTAATTAATAAATTTAATAATTAAATAAGTTAATAAAATTATAATTAATGAAGATGATATTTAATAATTACTATTATTATGATTACAACAATAATATAATAAAAGTTTAACAATAAGTATTTTTAAATAAAATATTACATAAGTCAATTAAAATATTTTTAATTAAAAAATAACTATGCCAATTAAAATATTTTAGTATAATATTATTTATATTATTATATTATTTTTAATATTAATATAATAATCATTATTAGTATTATTAAAATAAAAAAATTTATTAATGAAATTTTTATCTGAATGGGCTTAAGCTTAAATGAAATAGTAAAAATAATAATAAAATATCTAAAAATATATAAATACAGCTAAAATTAATATACTAAATTTTAACTAACAAAATATACATAAATAATTTCGTCATCTTAATGATGAAGTGGCTGAAAAATAAACAAATTTTAACTGCAAAAATCTAATTATATGAATAGTAATTTTGTAATATAAAAAATAATATGCAGTAATATTAATAATCACGTAAAATTTTGAGTAACACACTAAACCGAAACAAATAAAATACATAGATATATTTGTGTCACTCTTATGATAAAATAGCTAAAAGGAAAAAAAAAATTGAGCACAATTTTTTTTTTTTATGAATAGTAATATTGGTAATAGTAAATTTTTTTCTCTTTGTTTGGTAATAGTAATATTGGTAATATTGGTATATTTATATGGCAAACTTTTTTGTATCTTTTATTAGTTTATTTGTTTATTTTGATAATAATAATAATAATAATAATAATAATAATAATAATATTATTATTATTATTATTATTATTATAGTATTAAAAATAATATCATAATTATAATTATATTATGATTTGTTTGTTTTTTTAATTTTAACACTATTATGATTATTTTAATTTTATATTATTATTATATTTGTAAATTGTCATAGAACATACCATTTGTTTAATTTTTTTATTATTTTTTAATTTTTTATTATTTAATTTTATATTATTATCATTATTATTATTATTATTATATTTGTAAATTGACACAGAACATATGATTAAAAAATAAATTATCACTTATAAAAGTATACAAAGCAGACAATTATTTGTAGGCTATACAAGAAACAATCAATAGGAAAAAACAAATAATTGAATACAGTTGTAGAGATAAAGCAAATAATTTACACACTTTCTGTAAAGATAGGAAAAACCAAATATCTGTACAAACTTGCAGAGATAACGTTCCACAATAATATTTCATTCTAGCCTGTATAACATTGCACATGCCAAAACAAAGCAAAATACATCTATAAATGCATCGATTCTTTGAGTTTTAAGCCAATATTTTAACGAATAAATTGACATCCAACAGAAGAAAATTTGTTTTCTTGATATCATAGAGACTTCATCAGTGTTGTGAGGTATGTATGTGTATATATATATTTGTAATTACATAACTTTTATAATTATGTTTGTTTAGTTATATAATTAAACTTTTTTATGTATATAATTACATTTTTGTGTGTGTGTATAAACTCACCTATATAAGTGAATTCTAGATATAGAAGAATGATAGATCCACTAGTTGTCGAAGTTAGGGAAACTATATTAGCAACAACAAGTGAAGGAAGACATTTTTGGCAAAATGCAAATGAATTGTTTAAAGTTCAAGAGCCTTTTCTGAAGACGTTAAGGCTAGTTGATGGAAATGATAAACCAACAATGAGATTTTTGTATGATGCAATGGACAGATACAAGATGGCCATTAAAGAAAATTGTCGATATCACAAGCATTATTGGTCAATTATTAATAGAAGATGGAATTTCCAATTGCATCATGATTTGCATGCTACAGGTATGTTATATGTAATTATTAATGAATACGTTATTAATTTATTTACAAGATATTAATATGTAAAATGATGTACTTGTTATAAGTTATTATTTCAACCCACAATATCAATACGAAGATAAGTATGACATTCCATTTGATACTGAAGTTATGCAAGGAGTTTGAAATGTTATTAAAAGGATTGAACCAAATGAAGAAGCGCAAATTCAAGCCTTTTTACAAGTAACATTTATTATTGCATTTGAAATAACTTTTTCGATATATATTGATAATTACAATTTTATTATATGTCCATTATTTTTTTATTGTTGTGCAGATGTTTACTTTTCAAGAAAAGGGACAATCTTTTGGACAAACACTTGCTCAAAAAGCATTAAGAATTTTCCCCCAGGTATTTTTTGTCTTCATTTATAATTTATATTAATTGATTAATAAAAAAAAATTTAACTAGTTGAATATTGTTGGATGATGTAGCTAAGTGATGGATTCATTTTGGAGAGTCAATACCAGAACTTCAAAAAATTGCTATAAAAGTCTTAAGTCAAACAACATCAGCAACAAATTGTGAAAGGAATTAGATCACTTTTAGCTTGATTCATACAAAGACTAGAAATAGATTGAAGTACAAAAAACTACACTATCTAGTCTATGTACACTATAATATGAAGCTGAAATTGTGAAATACAATGCGGAAGTCACAAAAAGAATTAGAGGAAGCTTTTAATCCAGTAAACTTGGATTATATTTTTAATGAGTATGGCCCTTTAAATCCATGGTTGGAAGAATCAGAAGCTCTTTTACTTGATGGACAAGATCTGACTTGGTTGAATGATGAAAATAGTGAACAAGATCCTATAATTGATTTAACTGAACAAGAATTAGGGGTGACTCCTCCATTCAGATATAGTGTTGATTCTCCTTCACGCGATGGTGATGAAAGTGATAAAGATGATGGTACTGGTGGTGGTGGTGGTGGTGATGATGATGATAATGATAATGATGTTGGCGGCAACGGTGGTTATGGTTGTGGTAGTGATAATGATGGTGGTGGAGGTGGATATCATAGGCCAATTGGAATAAGCCATGGATATTATGAAGATTTCAATTATTCAAATGATATCCCTTCATTTTTTTAATCCATTTGGTTCTGCAAATATTCCATCCAATTTTGCACCATGACAACATGAATTTGGATACAAAATCAGTGGAGGTGAAAGTAGTTCTACTTTGACTATTGCAAATCAAGACTATAGGTTCAGTCATTACATTAATCCATTTGATCCTCTACGATATTATGGAATGCCCTCTGATAATTGGAATCAGCAAGACCAACACCAAAGTTATCCAAATAGATTAGAGAATCAGGTGAATATTTCTCAAAATTCTCCACGTAATTTGCCTGAATTTCAAAGCCATTCTACTACATTCAATGAAGAGAGTTCATTTTTTAACTTATTCCCATCTCAAATGAACAACCAAAATGTTGATGATTATAATGTTAGGCCTAGTAGTCAAGATCCTCCACATCACTCTTTTTGGTGGTAATTTCTATTATTATTGTTTCTATTAAAAAGTTTGTAATAATATCATATTAATGTAGTATAATTATATACATATTATAACTTTAAAGTACTTTCTTATTTCATTTTTTTATTACAATAAATAATAATTTTTATATTATATTTTTTTTTAAAAAAATGTTTATTTTTTAGTGCAATTATATATTGTTTAAGTAATTCTTAACTTATTATATTAGATGTAAAAGTTTATTTTGTATTTTTTTTAATAATATGGTGTATGTTATTGATTATTTTACATTATTCACGACAGTACCGAACGATATAGTACGAATCGAGTCGATTCAGTCTGATACTATTACACCATTACCAATACCAAAACGGATAACAAAAATTTAAATGAATTTTTGGATTTTCCTCATCTGGGGTCAAAGCTTCAATCTTTCATTGTTGTTTTTTAACATCTAGCAAGAAAATAGATAATATATGATTTAGTTATAGGTGAAAATTTTTATATTTTTGGCCATTTCAAATGTTGGAAAAAAGGGAAGAGGAGTACTCGATGCTAGATCCTCTGCAATACTCGTAAAGACTCAACCATTAAATTAAAACAATGCGGGCCATCTATTTTTAATTGGATGGCCATTGAAAAGTATAAGACTTTAAAAATGTGCTAAAAAAATATCTTAGGTATCGTCTAAAATCTATTCTCAATGAAGACTCCACCACAACGTTTTATAGTCTCATTTTTTTTTTATGCATCTTTCGTTGTCTAATTATTCTAATTCCTATCAAATAGAATTCATTAGGAGCCATTGCCATCAAGTTAATTTTTAACAAAATATCATGATCACGACAACTTACATACACAAATAGAAGAAACACTTGGTGCACGTAGACTGTAAAAAGAATGGCACATTCACAACAAAGAAACCAGTAGTTTTCTCCTCTTAGTAACCCCAACCCTCACCTAACACAAACATTACAGTGGGACCAATACCCTGTTTCCAATTTAGCCATGTGGCCCATGTCTTATTTATTTTTCGACAACACAATTAACCCACCAAGTTCTCAATCTAACAATATAGCCCCTTCATACAAAAGAATAGATAGGATAGATACCCTTCTTTAAAAATAAAATTTCACACCTAATTTTTGAAAACTAAATAAAGAACAACTGCCACCTTCCTATCTGTTGGCGTGGAGCTAAACACTCCCACATACTCCAACAACACCATGCCTTCTTCTTCTTTTTCTTCAATACCCTTCAACATTTTCATGGATAGAAAGAAACGTAGAAGCAGCAGCAGCACTACTGATGATTTAGCTACTGTAAAAGCAGCTGCATGGGCGTGGTATCAACATAATTCAGGGTCTGAAGGGAAGCCGATGCGCGAATTCGATGTTACAAGAACTCACCACCATCATCAAACTTTTAAACCATCAAGGTACAAGCTAGAAGCCATGGAAAAGATCAAAGAAGGTTCAGCACAAGAAACATCATCACCATCACCACCTTCACCACCATCATCATCGCATAAACCTAGTCCAGTTCGTACAGAAGATAACTCACTTCTTGACACATACGAAATTGAGAGAATCTCCAAGCAACTTGACCATCTTTTAGCGTCAAGTAGCAACAGGTTCTATAGCAAGTTATTTGACAGAGATCTTGATCGCCAAAACAGTAGTAAAAGTACTATTTCATCATCTTCAGATATTGGTTATAGTACTAGTGCTACTACTATTAGTAGAAGTCCAATGAAGAAGAACAAGAAATTCTTGAAAGGGTTGTTGATGAGGCATACAATTGTTTGTGGCACAAGGGAGGATGTTGATTCAAGAGCTTTGCGGCCGGTGCCAGTGCCGGGAAGGCATGTTCCGGTGGTTAGGGGCAACTTGTAGGCCAGGAGCGGCCCATGCTTAGCTTGTGAAATTTCAACAGGTTTATTAAATTTTCCAGCTACTACATTTTCAACTGTTCTATTAGTTTATTGCTAGAAATTTCCTGGTCCCTTCATGGATATGATATTGATATACATGTTGAACATGATATATGTAATATTGGAACACAGGGTCAGAAAAAAAAAGGAAAAATTCATGTGAAATTTACTAAGCAGCTGGGGACGAATTTAGTACTATGTATGTAGTTTAACAAAAATAAATGCTACAGCTTGTACCATTTTTTTTCCCTGATGGGTATGTTAATGCCTTGAAAATGTGGCAATGTAGGAACACATGAACTTGAAATACCATTCTTCCATCATCGCTATTGTCTTTTACCTTCACTCATCTTTGTATAAGAGTATTATATGTTATGGTGAGATTTTTATCTATTTTATATTTTATTGCATTTAATAGTTAGATGTATAATATATATTCAATTATATTTTATTTTATCAACAAAATGATATGTGTTTATGTTATATATCTACCCATTAGCTGTCATAATTAAGAATATACAAAACTTTTCTATATTAATTTATAAAAAAATGCATTATAATATAATGCATCTAAAATAGATAAATTAGTTTATTTTAAATATATTTGGCTTGATTTTTTTTTTCAAGAATACGACTAAATTACAAAATAAAAGTGAAAAGCCTTTCCACTATCGAGAATCGAAATTCTCAATTTGAGAATCGAATTGAATTGTAAGATTTATTTCATATTAATAATATTAATTAAAAATAATACATTTTGATGTGAAAAGTATATGTCATATAAGGTATGGCTTAATTTTAATATATATTATATTTAATATAATATAAATAATAGAATTTACAGTGGTCATCATATATATCTTTATCTAACAAAAAAGCTAAATATAAAAACCAATACTATGAATATATTAATAATTCTTTTACCTCTAAAAAACACATGAAAATTGAAATAAATGGCTACTATGAAAACAAAAATCAATAAAAGGAAGAATTACAGCCTAAATCAATATTGCTAGTCAAAACAAACAAAAACGATTATAAAAAAAAAATTATGAAGTTAATTATATTTTTCAGAGGAAGAATAAGTTAAGTTTGTATTTTTATTTTGAAATTTCAACTTTTAAGTATTTTTAATTAAAAGATCACGACTTTTTTCAATTCTCCAATTGTGTTTATTAAATAAAATTCATTTTATTTAATAGATAAAAATGGATGAGAATTATAGGTTCATATTGATTCTTATAATTCATGATTGAATTGTTTGATTCAACATCAATTCTTAGACTTTTCTAATTCACCCATAAATTCGCATGGAATTGTGAAATTTCAACAGGTTTATTAAATTTTCCTGCTACTACATTTTCAACTGTACTATTAGTTTATTGCTAGAAATTTCCTGGTCCCTTCATAGATATGGTATGGATATACATGTTGAACATGATACATGTAATATTGGAACAAAGGGTAAGAAAAAAAAAAAGGAAAAATTCATGTGAAATTTACTAAGCAGCTGGGGACGAATTTAGTACTATATATATAGTTTAACAAAAATAAATGCTAAAGCTTGTACCATTGTTTCCCTGATGGGTATGTTAATGCCTTGAAAATGTGGCAATGTAGCAACACATAAACTTGTAATACCATTCTTCCATCATCGTTGTTGTCTTTTACCTTCACTCATCTTTGTATTATATCTTAGAGCGAGATTTTTATTTATTTTATGTTTTAATGCATGTAATAGTTAGATGTATAATATATATTTAAATATATTTTATTTGATCAACAAAATTATATGTGTTTATGTTATATATCTAGTCATTAGCTGTCATAAATTCAGAATATACAAAAAATTTCTATATTAATTTATATAAAAATGCATTATAATATAATGCATCTAAAATAGATAAATTAGTTTATTTTAAATATATGGCTTGATTTTTTTTCAAGAATACAACTAAATTACAAAATAAATTTGAAAAGCTTTCGCACTATATTTTGTAAATATGCCATTACTATGGTTGTAAAATCGAGAATCAAAATTCTTAATTTGTAAATTGAGAATCAAATCGAATTGAATTATAAGATTTATTTTATATTAATAATATTAATTAAAAATAATACAATTTGATGTAAAAAGTATATGTCATATAACGTATGGCTATATATATATATATATATAATGCTATTATATTATTAGATATAATATAAATAATAGAATTTATAGTCGTCATTATATATATCTTTATCTAAAGAAAAAGTCAAATATAAAAACCAATACTATGGATTACTAATAATTCTTTTACCCCTTAAAAACCACAAGAAAGTTGAAATAAATGACTACTATGAAAAAAAAATCAATGAAAGGAAGAATTAAAGCCTAAATCAATATTACTAGTCAAAACAAACAAAAAGAAGGATTATAAAAAAAATTATGAAGTTAATTATAATTGCCAAAGGAAGAACAAGTTAAGTTTGTATTTTAATTTTGAAATTTCAACTTTTAAGTGTTTTAATTAAAAGACCATAATTTTTTTTATCCTCCAATTGTATAGTTTATTAAATAAGATTCATTTTATTCAATAGATAAAAATCGGTGGAAATCGTAAGTTCATATGAATTCTTATAATTCACCATTATTAATCATTTGCATGATCAAACTCTAAATTTTGGACTTTGACAAACAACTTAGACTTTAATGATTTTATTTAAGTGTGTAGGAAGTTGATCTATCATCAAGATTAATTATTTAATTATTAGAGACAATGAAATATTCCTTAAAAGAGTATTAATATGCATTTCAATGAAGTATCTCAACCTATGCAAATCCCTAATCTTTGAGAAGTAATTATATACCAAAAATATACAATTTTGGTCTTATAGTGGTCTATTCATGAGCACCTTATAAGCCGACCTTATATAGTGCCTTAAGAGCTCATTTTTGCTAAAAAACTAAGTATTGCTCACGAGCTGCCCTCAAGATCGTAAGGAGTAGAACTCAACATGTAACGACAGTCTTAATAGCATTCATTGGATATTTTTTAATATAACAGTCCTCAAACTAATTCTCACAAGCTAGGGTTTGCTCCTCACGATAATGAGCAGTGTTCTGACATAAATAAGTCCAAGATAATTCAAAAATCAATAAGAGACATTGAAGACATAATCAATGCATCCAACAGCCATAATATAAGTTGTTTATCTATATAAACAACTCCTGGAGTTCAATTGAAGGTTGAAGAAATTTATTTACTCATTATACTCTCTTAAGCATTCAATTAAGCTCTCAAAACTCTCTTCAATTTCATATTTATAGAACCCATATGAGAGTTGGTGAGTGTTAGAATATATATTTGTATTCTTCTATTTTATGGGATTAAGAAAATGGGAAGTGAGATTCTATTCTAGTGGAATTGGTTTAAATGTTTACCATTAAAACACTTGGAATTTAGTTTTTGTGTCAGCTTTGTAAAACTCAAGTTGTAAGGTTAAAAGAGTGAGCCTTAAACTATTATGTTTTTTCAAATCTTATAAATAAAATTGTGGGAATTGAAAATTCTAACTTGGGGATAAGTTAGGTAAAGACGTAGGATTATTGAGAATCTGAACTCCTTAGATTCTTGTGTTCATCATTCTTCCTTCTTAATATTTCTTCAATTCATGCAAAGATTTCTTTTAATTTCTTATTTGTATTCAATAGCCTTATTCACCCCCCCCCCCCCTCCAAGGAATTTTCATTTGGTATCAGAGCTTGAATTCTAGGAACATCATTGCTAAAATACAAGATCATAAAGAGTGAATCACAAAACTTTTGTTCACTTAGACCATTCTTCAATGGTAGTGACTATCCTTATTAGAAGTTCAAAATGGAGCTATACCTTGATTATGATTCCATCAAACTTTGGAATATTGTCCTAAAAGGTTAAGAACCACCTACAACTACCATTTATGGTGGGTAACTACTCTTACAAGAACTTAATGGAATAATGAACAAAATGAGGAAAATCATAAAAATAAAAAGGCTATGATCATTCTAATATCTTCCATGACAAGAAAGAAGGAGGCAAGCATCAACATTGCATGTCGGCCAAGGAAATGTGGGAGACTTTGGAAGATCATTATGACGGCAACGTGTAAGTTAGAAGTAAAAAGGTTCAACTTCACATGTATAAATATGAACTCTTCAAGATAAAGCCTCAAAAGTCAATCACATAGATGACAAATTGAATTAATTCTCTTCTCACAACCCTCAAGAAACTTGGTAAACATTTCACCAAGGAAGAGGTAAACAATAAGATTCTAAGAATCGTACCTAAAAAGGATTGAAAATCTTGGGTTACTTCAATTGAGGAAGCTCAAGACCTTTCTACTCTTTCCACCAATATGCTTATTGGAAAGCTCCTAACACATGAGCTTACAATTAAGTAAAAAGGAGAAGAACAAAAAGAAAAGGAGAAAAAGAAAAGTATTGAACTAAAAGCTTCACAAAATGAAAGTGAAATGAAATTCTTGAAGACTTTAGTAATGAAAATGGTGATGTTGCCATGCTTACTAAAAGTTTTAAAAAAATTCTTGAAGGAGAAAAATTTCTCAAGAACTAGAGATTCCAACAAGAAGTATGAAGGAGGAAGCGAGAAGAAAATCAAATAAATCACTTGTTATGAATGCAAGAAATCAGGACACATTAAAAGTGAGTGCCCCAAACTCAAATTCAAGAACAAAAGAGTAAAAGATAAAAATAAGGCCCTCAAATCTACTTGGGATAATGAATTTTCTGAATCTGAAAAGGAAGAGGAATAATAAAAAGTGGTCAATATTTGCTTCATAGCTCTTGAAAATGAAAAATAGGTACCATCTACTTCTAACTCTTCTTATGAAGAATATAATGATGATGATGAGAGCTCTATTATGAGCAAACTCTTGCTTAAATGTAAAAGCCTACTTTCTAGGAAGAAATATTATAAACATGAGTTAACTAGTTTAACCAAGGAATTCAAAAATTTAAAGATTGAGTTTCTAAGTTTGTTGAGTTAAATGAGAAACTTACTTGTGATTTAAAATCTTGAAATTCCTTGGAAGAGGAACTCAAGAAAGCAAGTGATGAAAATCATAAACTTTCTAATAAGGTAGTTAAGCTAAAATATTCCATATCAAAATTCCAAAGAGGAAAAAAGAGTTTAGATAATTTACTTAACTCTCAAAAATTTTATGGCAATACTCATGGAATAGGATATGCTAATGGAATGGCCTCATCTTCATCATCATCATATATTAAATTTATTAAAGTATCATGCAATTCTATTCATTCTACCTCTAAACCCATTGAGACTTAAGCTTTCAAAGCTAATAATTCTCATATGTCAAATATTACAGGAAAGTCTCATAAGACTCAATCCTATATGACACAAAGAGGTAAGTCTCATACTAGAAAAGCATAACCTAAACATGTTTACATGTACACTAGACATAACACTCATAAGCATGTTGCATAACACAAAGCACCTAAACATGTTACATAAACCTATTAAAATACACATTGCCATTATCAATGCATGTCTCATACTATGACTCAAAATAATAGGAGACACACACCATCTCAACACCAAAGGCATGTCTCATTTTCTAAGCAATCATATACACCTAAAAGAAATAGGTTTGCAAATGTTGAATGTTTGTTTTGTATGATCAAGGAATATACTAAAAATATATGTTTCTATAGAAGACTACACATGAATTTACTTTCTTTGCATTATCTTGAAACTAACTAATCTAGACCAATAAAGGTTTGGGTCAAAAGAACACTTAAATTATTTTGTGTAGGTGTACTTGAAATTCACAAGAACAAAAAGCAAGTGGTATCTCAATAATGGATGTTCAAGGCACATGACGGGGATAAAGAGCAATTCTATAAGCTTGATGCTAAGAATGGAGGACATGTCACATTTAGAGACAATGCTAAAGGAAAAATTATAGGCATGGGAGAAATCAGTAATCCTCAATCCTTATCTATACATCATGTATTGCTTGATGATGACCTTAAACATAATTTGCTAAGTATAAGTCAATTATGTGATATAGGAAATAAGGTGACTTTCTATCTTAGAAATTGCTTTATCAGTAGTCTTGATAAAGATAAAGTAATTTTCAGTGGTGAAAGAGTAAAAAATATTTATGTTATTGATTTAAACAAGATTGATAACAAAGACATCAAATGCTTAATGTTTATTTACCATGACACATAGACATGGCATAGGAGGTTAGGACATGCAAATTTTAAGCTTTTGAATGTAAACATGAACTTATGATCGATTTACCTAAACTTGAATTCACTAAGGATAAACCTTGTGATGTTTATCAAAAGGGAAAACAATTCAAGTTCTAATTTAAGCTAAAAAAAATGTAGTGTCCACTTCTATACCACTTAAACTTACACATATGGATTTATTTAGATCAACTAGAGTTGCTAGTCTCGGTGGAATGCACTATGCATATGTATTGGTTGATGATTACTCTTAATTTACTTGGGTATATTTTCTTACTTATAAGAATAACGCATTTAAATATTTTAAAATTTTTGCAAAAAGAGTTCAAAAAGAAAAAGATTTTTATATTTCTTCTATTAGAAATAATTATAGAACTGAATTTAAAAATAATTTTTTTAAAACCTATTACAATGAAAATGGTATTTCACATACGTTTTCTTCTCCTAGAACTCCTCAACAAAATGGGGTAGTTGAAATGGAAATGGCTAGAATAATGCTTCATGAGTATAATTATTATACTTTTGGGCAGAAGCAGTTAACACGTCTTGTTATATTTCAAATAGATTTTTCAAAAGACCAATTTTACACGACCCAAAACAGGGGCCATGACCAGCGCTAGGGAACGGGAATTCTTTCAAATCCGGAACCCGTAGTAAGCCTTAAAAATAAAATAAAACATGCAATACTAATAATAACAATATAATTAAATAAAATATTATGCAGCAGAATAAAATCATAAATATCAAAATAATATTTCCACCAAATGAAATTAAATCAATATCCTCATCTCATATATAAATAACTCTTTAATACAGATCCAGTTCAAATATTTAAAGTACATATCTCATGTAAATATAATACAACAATCTCATAATCGACCATAACTACTGCAATGTCTAGATTATGAAAATATAACTTAGGTAAGCAGTTTACATAAAGAAGTCGGAGCAGAAGAAATCCGGCATACAGGTCTGCTACTGAGGTCTGATGAAGATGACTCTCCTGAAAAATAGTCAACGGAGGGGAGTTAGACCTCACTGAGTGAATTAGTATAATATATATACATGCATACTAAATGACAATGCACACAGTCAATAGTATATATATAATAAGTATATATACAAGCAACTACACACAGATGCAATAAAATCATTTTATATATTTTTTATTGAAAATCATAGTTTATGAAGGATCAAATAGAACCCTAGAAAATCGCAACCTCAAAACAGTTTTAGACAACACTCTAGCCATACAGGCTCACTTATTCCAAATATATTCACTTATTCCATTTAGACAGTAGACTGGCCCCGAGACACTAAGCCAACCGAGCTCCAGCACTCTGACTATTAGTGTGATTGGCCCCGAGACACTTGGCCAACCAAGCTCCAGCAATCACACTCCCCATTCATATCTCACACATCAAATCCAATCAATATCCACAAACAGGTTAGTAATATAGCCTAAATGCTATCAATGTACCGGTACGTACTCGGTCCTAGTGCTGTCCACTAGGTAGCACGTTCTATTGATATCCTTCATTACAATATAAAACATACATTCATAAAAATAAATGATGCATGAATTTAAATAAAATAGCAATATAAACCATATATATACTAGAAATATACCAAAAGTAAACCAGGTATATTTCGAGCATATATATGTCAAATAAACCCAACTAAATTACAAAATAAACTAGAAATATATTCAAAAACATTTTAAACATAATTCATTAATAAAACATGCATATAGTTTAAAATATACCAAAAATAAACTAAAATAAACTCAAGTACTAATTAATACTATTATGCATATTTAATCCAAATAACACATATATTTCTAAAATTATGCACCCTAGAGCATATATATATAAAATAGTAACTCACTATTATTGCGCTCCTCGAGATGGGTCCGACGGGCCTAGTCCACTAGGCCTCGGTCTAAGCGCAACTAAATAAAAAAAAGACCACAGAATATCAGAATACCTCTACAGAAGTTCTAAAGACTCTACTTAGATTACTAGACATGGGATTAAAATAGGAATTCGACCGGACATCACGTTTTACGGGAATTCTACTGAAAATCCAATATAACCTCCCTTGTAAAACAGATATCTCTCTACTCAAAGAGTAGAGCCGGCCCTGCAAAGAAATACACTTCGAAAATAAACATAGAATTCTCAATCAAAATCCCTCGGTCAGACTCCAAACTACAAATCATCAACCGAGGTCCACAATTCACGGAATATTTACAAAATACCGAAAATACCCTTATATAATAAAAATACATTTTATAAGTAGAAATTACGTAATTAACCCTAAAACACAGTAAAAACTGATAAAAACTTATTTTATTAGAAAAATCGTATATTATATATATAATTGAAAATAATTTACGAAAATAGTTTTAAATAGTTAAAAATGCTAAATAATTTATAGAAATCATTTTTATACCCTAAATAACTATTAAAACCAATTTAATTACATTTTTAGCCAATTTAGGGTAAAATTACCAAAATACCCCTATATATATAAATATACTAAAATTAACCCAAAAATTTACCAAAAATAATATAATTGCGCAAAAATTAATTTTCTCAACATATATTTCAATAATATCAATAAATATACTCAATTAACCAATAAAGTTCAATTAAACACATAATTAACCCTATTTTCTCAAAATTACATAAACTAAATAAATTCAAAATAAATACATAAAAATTCACAAAAATTCCAAATAAATTTCTATAATTCATTTCAACACCTATATTTACCATAAAACACAATTTCATAATTAATTTAATTAATTTTCGAAAATTAGAAAATATTAATAAAATAATAAAAAATACAAAATCAAAATAAATTCCAAAAATTCTACAAAAATTACAGCATGAAGATTAAGCTACTAGAATCATAGTTTGTGAAGAAATTTTTCATGAATCAATCAAATTGAAGCTCAAAAAAATCAAGAACCCTAATAGGTTGAAATTGCAAAATCGAAACCTAGGCAAATCTAGACCATTTTAAGTGAAAAAAAGCTTGGAATCACACTCATCATAGCTCAAGGAGAAGATAGAGACCGGCGGTGTCGAAAACGGTGACCGAAAACGTGAGGTGTGGAGGAAGAAGCAACTTTCGGCCAAAACACCAAAATCCACCTCACCGACGCCGGAAGGGACGTCTGCAGGCGGCGGAACTACTGGAGGAAGGAGGTGGCACGCCTGGAGGCACACCGACGGTAGGGGTGGAGCTTCGCAGCGACGGTGATGGTGAGGGAGGTGATCAGGAGGAAGAAGGAGGGTGGAGGGCACAAATGGTAAATTTGAAGAAGTTATATATATATATATATATATATATAATAACTTTAACAATTTATATTATAATATAATAATATTATATTCACCAAAAATTCTACACCACATAATTTAAAAAATTAATATATATACATATACACATATAATACACATTTAATTATCATTAAACTATATAATATAATATAATTTAATAAAAATAACCCTAATTTAATTTAAATGCGTATATTTGCATGTATATGTATATATATTTCAATACGGCCCTTAAAAATCATGCATGAACTCATGCAATTTCGTAAATCTATTTAAAATAATTAATATTAAATAATTTACGTGTCAATTTTTCCGAAAGTACAAGTCCCGAAAAAATTTTACGTAACGTACTTAAAATAATTAAAATAAGCTTTAAATAAATATCAACTCATAAAAATATCATAATTATATACAAAATTATTAACACTGCATATCCCGATGCAGTTTAAAATATTTTAAAAACTCGGGATATTATAAATTTTAAATAAAACTTTGTATGAGTTGTGGAACAATAGAAAACCCAAAATCTCATATCTAAGAGCATTTGGATACAAGTGCTTTATATTGAATACCAAGTATAATCTTGGAAAATTTTACTCTAAAGCAAATGAAGGAATTTTCCTAAGCTATTCTACTTCTAGCAAAGCATATAGAGTCTTTAATAAGAGAACTCTAGTAGTTGAAGAGTCAATACATATTGTATTTGATGAATCAAACTCACTTGATCCTAGAAAGGATGTTTGTAGTTTTGATGATTTTGTAGATGAACATGTGGATATGATCACTTAATAAGAAAATACTAGTAAGCCTTTGGAACTTGAAGGTCCAAGTAAGGAGTACAATGAGGAGACATCTCAACTTACCTTGAAGGATGAACTTTTAAAGGATTGGCAATTCAAAAAAGCTCATCCTCAAGATCTCATTATAGGTGACACTGCAAAAGGGGTAACTACTAAAACCCAATTAATTTAGCCTTCATTTCTCAAATTGAACCCAAAAATATTAATGATGCTTTGTGTGATGAATTTTAGGTCTTTGCTATGCAAGAAGAGTTAAATCAATTTGAGAGAAACGAGGTTTGGTCCTTAGTTCTTAGACCTAAACATAAGATGAACGAATAAGGTGTCATACCTAGGAACAAAGATAGACTAGTAGCTAAAGGTTAAAATCAAAAGGAAGGCATTGATTATGATAAAACCCTTGCCCCCACTGTAAGGTTAGAAGCTATTAGAATATTACTTGCATTTGCATCATTCATGGATTTTAAAGTTTATCAAATAGATGATAAAAGTGCATTTTTAAATGGTTTCATTGAAGAGGAGGTGTATGTTGAACAACCTCCGGGTTTTGAAAGTTATGATTTTCCAAATCATGTATTTAAACTTTCCAAAGCATTATATGGATTCAAATAAGCTCCAAGAGCTTGGTATGAATGATTGAGTAATTTTTTTTTATTAGAGAAAGGATTCTCTAAAGGAAAGGTTAACACAACTCTTTTTATAAAGAAATCTAACCATGATTTATTAATTGTCCAAATTTACACTGATGACATTAGTTTTGATGCTACTAATAATTACTTGTGTGAGGAATTCTCTAAGTTAATGCAAGGAGAATTTGAGATGAATATAATGGGAGAACTTCTTCCTTGGACTACAAATCAAGCAATACAAATATATGACTTTCATCAATCAAACTAAATACGCTAGGGACATTCTCAAGAAGTTTGGCATGAATGGAGCTAAATCAAGTAAGACACCTATGAACACCACCACCAAACTTAACAAAGATGAGAATGGTAAACCTTTTGATGAAAAGTAATTTACATGTATGATCGGATCCCTTCTTTATTTAACTGTTAGTAGACCAGATATTATGTTTGCTACTTGCTTATATGCTAGGTTTCAATCTAATTAAAGAGTCTCATGTGAATGCTATTCAAAGGATTTTCAAATATCTTTGTGAAACAATGCATTTAGGACTTTGGTATCCTAGGAATTCATCATTTAATTTAATTAGTTATTCAAATACAGACTTTGTCGGTAGTTTACTAGATAGAAAAAGCACTTCTGGAACTTGTCAAATTTTAGGTAATTTATTAGTCTCTTAGTTTAGCAAGAAATAAGTTTCGATTGCCTTATCCACTACTGAGGCAAAATATGTTACAGCTATTTATTATTGCTCACAAGTCTTATGGCAAAAGCAACAACTTAAAGACTATGGCATTAAACTTGATCATATTCCCATTAAATGTGACAATACAAGTGCTATAAACCTTAGCAAGAATCCTATTCAACATTATAGAACTAAGCATATTGACATTAGACATCATTTCTTATGTGATCATGTGCAAAATGGTGACATTTTTCTTGAATTTATTGATACTAATCATCAATTAGCAGATATTTTTACCAAGCCTCTTTATGAGGAGAGATTAAGTTTTATTAAGCATGAACTTAGTATAATTGATGATTCAAGCTTGTCTTAATGACTTGCTTAATTGATTATTGGATTTATGTGCAATCATGTTTTTCACTAATGTTTAGTTTCTGTTTATTTTCTTTATTTGATACGATCACATAAATTCTTGCTTTATCATGATTCATTTATTCTTGGTTTTTTTTTTTGTGTCTAATTCTCTATCATAATTATTTATCAATAAAATTTATATTTTTTTTATCATGTGAAAATTTTATTTGAAAAAATATTTTCTATGTAAATAATTGATTGTTGAATTTTATTGAATTTATTGATTATTTATGTAATCAAATTTATTTCATGAACATAATTTATTGATTTCCCATTTGCATGTTTTATTTTTAATAATTATTTCAAATAATTATTTAAAATTAAAAAAATTACTTGATATTATTAATTTATGATGATATTTGTCAAAGTATTTAATTTAGTTATGATTTGTTGATTAATTTAGTGCATAAGGATCCAGTTGTCACATTTTAAGGACCTAATTGTAAAGAATTTGAAAGTTTAGGGACCTTCCAGCATCTTCCGTTATGGCTCAACCTGTCCAGAGTTGCTCACAAGCGACGCTCATTAGTGGACTGCTCATGAACCACTCATGAGTAGAGGTCTGATAGGAAAAAATTCCCAATTCTACTAGGATTACAATTTTTTTTTTTACTCTCTTTTTCTCTAAAACAGTAACCTGCAATTTTTGAATACTTTTGGGACTTTGTTTGATTAATTTTAACCTTAATTCTTGCCTATATAAACCCCTCAAACTATTATTTTCATCCTCACATCATTATCTTTGCATTCAAACTCCTTTCAAAACAAAATTTTTCTTCTCTAAAACTCTTCACTCTTAGATCTTCTATCGCATCACCATGGCTCCCAAAAAGAAAACTCAAGATGACTCTTCCTCCTCTAGAAGAGCTATCAAAGATCAACTTAAGAAGTAAACTCCTCTCTCCTACACATCAACTCAATTTAAGGAAAGGTTTGCTCAATTTAAGGAAAGGAAAATGATTTCCTCTAAGTACATGTCTCAAGCTTTTGGAGAAGATGGGTTGTTTTAATGAGATTAGAACTTTACTTGAGAATATGGATTTGTATGATTTTGCATTCAATGCTTTTCCTGCCTATCGCTCTTTGGTCCATGAATTTTTTGCTTCCTATTGCTTGAGAACCCACCACTTCAATGAGCAAAATCCTATGAATAACATGAAATTTAGATTGGCTGGGAGAGATAGATTCCTTACCTCTCAAGAATTTGATGGTATATTTAATTTTGGACAAGGAGGTTTAACTTCTCTTATTTCTTCTTGGCTTCCTAATCCTTTTTGGACTCAACATGCAAAACCTTTTAAAGCGAAACACACTAAAGCATCTAATTTTGCTTCAAAATCTCTTTGGTATATGCATAGGTTTATTATGTATTATATTCATGCTAGAGGTTTAAGTAATGAAGTTATTTCCTTTGATTATTTTTTCCTTGTTAGATGTCTTGTTGAAGGTATAGATGTTGAGCTAGGAAGATAGATTTAATAGAGGTTTTGATTAGCTAATGATAGTGTTAGTGGTGCCTTATATATAGGAGACTTCATCACTAAAATTGCACATCACTTTAGGATCAATTTGAACAACACTGCTTCCATTCCACCCTCTTTCCTTGATTATAACCTCTTGAGAAATGCTAGGCAATTCAAACTTCTTAGAAATAGTTGGGTTTGGAAAGATGAAGTAGGAGATAAAGATATTGATGAGGAGCTAGCATAAGGTTTAAAAGATATTGAGCACATAAGTACTCTTGGACTTGAAGGTGTCCAAATTGAAGAAGAAATACCTCAAGATCATGCTCTTCCTCAATCTCAAAGAAAAAGAGCAAGAGGACCTTCCACTTCTTAAAGTGTTTATAAAGAACCAGCTTGGGTTGGAGGATTTTTTTTATCGTCTCTCCATTATTGAATCCAACTTCAATAAAAGGTTTGATCAAGTGGACACAAGACTTTATCATTTTGAGAATAGGATGGATCACATGGAGTATAATATTCATCAATTTTATGCTCATTCACAACATATAATGCACTTGGAATCCTACATAAGACTAGATTGTCTTTATTTTTTCATCATTTTATGTTTGGTTTATTTACTGTTTACTTTCAGTTTTTTAAGCCTTAAGATGCTAGTTTATGTCTTGTGTTTTTGTTATTTGTGTTTTCATTAACAATTGATATTACAATATCATTGTAACTCTATCTTTTTTTATTATTGCAATTTTTATTTTGTTAAAATTTCCTTTTTCATTTTGTCAAAGGAGAAAAAATAATTAAGTTTGCATGTTTATTTAGTTAAATTCTTTGAAGGGAAAGAATTATTTTTAAAGATGTATTTGTGTTAGTGATATAACTAATTGAAATAGGTGGAGAAAAATTTTGAATGTATCTTTTAAGGCCTTATTTTACTTACTTTGTTTATGCATGACATAGGATTTTATAAAGATTTGGTGTATCTTTATTTTCATTGCTTTGGTTTTTTGTCTTTTATTCCCTCTAGAATTTTTTGTTCCTTTAGGTTTATTTCCTTTTATATCTCTCTCTTTTATTTTTGTCATTGACAAAGGGGGACAAGAACCTATATTTATGATATGCTAAGTATTACATGATCATGTATGTTAGCTAGCTAAGCTCTATAAGATCATGTGACAGTTAAACTTGTCAAGTGCTATATGTACTATTTTTATAATGCATTTTAGTAACACTATATGCATATATATTTGAAATTATTTCTTTCATATTGCCTAACATTTTTTAAATGATCATTTGTTAAACATCATCCTCTCAATAGCATGAGGTTTAGATTAAGGGGAAGAGATAGATTTTTAACGTCTCAAGAATTTGATGATATTTTTGGATTTAGGTAAGGGGGTCTTGCTTCTCCTACTTATACTTGGCTTCGTAATTCTTTTTAGACTCAACATACTAAACCTAATGCAAAACCATTTGAAGTAGGACACACCAAAGCCTCTTTTTTTGCTTCAAAATCTCTTTAGTATGTGCATAGGTTTATCACTTACTCAATTCATGCTAGGGGACTAAGTAATAAAGCAATTTCTTTTGATGGCTTATTTTTTATAAGATGTCTTATTAAGGGTGTGGATGTTGAGCTAGGAAAATGGATTCAATGGAGGTTTTGGTTAGCAAGTGATAATGTAGCTAATTCTTTTTGTTTGGGAGGCTCTATTACTAGAATTACTCATCACTTTAGGATCATCTTAAACAACATTCCTTCCATTCCTCCTTCTTTCCTTAATGATGAGCCCATTTAGGTTGGTAGCTTCTTTGACCGTCTCTCTATTATAGAGTCTAACTTCAACATAAGGTTTGATCAAGTGGACACAAAACTTTATCGATTTGAGCATTGCATGGACCAAATGGAGCATGACATTCACCGTTTGTATACTCATCACAACATACAATGCACTTGGACTCATCCTCCTCCTCTTCCATTCCAAGAACCTCAAGATGGACATGGCTCTTAGATTTTCTTAAGATTTGGTATTTCTTTATTTTCATTATTTTAGTTCTTGGTCTTTTGTTTCCTTTAGGTTTATTTCTAGTTTATTATCTCTCACTTTTCTTTTTTTCTTTAACAAAGGGGGAGAAACTATGTTAAGGGTAATTGTGTCTTGTGATATGCTAAGTGCTACATGATCATATGTTAGTTATAATCAGCTAAGTTCTACATCATATGATAGTTAAGTTTGTTAAGTTTCAAAATAAGTGTTATATGTAATATGTTTGTGATGTATTTAAGTAGTACTACTTTCATTGTAAATGTTACTAGTTTTATTTAAATGTATTGAAAATTATTTCCTTATATGTTGCCTAACATCATTTTGTAATGATCATGTTATCATTTTCTTAACACATTTGTCATATTAGGCCTTGTGTTCTTTTTGTCCCTCATGTTGAATTTTATGTTGTTTATAATTTTTAACAAAAGGGAATAAAATATTCAATTTATATTTCTTATCATGTCTAAAAAGGGAAGAAATAAAGAAATATATATTTATATAACGGAGAAAATTTTTATGATTATTTTTCAATTGGTATCTTTTCTTAAAAATATCTCTTTTATAAATATTTAATATTTAAAGAAACATTTTTAATTTTTATATACGCTATGTTAATTTCTTTTCTTTCGTGCTTTGAGACATGTTATTGATTTTATGCATATATTAAGGGGGAGCAAACTTATTGCATTTATTTAATTTGAAAAGAAGAGCTATTTGTATAGAACATGTTTATTCATGTTGTTTATTTTTGATATTTACACACTCTATATTTTATCTTATCAAATTGTTTGTTAAAGTCAAAAAGGGGGAGATTGTTGACCATTTGCATTATCAAACTCCTAATGTTGGACTTTGACAAACAATTTAGATTACTAATGATTTCAACTGAGTGTGTAGGAATTTGATCTATTATAGAATTAGTTACTCAAAGGTTGGAGACATTGAAAGACTCCTTAAAAGAGTATAAATGTGTATTTCAATTATATAATTCAACATGTGCAAGTCCCTAAATAATCTGGAGTAATTATATACCAAAAATATACATTTTTTGAACTTACAGTGGTTTACTCATGAGCCATCCTTAAATAGTGCCTTAGGAGCACATTTTGTCAAATTGTCCAGTGCTCCTCACAAGCTACCCTCACGATTGTAATCAACTTATAAGGGTAATAGAGATAGCTTCCAATGGATAATTTCAAATGCACTGGCTACACTCTCACTCCTCACAAGCTAGGGTTTACTCTCACAACCATGATTGGCATTCGGATAAAAATAAGTCCAAGTTGATTCAAAAATCAACAAGAGACATTGGAGACATAAACAATGCATTCAACAGTCATAATCTAAGTTGTTTATCTATATAAACAACTCTGAAGTTCAATTGAAGTTTTTTTTTTAAAAAAAAGAAACTTAATTATTATTCATTCTCTTATATGCATTCAATTAAGTTCTCAAAACTCTTTTTAAATCATTTTTGTATTTGTATAACTCTTGTGAGAGTTAGTAAGTGATTATAATAGATATTCTTGTTCTTTTATTTTCTATATTTAGAAAACAGGAAGTGAGATTCTATTCTAAAGGAATTGGTTTAAATGTTTATCTACTAAAACACTTGGGAATTCAGTTTTAGTGTGAGCCTTAAAAACACTTGTGATTTGGTTGTTGAGTGAGCCTTGAAAACTCAAGTTGTAAGGTTGAAAAAGTGAGGCTCAAAACTCTTGTGTAATTTCAATCTTATGAATAAGATTATGGAAATTAAAGATCCCAACTTAGGGATAAATTAGGTAGAGACATAGGAATGTTGAGAATTTGAACTCATTAAATTCTTGTGTTCATCATTCTTCCTTCTCAACATTCTTTTAATTCTTGCAAAGAATTCTTTTAATTTGAATATATTGTTTAATAGCCTTATTCACCTCCCCCCCCCCCCCCCTCCCACCCCAACCCTCTAAGGCATTTTTAAAAAGGTTGTTCACTACAAATATAAAGTTTGATAAGAACACATGGTTAACCAAATAACCAAAGAGAATCCTGTTTAAATTTTATTAATCATCCATGGTTGTACCCCTTTAGATTACATAAAATAAAGCCTTTATATAAGCATAACAAACCTAAAAAAACCTAATTAACATCCTAACTAAATAAGAAAATATGTTCCTTCTTAAATAATAAAATATAATCCTATTTAAATAACAAAATATAATCATACTTAAATTCATATTTAAGTATGCATAAAATTTTAATACACTTTTGACTAGGATAAAGGTCAAATTGACTCAAATTTAAAATGTAAACGTTGTAGTAATAGATGTTAGTTTTATGGAGCATCTTGAATTGCTCCATTTTGATTTATGTTAGATGAGATATAACTCATTTACTGATGTATGTTTAGTTTGCCCAGTTTTGTACACAACCTAATAATTTTTCACAAATTTAGCCCATGAAGATTATCGATTTAGCCCTGACTTTGTTCATTAAAGTTATATATCTCTGCCTTATCTTTTCATAGCCTTTTGAATCACCTACATCCAAATTTTTAAAAGTGAGTTATGGTTAAAATACCGAAATATACTACAGAAAATATGAATTTTTGCTAGTTGATTTTGTCTTGAATGAAAGTTGACTTATTAGCATGAAATAATCTTGAAATTTTCCTTTTTGAAACCTAGGATCATATCATTTATCTTTGATGGTAAGGTGATTGAGTTGTCTAGTCAATACAAAATCACCACGTCCCATCTTTCTTTTTGACTAATAGGACAAGAGAAGTAAATGGACTGTGGCTAGGTTGTATAATAAAATATTTAAGCATGTCTTTAACCTATTTTTCAATTTTATTTTTTTGAAAGTGGTAATAATGGTAAGGTGTAATGTTAGTAGGTTTGGAGTTAGCTATAAAGGAATAAAATTATCATAAAGTCTTAAAGGAGGTAAGGAGTTTGGTTCTTGAAATATGTCAAAGAAAATATCCAAAAGGTTTTGTAATTCTAAAGCAATTAGTTAAATGGTTGAAGAAAGATGAGTTATAGGCAATCCACATTGTATTGAAAGACGAAAGAATTAAGAAAACATACCACTCATGCCCTTTTTAACCCATTATGAAGACTTTTCATAATTATAAAATTTACCTCTTCTTGAATTCCTATTGATTCAATTTACTGACCATCTTTAAAAAAGGACATTTTGTAATTATCAAAGTCATAGAGAATTGGATCTTGTTGCCTAAGCCAATCATAACTAAGGATCATATCATAAGGTCCTAATTCCAACCACTTCACTTCAAAAGTAAAAGAATAATTTTGTAATTGCCAAGTGAAATTAGTAGTTTTATAAGAGCTAAATAACCTATGACCCATTACAGAACTTACCAGCATAGGAGAAGCTTTAATAGTAAGACATTTCAAAGACTTAGTAGTAGTGGAGTTAAGAAAAGAATGAGCTACTAGAATTAATCAAAATTAATAACATAGTCTTATTAACCATTCCCTTAAGTTTGAGAGCATTCAAGAATAAATTTCCATCAAGACCATTAAGTATGACTTCTTTTTGATGTTCTTCCACTATATCAAGCTTGTTAGGAAATTTATCTTTAGCTTCTAAACTAAGGAGTTGCTTTAGTTTACACTGATGGCCAATAAAGAAGTGATCTCTACATTTATAATAAGCTCTAAAGTCTTTCTTGAATTCAAATGTAAAAGGTTTAAAAGATTGTTTGGGTAGGCCATGTATAAAGAAGGATTGGTTAAAAGTAATGAAGTATAGAAGGATTGGGTACCTTTTTTTGTAGTAAAGCTAGGATGAGTATCAAATTATTTATAAAAATGGTTAGAGAAAATTTGATTTTTTTTTTTTTATGGAGGTAGGTTTATGAAGTAAGGTTGTATAAGATTCATCATATCATTTGGCTAACTTAAAGGCTTGAGATAAGGTTTGGGGCTTAGAAAGTTAAATGGCTAGTATAAGCCCAATACTGAGGCCATTAACCAAAAAAAAAAAGAAATAAGATATTATTCTTTGAATTCAAGGTAGTGCTTAGGTAAAAGGGATCTTAAATTATTAGATTTGTTTTAGTAATTAATAACAAACTCATATTGTCTTAAATTATGAAACTCCTCAATCACATCATCCAACTCCTTTTCACCAAACCTATCATAAAAAGCTTGTATAAACTGGGCCTAAGTAGGATTTAGATGAACAATGATCTAACCTTGATACCATTCATCTACTATATCATTAAAAAACAAGGTTGCAATCTCTATCATTGATGCTCAGGCACCACATAAAAGTGAAAATATTTATATCACTTATGAACCTAGTTATGAGTATTTTGCCAATCAAAATGACTTAAATAAATCTTAAAATTCATATTACTCGTCTAATTAGATCTAGGGACAAAATTAAAAGAACTTGATTCAGCAAAATCCCTATGTCTAAGTATGGGCAATAACCCTCAAGTATCATGCAATAGAGAGAGCAAGAATAGTACTTATAATAGGGTCCTTGCCTTTAGATTGATTTTTGAGAGCATCCACCACATGGGTCAATTGCATGTCTAACTTCTTATTGAATGCAAACATTAAAGAATTAATATTATCCTATAAAAGTTTTTCTTGCAATTCGTGCATGGCTTCCAATTTCTTAAACTAAGTGTTACAAATTGTTGATCAGCTTGGAGATCTTGAAATCTCTTGGACTTTGCATGATATTTCTTAAAAACAAAATTCAAGATTTTTCATTTGGGTTTTGGTAGATTGAAATTGTGGTTCAGTAATAAAATATTTATCTTTGGCCATTAGAGAGGCAATGAGTTCCTCTTATTGTACTATCTCTGATACCAAATTGTTAGGAATTGTAGTCATTATTAAGGAAAAAAGAAGAATTCATAATAGGAAAAGAAGAAAAAGAGGTTCAGAGTGAGAGATAAAAGAAAACATTATAGCAAGAAACCAGAAGTGTTATTCATTCATATAATAGCCAAATACATCACTAACTATTATATATACCTCTCAATCACAATAACTTCCTTGACTTATCTAAACCAACGAAATAATGTCAGTTTAGCCTAAATTGTTATAATACAAAACCACTTGAATTACATCAATTAAGCTAATCAACTCATAACAAACCACTAATTAGCTAACTTAGTTCTACCTATTATCATCCTAACATTGAATCGACTTAAATTGTACAATTCAAATCATGAATCATAAGATTTTAATAACAATGGTCATTACAATTTTATTTCAAAACTTATTTCATATGTTTCATTACAATCGATTGACAAAATTTTTTGTAGAACAGTCCATAATATATCAACTAGATTGTAACTAAACCACTTGAATTTTAAAAATTGAATAGTAGAATGATAAAAACTTTTATAAAATTATAAATTTAGTTGTCTCCTTCTAAGTCAAAGAAATTAAAAAAAAAAAAAACACCCATACCTCAGTAAAAAAAATAAGGATCGAACCTCCTATATTATATAAACAATCCAACCTTCTTAGATAATTAAATTGTAAAATTCAAATTTATAGGTAAAGATATTTTAAAAAATGGAAATAAACGGACTCTCCCATCTTTCAATTCAGGTTGTAGTATAACCTGGATGAAATAAAATTCAATTAATAACTAATTTTTATTTAAATAATAATTTAATTAATTCTAATTTAAAGCTAATCTACTAAATTAACAATTGGCTAAGTTAATATAGATCATACAAAAAGAATAAACTGAAAGATCAATAAAATCTAGAGTTAATTATACGGATGGGTCAAGTCAAACCCCCTGTTTTCAAAAATATTTGAACGTCTTTTTTTCTTTCACTTTTAATTTTCTGTGTTTTCACTTTTGATTTTTTCTTTTTTTTAAAAAAAATTTCTATAATTTTTTTTACTTTTTTTATTTATTCTTTTTACTTATTTATTTAATTTGGTTGTTTTATTTGTAACAATTTTTTTTTAATTTTTGAAACTTACTATTATTTAGAATATAAAAATTAAGCTAATTAAACTAAAAATTACACATAATTTTCAATAATTATTTTTTTATAATTATTTAGAATATAAAAATTAAGTCAATTAAACTAAAAATTACTCATAGTATTCAATAATTATTTTTTTCAATAAAAAATAACAAAAAAATAATGAAAAATATCAAATAAATTATTATTTTTATTATTGATGCTGATAAAAGTAAAAATTCTATTTATGACCTTAATTTTATTATTATTAATAAAAAACTGAAAAAAAATAAACAACAACAAATATCAACAACTACAATTTTTTATTACTTTTTTTATTTTTGTTATTTTTACTGTTTTAGTTGTCGTTTTTAATTGTTTTTATTGTTTCTATTTATTTATTTATTTTAAAAAAAAAACATAACAACAAAAAAAACAATGAAAAATTATGAAATATATCAAAAAAATTATTATTTTTATCATTAATACTAATAAAAGTAAAAATTTTATTTATGGCCTTAATTTTATTATTAATAATGAAAAAAAAATTGAAAAATAATAAAAATCAACATCTGTAAAATTTTGTTATTTTTTGTTGTTTTGGTGTTTCAGTTGTTGTTTTTAGTTGTTTCTATTTGTTGATTTTTATTGTTTTTCTTTAAAAATAAAAAAATTATGAAATATATCGAAAAAATATTATTATTATTATTAATACTAATAAAAGTAAAAAAAAATTATTTATGGCCTTAATAAAAAAATAATAAACAACAAACAAAAAAAAACAAATAAGAAGAAAAAACTTTTTAGATATGTTAATAAACAAATCAAATGAAAAAAAATTAAATCCTTATTCTTTAAGAACATAAAAGGGGAAAAAAAATTTATTGTTTGTTGATACAACATTTGAAAATTTTTTGTTCATAATCATTTAATCGAAGAGAGAAAAAATAAAAAAAAAAAAAGATATACATTTTAATTAAAGTTGATGGTTCCAAAACTTTTAAAAAAATCCTGCAATTGAATTGAATTGAAAAAAAGTGAGGGAGAAAATAAACTTTTGAAGAAAAATAAAATGTTGAAAAAAAATATATACAGTGAAAAAAATATTTGAAGAAAAAAAACATTGAAAAAAAATTAAGACTAACGTTAAAAAAATAAAAACAGCAAAAAATATTGAGAAAAAAAATTAAGATTTTAAAAAATGTTGAGAAGAAAATGACAGTAAAAAAAATGTTGAAAAATAAAAAAAATAAAAAAAAATAAAAAAAAAAACCAGAAAGTGGTTCATTTTAGGTTAAAATATTTTTAAAAAAAAAAATTTATGTGTTGGTCTATACTATAATAGGTCCACAAAATGGAGGGCAAGCCCAAAAAGAAAGAGAAATTAGCACACAGTTGAGCTAGGCCCGCATCGTCGGTTCGAAACAAAACTGAAAGCGGGAAAAAGAAGAAGTTTTGATCAAGAACACTGAATTTTCGGGAGAAATCTTTGCAGACATTTCAAAATGGGAGTGACAACTGATGAAGAAATGGAGTCAATTCTCTCTAGCTTTGATCAAATATTTGAGGTCATCGTAACTTTTTTTTTTTTTTTGGTTGCCCAGTTTGGCTGTTGTTGTGAGTGTGAAATTGAAATGAGGTTTCTCAGGATTTCGAGAGTGGAATCACAGAAACCCAATCTCTGAGATCAAATTGGAATGCAGAAATCAAGAAACGAGAAGCTCTTGAAGTGAATTGCTTGAATCTGAAGCAAGGTTAATAATCTACAATTCAAAATTTCAATTCAATTCTATATAGTCAAATGCTTGTGTTTGTGAGTATGAAATTGACAATGGAGCTTCTGAATCATTATATGGGTTCATTACTTTGTTCCCCATTTTTGTTTTAATCACATTGCAGAAAATGAGAGACTCATGAAGCTGTACACAGAGTCTTTGAATAATATGGCTGAAGAGGTAGTTTTGTTGAATAATATTGACAGTTGTTTGTGATTTTTCCTTGTTATGTTGCTCAATTTTAATGCATTTCAACAAGACACAGCTCGATTGCCGTATCAAATATCAGAGCCTGAAGGAGGAGGTGAAAGGACTGAGTGATGAGAATCATAGAAAAGAAGAAGTAAGAAAGTTCATTTTATGCTTAATTTTCTTTTTCATTTACAGATTATCTTGTAGATAGTAGAGTGATTTTAGTAGATGAAGTCACTAGATTCATTCATTTGCTCATAAATGTGGTTGAGATGGATGATACAAGCTTTTAGACTTCAATATTAAGTGGAAATTTTATTGAGCAGGAGCATAGGAAGGCTATGGAATTGCTTAAGCAAGAGTATGCAACCAAGGTTGCAGGCTTAGAGGAGCAAGTGAGGTATTTTCCACTAGTATTTTTCGGGTTGATGTTTAATTCTTCTTCTGATCAATTAAGCTGCCCTTGTTATATCAGAGGATTGCTAGTTGAGAAGGTAACAAGTGAATCAACCATAACAAGACTCCGCCAAGATTTAGCAGCGCATAGGACCCATTTGCAAACTCTGGCAAACAAGTTGGAGCGAGTCCGTTTTGATGTGGAATCAAAATGTGAGATTTGGAGTTCAAAATGAATTTTTGGATTTTGTAACCACGTCTTACTAATATTAGAACATGATAAATTTTATTAGTTTTGATGTGATAGATCATCTTGAGACTCAAGATTTGAAGGATTGTCTCCTGGTTGAATATGAAGAGAAAAATGAGCTGAACAAGAAACTACAGGATTTGCAAAAAGAATGTGAGTTTATTATCATGTCATTTCTCAAGTATTTGATTGGCTCTCTCAATGCCATTGTAATTATCTGGCCTTATAAAGAGTAGTATGAATCAAGTTGACAGAAGTTGAGGCACATGTACACTATAGAATAGTTAATGAGTAGTTCTGTGGTAAAATGCAGTGGTGATCAGCAGGACAAAGCTAGTTGAACAGAAGCAAGATTTGTCTTCAAATCGCCTTGTTGAAACACTCAAAGCAAAGATTATGAAACTGCGGAAGGAGAATGAGATTTTGAAAAGGAAGCTTTCCCACTCAGAAGAAGAGAACCTAGAATGAAGCAGCTGAAGCAGTTTGCTATGGTGACAGAAGTTTTGGCATTAAAGTGTTCATTGTTTTGTATATACAATTTAGTAATTGAGTTCAAGACTTGCAAAGTGGAATAACTAAGTTCCATCTAGCAACTAAAGTTCAAGAATTTGAAGCTGTTGCTATGGTAACAGATAAGTTCACAAGTATTTCAGCAACATTTACTAGATTTTCCACTATCTAAGCACTAAGCAAAACATTTGAATGTAAATGATTTGTAGAATACATACTTCACAAGTTATTTGAAGGAACAATTTGGAGGCCTTATTTTTCTCTTTTAGTTAAAATGAAGATTAAATTTTTCTAAGTAAAATAAGGTAGGGTTTAGTAAAGGTAACATTTTTAATGTGTTGAAAGTTTTTTTCCTTGACTTATTTAGGAGCAAAGCTATGGATCATAAAAGTCTAATTCTAAAAAATGGTTTTTAATTTGTTCAAAGTTTTTTTCTTGTCTTGTTTAGGAGTAAGCTATCATGAAAGTCTAGTTCTGAAAATGGTAAAAGGATTATTGATAAAATAAGTCAAATTTCTCAATTCATCTCTTTAGTGGATTGGGAATCGCTTTTTTTTTTTTTTTTTTTAAGATTTTATAAACTACCTTCTTCCCAAACACTCTCCTGATTTTAAAACCTTAGAAAAACTTTCAAAAAAACAAAATAAATACATAAACAAGAAGAGAACTCACTCATGGCTGCCCTAAAACTCCACAAAACCCAAAAGTTCCTTAGTCCTTCACATAGAAATGCCATCTTCCTCTTCTCTACGTGGTACTCTCCACCACCACCATCATCATCCTCAGAAGACCCAATTCTCTCAATTCTCTCCAACGCAATCAAGAACTGTGAAACAGACCCATTACACATCTCTCTCAAGAAAATCATCCCTTCTCTTAAACCCATGCATGTCATCAACTTAATCAACCAAAATCCCCACTCTTTATCTCCACATTCTCTCTTTTCTTTCTTTAACTTCCTCTCTTCAAGTCCAACTTTTCGCCACACAATTCAATCCTATTGCACAATGGTCCATTTTCTCTATGCCCACCATATGCACTCTCAAGCTCAGTCTTTGCTACATTTCATTATATCCCGTAAAGGGAAAGATTCGGTTTTTTCAATTTTTACATCAATTCTTAAGACTAAAGGTACCCATGATTTGTCGAATTCTGCTTTTGATGGTTTGATGAATGCTTATACTGATTTAGATTTTGTATCTGATGCTATTCAGTGTTTCAGATTGGTTAGGAAGCATAATCTTAGAATCCCATTTCGTGGTTGTAAATATTTGCTTGATAGAATGATTAGAACTAGCTTGCCTATTGTTGCTTGGAAATTTTATTCGGAGATTTTGGATTCTGGGTATCCACCAAATGTTAAAAGTTTTAATCTCTTAATTAATAGATTCTGTAAAGAGGGTAGAATTGAGGATGGCCTTATGGTTTTTGATGAAATTGCTAAGTGGAGTTTGCAGCCTACGGTTGTTAGTTTTAATACTTTGATTAATGGATATTGTAAATTTGGGAATCTAGATGAAGGTTTTAGGCTAAAGATGGTAATGGAGGAGACTAGGATTTTCCCGGATGTTTTCACTTATAGTGTTTTGATTAATGGGTTGTGTAAGGATCGTAGATTGGATGATGCAAATCAGCTATTTGATGAAATGTGTGAGAGAGGGTTGGTTCCTAATGATGTTACTTTTACCACTTTAATTAGTGGGCAATGCAAGAATGGTAGAATTGACTTGGCCATGGAAATTTATCAGCAAATGTTAGGAAAAGGCCTGAAACCTGATTTGATTTTGTACAATACACTCATCAATGGGCTTTGCAAGATCGGGAATCTCCCAGAGGCAAGAGAGCTTGTTGATGAGATGAGCAAGAGACGTCTGAAACCTGATAAGATCACGTACACTACACTTTTAGATGGTTATTGTAAGGAGGGGGATCTAGAATCAGCTTGGGAAATTAGAAATGCAATGATTAAAGAAGGAATTAAGCTCGATAATGTAGCCTTCACAGCCATAATTTCTGGATTATGTAAAGAAGGAAAGGTCCCTGAAGCAGAAAGAACATTGAGGGAAATGTTGAAAGCAGGTTTTAAACCAAATGATGCAACTTATACTATGGTCATGGATGGATATTGTAAGAAGGGTGATGTGAAGACAGGGTTCAAGTTGCTCAAAGAGATGCAAAATGACGGCCGTGTACCTAGAGTTGTGACTTATAATGTGCTTATGAATGGATTTTGCAAGCAAGGGCAAATAAAAAATGCTAATATGCTTTTAGATGCTATGCTCAATTTAGGAGTAGTTCCAGATGACATAACTTATAACATTTTATTAGAAGGTCATTGCAAGAAAGGAAACCTACAAGACTTTCATAAGCTACAGAGTGAAAAGGGGGTTGTGGCAGACTATGCATCCTATAAATCTCTACTTAATGAGTTGAGTAAAACTTCAACAGATCGCCAGAAGGGATGATTGTTGCAGCTCTAATACATAGTCTTAAAGTGATTTAACACTCAATGAAGAAAAACCATTCTTAAAAATGAGTTGTGAGGAACTCCATATGGGCGTTTATTTTTCCCCACATTAATGGTCATTGACCTTGCAGATGATTCAAGGTACAGGCAAGTCATTCACTTTGGTAAACTGGCGAACTTTGAGTATTCAACTTTAGCTGCCATCCCAAGGATTAGGCCAGCTTTCTTACAGGTTAGTAGAATGTCTATGATGAAAATTCAATTGATATGTCAAGTTTTTGAAGCATGGCTGGAGGTGTTGGAACTTTCCAACATTTGCTGTGCAGTTCTTTCTATATCTGAAGAGGATAATTGCTGATGAAGACTACTAAACATATCAAGAATATAAAACTTACGATATTTGAAACTAATAGTAGAACAGAGGAGATTATTCTTGTTTTAACATAGATACATTACTACATTAACTTACATTTACGATAAAATAGAAGGAAAAGAAGATTGTTCAACTAAGTCCTGCAAAATTAATTGAATATGTGAATTGAAATTTTTCTTCTTATTGGAATTATTGGCACTGCTTTTTAGTTGAAGATTTCCTATTCTTTCACCTTGTCAGTTTGAAGCCACTATCTATCTTCCCTCGGTTCATTTGCAATTTATGCTTGTTTTTAAGGCTCGTTTTCTAGACACCGTAAAATGGGCAAAAAAATATTGCATGTTATATAAAAAAATAAAAAAAAAAATAGGATATGATTTTCATTCTTTTGGCTTCTACTGATGAGTTATTGCTATATGATTAGCACCAGCTGTTTCTCCACTACACCTGAATCTCCCACTCCAATTCTGACTTGAAATTTTGATAAAAATGCCTTACTGTTTGCACCATGCGATTTTTAAGTCAAATAGGCCATTGAGTTCAGCTCGTTTGTCACAAAACTCGTCAGTTGTCGGGACTTGTAATGCCCTCCAGCTATCTCTACCACCTTCTTATGCAATGTGAGACTCATGCAGAGTGCAGGAATGTCATTGGTGAATATGACTCAGAAGTGGCTAAGCATAAGTATTAAATGGCTCAGAAAATGTACCGAACGTTCGCCCTTGCATCATAACTACAGTTTCGTGAGTAGGCCACACAGAATTTTGATAAATTGGAGTAGTGTCTGCAATGAGATTTTATACAAATCTCCAACATCTTAAAGTGGACATGCATGTATGTATGCGTTGTTAAACCCACTAATTCTCACACCAGGATCCCTCAATACGATAGGAGTAGAGCAAGTGGGCTAGGCCTAATTGAGGTTTTCATTGTTTCCATTTTATGGTTGATTGCCAACCCTAGTCCAAGTAATCGGCAAATTATAGGGTTCTTCACATAAATATATAAAAAATAAAAAAAAACTTTCAAAAATGTTGCTTTTCTAACCTTTTTTTTTTAAATATAGTTCACTCCTTTTGTCACTCTTATTTTTAGGATTGTCTTTTTTTTTTTTCAACATTTTTTTCCTTTTTATGATTTTTCAATTTTTTTGCTTTATATATTTTTTTCAACATTTTATTTATTTTCTTTTTTTTTTCAACAAGCTTTTTTACTTTATACTAATTTAATCTATTATTTCTCAATATTTTTTTGATTTTCTTCATCTATTTCTTTCTCAATGTTTTTTTACTCAACATTTTTTTTTATACTTTCTTCATTTTTTTGCTAAATGTTTTTTTCTATTTTTATAGTATTATATTTATCTTTTTTTTTCTAATGTCTTTATTTTTTTGCTCAAGTTTTTTTTTTTAATTTTTAAGGTACTATCTTTATTTTATTCTTAATGTTTTCTTTTTTTTTCTCAATATTTTTTTCTTTTAAATTTTTTTTTTCAAATGAATAATTATGAACTAAATATTTTTAATTGTTGTTAAACCGAATAATAAATAACTTCAAATGTTATAACAACAATAAATAAACAAAATTTTCTCATTTTATATTCTTAAAGAATAAAGATTTTATTTTATTTTATTTTTACTTAATTTGTTTATTAAAATGTTTAACAATTTTTTCAAAAAAAATTATTTGATACTTATTTGATCATCAATATGTAACAAATTTACAATTCTTATGATGTATTTGTAACGTAAACAAAATAAAACACCAAAAATTTTTTTTTTTTAAATCAACAAAATTAAACAAATCAAAACATCAAAAAACAACAATGAACAACAAAACAACAAAAGTCAACAAATTTTTATAGTTTTTTATTTTTGTTGATTTACAGTTGTTGATTGTTGTGGTTTTTTTTATTGTTTTTAAATTATTTTTTCATTATTAATGAGAAAATTATGGCCATAAATAAAATTTTTAATTTTATTAGTATTAATGATAAAAATAATAATTTTTTTGACATATTTCATAATTTTTATTGTTCTTTGTTGTTTTTTTTTTCTTTTTAACAAACATCAGCAAATATAAACAAACAAAAACAACAAAAACAATTAAAAATAACAATTGAAACAAAAAAAAAAAACAACACAAATCAACTAAAACCAACAAAAGCAACAAAATTTTACAGTTGTTGATTTTTGTTCATTTGATATATTTCATAATTTTTTTGTTATTTTTATTGAAAAAAAATGTCACGACCCAAAACATGGGTCATGACTAGCGCTAGGAAACTGGAATTCTTTTGAATCCGGAACCAGTAGCAAGCCTAAGAATAAAATAAAACATGCAATAGTAATAACAATATATAATGCAGCGGAAATAAAAATCATAAATATCACAATAACATTTTCACCAACTGGATTTAAATCAAATCCTCATCCCATATATATATACTCTTTTAATACAAATCCAGTTCAAATATAATACAACATCTCTTTAAATATTTAATGACTATTGCAGTGTCTAGATAAAATAAAACCCAAGACTCAGAGAAGCAATTTACACAAAGAAGCCGGGGCGGAAGAAATCTGGCGTACAGGCCTGTTACTGAGGTCTGAAGATGATGACTCTCCTGAAAAATAGTCAACGGAGGGGAGTCAGACCTCACTGAGTGAATTACTATAATATATATACATGCATACTAAATGACAATGCATACAGTCAATAGTATATATATAGGTATATATATATATATATATATATATATACAGGCAAATACACACAGATGCTGTAAAATCATTTTATATATATTTTACTGAAAATCATCGTTTATGAATGATCAAATAGAACCTTATAATATTGCAACCTCAAAACAGTGTTAGACAACACTCTAGCCATACAGACTCACTTAATCCAAATATATCCACTTAATCCATTTAGACAGTATACTGGCCCCGAGACACTAAGTCAACCGAACTCCAGCAGTCTAACTGCCAATGTGATTGGCCCCGAGACACTTGGTCAACCGAGCTCCAGCAATCACACCTCCAAACCATATCTCACACATCAAATAATCATATTCAATCAACATCCACAAATGGTTAGTAATATAGCCTAAATGCTATAAGCGTACCGGTACGTACTCGGTCCTAGTGCTACCCACTAGGTAGCACGTTCTATCAATATCCTTCATTAAAATATAAAATGATGCATGAATTTAAATAAAATAACAATATAAACCATATATATACTGGAAATATATCAAAAGTAAATCAGGTATATTTCGAGTATATATACGTCAAATAAATCCAATTAAATTACAAAATAAACTGGAAATATATTCAAAAACATTTTAAACATAATTCATTAATAAAACATGCATATAATTCAAAATATACAGGAAATAAACCAAAATAAACTAAAAATAAACTTAAGTAATCATTAAATCATTTATGCATATTTAATCAAAATAAAAACATATATTTCTAAACTCATGCACCCTAAAACATATATATATAAAATAGTAACTCACACTTAGTGCGTTCCACGAGATAGGTCCGACGGGCCTGGTCCACTAGGCCTCGGTCTCGGCGCAACTAAACAAACAATAAATAACAGACATCAGAATAAACCTAACAGAAAATCCTAGAACTCGATCTAGAATATTAAATACAGAAACAGAAGTAGGGTTCGATCGGATATCACGTTTTACGAGAATTGTACCGAAAATTCGGCAGAACCTCCCCTGTAAAACGGACATCTCTCTACTCAAAGAGTAGAGCCGACCCTGCAAAGAAACACACTTCGAAAATAAACACCACATCTCATTCACAACCCCTCGGTTGGACTCCAGACTACAATCTATCGACCGGGGTCCACAATCACAGAATAATTTCAAAAATACCAAAAATACCCTTATAACATAGAAATTCATTTTATAAGTAAAAATTACATAATTAACCTTTAAACATGGTAAAAACCGATAAAAACTCATTTTATTAGTAAAATCGTATATTATATATATAATTGAGAATAATTCACGAAAAATAGTTTTAATTAGTTAAAAATACTAAATAATTTGTAGAAATAATTTTTATACCTTAAATAACTATTAACACCAATTAAATTACATTTTTAGCCAATTTTGTGCAAAATTACCAAAATGCCCTTATATATATAAATATACTAAAATTACTTCAAAAATTCACCAAAAATAATATAATTATCCAAAATTAATTTTCTCAACATATTTATCAATAATATCAATAACTAAACTCAATTTACCAATAAATTTCAATTAAAAACATAATTAACCTAATTTTCCCAAAATTACATAAACTTAAATAATTCAAATTAAATACATAGAAATTCATAAAAATTACAAATAAATTCCTATAATTCATTTCAACACCTATAATTATCATAAAACACAATTTCATAATTTATTTAATTAATTTTCGAAAATTAGAAAATAATATTAAAATATTCAAAAATACCCAAAATTCAAAATAATCTCCAAAAATTCCAAAAAAACTTATACATGTATATTAAGCTAAGGGGAACAAAATTTGTGAAGGAATTTTTCATGAATCAATCAAATTGAAGTTCAAAAAATTCAAGAACCCTAATATGGCCGAAATCGAAAATTCGAAACCTAAGCAAATCAAGACCATTTAAGCTCAAACCAAAGATAGAATCACACTCACCGGAGCTCAAGGAGAAGAAAGAGACCGACGGTGTCGAAAATGGTGGCCGGAAACGTCGTGATCGACAGTGAAGAGGAATTCGGCTTCTCTGACCAAAACTAATCTCCAGAAGCTGGAAACGGCTGCTACAGGCGGTGAGGAAGGCTAGGGAAGGTGGTGGCACGCCAGACGGCACACCAACGGCAAGGAATCAGTGGTAGCAGCGGCGGAACGGCGATGAAGGCAATCGGGGAAGAAGGAGTTCGATCGGGGGCAAAAATGTAATTTTTTAAAAGTTTTGATTTTTGACTTATAATGTGTATATATATATACTTTATACTATATAATAAAATAATATTAAATTACACACATTAAATATACACCACACACTTAATATTTAATATTTTAAAATTTAATAATAAATAAAAATAATTAAATAACAATAAAACTAATAAATAAATAATAAAATATTAGGGTAATTAATTAAACACCAATTAAATAAATAAGTACACATATATACGGTGTTTAATATTTTAAAAATATATATAAGTTCATGCAAGTCCGTAAATATACTTAAAATAATTAATAATAAATTATTTACACGAAAATTTCCCCGAAAATGCAAGTCCCGGGAAAATTTTACGTAAAGCACTTAAAATAATAATAAACAATTAAAATTCAATTTAAATTAAATAAAAGCTTATGAAATATCAATATCATATTTAAAAATTATTAACACTACATATCCCGATGCAGTATTAAAATATTTAAAAACACGGGATATTACAAAAAATTATTGAATACTTTGGGTAATTTTTAATTTAATTAGATTAATTTCTAAATTCTAAATAATTATGAAAAAAAATAATTATTAAAGATTATGGGTAATTTTTAGTTTAATTAGCTTAATTTTCATATTCTAAATAATAGTAAATTTCAAAATTAAAACAATTGTTATTTTAAATATAAAATTAAATTATTTAAAATATACAAATCAAATAAATACATATAATAAACTTAAATTTAAAAAAATGACTTCAAGAATAATAAATAGGTAAAAAAATTATAGAAAAATAAAAATAAAAAAAAACGAAAACACCGAAGTTTGGAACATTCTTTCAAAGGAAATAAAGGGTGTTGATTGGACTGATATTTGATATTAATCCCAAATTTTATCATGAACTCTGGTCCATATTACAAAAATATGCGGTCATGTCACAAAGAAAATAAAGAACGTTGACTGGGCTCATATCTAATATTAATCTCAAATTATATCACGGATCAGAGGTCCATCACATGTGTTAAAACACACTTTTTGATTGTTTTTAACACGTTATTTTTTTTTCTTTGTCACAACTGTTTCTATTTTTTCTTCTTCTTTATTGTGTGTGCTTTCTTCTTTTTGTTTTACTTCTCTTTGCTCTTGTTCTTCTTCTTTTTTCATATTCTCTCTTTCAGCTTTTTTACGAGCTTCAACCTTTTCTCTTTCTTTCTTTCTTGCTCTAACAAAGCTGATAAACTAACACTATCTTCGTTTGTTTTTTGAATTAATTGAAACTAAAGAGATTATCCCATGCAAGATGGACAGGGATCCACGATATAACAACCCCAAGTAATCTAGGTCGGGATGAATTTTTAAATATTACAAGGTTAAGGGTAAACTATGGCGTACATTAGCTATTTATATTGCTTAGTCGATTTGTGCCTTTACTTTTGCTATTTATAAAACACAATATGCTCTTAACTTCTTGTATGTGACGCAATCACACATCGAATTTTTTTTTTTTTGTACTTTTTTTTAAGAATCGGGAGTTTCATCATATTACGATAATAAAAAAATTAAATTAAATGAATAACCTTCATTTGGCTATTTAAATTTGGACTAAAAAAAATTTTTTTTTTAAAGAAATGGCGTATTATAACCTCAAAGAAATATGAATTCGATATATTCTGTAGTTTTTTTAATATAATCCCTTCGGTGTATATTGAAAAATTTACTCTCTATTTTTATTCTTTTCCATGTATATTTATAAGATGCATTCATTAATTTCAATTTACATAAAAAATAATATCAAATATATTTACACTCAAATTAATAATTTAAAGAATATCTTATATGGGGATTAAACTCAAAAAATTCATTAATTTTGAAACTCAGCCTTGATGATTAGATCAAAACTTCATTGTCATTGCAACGTGTTACAGAACTCGGCCACCCCAAATAAAAGGTTAGGGGTAGCATGGCTTTGCTTTGCATGAATTAATTGAAGAAGAAGACTGATTGTGAACTATGTGATTGAAATTTTAAGATTTAGGGCCCAACAGTCAACTCTTGCAGCAAGCTTCACTTTCAAAAACCTATGTACACACGTATAACAAGCCTCCTTCATTTCAAATTTGAACCTTCCTCCCCTGTTCTTCAAGGAATTTTTTTTTTTATTTATCTATATAATTGAAGGCTCCATCAATTTAAGTATGATGATTGATCCATGACTATATATATATATATTTCATTTTCTACTAACAGACTAACTAATCACTAATAAAAGAAGAACAGTTCTGTATGGGTCAAAGGGTCAAATTGCAACCTCAATTATGCCTCTTAACTTTGAAATTTTTTTATTCTAATAGAAACTTTTCTTTTAAAATTATATCATATTAGATCCTATTTAAAAAAAAATTCATAATTAAATCTTATAAGTCAAATAATTTTAATAATTAATTAAGTAAAAATTATTTAGATCAATAAATAAATCAATAAAGTTTTTTAAAAAATATATCTCCTCATTATAAAATTTTAAATTTCATACTAATTTTTATTTTAAATTTTTCTTAAAATTTTATTTAAAGTTTCATTGAAATTTTTTATAATTCTAAAAAATTTTAAAATTTTAGAATTTAATGATTTGCATTTTTCAAAAAAATTATCAATTTTAATCATTAATTTAAATAATTTTTTTTTATTAGTCAACTATTATATATATATATATATATATATATATATATATATATATATATATATCACTTGATTTTAGAAGTCTAAAAAATTTGAAAAAATTTAAATGAATTTTTCTAAAGATTATAATGTAAGTCTAAAATTTTTAAAAATTTTATAATTAAGTGATATGTTATCATTTATCAATTTTATTTATTAATTTAAATAATTTGTTATTAGTTAATCATTAAAATTAAAATTTTATCTGTAAGAATTTTTTAAAATAAAATTCAATATAATATTATTATTAAGATAAAAAAAATTAAAATTCAGTGTTAATTTTGGATATATTTTAGGGTCGAATTTGACCTGTTGACCGTTCAGCACACGATAAAAAAAGGCGAGTAGAGTAGGTTTGGAACGTAGCTGTAATATTATTAGCTTAGGGGTAGGCTACTGCTGACTGCTGTGCACGCTTTTTAAGTCTTCTCGAGCGTATCTTTCAGCCTTAACTTGTGTTTTGGTGTAATCCCAGTCTTTGCACTTTTCTTATTCACTCAATTTCATGCAATTATTGATTGCTTAGTCAACTCTTCCATACCCCAATTATTATCACTCCCTCCCAACCATAACTACATTATAAGCCAGCTGCTTACTTTCATTCTTATTTAAAAATTAAATAAATAAATAATTATCCTGTAATTACATACATTTTCACTTAAAAACTGTATAGTTTAATTTTACTTATATTTTAATATTTTATTCAATAATTTTATTAAAAATATAAGAATTAACTAAAATAAATTCATAATTAATAAAAATAAGATGTATTTTTATTTTATTAAGAATAAAAACAAATAATTTTTAAAATAAATTTATGATATTTTTAAAAATATTTAAATAGTTATATTGATTGTAAATCATATGTAAAATATTAAAAAATATTATTATATAATAATGATGATATTAGTTGATAAGATTTTAAAATATTAGAAAAAGAAATCACATTTCTCAAAATATTATAAAAAATACCATAAACTTTTAAATAAAAATATATCTAACCATATGGTATATTTTTTACTTACCCTTAAAAAAAAAGTCTAATTCATGTGCAATTGTGTCTAAATGATATTTTTTATCAATATACTTTTTCAACTTACAAAATGATTATATAGATACTTGAATCTCTTAAAAACAAAATTTATCAATTTGAAGTGTTCAAATAGTTTTTCATAAGTTGAAATAAAACTATTTAAACACCTAATTTGTATTTATAATTATAAGTAAATTTTTTAGTAAATGAAGGTGTCAAAATATGTCAAGTTTATAAATGAAGTTTATAAGTGAAAGGATAAATGGATAAAATATATCAAGTTCAAGGGATGCAGAAATATTAAGTTTATTAAAAAGATATTTAGTTTATAAAGATAAATTAATTCTTTAAATATATCTTTTAATATATATTGAATAATTAATATTGCTTTAATATATATATTAAATAAACTATATTAGATTAAAAACATAAATATATGTTAAATAAAGAGTTGTTTGTAAATTAATAAATTAACCATTGTTTTAAAAAAAGATGACCCATAATGTAGGCAGATAAAAACGAAAATAAACCTATAAATTAGAATTAAAAAAATATTATTTAAATTTTAAGTTACAATTTAAATTCTAAGATATAGTAAAGTGATAACTCTTTTTTAAATATATAATAAAGCGCAGAGTTTGAATTTTACTGTTATTAATTTAAAGGGAATGACTCATTCTATAATAAGTTTATTGAGGCTGAACTCATATGAACTCTCTATTAAATTTTTTTTTTTTTTTACAAGTTTACTGAGCCAATAGCACATAAATCATGGTTTATTATACTACATATACTAGAGATTACTTTAGCATTGCCCCTGAGAATTAGCGTTTAAGAAAATAAAAATTTGTCTAAAAAAGAAAATAAAAATTTGTACTAATTAAATTTTATAGTTTTTATGAAAAATATTTTATTATATTTTGTTCGAAAAGTTGAATTTCAAACGTAAAAAAGAAAAAGTTAGGTTTGTTTAAATTCTAAGTTCGGCTCTCAATGAAATATTGAATCTTTGCAATTGAAAAGTGTGCAGCACTTTACTAGCTTTACGATGCGATAATAGATAGCAAAACACATTTTATATTTAATGTGTTGATATTTTAATTTTTTTAAATATTTAATATGTTATTTAAATAACACAAATTAATGCCATGGAAAAAACTTAATGACGGTAATGGAAGTGAAAATATTTTTTTAAAATTTTCACTATATCACTTTTCATCCCACCTAAATTGATATAAGGTTAAATGCTTGAATAATCACCAAATTTTAATTTTGTTCCTATTTATAGTGATGATTTAATTCTCTCTTATTTTTGTCAATCAAATTTATTTTGATTTGGTTTAAATCTACCTATTTTAAATAAGTTATTAATTTCTATCTTGATGTACTAAAGTAATGATTCAATAAGGATTTTTTTTTTTTTCAATTTAGACTTTTGGTTCTATTTTTTAGGTTGTAAGACTCACATATAATCAAACATGTTGATTAGATAAATTTAAATTATGAAGTGAAAAATGATGTGGTAAATATTTAAAAAATATTTTTCCTCTAATTTTTATGTCATCATTCCTCCAGGACATTAATTTATGAAACTTAAATAGAACTTCGTGTATTAAAAAATATAAATTAAAATTTAATAAATAAAGTTAAAATTCAGTAGTCACATATGTATTTAATCTATTTTAATTAAAATAGAGGATAAGGTAGTAAATATTCAAAAAATATTCACAATTATTATCATGTTATTGTATCTCCTTCAAGAAAATAATAAGTGATGCTTAAAACATACATTGTATATTAGAAATACACTATTTAAAATGTAGTGCTTACATATACTTAAACTTTTGCTATGGTATACATATTCATATGTATACAAATAATATTTGGACATTTTAGATTAATTGTTATTGAATTACACCCATTAATTAATTTTGTATATTAATATCTATAATATATATCAAACTGTTGTAGTTAAATAAGGATTAATTTAATAGCTTTAATTTTATTTGCATAAGTGTCACGACCCAAACCCGAGGGCACGTGACGGGCACTAGGGAATAGGAAGGCATAAGACCCCCAAAACCCGTAGTAAGCCTTAAAGAAAAGAAAAATAAAACCTTATAATTCAAAATTTTATTTTGAAGCAGAACACATTATCAAACTGATTTTTTTTTCTGAAATTGAAACATAATTGAATACATAAATAAAATATTTCCAGCGTCACATATCATAAATCAAACTTAAATCATTATACATAAACGTGGTTCATATAAATAAAATACACAAATATACTTAAGTCATACAATTCATAGTACAGTTACTACTGTAGCTTTCTAGAATATTATAACAGTATAGCTTACAATGACCTATATAAAATGGCCGGTGATGAAGAAATCTGGCGTGGAGGCAGTCTGAGGTTGAACTCCCAAGCTCCTGAAAAAAAAATTAAATTGAGGGGAATCAGACCTCACTGAGTAAATCAATAAAAGAGTTGTACGGTTTGAAAACCTTTTTGAAAACCATATAGTTATTGTGAAATTAATTTATAATATATAGATATAGCTTTTGAAAAATTTCAATAGAACCCTAAACCCAAAGTTCTAAATGGCTAACTGGGCCTACTTATTCCAACTAGACTGTTGGTCCCCGAGAGCAAAGGCATCAACCGAAGCACCAAGTCGCAGTCATTCACTTAATCCAAATATATGGCACTGGTGGTCCCCGAGAGTTAAGGCATCAACCAAGACACCCATCCCAGTCCATTATTAACTTTTCAATCACTGGCGGTCCCCAAGAGCATAGGCTTCCACCGAGGCACCCGTCCCGGTTTAATATCCATGAGTCATACAATAATCGGACCCATCTCTCAATCTCTACCACGTGCACACAATTCTGGTGAAATCCACCAGGTAGCTCGTTCTACCAAATTTTCTTAAAACCGATTTTCAAATAAATAAAATGCGTTTAAACCATAAATAACAACATTAAATTAAATAAATCATATAATAAATATTAAAATATGAGCGCACGCATTCTTTAAATAAAACACACGCACAGATCATTTTATCAACTTACAAGATGAACGAGAAGGCTGACGACCGCGCATCTGCCTCGATCTCACGACTTCTGCTCCGATATACTTTAGAAAAGAAATTAACAGATCGATTTAAAAACATGACTATGAAATTGAAATCGAAAATCAACAAAAACAGAGAAATTCTAGGCTAACTCGAGGAAGACCGGACAGACTCGATAGACAGGAAAAAGCTTAATTTACGGTAGAAATTTATTACGAATTTCACGGTTTACGAAAAAATCTATCGAAATTTCGGCAAAGTCTCCTCTATAAAACAGACATCTCTCTACCATAGGTAGAGTCAAACCTGTATAGAAAACGCACTTCTAATAACTGCAGACATTTACACTCGAGTCGGGCTTCCAGAACTACACTTAACCTCAACCGAGATCACAATCCAACAAACATCACAAAATTTATATCATTTATTTGCCCCAAAAATACACATCACATAAATGATTATTCATAGTCAAAAAATCATATCTCAATATAGATTTAAAAATAAAATTTCACAAACCAATATATATATATATATATATATATATGGAAATAACATTCACAATTAACATTACTTAATGAAAATTACCTATTAATTTGTATATATAAATATATCTCTAAACCTCTTAATATTAATAAAGCTAATTAGTGTATTTTAAGTATAATTAGTGTAAAATTACATAATTATCCAACTAATAGGAAAATACACATAATATTCAAAAATAATACCTAATATACTATTAAGAAATTTGTGTCAATTAGTCTAAATTAGTAGAAAATTTGTAAAACTCTTTTAAATTCCTTGATTATTATTAAAACCAACTAAAATTTATTGTTTAGCTATATTTAACAAAAATGACGTTTCTACCCTTATAATATGCAACTTATATAATACATCATTAATACTAAAAAAAATCCTCGAAAATTATGCAAATATCTAAAAATCATTTTCTCCATATAAATATCTTAATATAATTAAAAACATATAAATGACTACTAATTTCTTTTAAAAATATAATTTAACCTAATAATTCACATTTGACATAAACTTAAAAATATTTATAAAAATAGTATAAAAATCACAAAAACCACAATTTAAGTTCTAAAATTAATAACATTTAATAATAATATTAACTATCAAAATCTCATAATTTTTTTATAATAAATTTCGTAATTAATAAAAATATTAATTAAATACCCAAAATTTACAAAGTCTATAATTAACTCCATAATTTCTAAAATTCTTAAATAAACATCAATACATTACAAATAATTAACCTTAATTACCCTAATTACTAATTAAACTAAAAAAATAAATAAAGTCAAATAAAAATTAAATAAAATCAAACAAAAATTCTGTAAATCAAGAAAAATCAAAATAATGCACCAAAAATCGGATTTGAACAACTAAATGTGTATAATTCATCATCTAGCTTAGAATAAATAAAGATTAACACATAAATCCACTCAAGCAACCAGAAAACAACCCTAAGACAACCTAAAAATAATCCAGAACAACTCACCTTCAACCTTCAATACCGACGCCGGAGATGAGTTGCAGCAGCGGGTCTCGGCGTGGACTAACGTCGGAGAAGATGAGGGAGGCTAAGGGAGTAATGGTGGCCCTGAATCCAGCTCCGACAGCAACGAGACAGCTTCAACCAAGAGTGAAAGGAAACAAGGTACCGGAAAAGGAAGAAAGGAGGGAGGAAGGAGAGGCTACCGGCGTGATGGTCACTCCAGGAGGTCGAGGCACGCCGGAAGGAGACGAAATGTGGTGGTGATGGTGACGGACGGGGAGGAGGGTAGTAGCTTGGGTGGTCTTCGGGTTTGAGAGGTAAGCTTCTACATTCTTCCTTTTTATGTACATATATATATATATATATATATATATATATATATATATATATACACACAGACACACACACACATGCATACTATATACACACACACATATATATATATATATATATAGAGAGAGAGAGAGAGAGAGAGGCTAGCGGCGTGATGGTCGCTCCAGGAGGTCGAGGCACGCCGGAAGGAGAGGAAATGTGGTGGTGATGGTGACGGACGGGGAGGAGGGCAGTAGCTTGGGTGGTCTTCGGGTTTGAGAGGTAAGCTTCTACATTCTTCCTTTTTATGTACATATATATACACACACACACACACACATGCATACTACATACATACGTATATATATATATATATATATATATATATATATATATATATATATATACACACACACACACAATAATAAATTAATACACACACATAAAATAATAATTAAACCCTCATAAAATAATAATTAAACCCTAATTATATATGTGTGTATATATATATATGTACATTGTAACACACATAAAATAACCATGAAATTAATGTAGTTTAAAAATAACAATAATAATAATAATAATAATAATTAATGTCATTTTAAATAATAATAAAATAATACTCACATATAATACTTACATAAATTAATAATCCTAAAATAATATTAACATAAATATATCTCAATTAGATAGTAAAATAATTAACAATTGTATAATATAATTTAAAATTATTTATTAATAATACAAATTCAAAAATTATTTTATTTAAATAAAACACAAGGTATTACAATAAGTATATATGTGTACTAAAAAAAACTTATATTTTTAACTCATACTAATAATTAGCAATAAGAAAAAAAAAAAAAAGAAAATCATTTTGAAGAAACACAACAGAAAATAACCCACAATGAAAAAACTGAAAATTAAATGTATGCTCATCACTCCATTTAGTGAGATTTATGCAATTTGTCCAAAATTAAGACTTTTGCTGTGGTATATATGTTTATATTTATATAAATAAAAATTTCACGTAAATTTAAATTACGAAAATTATTGTTTATCTTAAATTTATTACAAAGCTATTATACTAATGGTGGATTTAACTTTTTATGAAAAGGTCTATGCGTTGTGCAATGCAGAAAACTGCACGAAGAGACCAGATAAATTAAGAGTGTAATGTGGTGTCGCTCAAGTCAATAACACGTTATGGAGCAGCCTCTTTTCTTTTTGATTTTTTCTCAATTTTTATTTTTTTCAAAGATTTTTTTAAATTTTTTGTATATTTTTTTTTAAAATTTAATGATTATGATTTTTTTGTTGGATATTTAATTTTATTTTTCATAGATTCTCCATACTTTCTATGGGATTTGCATAATTCTCTTTTATAAGATTTCATTTCTTTAATTTATATATGAAATCTCATGAAATATAATTATTCATTTTAAAATTTTATGTCACGACCCAAACTTAAGGGCACGTGACCGGCACTAGGGAATGAGAAGACATAAGGCCCCCAAAACTCATAGTAAGCCTAAAAGAAAAGATAAACAACACCTTACTATTTAAAACTTTATTTTAAAATATAACACATTATCAAACTAATTTTTCTCAAAAATAAACAAATTCAAGTGCTAAATAAAATGTGCTTCAACGTCACATATTATAAATCAAACTTAAACCTTTATACATAAGCGTCGTTTATACAAATAAATTACACATATATACTTAAACAATACAATTCTTAGTACATATACTACTGCAGCATCCTAGAATAATACAACAGTACAACTTACAATGACCTACATAAAATAGTCGGTGAAGAAGAAACTCGGCGTGGAGGTAGTCTGAGGTCGAACTCCCAAGCTCCTGAAAAAAAATAAATTGAGGGGAATCAAACCTCACTGAGTAAGTCAATAAAAAGAGTTGTACGATTTGAAAACCTTTGTGAAAACTATATATTTATAGTGAAAATAATCTATAATGTATAAGTATAGCTTTTGAAAAATCTCGGTAAAATCCTAAACCCAAAAATCTAAATGGTTAAGCGGGCCCACTTATTCCAACTAGACTACCGGTCCCCGAGAGCAAAGGCATCGACCGAGGCACCAAGTCGTAGTCATTCACTTAATCCAAATATATGGATCTGGCGGTCCCCGAGAGCTAGGGCATCAACCGAGGCACCCATCCCAATCCATTTTTAACCTTACAATCACTGGCGGTCCTCGAGAGCATAGGCTTCCACCGAAGCACCCGTCCCAGTTTAACATCCACAAGTCATATATATTTCAGATCTATCTCTAAATCTCTACCATGTGCACATAGTCCTGGTGAAACCCACCAGGTAGCCCGTTCTACCAAAATTTCTCAAAATCAATTTTTAAATAAATAAAATTCATTTTAAAGCTTAAATAACAACATTAAATTAAATAAATCATATAATCAATATAAAAAAAATACAAGCGCATGCATTCTTTAAATAAACACATGCACAGATCGTTCTATTGACTTACAAGATGAATGCAAAGGCTGACGACCACGCGTCTGCCTCGGTCTCACGGCTTCTGCTCCGATATGCTCTAAAAGAAAAATAACAAATCGACTTTTAAAACATGACTATGGAATCTAAATCAACAATCAATAAAACAATGAAATTCCAGGCTGACTCGAGGAAAACCGAACAAGACTCGCTAGACAGGATGTAACTTAACTAACGGTAGAAATCATAACAAATATCACATTTTACAAGAAAATCTACCAAAATTTTGACAGAGTCTCCTCTGTAAAACGGACATCTCTCTACCAAAGGTAGAGCCATACCTACATAGAAAACACACTTCTAATAGCTACAAACATACACACTCGAGTCGGGCTCCCAAAACTTCACTTAGCCCCGACCGAGATCACAACTCAACAAAACATCAAGAATTAATAACATTTATTTCTCAAAATACATATTTCACCTGCACATATACTAAAAATAAATAAAAATATATAAAATCTCAATTATTTAAAAATTAAACAACTAAATTTGTATTTCATTATCAAAATATAATTAAAGTCTAAATTAAAACCATTATAATGTATTTTATATATATATATATAATATTTGGAATTAATATTTAAAATTAACACTACTTAAGTAAAAAAAATACCAATTAATTTATAAAAATTCTCTAAACCCCTTAATTATTAATAAAACTAACTAAAATATATATTTAACTATAATTAGCGTAAAATTATATTTTTACCCCTAAATACATAAATTACATAATATATTATTAGTACTAAAAATAATTCCTTAAAATTATTTAATCATCCCAAAAATTTATTTTCTCAAAATTAATCTTCCTAATATAATTAAAACATAAAATCAATCAATAATTTCTTCTAAAAATATAATTTAACCTAAAAAATCACATTTGGCATAAACTCAAAAATATTTATAAAAATAGTATCAAAATCTCAAAAATTATAATTTGAGTTCTAAAATTAATAACATTCACTAATAACTTCAATTATTAAAATTTCATAAATTTTCACAATAATTTTCGAAATTAACATAAATACCAATTAAATACCCAAAACCCTAAATTCACAATTAACACAAAAATTTTCTAAAATCTTAAATAAAATTAATATACCAAGAACAATTAACTATAATTACTCTAATTTCATTAATTAAACCAAATAAAAATTAAATAAATTCAAATAAAAATTAAATAAAATCATACAAATTTCTGTAAATTAAGGAAAATTAAGAAAAATGCTTAAAAAATTCGAATTGAGGCACTTAAGTGGCATAATTCAACATATACCTAAGAACAACCTAAAATCAACATCCATTTTCGATCAACAACCATAAAACAACCTAAAATCAACATCCATTTTCGATCAACAACCATAAAACAACCTAAAATCAACCTAAAAACAACACAGAGCAACTTACCTTCAACCTCCAATTCCGACGCCGGAGGTGAGTTGCAACGGCGGCTCTTGGCTTGGATAGACACCTAAGAGGATGAAGAAAGTTGGGGAAGCTTGGGTGGCGCTGGATCAAACTCCAACAGTGAGGAGGAAGCTTTGGTCGAAGGTGCAAGAGGAGAAGCAGCGACAACAGCACCTCCTGAAGCTCCTTCCCGCGACGGCAATGGCTTCTCAGGCGGTGGCAGGGAGAATGGCGCAGTGAGGAAGAAGGGAAAAATGGTGAGGGACGGAGAGGGAGAGGTTGCAGGGGTCGGGAAGCTTCTTTGTTTCGTTTTTTTTTTTCTACTTTCTTTTGTTTTCGGTTTAGATCCTAACATTTACATATATATATATATATATATATATATATACTTATATCATAATATATATATTATAAACTATTAATATATATTAATATATAATTATGCATATATGTGTATAGGCAATTATTGGTATATGTACACGTATATTATATTTACATATACATACATATACACTAGCCATTTTTAATGTACACACACAAAATAATAATTAACCCTAAATATATATATATATATATATATATATATATATATATATATATGCATGTACATAGTAACACATAAATAGCCATAAAATTTAATATAGTTTAAAATAGTAATAATAATAATAATAATAATAATAATAATAATAATAATAATAATAATAATAAACAATGAAATTTTTAGACAATAAATAAATAATACTTTCATATAATCATTTCATAATTTAATAACCCTAAAAATATTATTAACAATTATATAATATAATGCAAAAGTAATTATTAATAATACTATTTGAAAATTCCTTTATTTAAATAAAATATAGGGTATTACATTTTATTTCATAATTTTACAATCAGACTCATTTAAAAATTAAAAAATCAATTTATAGTTAAATAAAAATATAAAGTGCCAAGTCCAAAAAAGTATAGTCAAATAATAAATTAAAAAATATTTTAATAAGAATGAAAATAATAAAAATTTTACTATTCAATATTTTATTTTTGTAATTTAATGCACTAAATTTTTTATATATTTGAGAATTTTGGACTTGAACTAAGATTATTTTTTCAGCACGAAATAACAATTATACAATTTGTTTAAATTTTTCAAGCGACGATGGATTAAAGCATAGAAAGAAGTTATGTGGACATGACACTATTTTCAAATCGATTCTATATTTCTATTTTTCTAGAAGAAGGAATGGTATAAAATTTGAGAAAAGATAGGAGTGAGCTGCATTTCAAGCATTTAACATAGCGAATAATTAAGGCATGTCCTAGAATTTGAAAAAACAACACACACATATATATGCTTAAGGCATATAATGTGTAACCTTGAATAAAAATATTCTTAGATCCGTCTAAAAAAATAAAGAAAAAAGAATATTTTTTTACATCGATTTATACATAAAATTAAATTGATTTTTAAATAATTTTAAAATATATCAACAGAAATTTTATAAAAGGAGCAATAGAAAACAATTAATTGATTCCTCACTAATTTGAAAATTTTGTGCTTCTGTATCAGTATGATAAATTTAGGATTCAATTTTTGAAATGTTTTCATACAAATTAAATGTTGATGGTGAGAAATAAAAGTGTAAAATAAGGATATGCACTCCACACACGTTATTTCCAAATGAGGAAGTTCACCCACACTCAATGGTAAAATGGTTCAATACTGATAATAATCTGAAAAGAAAACTAAAAAATATAAAAGCTGTACATAATAGATTAAGTATTATGCATTACAATGAAATTTGATAAATGTAAATTTCAAAAATAAAGAAAATGCAAACAGTTCATAATAAGTAGTTGAAGTTCTTTTATTATTCCGAACTAAAAAACAGCGTCATTGTTCGCCTTTGCTTGATTCATCAAACTTGTAAATATTTATTTAAAATAATATAAAATATAGAGACAAAATTAAACAATCTAATTTTAATTATGATTTAACATAATATTGCAAAGTAAAATAAAGGAAAAAAATAGCTAATTAGTCTTCAAAATTATTCGTGTCAACAACCAAACGGATTGCAGGCCGAAATCACTTGTTTGGCAAACCGAACCAGAAACATTTTTTTTTATCATCATAAGAAACAAAATAAATAAATAACAATATATTGCTCATAATATATAATTATACCAACAACTTGATTCATAATCATAACAAGTGGAGCATACATGATTATTACATATATAGTAGTTTATCTAAGCAACAAAAAATATAGCCAATATATAAAAGAATTGTTAGGTCTAATAAATCCAAAACTGAGTTATCTTTTCCTAAAATAAGAAAACAGTAATAATCAGGTATACTTTAGAGTACCAGCTAGCACAATACTCATCAAATTGAAAATTCTGATCATTAAATTATGTTTACAATAAATATAGCAGAAAAGCATTATTTAAATATTCTTTCCTTTAAAAAATCAACAATAACTAGTCAATTTATTAGAAAATATGCACAATCAGGCAATAAAGAACAAAAAAAAAAAATTCATCCTTTCAAGGGGAAAAAAATATCACACAAGAATAAAATAGTGTAGACTCTCGATCCAATCGGCTTATGAATCGGGGGCGAACCGCGGGTGCTTAGTTTGATCAACCCACACCAAAGTCCAATGATAAGAATGCAAAGCTTGAGTACAAGTATAAAGCCCGAATCTTTGATTGAAAATGGACTTGAGAGCCCAGGGACCCAAAAACCTAGCCCAAATCGTCCAAACCTATCCCAAATCGTCTAAACCGACCTAAGTTTTCCTTAGCCCACTTGGCCCAATGCAAAGCAAGGCCAAAGAGGTGCCGCCTCTGTGTAAAGAGGCTATCGCCTCGATGGTAGCAGTCGCAAAGGCGATCACCATTGCCTTATCGCAGTGGCGACACCTTTGTGGCAAACCACTTACAACTGCAGCCATAATGGTCAAGTGGGATGGGTCCCACACCCTCCAGACCTTATTTTTAAGTGAGGAAAAGATTTTTGGGGGGAGAAAAAAGGCTATTGAGACTCATGATGGTCTAGGAACCTAAGGGCATGGGTAAAGGTTGAGATAAAAATAAGAAGGAAAGGAAGAGAAAGGTTACTACCATTAGAGAGGACTTAGGAAAAAAAGAACTAGGATAATAGAGGGAGGCTCTAAAACCAGGAGGGGATGTTCTTAAGAAGATGAGGAGTTCAAGTTCAAGAGTCCATTTCCTTAAGAAGAAGGAGGTGAAAGAAGCTTGTTCTTAAGTGTAGCTCACATCCAAGTATAGTTCAACATCCAAAGCAATCTCTGAGGGCCAATTATTTTGTTAAAAGTTCATACTTAAGTAAATCCAATTTATCTCCTTAGCATTTTGATATTAGACTTGCATATGACTTAGTTTGTTTTGTTTATTTAGTGTATATTTTGAGTTTATACCACTTGTTATGCCATGTTATCAATATGATCTATTAAGGTGTTGAATGTAGTGGTAAAATAACAAGTTTCTGATTGTTTGCTTGCATGACAATTGCTTAGATAAGAAGTTTAATCATTTTGAGAGTCAAATTGCCTGTTGATCAGGTGACGCCTCTGTGAAGGGGCATCGCCTCTTTTCTATGAGGCGATCGCCACTCAAATAGGGTGACCTACACCTTTATCTTAAGATTGTTGTAATATTTATGCATGATTTTGATTTCTAAGCATGTTTAGGTTTTTATACTTTGTTTGTTTGCATATGACTGTCTCTACCATGTCTTCTAAATTAATTTATTTAGTTCTTAACCTCCATTTGCATGAACTTTTTTCGTAAATTAGTTTGAATGCTTCCTTTTGAGATTTTTTTTACATATTTTGAGACTAATATTTTGGAGTTTACAGGATCCTTGAAACTTATCTCCTTGAATCATTAAGGGTTTTATCCCTTAATTAGTTCTTGAGAGGTTTTTTATGGGTTTAAGAACTCGTTTAGTCTTGATTTATTCTTGGTATATTTCTAGTATATTTTTGATTTATTATACTTTTATTTGTGTAAAAATATTATAGTCCTTAATATCTTCCCCCTTTGAATTCCAATGTATTGTTTTAATTTATTATTTTGACGAATTTTGGGACTTTATGACATGAAATTATGCTAATGTACAAACTCAGACTTAAGTGTAAAATTGAACAATTGATTGAAGGCAATTCCAAATTGCATGTAAATAAAGGAATAACCGAATGATTAAAGGTAATAAAATACAAAACACAAATGAAGGCCGATCGTAAGGTCAGGTAGGCATTCAAAAGTTTATACCTAGTTTCCAAACCTGTTCTCTGATGATGGCTTTTGGGAACTTTCGTGGGATCTAGTTATTGTACAATGTATCCTAACTTTTATATGGGTGGCAATTCCATCTCCATTTACGCTTCAAAGACCTAACATGTATTTCCTAATGGGCCTTAAGCCCACACAGTGTCATAGTCGTCAATACTTGGGTGCGCGCTAAACCTCACCGCCTATAAATAGCATTAACAAATGTTTTTTTCCCTAATTTAGATATAATTATCCATTTCAAACTAATCATAGAAAAATTTGTTCCCAGCCTAAAAAATATTTATTCCAAATAAGGTAAATGGAAATGCAATTTTTTAAGGTAAAAGAAAAAAAACAAAATTTAACATAGTTATTTTTTTTTCCATTCAAGCAAGAAAAAGAAAATACACTAATTTGTTGCCATTTTGCTTCAAATGCTAAACAATTAAATTGGTGCCATTTTGATTGAAATGTTAACCAAGGAAACAAAGGAGGAATAAAATCTCATAAACCAATCTTAGATTTATTGCCATTTGGTTCATCTATCCTGCGAGGAAAAAGACATAAATAATAAAAAATTTAATTATAAAACACTAATCAAGTGGCAATAAATCTAAGTTGTATATTTATTTAAAACCAACTCACACCTCATTATGTAGATACCTAATGAAAACAAATAAAGAGGGAATTAGTTAAAATAACATTTACCCAACAACCATAGAAAACAATATCAAGAGAAAACAATTTTAAACTCAAAATTCAAGCAAAACAAAAGCACTTCATAGAAGTATAGACAAAACAATTCCTCCTTGTAAAGACAAAAATGAAACCTTTTAAGAAAAATAGCCAACAATAATTGAGATAACCAGACTTTTCAATTATAAACATCTAATGAAAACAAACAAAGAGGGATTAAACTAAAATATCATATACCCAACAACCATAGCAAAAAAAAATCAATTCAAAAGTTTCAGGTTGTCATGAAGGTACTTTAACAGACCAATTAAGGGCACTGGCAGTGGTGTCTTTAGCAGCAAAAAGCACTCCAATAATGTAATAACTGATTTTGACCATCGGTTAGGACTTGTCCATGTTCATCCTTTGAGTTCAACAGGAAACCAAAAGATTTTTATCAAGTAATTTTTTCTCATTTCTTTCACTGATTATTTTACTACGAATCTCATTTAGCCTCTTCTTTGCCTACAGATAAGACAACATATATGGCAAGAACACAAGTAAGGGAAAAAATTACATTAAAAACAAAAATCAAAGCTTGCAATGAATAAGACCACGTCTCAACAACAAAAAGAAAAAACCCATACTACCTACCAATCAAAGAAATAAAATCTATCTTAATTTTTTTTTGTTCACTGCACAAAATATAAAAAAAACTGGAATGAGCGAAAAAAGTATAGTGTTAACTTGAAAGAATGCATGCAAGAGATTAAGTATGAGAAGACCCAATAATCAAAGCAAACAAACTCTTTTAAATCACAGTATAGCAGTCTAGAGGAACTCTTTTAACTAAAAAAAAACACACACTAAGAGCCCATATGCAAATCTTTCTTTTTTCCATTTGCCCAAACCCAAAGAGAACACATGCACAAAAAAAAGGGAAACGGGTAAATAGCTTACAACTACACGGTGTAAAATCTGTGAAAAAAAGGAAAATTAAACAATGAAAAACATGATCTTCATTATTCTACTAACATTAAAAGAGCAAAAAATTTTAAAAAATAGAGCAATAAAGATCCAAAAAAACCATTTAGAGACTTAGAGAAGAAGTAAGAAAGAGGTGGGAGGTGGTCGTAGCACATAAACCTCCCTTTCAATTCAATTGGGCTCCTCTTCCATACCTATTCCTTTTTCATTCTTTAATCAAATAATAACCTAAATGCATAATCAAAATACGATTTCAGTCAAAATAAACATTGCAATTGAAATTTAAATAAAAAAAAACCACATTTTTCACTTATAAAATTAGAATACAAATCCATAAAAGACGAAAAACATGAATCCCATTCACAAAACAACATCATACACTGAAAAAGGACATAGCATTTTTTAAAAGGAAAGACAACCCATTAGAGAGCTCTATAAGAAGAAAAGAAAGGGAGCCGGCTGCAAAATGCAAAGGTAAAGAGAATAAAGAATAGAAATTAGGGTTTCAGTTAAGTAATAGAATGAAATGTCAATATACCTTAAAGAAGCAAGGCAAATATATCTAAAGGGCAAATAGGATGATAATGTTTTTCCTAGCTCTGCAGGGGCAAAAATGGAAGTGTATAAAATGGTGCCATTTTGTAAGCACTACACATATTACTAAATAAAAGCAAAAGGCGATGGCATTTCTATAATTTCCCTAAAATGTATGGGCGACATAACAACGCAAGAAACAGTGGTAATTTTGTTAATTGTACAAAATTGGATGGCAAGAGAATGACTGTAAATGAATAATGAAATTTTGTTTTAACTTTATATATATAAATAGATGGTGTCCATATTTTAAAAGTAATGAAAAAGGCACAATAATAAATTTCTCAAAAGAGCGCAATGCCATGCAATGCATTCCTGCCCATCCTAAACTGGGAAATGACTCTCTCATTTGGCACTATGACAAAAGAGGAAATTACAATGCTAAATCAGGATACAAGGTTCTAAAGCAATAACAAAGCCAACTCACTCAGCTTGCTTCCAGCTCGAAGTCCCCAGCTACCAATTCTTTACTTTGGAACTCTATTTAGCAACTTAACATCCCTTAGAAATTTAAAATTTTCATTTGGAGATGTGCTTAAGATGCCATTTTACCAAAGAAGCTCTATCTCAAAGAGGTTGTACCACAAACTTAGCATGCTGTAGATGTAATAAAGAACTTAAAACTTTTGACCACCTAATTTTCCTATGTGAAAACTGCACCTGGTATACTAACTTACTTAGCTACAATCCTAATAATTAAGGCTTTTAAAATTTTTGCAATTAGTGGTTGGACACTATGCATATACTTGACAACTCTAATAACTCACATCTCAAGGAGTTTGTAGTATTTAAATGTTGGTATATTTGGGAAGCTCACAATAATTCTACCTTCAATGGCTCCCAAGAGGATCTAATAAGAATAGTTACCTAAGCCTATGAACGGTGGTTATCCCTCTTTGTAGCTCAATCTCCACCCCAAGCTCACCTTGCCCAACCCCCTATTGATACTAGTAACCAAACCCTAATATGGCAACCTCCTCCTCCTAGATCATGGAAAATAAATTATAATGCTGCTTTCTCCAACATTATGGAAAATAAATTATGATGTTGCTTTCTCTAACTCCTTCAACAATTGTAGCACAGGTATTATCCTAAAAGAATTAAGTGTCTTAGTTCTCTTTATGGCTACCTCCCATTTCCCTTACTCCCCCCTTCAAGTTGAGCTTTTTACTATCAAAGAAGTTGTGAAGCAAGCCCAAAAATTTACCCTTATTCCTTTCATAATTAAATCAGATTATCAAACCACTATCAACCTCTACTCCACACAATAAAGTAGTTGATTGGCTAACTAAGACTGACTCGGTCTTTTTCTTTTCTAGTGGTCTCTTTAATGTCCACCAAAACTTATTGTACTTAAATATTTCAAAATTCTTTTGTATCTCTTTAGTTTCTTTAATACATTTAGTTTGCTAAAAAAAAAATTCTTAAAAGACATGGTTGGAATGGGCTATACTATACATTACCTATAATAAAAGAAACAAGTGTGATGTTGGGAGCTATATATAGCCATAATAAATTTGTGAATCATTGTACTTGTCACTTTCTATCAGTTTGACACTTTAATTTACAATTTCATCATTTCAACACCTGAATTCATCTAAAATGCAATTTTGATACCCCTGTCAGTACATGTAGTATGAAAGAGTGAATCAGCATGTGTAGCATCTTGAGGGTTTGACTAATCAAAAACTACAAATAGTCTGAAACTAATAAAAAGTAGCAAGTACAGGAATGACAAATGTATTACGTCATTAGATTAGTACAATTTAGATGATTTTAAGTGTTAAAATGATAAAATTATAAGTTCAGGTGTTAAATTGATAAATTGTACCAAGTATAAGGGTTGTAGATTTATTATGTTATAAAATAATTATATCTAATGTTCTTCAACATTAATTTTCTAATCTAATTAATCTAAATAAAATTTAAATTGACTAATTAGCCTTAATTTTTTTCCTTCAAAGGAGAAGAATACAATATATTTTCTTAAAAAATAGATTATATTTGTTTTAAACTATTTTAAATATAAAAATAAAATTCATTTAACCACTATTGGCATTTTTCTTATTCTTCTTTTTCTTCTTCTTACATTATCGAATTCACAAAAGTGTCAAGATCCTCAAACCCTAGCTCAATGACGTGTGAAATCCACAAGTGTATAGAATTGTGAAAGTAGTAAATTAAGATCGTCCTACAGAGATTGAAAATTGATTATTGTAATACTTAAAGTGTTTATTTTTTTTAAATACTGAAGTTGTCTTGATCTTTAAATTAAACTAAATAAATAAATTCCAAATGAAATTAATAATCAATTTAAAAGCTAAGGTTCTTACTTTTAATTTAACCTTCCTAAAAAATCATTTAAGTTTCTAAGCCAAGTCTAAACCTAGTTCATTCTGAAAGCATCTTTAGAATCACAGATTTTCCTCTCAGACAAATTCATAATTAATTGAATACAAGTAGTACTTAATTTTACAAATCTCACTAACTAAGTGTTCATTATATTCAATATTAAGCACAACTTTAATCAATATTAATTTTCTAAATGTCTCTCAACTAGGTAAACAATTAGTAGGTTGTTGTTCTATCTCAATGTAACCTATCTCTCATTAAAGTTCCATTGTCTATATTTAATCAAAGGGTGATCAATCCTATAATGAGATAAAGCACAACAATAACTAATGAACTTTATTTAATAACTTAGATCTAATTCCATTCATTACATAGTTGAATTGAAATAAGAACCCTAACTAACTATTTAGCCACTCATAATGATAGAGAGAAAAGAAGATAAATAAAGAAAAAGAAATCCAACTATTATTACTTATATAAAAATGAAAATTAACAATATTAATAAGATAGAAAAAACCTCATTCTATGCTTCAACAAGCTGAAATAAAAGGCCTTAAGTTCTTAATCTTCATCAACAAACAACTCTCACAATCAATCAAAACAAAAGAGCTAGAATAATGCTAGTTTTGATTCTTAAAAAATTGATAAAAGAAAATATTGTTCTTGTTTTCTCTAGTGGCTCTCCTCTTAAAACTCTAAGCACTAGCACTCTATTTAACTTCTTCCTCTAGAAATCCTACAATCCTAAAAATCAACAACAAGAAATTCAAAATTTGAAAGTTGGTTATAAGCACACTACTATATGCACCTAGGCACACAGCCATGCACCTAATCTTCCTTTGAATCCACCAGATCAAGTATGATTATGCGCCAAGGTGTGCATGGTTGTGTGTCCATTCATCATTCAAGCATGGTTGTGTGCAATGATATGCACGACCATATGCCTTCTTCTATCCTTAAAATTGCTTATTTTTTACTTGAATGCTTCAATAAACACTCTTGATTCCACATGTAGCCTCCTATATCAATTCATCACTATTCTCCTCTCACTTTACATAAAAAAAATGACTAAAAGTAATCTAAACACTTAAAATACCTTAAAACTATAAAATTTAACAAAACTACTAAAATTAAATAAAAACAAAATAAAAGACTAACCATGCATCTAAATAACTCTTAATTTTAACTTTTTGAGTGCTCAAAATAACATATTTCTCACATTCAACACTCAACTAGACATTGAACTTTCATATCTCTTATAATTCATCAATTTTTAATATGATTCCTTACCCAACTGCACTAGGGTTACCTCCTATCCAACCACTACTATGATGCCTTTTCATTATCATCATCAACTATTTTAATCCAAATTATTGCCACCTATCCTAGCGGTTTGATTGTTTTTCTTCATTATCACATCCAACAATGGCAAGTTGTTAACAATGGTGTCCAATTAAGCAAGAGAACTATGAAGGGGCAAGCTAGAGAAACAATGTCATAAAATTAAAAAAGGAGTTGAGGGAATTGAATGTACTTATTAAGTGGGGGGAGTGAAGTTGTTATAGAGAAACATGCAGAGTTCGTGGATTTAATTCACATGTTGAATTAATAATTAGATTCTGATTATGATATGACTAAAGAAGATGATCATGTTAGACAGTTTTAGTGTTATAGCATAACAACCTCTAACTACAGTTAATTATCTTCTTGTTTAGTTAACATCTTTTATTGTAACTCGAACTCTATTTTATGTAGTCTATATATTCATTGTACAACTATTACAAAATCAATATACACAAAACTAAATTATTTTTAGTTTTCAAATGGTATCAGAGCCTAAATGGCTTCAAATAAAAATACTCAACTTACCCCTGCAACCTTTTCTTCCCTACCCACATCACCTTCAACTTAGTTAAATTTTTCTATCAAACTCAGCTCAAGAAATTACCTAGCATGGAATACAAAAATCCTCCCTCTTTTTAATTTCCAAGAGCTCATCTATAATACCCTACACTTTTATTTAACTAAAGTAATTTTCAGATTTTGTTAGCAATAAATAATTTTAAATTATGTTATACAATCTTTAATTATTTTACTATTTAATTGATATGTATTTATGTTAATATTATTTTAAGACTTTATTATTAGATATAAGTAATATTTTGGGTATATATATATATGGATATAGGTGTGTTTGTATATATGTATATATATATATGTGTGTGTGTGTGTGTGTGTGTGTGTGTATACATATATTATATAATATATATGTAATATAAAGTAAGATTATTATGTATATATATATATATATATATATATATATATATATATATATAGTAGAAGGAGGAAACTCACTCAAGACCACCCCCCCTTAACCAGCTGCTGCCCTCCTCATTTCCGTCTGTCACCATCACTGCCTCTCCTCTCACTGTGCCACCTCCATCACTGCCGGAAACTTCCATTTCAGTCGTCGTCGAGCTCCTTAGCCGCTGTTACTGCTCTCTTCCTTCCTTGCCAGGCAATAACTTCTTCTCCCTCGCTCGCGACAGCTCTATCTCTATTTGTCTGCCCAGCTTCATTCCTCCATCGGTTGCTGCCCTCCTGCCTCACTCGAGCTGCTCCCTTGGCCTTCATTCCGGTGGCAGCAAGCTCTTCCTTCCCTTCTGTTCTTCCAACTTGACAGTGAGTAACACTCACTTAATCTCTTCCTTCCTCCCTTGATTTTGGTTGTTCTTGGTAGATCTTTGGTTAGTTAGGGTTGTTTAGTGTTTAATGAGGTTGATTTTAATTTTTGGTGAATTATTTGATTTTTCCATAATTTTATTTGATATTTATTTGGGTTTAGTTAGTAATTAGGGTAGTTGTTGTTAATTATTTTTGGGTGTATTAATTTTATTGAAGATTATAGGAATTATTGTGAATTTGGTAAATTTTGAATATTTTAGTAATATTTTGTTTATATCCGAAATTTATTTGTAAAAAATTATAAAATTTTGATAATTGGTGTTATTATCAAATGTTATTAATTTTAGAACTTAATCTATAATTTTTGTGAATTTTATACTATTTTTATAATTATTTTTAAGTTTATGTCAAATGTGGATATTAGACTAAATTTATAATTTGGAAGAAATTAGTAGCCAATTTTATGTTTTTAATTATATTAAGAATTTAATGTTGAGAAAATAATTTTTAGATATTTGTATAATTTTCAAGGAATTTTTTTAGTATTACTAGTGTATTATGTAAGTTTATATATTATAGGGGTAGAAACGTAATTTTGTGTTAATTATAGTTAAACAATAAATTGTGGTTGGTTTTAATTATAATTAAGGGAATTAAAAGGAATTTTACAAATTAATCACTATTTAGACTAAGTACCACTAGTTCTCAAAAATTAATTTTAATAATATATTAGGTATTATTTTGAATATTATGTGTATTATTATTATTATATGGCTAAATATGTAAATTATGTTTATTGTAGTTAAGTTTATATTTTAATTGGTTTTATTAATATTTAGGCGGTTTAGAGAATTTTTTATAAATTTAAAGGTCTTTTAATTAGGTAATATTAATTTTGAATATTGTTTCCAAATATTATATATATAGATATATATGTTTGTTAAATTTGTTTTTAAGCTTTAAAGAAGAATTACTTTCTAAGTTATGGATATTTGTATGAATATGCATTTTTGGAAGTAAATGATTTAATTTTTGTGATGTGTTGGTTGAGTTATGATCTCGGTTGGGGTTAAGTGTAGTTCTGGAAATCCGACTCGAGTGTGAATGTCTGTGATTATTAGAAGTGCATTTTCTATGCAGGAATAGCTCTACCTATGGTAGAGAGATGTCCGTTTTATAGAAGAGACTCTGCCAAAATTTTGATAGATTTTCTCGTAAAACGTGATATTTGTAATAAATTTCTACCGTTAATTAGGTTTTTTTCTATCTATCGAATTTTATCCGGTCTTCCTCGAGTCAGTCTAGAATTTTGTTATTTCTGTTTATTTTTTTATTTTTATTACATAGACGTGTTTTTAAAATAAGTATTTTAATTTCTTTTCTAGAGTATATCGGAGTGAAAAATGTTGGATCGAGGCAGACGTGCGGTCGTCAGCCTTCTCATTCATCTTGTAAGTTGATAAAATGATCTGTGCATGTGTTTTATTTAAAGATGTGTGCGCTCATATTTTTAATATTTATTATATGATTTATTTAATTTAATGCTGCTATTTAAGGTTTAAACGCATTTTATTTATTTAAAATCTGTTTTGAGAAACTTTGGTAGAACGAGCTACCTGGTGGGTTTCACCAAGATTGCGTGCACATGGTAGAGATTGAGAGATGGATCCAATGTATGTATGACTTGTGGAAATAAACTAGGACGGGTGCCTCGGTGAAAGCCTTTTCTCTCGGGGATCGCCAGTGATTGGAAAGTTAATAATGGACTGGGATGGGTGCCTCGGTTGATGCCTTAACTCTCGGGGACTGTCAGTGTCATGTATTTGGATTAAGTGGATGACTGCGACCTGGTGCCTCAGTTGATGCCCTTGCTCTCGGGGATCGGCAGTCCAGTTGGAATAAGTGAGCCCAGTTGGCCAGTTAGAAATTTGGGATTAAGATTCTACCGAGATTTTTCAAAAAATATATATATATACATTATAAAATTATTTTCACTATAAATATAAGGCTTTCAAAGGGTTTTCAGACCGTACAACTCTTTTTATTGACTTACTCAATGAGGTTTGATTCCCCTCAATTTATTTTTTTTTCAAGAGCTTAGGAGTTCGACCTCAGACTGTCTCTACGCCGGATTTCTTCTTCACCGGCTATACTATGTAGGTCATTGTAAGCTGTTTTGTAGTAGTAACTCTAGAAAACTGCAGTAGTAACTATACTATAAATTTGTATGACTTAAATATACTTATATATTTTAATTCAATGAACCATGCTTATGTATAATGATTTAAGATCGATTTATGATAGGTGATGATGGAGAATATTTTACTATACACACAATTATGTTTATTTTTAGAAAAAAAAAATCAGTTTAATAATGTGTTCTGTTATGAAACAGAGTTTTAAAATGGGAAGGTTTTAATTTTCTTTTCTTAAGGCTTACTACGGGTTTCAAGGGCCTTATGCCTACCCATTCCCTAGTGCCGGTCACGTGCCCTTGGGTTCGAGTCGTGACATCATCGGATTCATTGATGGCTTAAATTTCGCACCTCTACCCACTATTCCCAGCTCCAAAAATTCAAGCACTCTCACCTCAAATCCAACCTATCTCACTTGGTTAAAAAAAGACCAACTACTTCTCTTTTGGCTACTATCCTCAATCTCATAAGAATTTTTTTCATATGTCATTAATATTACTTCCTCCTTTTCGGCTTGGCAAACTCCTGCTCGTACCTTCAGTGTTATTCCCCAAAATCAACAACTCCAACTCAATATTGAACTCCAAGAACTCAAACGACACAACCTTTCTATCACTCAATATCTGCTCAAAGAAAAATCCCTTCTTTATGACTCTTAAATAAAATTATCTTCTTGTTTAGTTAACATCTTTTGTTGTAACTGAAACTCTATTTCGTGTAGTCTATATATTCACTGTAGAACTATTATGAAATCAATATATACAAAACTAAATTATTTTCAGGTATCATATTTAGGATCTTAGATCATGTAGCTTTGAATTGAAAATTTTATTGATAAAAACCAAATATAAAAAAAGAAAAAAATTAGAGACAGAAAAAATAATTAGATTAATATTTCTCAATATTTAACATATGTCATCATTTTCTTTAACAAATGTGTCTTTCATTCTTTTAAAATTTAAGCTAGTCATGTTAGAAATTTTGGATTTACAGAAGCACGTAAGGATTATAAAATTATTTGAAATAATTAAAAAATGATAAAAATAGAGAAAATATACAAAACGCACTAATTAAACATGGTTTAGTGTAAGTTTACATCCACAGATGAAAAAGAAGAGCAAATTCACTAGACAAAACCAAAATATTAGAAAATAACAATGAAGATCAACCCTTTATTCTAAAACCCAAGTTGTCACGATCCAAATTAAGAGTCATGACTGGCGCTAAAGAATGAGAATTCATTTGAATCCGTAACCCGTAGCAAGCCTTAAAAGAATAAAAAAATGCCATAATTAAAATAAAATAAATAAATATAAATACAACAGAATTAAAATCTTCAATCATTATATGTAAAAAAATAAATCCTTCTGTCATATCATAACAAAATATTTAATACAATATTCAAAGATAGGCCTCTGAATTTACAACCAACATATAACAAAAATCAAATACAACTCACTACTGCAATATTCTAGAGTACAATAAAGATCAAGCAAATAGTTTACATAAACAAGCCGGGGCGAAAGAAGTCCTACTAATCGGACTACTACTGAGGTCTGAGGAAGAAGACTCTCCTGTAAAAATATCAACTGAGGGGAGTCAAACCTCACTGAGTGAATTATTCTAGTATATATACATGCATTATAATATCAAATGCAAATAGTCAATAGTATATATAATAAATATATATACAGGCATAGTCACACAGATGTAGAGGTCACTTTATATATATATGCAGAAAATCATTAAATTATTTGTAAAGGATCAATAGAAACCTAATTAAAATGTAAACCTTAATCAAATATACATCTAGCCACACAGACTCACTTAATTCCAAACGGATCACTTATTCTATTTTGGACAATAGACTAGCCTCGAGACACTAAGTCAATCGAGCTCTAGCAGTCTGACTGCCAGTGTGATTGGCTCGAGACACTTTGTCAACCGAGCTCCTGCAATCACACTCCTCAATTACATCAATATCAAAAGATAATCAGTCAAATGACACCTCAAATAAGTTAGTATATCAACCCTAAAATCTATCACACCGGTACGTACTCGATCCTAGTGCTACCCACTAGATAGCACGTTCTATCGAAATCCTTAAGATAAAATCATGCATATATTAAAGGTCATAAAATGCATCACTTAAAATAAAGTAGCATTCAATGTACAGGGAAATAATAAAAATATACTAAATGTATACAACATGCATATATAAAAAAATATACCATAAATAAATCAAAAGTATACTAAATTATTTGATGAATTAAATCATTTAAAACACATATTAAAATGTAAAACCCTAAAATCATGCGTTCTAATGAAAGACATCTATATATAATATAATAACTAACAATGTTGCGCTTCTCGAGATTTACTCGACTGGCCCAGTCCACTAGGCCTCGATCTCGGCGCAATTAAAAAATAAAATAACAATAATAATTAGAATCAATCTAACTTATATTCTAAAAAGACTCGATCTAAGAGTACGAAAATCAGACAGAAATACAGAATTCAAAATCGACCTAACGTCACGTTTTACGAGAATTCTATCAAAAATTCGGCAGAACCTCCTCTATAAAACGGACATCTCTCTACTAAAAAGTAGAGCCAATCCTGTAAGAAAACACACTTCTAAAATCGAAATTCACACAACCCTCGGTTGGGACCCCGAACTGCACAATTTTCCAACTGAGGTTCACAAATCCACCGTAAATATAAATAAAATAATAAATATATTAAAAATAAATAAATTCCAAAATTATCCTTAAAATATCAAAATATAATTTATTTAAATATTAAAACACCAAAAATACTTATTTCACAATAATTAATTAAAAATCCTAAATAATAATATAATATTATTAAAAATCTAATTTTCCAATAATTACACATAAAATAATAATAATTCATTTTATAAATCCAAATAACTTAATTAACCCAAATATATAACAAAAAGTTATAAAAACCCATTTTATTACCAAAATAATATATAATATATTATTTGAAAATAATCTTGGAAAATTGGTATTAATTAGTTAAAAAAAGTAAAAAATTTGTAAAAAATCATTTTAATACCTTAAATAATTCTAAAACCAATTAAAACATATTATTTAAATATAATTAACACAAAATTATATAATTAACCCTATAATACAAAATACACACAGTACATCTAATATATCATAAAAATTATATAAATGCATAAAAATTATTTTATCAACAAATATTACTCTAATATTATCTAAAACATATAATTAAACACTAATTTCAACAAAAACTAAACTTTAACCTAATTTTCTAATATTGACATAATATAAAAATATTTATAAAAAATTATATAAAAACCACAAAATTTATTATCTCAACAATAAGATTAATAACAATTTATAATAACACCAAATATACCAAATTCATAATTTAAATAAATTATTTACGAAAATTAATTAAATAATATTAAAATAATAAAAAATTAACAAAAATACAAATAAATTCTAAAAATAAAAATAAAAATATATAGAGATAGATTAAGCTTCCAAGAACAACTTTTATTAAGGTGGATTATGTGAATCAATCAAGATCAACCGAAAAAAAAAAAGAAAACCCTAATGCTCAAAATCAAAAATTCAAGAAAACTCAAAAATGGATGAATTAGAGCTAAAACGAAGGTTATATTCATGCCCACCGGTGCTCAGGGACTCTAAAGACACTGAAAGCGAGATAAATGGTGGCCGGAAGAGGGAGGAGTAACGTCAGAACCCACTGTTGACTCTGTTGTTGCTGTTGCTGTCGACATTGTCGAAAAAAAAGGAGGAAGAAGGCAGCATCTGTAGGAGGTGGCGGCGGCTGGATGACCGGAAGACACTCTAACGGCAAGGGAAACGGACAGCGAGCGGGTAGAGGGATTGGCTCTCGGTGGTTCGTTTTTGACAATGTATATTTGTATATATGTTGTGTTCTTATGCTTGTATATATATATATATATATATATATATATATATATATATATATATATATATATAATCACACGCATATATAATCACACACATATATAATCACACATACGCACATACATTAACATAAAATAACACTAAATAATAATGATAATACCCTTAATGTAATTTATTAAAAATAATAATATTGAAATAATAATGCAATTTGATAAAAAAATAACAGAAATAATAATGCTCTAAATGAAATATTATTAAAATAATACTATCCAAAAATAGTAAATATAAATAACACAAATTAAATATTCAAAATAATAAGTTTCAAAATAAATTATTTACGTAGAAAATCTAATTAAACATAAAGTAATAATGATTAATCACAAAATAGTAAAATAATTAAATATAACTTTTAAATTTATTATAACTGCATATCTCATTATATATTAAAACAATTTAAAAATTAGGTTTATTACACAATTACACCCAAATAATCTCACCCTTAAAGAGATTAATATGTCTCAAAAATATCAAAATGAGAGACCGAAGAGTTTATATTTAAAACGTCATGATGGCAACCTTGATGTCTTTTTAGTACACCCAATGGATATAATGGTAGTCCTATTTATGAAGGAATAGAATATTCTACATAATTAAGAATTGTCTTCAATATAGGAAATAAGAGTTTAATTCCTAATCAATAGTCAAATCCCTTTGGAATAAAAATTTCATTGACTTGGCCACCAAGTGTATTACAAATGCACTTGCACTTGAACAAATGATGTTATAGGCTAAAAAATTCAAGTAACATATTTATAAATCTCTACATTGACTTGAATTATTTTTGTATCTAAAAACTTATTCCACCTTCTCCATAAAGACCTTAATTTATGAGGAAAAATGTAAAATCATCAACATGGCTTTCCAAGAAAGTACCTACTGCCCAAGTATGTATGTCAGTCACAACCTTTTTATTTAAATTCTCCATAATCTCTTTGATTATTGTAGATACTAATTTCTCCTCCTCCGATAATGCTTCACGCAACCAATTGTGTGTCAAAAGTGTTCACATCAATACTTCTCACATGCCACAAGTTATATTGTGATTCGATTTCTCTAGCTCGAATTTTGATGTCACCATAATGAAATCCCAAATAATTTTAAATCATCTCTAATACCACTTGTTAGAAAATTTAGACTTACAAAAGTACATAAAAATTAAAAAATTATTTGAGATAATAATCAGACGTGACAAAAATAGAGAAAATACACCAATTTAACATGGTTAAGCCTACATCCACAAGCAAAGGAGAAGAGCAAATTCACCTAAAAAAAATCAATAATATAAGTAAATAATATGGAGATCAACCCTTAACATTTAAATCCAATTACACCCATATAAGCTCACCCAAATAGTTTCATCTTTAAAGAGATTAACATGTGTCTCATGAGATATCAAAATGAGAAATCCAAGAGGTTATACCTAAAATATCATGTTGGCACCCGTACATCCAATGCATATAACTATAGTCCTATTTATATAGGAATATAATATCTTACATAATCAATTATTTGCTTCAGCATGGGGAATAAGAACTTAATTCCTAAACAATAGTCTCTTTTAAACAAAAAATTTCTTAAATTGGTAACCAAGTATATTACCAATGCATTTAAACTTGAACAAATAATGTTATGAGTTAAAAAAAAAAATTCAAGACATTGTGTAATTTAATTATGTAAGTTCCATTCCCACATCGGAGAGGAATGATGAATTTGATTGTATATAAGGGCCTAGTAAACTATTTTGTTGGTGTAGATGGGTTGTCCTTATGCCATGTTAAGAGACTCCCTCCCATCTCAAGGTACTATCCCAAAGAAGGTCCAACCGGACTCTTACAAATGGTATTATTGCAAATGTAAGCCAAAAATGAACTAGTAAATCTAAAAAAAAAAAAAAAAAAAAAAAACCAGTTCTAACCCTTTTTGTATTTATTAAAAGATTGAATATAAATGTAAAATAGCTAGCAGCCTACAATAGCCAGCCAATAAGCAAAAGTACATTGTTTTGTTTCGTTGCTTTTCTTGTATTTACATTCAAAGAAAACGGTCATCGTTACGCAATGGGTCATTAGGTCTTCTTTAGCAGAAAGTGAGATTGTGACCGAGCCTTAAGGAAGGAAGAAAGGGCATTGATAATAATTAACTAATCGTATGGTTAGTATCTCAAGAAATGGCTGAAAGTGATTTGATAGAAACACATACATAAAACACACACCAAACACTTAACCTTTTCTCTTTGGCCAGCTGTTGCTCTCCTAACTTTTGGTCTACTTGGCTAAGCTCCATATTTGCTTCTTCCATGCATAATAATAGACCATGCTTTCCCAGCTTCCACTTGTTTGGACTTTAGACCTATCTTTCTTTCTTTTTTTCACTTTTCCCCTTCTTGGTAAAATGGCAAATAACAACAAATGCCAAGAAATTATTGTGGACTTGTGATGTGGATTGTGTTTTTTGATAGCCTTTTTATTTTTCAAGTTCTAACTGGTAATCATTTTAATGATTGTTATATATATATATTCTTATAATAATTTCATCAATCAATTATTAGCTTTATATATTCTTAAAAAAAATATCATTTAATTAATTTTACTATTTAAATAAATATATTATAGAAAAAAGTGTATTTATAAATTGAAATAAAAATTTTATTCTAAAACGTTAATTATTGTTGTTTCTTTTACGAAGCAAATCTAAAATTTAATAATGTTTTTGTGCCAAGTAACGAGAGATAACATATATCTCAATTACTCTTCTTATAATTTACTCTTAAATTATGAGTGTATACAACTGTTAAAGGGTACAAATTATGTTGGTTTATCAGGAAGACAACTGCAATAGTAGTAATAATTAAAAAAAATGGATTAGTTTTAATGTGGATTAGGTAAAACTATAATTTAACCATAGGGGCGGCTAGAAAGGGTAAAAATCCAAAGGTTAAAAAAGAGACAGACAAAAATCACAACGTACCAAATAATAATGGGAGATATAAGTGGACACGTGCACAGGTAAAAACATTATAAAAAAAAAAAGAAAGCACAGTGGTAAATATTATTTTAATCTTCGGAAACACAACATATTAAAATCATGTGAATGTCGGGAATTTTAGGATTGAGTCGGCGAAAGAGTTTGAACAAGCTGTCCTCTATTTCCCGTGCATCCCCTCTTCTCGAAGTGCTGCGTGGCTCCCCACCATTTTTCTTCCTTTAATGTTTGCCTCTGCCCTTGTACACATATTTATATTTCAAATTAAATGCAATGACATCTTACAATTTACCTAATATTATACATACCACACATTTATTTATCTATAAATTCGAAAGTTTAAAGATAGAATGTAATAATAATAAAAAATTTATATTTAATTAAATAAAAATGATATTTATATTTTTTATATATTATTAATTTAATTATTTATTTTCCATGTATAGACGAACGAATTTGATACCATCTCTTTCCAAATTTTTATGGTCAAGTGCACAGGTTGACCCCAAAAATTTACTAAATTAACATTCAGTATTACTTAACTTTTATTATATTCTATTTAAAACTTTTATTTAAAACCTATCTAAGCCCTATAATATATAAATCATAAGTATTTATTAAATCAATACTAATATAAATATAAAAGTAACTTATATAAACTAAATAATGTTACATGAAAGAGAGAATATAATTAAAATTAAAATTTTCTAACTTTTTTTGTATTAATTTTTAATTTTATTTAAATTATTTTGAAGCTAACTTTAACATTTTATATGTTAAAAACTATTTAAAATTAAATTTCTATTCATTTTGATATTGTATGAATTAAAAATAATAAAAAAATACAAATTAAAAGGTGAAAAAGATATAAAATAAAAGTTTAAAGTTAAATAAAAATTGAGAAACGGTATAGATTAACAATGTAAAATTCAATAGTAAAACTATCCATTCAGCCAAATTGTTATTATCACCATTCTTTATAAGGATGCTAAGTGGAGGTAATATGCCCTTAATTGTGTATAGGACGCTTAGCAAATGCCAAATGCTAGTGACCTAGGAGTTGCATTGCTTAATATTGGAGAGGAACTAAGCACATATGAGAAAGTGATGTGATTTTTGGCTTATGAATCGCATATAGCATAGTTGAAGTAGGAGAAAATCTCAATCTATTAGAAGATTAACTATTAAGGATTTAAATTTTTATCAATTGAATTGCTAAAAACTTTAAAATAATTGTTAGTTGAGTATATGTAATTTTCTAAAAATATTTTATTATATTCAACTATCATTAAATTTTTAATTTATAAAAAAATATATTCAAAAAATAGATTCATTAATTTTCATAATTTATACATTACAATCTCTATTGCACAAGCATATAAAATTTTAGGCTATAAAGGCTATTCTCATACATATACACTACAAAATACAACTACTAATACACTACACTCACGTTGACTATATTATTAACACTAAAATAATCACATGTTATCAGAAAACACAACATTTCATGTGAAAACTTACTATCAAAGGAGCTTATGTTAGTTATCATATGGGCCATTGTACTTGATAACCTACTAGCCACAAGAGACCCTTCTTGATATTTTCTTTTTTCTCTCTCTTTGTACAGTCTTTTACACTAAATATCTTAATTTAATTTATTTTCCTGGCCAGATGTCCTTTAATGAATCCACCTTATAATGATCTGCTGCAATCGGCCTTACCGAGTCCTATTCTACGATTGGCTAGATCATACTCTACCCATAGATTTTGTTGATGAAAATTTCCAATTATATTACTTGCTGCTCCTAATATTTCTGACCGTGCCATCCCAATACAATGGACCCCACCTCCAACATCAGCCAGTACCTTCTCTTTATCAATCACTATCTCTACTCCCTTCTCGAATTCCAAGACCATATTCCCTATCAACCGTCCGATCTCCATCGGATTTCCATCAAAACACATGTCGGCTACCCCGCTATACACGTATCCCTTCTTTAATTTTGGTCCTGCCAGTCTCACTACCTCTTCCCTTACCTTATTATACGCCTCATCCACCAAGTAAGTGAACTCGGAACCCGAATCAATTATTGTTTGACCCGCACCGCTCGGATCGGGTCTAAAAACCGTAGCAGCGATATTCAGTCTTTGGTTGCCAATTCTAATTCCTTGCATTGGAATTGTGTAAGCCAAAGGGTCCAAATTAGGCGAACGTTGACTCTGAACAAAAGTCAAGAGATTAATATATTGAAATCCACCGGAATTCGGATTATCACCCAAGTAAAACGATCCGGTCGATGACAACCCGGACCGCGATTGCCTTGTTGGTACGCAGTATGAGAATTTGGATATTTTTGCTTGAGAAGCAAATGAGCGCCGCCCAAAATTCATACCCAAAATACCCTTATCATCAGTGGAAGCCTGAGCACAACCGAGGATCAAAGGAGGGGTGCTTTGGGAAGAAGAGAAAGTAATTTTTTCTCTGACGAGACTGCCCTCGGCGTACGTGCCATCAGCGTAGAAATAAGAATAGTGGCATAAACGGTTCTGGTCACAGGTTGTGGGGAGGGTATAATCGGGAATTCGGGGCTTGCACAGGGGGTGATTACAGGGCAAAACAGAGAAAGAAGAGGAAAGAGAAGGATCAAACGACGTCGCGCGAGGTGGTTTCTTAGGAGCAGATTTTTTGTGGCATTGAATCCAAGAAAGTTGAGAACCAGTGTCTAAAACCATTTGCTGTGCCTGTGGAGGCGTCCCGATTGGTAGAGAAACGATCAAAGCCATTGAGTATTTGAAAGATGACCTGTAGGTGTAAGCTGAAGATTTGATTGATGGGTTTGGTTTGGTCCGCGAAACAAAAGAAGTGGATAAAGAAGGAGACGATGATCTTGCAGGTGAATCATAAGGGAGGGAATGGAGAGGAAAAGAGAAGGAAAAAGAAGTGGTATTGAGATGGGTTTTTTGTGGAGCGGAGAAGGGCAGAAAGGAGAAAAACAGAAAGACGAAGAGAAGCATGGTTGTTATAGCCATGGATTGTTGTTGTTGTTGGCGGGGGTGGTGGTGATGAACGGTTGTGTATAATGTAAATGGGAGTGGCAGAGTACAGTGGGTGGTGGGTTTTGGAGTTGGGGACTTGGGGTGGTATTTATATGCCAAATTTGAAAGGTAAAGAGAGAGTACAGCCAAAAGAGGGAAAAATAAATAAATAAATAAAAGAAGCGAAGAAGAAGAAGAAGAAGAAGAAGAAGAGAAGAAAAGGTGGACGCGTTTTCTTAATTGTGCTGTTAGATGTCATGATGAAGAGAGGAGAGGTACTTTAATTGCAAACTTGGATTTGTTAATGTGTATTATTATTTATTACTATTGATATTTTATCTGCCTCAGAAAAAAATAATATTTGTTAAATTTATTGAAAAATAATTAAATTATAAAAAAATAATTAAATTAAATTATTATACATTTATTTAAATTATTTAATTTTAAATTGTCTAATATTAATTGAAAAAGTATCTGAGAAACATGGTACTTTAACTATATGTGTGTATATATATTACAAAAAAAATTTACATTAAGTTCACAGTTTTGTAATAGTACAAATATAATATTTAATAATTAATTCAAGGTGTTCAAAATAATTTTTTAATACTATTTTTAATTGAATTTGTTTTTATAATGAAGGCTTCAATATTTTGTAGGGTTAGATTATCATTTGCCCCTCTATTTTGTATTTTTTAGAAATGCATAATTATAATCATATAGTAAATTAATAGTAATTTTGACATAAATTTTAATAATAATTAATATAATAATGAAAATTATTATCAAGCAGTTAGAGGTAAATAATATAATATATGTAAATAGAAGAAACACACAATAATTACTTTCTATATTAAAAATTTTGACAATTTTTTGGTCAGCTTACAATAAATTTCATAAAAAATTTGACAAAAAAGAGAGTAATCTAATACTTTAAAAAATAATGAAAAATATAATTTAAATGTTAGGTAATAAATAGTATAATATATTGTATGGATTTATATGGAGTGAGTGGGTCTTTTAAAATATTATATTAATTAGGAGTAAGTACAAAAAAGTATCCTCTAATTAAACACATTTTTACTTAAAGATTTATGATTTTTTTTTAACATTTAGATATATGTGATTTTATTTTTTAACATTTTAATTCCTTATAAATAAATATCGTCATTATTTTATAATAAAATTTTAATATAATACTTCCTCTAAATAATACAAATATTTTACACATGAATTACAATTAATATAACTACTTAGATACTTTTAAACGATTACAATTTTATTTTAAAAGTTATTGTAAATTTATTTTAGTTGATTGAATGCTATACTACTTAACAAATAATTTTACTATTAAAAATTCATATTATTTTAATATTATATCATATATTTTTAACATTATTACCGAGTTAAGTAATAAAATACAAGTAAAATCAAACTATATACCCTTAAATATTACAAAAAAAATATCACCACACTACAAATGAAAAAAGCCTGATTACATAGTATTTTATTGTACTTTTTCCTATTAATTATGGACTGTGTATATGTGCTATATGAGTTAGCACACTTAAAAACTCTCTATCTTCTTTCTTTTCTCTTCCTTCTCTTTACAAATTTCTTATTGAAATAGTATTTTTAAAATGGCCAAAATCACCTTTTTATTCTTCCTTGTTCTTGCTTTTTACTTGTATATTATAGATCTATGTTGGATTTATAATCTAGTGTTAAAAGTATCTCTTTTTTACTAAGGTTTTAGTTAATAAATTGTCTTTTGGTTTATAGGTTTAATAGATCAACACTTACATAAACTGTATAAAGGTGCTTCATCTCTACACAAAAAATAAATTTGCAAATGGATCTCAGTAGTTTAGGTTTGTAAGCTCGGTGTTAGCTTTCTTTTATTTGTTTTATTTTTTTTATTTTATTCTATTAACGGTCGTAGATATTGCAATCTCTTTAAGGCTAGATAGTTGTAATCTTTTAGATCAGTCCTGATTTTATCCTATATTTCTACTTAGTTGTTTCAAGCATCTTTATTTGGTTCATTATCTTTTCTTAATGAATTGGAACAATGTATATATATATATGAGTTAACACAATTATACAAAATTATTATGATTTTATTAAGGAATATGACGTAACTAAAAAAAATATAATGTAAAATATATATAAGAGACAAATTGTTCAATGGTCGTCTTTCTTTTTCTTTCTATCAAACTTTTTAATTTTTTTTCTCTTTTATACAATTGATTAAAAGTTGAATTGTATGATTACTATTTGTTTATATTTTATGGATTGTAATATCCTGTTCATACATCTTTTACGCTTTGCATAAAAAGATGAGAATGTATTCCACTATTGAGCTAACTAAAACACCACATATAAAATTACTAAGATCATACATTAAAAAAATTGAAATATAATTTTTTTTATTAAACATGAAAAAGAAAACTGTTTACTGCAATAGTCCATGTTTTATCTTAATTATCTTATCCAATATATATATATATATATATATATATATATATATATATTAAATACTGAGCTTTAGAGTTATTAAACAAAAAATTTAATAAGTGTCTATCTTCATATTCGAATATTCATCCAAAAATTTAATGTATCAAATTCTTAAAAATCTTAATTTTTATTAAAAATAAAATATTTTTTTTATAATTTTTTAGTATTATTTTTTAATTAAAACATTATTATACATATTTTAATACAACATAAATTCTAAAAATTTATATATCATACATATTTTTTAATTTCAAATCACTCAATCATTTTTTCTTAAACCATTAGAAATTATACTTTTAAAAATTTTCTTAATTATTATACATATTCTAATAGTAATTTAATAATTTCAAAATAAATTCTATTATATTTAAAAATTATAAAAGCAATAATAATTAAAGAAAATAAATTCTATTATATATTATATATTTTATTTTTAATTTATTTAGTTACCTTTTTCTTTTAATAAAAATTTTTATTTTTAAAATATATATGTTGTATTCAATATAAAACATTTTAATTATATTATATTTAAAATATCATGTTTTTTATTAGAAATTTTGTCTTTTGTTCTAATTAAAACATCAACCTCTTATTCAATTAAAAACACAATTTTCTTTTTATTCAGCGTAAGTAAAAATGTGTACCTTATAAATTATTTTCTATTTTTATTTTATTTTTTTAATTATTATTTTTACTATACATATTAAAAATATATATTTGTACTTTTAATAAAATATTATTAAATATAATTAGTATAATAACTTTATAAATTTTCATTTTTATATTTAATTAATTTATAATTTTAAATTTATTAAAATTATTTAATAATTATATTAAAATATATATATTATTTAAAATTCATGCAGTACGCAGATTCACTGCTAGTATGATATTAGTTTTCATACACAATAAAATTTAAAAATTTTAAATTTTATTTATTTTCACTTTTAAAATGTTTAGCTTGAAAAAATATAGTTATAATATGGTCTTGGGTTAATAGCTTGGGTCTAATTGTCTTCTTCAATCCAAATATTTCAAATATAAAAATTTACAATTAATAGTAATATGTGAAATTAATTTATTACCATGTTTATTTAGTAGTAAGATGATTTTTTTTTAAAATGAAGTTTAAAATTCTAATTTCATCTCCTTAAAAAAAAATTTTCTAGTTTCATATATAAAAAATATTACATATAATGTTTGAGAGATATACATATATATTTTTTGATTAAATAAATAAATAGTCTCCATGCATAAGAGAGCCAATGAAACATGAAACACGCTACTTATTGATAAACATTGAATTATTTTTCTCACATTTAATATTTTCAAATAGAAAAGTTTGACATCATATTTTTTTAATTAAAATTTTGTAGAATTAAACTATTTTTTTTCAATTAAACTAAAATTATTATCACTTGACTGTTTTTATTTTTTGTTTCAACCATTTGTATTTAAAGTTTACGGATGTTAACAAACTCGATTTGATTTAGACAAAACAATTTAATTATTAATTTAATATAATTACATATAATATAATTTAAATACCACCGGCTAATATAAGACATTAGATATAATTTTTTTTATATCTCAGATTTTTTTTCAATAAATTTCTTTGTTAAAAAAAAATGGAAATGACCCATACACAATATTATAATTAAAGGTTATTCTCAAAAAAATTATTATAATGAAAGGTATACAAAACTTTTTGACTTGGTGCTAAACTAGGAATTGAAAATTATAAAAAATTTCCTTCCATATATATATATAAAGAGGAAATTTTATTTTTAGGACCACTAAAATTATAAAAATGATTAGTGTTAAAGAGAGACCGTAGATTTTTACCACGTTTCGGATTGTGGTTTATGCGCGGTCCAAAAATGTGTCAAATCCTTTGGAAGAAGTTACTAGATCCTTTACAACAAATTTTTTAAATTGTTATTAACATTTTAAGTATGACAATTTTTATTTATATATTTTAATGTCTACAAAGTATAACTATTATTTTAATTTTATATGTTGCGATTCGTTTTAAAAAATTATGATTTTTTTAGTTTTATTTTAGGAAAAAAATAAGTATAGTAGAGATTATAATGACCCATGTGATGTTTTAATCAAAATATTTAAATGCTAATTATATACATTATTAATACAAGTATTTAAAAAAATTATTTTTATATATGAAATTAAGTATCTTTAGTAGTAATTTTGTCCATAGAAATAAATATTTTAAGCAATAACCATTGAAATGGAGTTTAAAATGTCAATATATATATATATACATATTGAACTAATTTATTTTGAATAAAGTACAAGGAAATAACCACACTATATATACTAATATTTTACATAAAAAAAAGAAAAAGAAAAAAAGAAGAAGCTTGGAGTAGAATGAAAAAAAAGACTGCCCGGTGAAAAGGATTAAAAGTGGGGTGATAAGTAGCGGAGTTGGATCGTATTGGACACTCAACGTACCCAGCTGGCCACCATAAAAATGGATATCACTCACTCCCAATCCCCAAAACACACCAACACCAACTCATAATAAGCTGTTGAAATTTTACTTATTAGAATATGCAGAAAATTTCCATTTACTGTATTTTTTTTTTCAAAAATATTCTTGCGCAGTACACCCAAAACCACATTCTTGAGAATCTTGACTGTAGGTAGTACAATTTATAACTAATGCTTTGATTTGTTCTTTAAGAAAAATCTCTTTTTATTTTTTTTTCAATATCTTAATTTATATTTCATAAAATGCCAAACCTAGATTTTGTATTATGATATTTAGTATAGTCCCCTCAATTTTTATTTATTTATTTATTTTACCAAAGGTGGTATTACAACTAAGATTGTGCACAAATTTTGAAAAATTCAAACCCTCTCTAAAATTTAAAATCTTCGTTGATCATTTAACTTTATCAGAACCAAATCGTAATCGATAATTTAATAAAATTATATATATAAAATAGTATATACACATATAGATAATATATATTGTACACATATCTATATTTATAAATAATAATTAAGTTTATAATTATGTATTATAAATGAAATTTAATATTATTTTAAAATTAATTATATAGTCAATTGAACTATTACTAATTGATCATTTAATAAATATTTTTATAGTATATATATATGTGTATGTATATATATGTATTTGTGCATATTTGTGTGTATATAAATGTGCAATAATATAATAAAATTTTAATATTATAAATAATTTTTTATAGTAAAATTGATAGCTATGTTCAAATTATTTTAATATAAATATTAAAATAAAATCTAAAAGTGAAATTTAATTAAAAATTTTAATATTATTAGTATAAAATATTTAATATAAAGTAAAACAATAGTATATACTCATATAGATAGTATTTATTGTACACATATCTATATTTATAATTAATAATCAAGTTTATAATTATATGTTATAAATGAAATTTAATAATATTTTAAAATTAATTATACAGACAATTGAACAATTATTAATTGATCACTTAATATATATTTTTATGATGCGTGCATGTGTTTGTGCATATTTATGTGTGTATATAAATGTGCAATAATATAATAAAATTTGAATATAGTAAAATTGGTAGCTATGTTCAAATTATTTTAATATGAATATTAAAATAAAACTTAAAAGTGAAACTTAATTAAAAATTTTAATATTATTAGGATAAAATATTTAATATAAAGTAAAAAATATATACTTTCTTATTTTTAATTTATTAGTTATTATTTTTAATATATAAATTAAGAATAAACTATACAATTTCATACGATAAATAAAAATAAAAATGATAATAATAGAAAAATATATCAATTTAAATTAGTTCTGTATTTGCTCAATTTCTTCACTTCAAATTGCTTCGAATTTAATTCTCCATTTATGTCATTTTTCTATTCTAAATTGCTCTGAAAATTCAGAGCAATTCGGAGTGAAAAATTTTAATATTCAGTTTGGTTCTAGAAAACTAATTTTAAAATTTTCCAAAATTCAGTTCGGGTCTTGAGAATTGATATTTTCTAATTTGCTCTGATCCATGCACAACTCTAATTACAACATATAAAAATTTAGCATCATTTGTTATTTTTATATAAGAATGATCAAGTAAATAATTTTACTTTTAAATTTTACATCATTATTCTTTTTCTATCGATTTTTATTTTTATTGAACTTTTCAATTTTTTATTTTAAATTTACCTACTGCTAATTAAAATGGAGAAAACAAGTAAATAGTTATTTACTTGAATTTTTCAAGTAAATAATTTTTTTTAATTGGACTAGATTATACAATTGGTCTTTTGTGATTAGTTATCAGGTTTTAAATCCTGATAAAATATTCTAATTCGATAAATTATTTAAAAGTATAGGACAATGTAATATTTTAATAGAAATTAAAAGAATATGCATTAGGCATTTGAAAGGTGATTTATTTTTTAAAATGACCGCATGTGTGTTCTTTTTACCAATTTTGATAAAATATAAATTGTGTTAAAATTATAAATAATTGAATAAATTAGAAAATATTTGTATTAAATTTTCGAATCAAAATAAATTTATAAAAAAATTATAAATTTTATGATTTTTAATCAGTATACCTAAATTTTTTTACTTTTGATCATTTTCTATAAAAATAATATGAATATGATAAAAAAAAATTAAATGTGTAAAATGGTATCTAATTTTTTTTTTTACCAAAAAAGGTATCTAAATTTGTTACTCGGTGTTTTTTTTCAGATCACATTTTTTATCAACAGAAAATAAAATGTAATTTAAAAATAAGGAGAAAGTTTTTTGTTTGTTCAAGGTAGATGTATAGATTAAAAAAATAAAAAAAATAAATAGATATACTTTAACTAGATTTTTTTTTTTTATCAAACTAGAATTTCTATTTGAAAACTAGGAAAATAACAAAAATTATAGCAAACGAGAGACAAAATATATGGAACGGTCACGGACTATTGTCGTGAGCAAGTGATCACGGGCTTGTGTTGAACGAACATGAGTAGAACCCCTCCTTTTTTTGGACTTGGACTTTTTTAGTCACCTAAATTTGGATTCTATCCAAATTAATGAAGTGTGCATTTAACCTATTTAGAGTCTTTTTATTCAACTGTTCACATGAGCGGTTAACTGATAGCTCATTGTTGGTAATTGATATATAAAAGCTGTTTGTTAAAATTATATTAGCTATTGTTGTTAGTAAATTAAATGACCATTAAGAGTATAAATTATTTCGAAATATATATATATTTTTTGTGTGAATGAAAATCAATCCATTAATTATAATTGCTAAATTGCCAAGTACATAGTCAAATTCTATAAGCTTTACAAGACTGATAGACATAGTACTCCATTTCTCCCTATTGTTTATAGAAAATCATGTTTGGAAAACCAATAAGTAAATTGATTAGCCATCCTGTTGATCTTTATAAACTGAACACCTCATTTATTATGCTGTAACATATCTTGTATCTCCTCTACTATGACTTGAATTTCCTACTAGACCTCTTCAGATGAGCTATGTACTGTTGTAACTATCAATGTAGCATCTGATTCAATTATTACATTACTCAAATCTTTGTTCCTTACAAATCTACAAGTTTCCTTTACCGTTAAAGCATATGCAACCAAAGGATTTCTGTATCTGTATTTATTAGCTTTGGCTTGGACAATTTCTCTCTTATAATTCCTACACACAAACGCCACTTGGGCTTCAGATTTTCCATAAGAAAATAAGGCATCATAATTAATTTTGAGATGGTTTCTTCTAGGAGGTTCCCATCTCTGAAGTGTTTCCTCAGTGTTTAAGTTAGAGGCATTACTTTCTCTTTCTGCCTTCTTGTCTACCTATTCTCTCCATTGAAGCTGAGCTTTTTTAATCACCTCAGCAGGATCATCCCTCTTTTGCTCAAACACTACCTTGTTTCTACTTCTCCAAATATTGTAGCAGATTGATGCTGCTAGTTCAATCTTGCCATTGAGAGTACTTCAACTTAACAATTCAACTGCTTCAATCCACCATTGTCTAAAAGAATTAACCACTGCACTACTAGTTTATAATTCAACTCCGAGCCAAACCAAACCAAACTTGCATGAGGGCATAAGGATAGTATGTGCTCCTCTTTATTACAAATATGACATACCTCACTTTCCTAGCATCCTCTCCTCTTCAAATTTGTATTAGTAGCTAGTGAGTCTTTGACACACCTCTATATAAAGAACTTAATCTTCTCAAACACTTTCAGATTCCATATTAACCTTCAGATTTGAGAATTTGAATGTGATGAAGATAATGGCTGACTACTTGATTGGGCAGAGATCACTTTCCTTTTCAGCAAATTATAACCTAATTTTACAGTGTATTGCCCTCTTTTTTCAAAATTCCATATAAACTTGTCAAGCCCTTGTTGGCCTCGTATAGGAATTTGCTTAATGGCTTCGACCTCCATTGGAAAAAAAAGCAACTTCAAGATATCACTTCTCCACCTTTTTTGTTTGTTGTCCATAAAGTCCCGAACTAAATGGAACCTAGTTCTAGCTAGAGCTCTAGAAGATACTTTAAAACCAGGCAAGTTAGGGACTTATCCATCCTTCAATATCTTAACCCCTGTTGCCTAAAGAAATACATCTACCTCCATGCTTTAAAATCTCTCATCCAGATAATAGACTACTCCATAACTAAGATGGTTTATTCCCCTTTTTAGCTTTCATAAAATCAGTGTAAGAAAAATATATACTCCTTAAGAGCTTAGAACTCAAGAAATGAGGGCTTTTTTAATATTCTCTACCCTTGTTTACCTAGAAGGGACTGATTGAACAATGCCATGTCTATAAATCCCAAAACCAACCTTCTTATTATATGTAAATTCTTTACAAGAGACCCAATGGATTTTATCATTCACTTCCCCCTGTGATCACTTGAAGTTTCTTATCAGCCTTTCGATTTGATTGATGATAGTGCCAGGTAGTTTGAAGACCATTATAATGTGTGATGGAATACTCTATAGGACAGCTTTTATAAGGCCATTTATACCTGCTTGAGTTAAATATTTAACGATCCACTTTTGTACCTTTTTTCATGATTCTTTCAATAATGGAATTTCCCATTTGTGTTTTAGTCATGCCCCATTTAGAAGGAATGCTAAAATATTTTAATAAAGTTTTTTTTTTCTAGAATTTGTAATTCATCTATGGCTTATTTTATGATATTGAACGGAGTACACAAGTCGAATAAAATGCCAGACTTACTCATATTAATCTTTTGCCTAGATGCAGCTCCATTCTCTAACATTACTTGCTTGAACATTTTCGCTTCACTCACTTCAGCTTTCCCAAATAAAATTGTATCATTAACAAATTAAATGTGAGTAATAGCATCACACCTGCTAATGATTTTATACCCCTAAAATTTGCCTTTCCTAGTTTTAATAGAAATCAATTTAAATAATACATTAGCTATGAAAATGAATATATAAAGTGATATAGGGTCACCTTATTTGAGGCCTCCTTAGGGCTTAAAAAAGCGTTGTTCCTCTCTATTAATCAAAACCGCATAAGTTATTGAGGTAATGCAATTTATTACTAGTCGAACCCATTTGTTATAAAACCTTAGTTTATTCAAGACCACTCTCACAAAATTCCAATAAACTATATCACATGCCTTTTCCATATTAAGTTTAACAACTATATGACATGCCAAAGACCCCTTTTTCCTCTACAAACCATGAATGGCTTCATGAGTGATAATGATACTATCTTGAACACATCTACCCAGCATAAAAGTGGTTTGATATAGTGTTATGATCTTGTCAAGCCACTTTCTTAACCTATTTGCCATATTTTTCGCTAGAATTTTATAATTAAAATTATAGTAGCTTATCAACCTATAGTATGTCATTTTTTTTATACTTTTTATATTCATAACCAAAATTATATTTGCCTTATTTATTTTAGAGGAGAAGAACCTAAAACAAAAGGATATCGACACTAAATCAACCACATCAAACTTAATTATGTCCAGGTTAGCTTGGTAAAACTAACCTGAAATCCATCTAGGTCTGGAGATTTGATTCTTCCCATCTGGAATATAGCTTCCTTTACCTCACTTTCTGTGATTGGAGCTATCAGGTGTTGATTTATCTCCTTTGTAACTAGACATGGAATGTTGTCTATGATTCTTTGGCTAACAGTACACTTATCTTTACCATAGAGATTTTTAAAGTATGAATTTACTTTCTTCTTGATACATGCTTCTCCAATTAGCCTTTGCTCAATGCATCTTTAATCCTAATAAGTCTGTTTCTCACTCTTCTTTACAGAGTGGACATGTAAAAGAACTTTGTGTTTTTATTGCCTTCCCGTAGCTAAGTTATCCTTGATCTTTGATTCCAATAACTTTCCTCCTCTTCCTATAATTTCTTTAATTGCCTCAATTCTGCTTTAGCACTTTCATTATAATCTCCTTCTTGCAAACTATTTATCCTTACTTTCAGCTCTTCTATCCTTTGCCTTGCATTACCAGAGTACTCTCTTCCCATTTTCAAAGTTGAACAATACATGTCTTTAATTTTTAGGAAATTTCCTTATGGAACATGGTACCTTCTTTGCTACTAATTTGGGAACTTTACCAAACATCTAAAATGTGGCTGATTGAGGAAAAACCTCTATCATCTACCTTGATAATCTAATCGAAACATCCCTTAATCTCTATTTTAGTTTTTTCTATATAAAAATTGCAAATATTACATTCAATTTAAAAGATACAAAAATAATAATAATAAATTTAAACCTTGCATCTTTGCTCTAAAAAATATTTTTAATCACTAATACAAGTCCACTTCTCCATGACCTTAAATAAAAGGTAAAATTACACCATATATATTTTTTGACTGAAGTTATCAATATTATGATTTTTTTTATCTTTTTTTTTTCATTTTTTCATTGTTGTTGTGTGTTGTTCTTTTAATCTTTTCCTTTTATCTCTTCTTTTCATTCTTTTAATCTCTTCTCTCAAACCCAACTTTAACCATTATAAAATTTATAAAATTAATTTGTTCCAAAAAATTTTTTGCATGTCTTTAATGAAAGAGAGCAAACTCATACATTTTGCAATTAGATTTTCATCTCAAATCTTATAAACTTTCATTTCTCCATTTTTTAAAATTTTTTTCCAATTGGAAACTCACCATGTCACAAATCATCAAGAATTATAATGAGTAGGTGTTAATTTTTTTTTTTTTGGATATTAATACTTGGGTTATTGTTGGGTTCTATTCTTCTCCTTCATCTTTTGATTCTTTATGTTGTTATTCTTATTTTTTTTAGGTTGTTGTTATTTTTTTCTTCTGGTTGTTGAAAGGTTTGTTATGAGATTATTTGTTTTTTTTTTGTTGAAAAGTTATTTGTAGTTGTTTTATGGTTGTTTTGTTGTTGTTCTGGTTATGAACGTTTATTGTGAGGTTATTTGTTGTTTTTTGGTTACTGAACTTTATTTTGTAGTTCTTACATGTTGTTTTGTCAAGTTGTTGTCCATGTTTTTTGTATTGTTTTGTGGTTATCTTTTGATTGTTGTCCATTTTTTTTTAATTATTTAAAGTTTTTTTAGATTGTTGTTGCGTTGTTTTTGGGTTATTTTATGGGTGTTGTCCATGTTTTTTTTATTGATATTGTTGTTTTTTCTTTTGATTTCAACCAGACAAGTGATTTATATTAGTTGATTTTGTTACAAAAATATGATCAATAGTAGCTATAATGAGTTTTTATTAAACTGCAGAACTTTTTTGTGACTTATGTAAGTAGAGAGAATGTAAATTTTTAGTAGTTAAGGAAGTAGAAAAAAAAAATTGTGTGTTTTATTGATTTTTGAAAGGAATATATTTTTGAAAAAAATAAAAAAAATAATTTTGAAAAAAAAGTCAGTCGTAAAATTAAGATTTTTTTCCCATTTTACGGTTAGTTTTGAAAATTTCTTAAAATAAAAGTGTATTCTATTTCAATGAGTGGGCTCGTAACTGGGCATCCCACTTTCATAAGTTTTACTTTGAAATAACTAAATCCCAAAATTTGATCCATAAAAGAACTTTGGTACTTTCATCTTGTATTGCTTGGAAAAGATTATACCCATAACGGTTCAACCAAGTGCTGGAAATTAAAGATTCAATCAAGTACTAGTAATTAAAGATTCAATCAAATGTTGATAAAATAATGGCTACAATTGTTGTAAAATAGGTATCCAAATCCTTTTTTTTTTTTGGTTGTTAGTTTAATTTTTAAGTAGTTGAATATAATTTAGAAATTTTTAAACATATGCGGATATGAATTATGGCTTCCATAAGTGCATGAAGAGAATATAGACCATTTTCTCTCAGTCCTTGCATGAGTGCCTTGGCAACCTGATCCTTTATAAGAAAATAAGATGGCTAGAATGTAAAGAAATAATGAGTATCAATTGTAAATTTTTTAATAGATAAAAGATTTTTAACAATTTTAGGAACATGTAAAAATATTCTATAAATGAAAGGATGATGTGTAGGAGGAAGAAATGTAGTCCTAGTGTGAGAAATTTGTAGACTTTGCTAGTTGCTAACATAGAAAGGAGTGATGGAATATCTATCAACAAATTCATTAATAATAGTTTTATGGGAAGTGGATGAAATTGGAATTTTCAAATCAATAACTTTTAGAGATAATTTTCATAGAGAATATTTATTAGTATTAGTTGATATTGAAGCTATAAAATTCAATATAATAATATGAGAATCAGAATTGTTTATTTGGGAAATGCTTAGAGAACTCTGATACTATAAAAAGGAAATAATGATTTTTTCTATGATATTATTAAGGTGTTATTAGATGATGATATATACACTCAAATACAACAAACTGATAATAATTACAAATAAAATATTAGATAATGAAAAAACTTAAGAAGATAAAGAGTAAGAGATAAGTACAACTTTATTATGCTAATAATTTGATAGCATGAGCTCTATATCTATAACACAACTCTATATCCATACTAAAAACTAATCCCAATAGACAGTTTGTGTACAAAGGCCTTTAATGGCTATGAGAGATTTTTGATAGATATATAGTGAGCAATTGGATACTTCCTCACTTTTCTTTCATGATTTGGTGAGTACCGACTTAGGGGCTTTCCTTAGTTATATCTGAAAAGCAGTTATAACAAACATAATTATTTATATTATTTAAAGAAGAAGAGTTTAGGTACCTCAGGGGTATTCATAAGAGATAAGTCATGGGTAGGGGTAGCTACCTCATGTTCGTACTCTACATCATTAAGATGTTTAGTATTTGTTCAATCTCCTTTTGTAATGTCCTTCTAACTTAGGAATCCATTTCTAGTTCCCTTATAATCCCTTTACTTTTGAGTTCTCCTTTAACTCGACATCATTTTTCCTTTTTTATAATCCTTCTGAGTTTGCCTTTTCGAGTTTTTCCCTTTTGACCATTTTGAGTTCCCATCTAAGTTTATATGTCCTTAGTTTATCTATTTTTTTTAATTTCCAATTCTACTATTTACTTGATGGCTCCCTTTGAAGAGAAGAATGAGTATTCCACTTTGAAAAGAACATATTTAATTCAAAATAGGTCACATCCATAGAAATAGACAAATGCTAAGTATCCAGGTCGTATCATTAATATCCTTTCTTATGAGTTCCATATTTTAGGAAGAAACATTTTACTATATATGGATCAAGCTTTGATCTCTGATTTTTATGAAGGTGAATATAAAATATTGAGCTAAATATTCTAGGAGGCATTATAAGAATAAATGTCAACCAAACATGACGAACAAGAACTTAAAGTAAAGTTTCAAAGTCTAAGTCACGAGATGGCATTATGTTCATAAGGTAAACAACATTATAAACAACATCAGTCTAATATCTTTAGGGAGCATGAATGTCAGTTAAAAGAGCTCGAGTTGTCTTAAGTATATGTTTGTTCTTATGTTTCGCAATACCATTTTATTGTGATATTTGAGAGCATGTAGTTTTATAATATAAGACATGACTCTAAAAGTACTATTAAAACTTATAGTTGATAAACTCACTTCCATTGTCATATTAGAGAATTTTAAGCTAAGCTGAGAATTATGTCTTTATCATGCTACGAAAGGATCAAAATATATTGAATACCTCATGCTTATATTTCCTTAAATAAAGTCAAGTCATACATGGATAATCATCAATAAAGGTTATAAACCATTTAACATCAGAACTATTTGAATTAGGAGTAGGTCCCATACATCGGAATGAATCAAAGTAAAGGGAGTTCATATTTATTTGGGTTCATTGAGTATGATACATGATGACTTTTGGCTTGAATATAAGTTTCACATATAAATATTGATAAATGTATTTTTAAAAACATATTTTGAGATAAGTGCTCCAAGTAAAGGAGTGAAGGATGTCCTATTCGTCGATGCCATAACTAGATATGTTGTTCTTTGTTTCCCATCTAGTATGCAGTGTGTTTTTACCAAGGTTGAAATCATCCATGTAGTACAGGCCTTGCTTTTAATACCATGACCAATAATCTCCTTTTATGAGAATAACCTTCACATATAAACATTGACTTATGTATTTTTAAAACATACTTTGAGATAAGTGCTTCAAGTAAACGAATGAAGGATGTCCCAGATGTTGGTGCCATAACCAATTTTATTGTTCTTTGTTGCCCGTCTGGTACACAGTGTTTTCTTTACCAAGGTTGAAATCATCCATGTAGTACATGCCTTGCTTTTAATACCACGACTAATAGTCTTTTTCGTGAGAATATCCTGAAATAAACAAAAATTTAACTCTTCAATAGCTTGACCTATGGACAATAATTTGTTTAAAAGGGAAGTAACTATAATAAGGTAATTGGTAGGGAGAAAGAGCCACTCTTTCAGCTTCTATAATAAGATATGTCACACTATTAGCATTATCAATGCTTGTTCATTTTAATGGATTAAATTTTACCAAATTTCTTAGATCAAAGGTCATATGATCAATTGCTTTTAAGTTAATAATATAACTAGTTAAAGTTTTTTGCCTAGAGAAATATAAACCACAACTATTAATTCTTAGACCATTTGAAGACTTGATTATGTTCTTAATAAAAAAATCTTTGCTCGACACGAGTGATAGTTAAGGTTTGATGCTTGGAAGTACTACTTGACCAATACTTTTACTCGTATCTCCTTCATGTTTTTTTTCTTTATTTTTTGCCACCACTCGAGATACCTATGCAGCTTAAAGTAGGTCTCTTGAGTATGTTTACATCCTGCTTTTTTAGTCTATCCTTTTCCCTTCTTCCCATTATTGATGGATAGTGAGCTAGTCTTGGATATTTGCAAGTCAGACAATTGAGCCTTGTATCCTTTGGAGATCATTGCAACACTTAATATAGTTTATGTGTCATTCAATATAATAGCTTACTAGATATCATCTCTTTGGACTTGAGCATAGGCTTGCTTGACCATAGAGAATGGTCATATCTATAGCACATTACTCTAAACTTTGTCCAGTCGGTCATGTAACCCATCTAGGAAGGTATAAACCTTATCTTCATGTATGTTGGCATTATAAATTTGTATACCTTAATTACACTTAATTAGATTTAGTCGTCAAGAGTCAATCTCCCTCTATAATCCTTAGAGATTATTGTAATATGTTTCGATGGATCCTCCAACCTATCTCATTTGAGCTGTTCACCTTTTTAGTTCATACACTTATAAGGTATCCGATCCATCTAAAAATGTTACAGCAAATGAATTCCATACCGATTTTACATTAGGGTATTGAATAAAGTTGTTGATTTGTGATGAATCCATTAAGTTTATCAGCCATCCCTTTACTATATCATTCTTTGTCCTCCACTTTTGAAACATCATCTCTGTTGGCTTAGATTATGAAATGTCTTTAGTGAGATACTTAAGTTTATCCTTACCTATTATGTACATCTCCATTACTTGAGACTACAACGTATCATAGTTGGTTCCATCTAGTTTGACATAATTTGAGTATTGAAGGCATATGGCTTATGGTCATTAAGGTTTGAATTAGGTTCTGGGTTAGTGCTCGTTATATCTTCATTATTAGGTCTTCTAAGATAGAAGTAGTAGATTTTCCTTTAGATGCCACCAAGTCTGTATGTTCCACCATTTATGGTCTTTAGGTCCCTAGAATTGCTGCTTTGATACCATTATAGCAAGTTCTGTTGAGAGAAAATTCTATTTGTCATTATTTTTATATAATTTCCTCAAGATGCATGTTTATATAATATTTACATTGAGCTATTTTTACTTATACAATTAATCATATCATTCTAAAGCTATAGTTTCTCCTTAATTTCTTACCAATTTTCCTCTTAAAATTACTAACTCCAACATTAAGTTGTTTGTTTTTTTGCATATTTATTTATTTTCTCCTTTTCTCTCTTTTTCCCTTTTTAATCTTCACAAAGGTAGAGTTCCCTTATTATAGGGGTTAGGGTTTTCAATCTCATGGCGAATAGTGTTCCCTTTTAGGATTTTCTTTTCAAATATTCCATTTCGCTGGAGTTTTGATTTCTTTTATCATTATTATTCTATTATTTTAAATAATCATCATCCTTTGATCCTAATATACTATCTTGTATTTCATTATTGTCTTACCTCTTCTAGTCTCAGTTTGCTTGAGAATTTTTCATAGAACTTTCCTTGTTTTTTATTTATCTCTACTTAATTTTTTTAATCTATGACTCATGGTATTATTTTTCTAATCCAAGTTATACTTTTAGGTTTTAAATATATCAAAGGGCACTAGTAAAAGAACTAGTAAGGATTATTTGTGTAATGTCATAATGGAAGTTCTATGGTGTTGAAAGGAAAGGAGGTAGAGGTTTTTATTATAGAAAATCCCATTGTTTCTCAGCAGAATAAAAAAAGTCCATTATGCCTTGCTAGTAAACTTTGGATGAAGAAAAAATTTAATCCTTTTGCTTTGTTAGACATTATTAAGAAGGCTAAAGATATGGTTGGGTGAGAGTGGGGGAAGAATTTATTTTTATTTTATTTTAACAGCCAAAAAGATAAAGACTAAGCTTATCTCATAAACCTTAGCACTTTGACAATCACTTAATTCTATTGAAGGAGGTGGTAAGCTCAAAATAACCCTCTTCGGTGGAATTCTCTACTATCCCTCTCTAGATGAGAACCTATAATATGCCCTTAAATTACATGAAAGAATAATTCACTCATCTCTTAGCAAATCAAATTAGTAATGTGGTCTTGATTGATCACACCAATAATGAGATTGGTGGAAAAATTTTACGTTTCAAGGTATGAATCGATTGTTAACTCACCGCTTCAACGTGGTGCAATTTTTTTTTTTAATTGTAAAAGTCTCTAAATTCCTTTTAAATACTAGGGGCTCCCATTGTTTTGCTTTTACTATAGTAGATTAAGGTCTATGTTGAAGCAATGTATGGACTATGATAATGAAGATAAAATGAAATAAGCAATTCTTAATCATGGGGTCTAGTTAAAGGCATTACCTCTTAAGAGAGTAAAAGATGTTCCTTTGAAGTAGTTTATTCAAAGTGATTCAGATGAGAATAAGAAGCAAACAACTACTAGTGAAAGTTCATATAGTCGTCATAATTTGATTTGAATTTTGGATGAACATGAGTCTCGTAAGATGGACATAGATACCAAAGGTGTGAGATGTTCATATGATGTCCATGATTCCATTGCTCTTTCTTTAGCTAAGGTGCATGTTAACTCATTTCCTATATAATCCCACACATAGAAATAGGTTCAAACTTAGTCTTAAAAAAATCCTGATCCCTTACTAGAACAACTTTACAACCAAAACACTCAATCCACCCAACCAAACCCCATTAATCAGTCTTTACCCTATCCAACAAATCATACCCTTGTACTGTCGTCTTTTCCAATAACTCTAATTGAAATGGTCTGATCATATCAAAAGACCTCGTCTTAACCTATTTTATTAGCTTCCCAAAATATTCCCTTCCCTATTCGACCAAATCTAACTTCTAAGAATCCGATTAATGCTCACATGAAACAATGAACCATAAAAAACCAAAACTAATTACCCTAAAAGTGAATATACCTAACTCGCAATTCACTAAACAGAATAACCTTGAACCATCGTTAAAGGATACCTCACTGAAAAGGCCTATTAATTCAAAAAAATCATAAGGAGATGATTCTTTTAGATGTCCCATGTTTATACTCACTAACATCAATAAGTTGCCTTTCCAGGAATTGTCGTGGGTTTGGGAACCCACGTATAACTAAAAACCTTAAGAAACTTGTGTTTTAAAAGGACCGCACTTTTATTTTCTTAATCGAAACAAAATTATTAGATTTAGAGATGCTTCAAATCTGTCAAATGTTGAGTGTGGATGGTTAAATTATATTCAGTTGTGAGGGTGAATCCTTCGAGCAAAAAGGAGGATTGTGCCTAATGTGGAGGGTTGATATTTCAGTATAGCTACTTTCTACTTCTATACATCATATTAATACTCATATCACCTTAAATCATAAACTTAGATGGAGTCTATCTAGCATCTATGTTTGGCTGGAAGAATTAAAAAAAATATCTTACTTGGAATCTCTTTACTGATTTAAAATCTAATTTAAACCTTCTATGGCTATGCTATGGAGACTTTAATAGAATTATTTACAATGGTGAGAAAAGAGGAGGTTCGCCAAAAACTATTGATAATTGGAGAGTTTTACTAAGCTATTAATATTTGCCAGTTTGATGATTTGGGATTCATTAGTTTTCATGTTACTTGGTTGCATGGTCGGGGTGGTTATGCTAATATCTAAGAGAGAGCTGACAAGTTCTTGGCTAATGTAGATTGGATTTCTTCTTTTCTAAATTATCAAGTCTTTTATTTGGTGAGATTATTATTCGACCATAATCCTATTTTTTCCCAGTGGAATAATATCAATCATACAAATATCAATTATACAACAGGAAAAAAAGAAAGCTTTTTAAATTTGAAGCTACATGGTTAGATGATAATTCTTATAGGGATATTGTTGAATGAACATGGAAGATGAATAACAGTCACTCGGTTAATTACAATATTAAAGAGCATATTGTGTAGTGAAGTAGAGAGTTACTAATTTGGGAGAAAAAGCACTTTGGGAGTGTTAGAGGCTCTATTAGCAAACTTAGATTAAAATTACAAAAAATTCAATCTCTTAAACCTTCAGAAGATAATATTCAAATTTAAAAATAGTTAGAGCTTAAGCTTGATGGACTAGAACACAAGGGAGAATTTATGTGATGCCAAAGGGCTTATGTTAATTGGTTGGTGGCGATGGGAAAAAATAAATGATTTTTCCATAAAAAAAGTAGAAGGTAGAGGATAGAGAAATAAACTTGCTTTCATCATGGACAATAATGGTGCAAAAGTTGACTTGTAAGAGGGTATTGCTCGGGTTTTTATTAATTACTTCCAAGAGTTATTTTCCACAACTACCCCTCTTAATATGGAATCTATTCTGAGCACTATTCCCAAGTTAGTAAAGGATGACATGAATCAACTTTTGTCTTTCCCTTTTATTTGAGAAGACATAACTCATGCTTTAAATCAAATGCATCCCACTAAGGCTCTTGGCCTTGATGGATTACCTGCATTATTCTTTTAAAAATTTTGGTCTATCATTGATGATTAGGTCTCAAATTTTATTATGAATGTTTTGAATAATGGAGTGGACCCTAGTGTTATAAATCATACTTATGTCATCCTTATTCAAAAGATTAAGAGTCCTCAATCTCCTAAGGATTTTCATCCCACTAGTATCTGTAATGTGATTTTTAAATTGATTACTAAGGTCATAACTAATATATTAACATGTGTTCTTCCTAATCTTATTCATGAAACTCAATCTATTTTTATTCTTGGTAGATTAATCACAAATAATGAAATTCTTGCTTTTGAAATTTTTCATGCCATGAAAGTGAAATTCTATAACTCCACAAATTGTTTTTCCCTTAAAATTGATATGAGTAAATCATATGATGAGTTGAGTGGACTTTTTTAGAGAATTTTATTCTTAGAGTGGGCTTTAGTGTCAAATAAATTAAGCTTATTATGCAGTGTGTGACAACTGTCTCCTATTCTATCATGCTTAATGGTGTGCCTAGTAAACCTTTATTTCCCTTCTAGAGGTCTTCATCAAGGTGATCCTCTCTCCTCATATTTATTTCTTTTTATTATTGAGGCTTTTTTTGGTTTAATTCCAAAGCTAAATCACAAAGATTAATTCATGGTTTCAAATTTTTAAGGAGCGCACCCTTTATCTCTCATTTGTATTTTTGGAAGAGAAAATTTCTAAGAGATTGCCAAAATAAAATCTATCTTAAAGGAGTATGAACGTACTTCTAGTTATTATGTTAATTTTGAAAAATTGCATTCAACTTGAATATTAATGAAAATTTTGCTAGGGAGTTGCAACATGTTCTCGGAGTTTGAATGGTGGAGAAATTTAGAAAGTATCTTAGTTTATCGGTAGTTGTAGGGAGGTTGAACAAGGTTATTTTTCAATCACTTGTTGACTGAGTGGGTAAGAAGTTGAAGAATTGGAAAGAGAGGCTTTTATCTATAGAGGGAAAGGAAATCCTTACAAAAATGTAGCTTAAGCCATTCCCCTTTACATGATGAGCTATTTCAAAATTTCAAATCATATAATTCAAACCATTGAATCTATGCTTGCAAATTTTTGGTGGGGACATCAGGGTAATAATCATTATATAAATTGGTGCTATTGGCTAAATCTTAACTAGTTTAAGAAGGAAGGGGTATGGGGTTTCAAAATTTATTTGCCTTTAATGATTTCATACTGGCCAAGCAAGTGTGGAGATTATTAAATGATAATGGCTCTCTCTTAGAAAAATCTTTGAAGGCTCGTTACTATCCTAATGGTGATTTTCTAGCTTCTTTGATTGGTAGTAATCCTAGCTTTTGTTGGAGAAGTATTGTAAGAGTTGCACAATTGTTTCAGGTAGGAGTTCGATGGCAAGTTGGTAGAGGTAATGCTATCCATATTTGGCAAGATTGTTGGCTTCCTTAGAATTCCAATTTTTTAGTGCTCACTCTCATAAGTAGGGGTGTAACCGAGGTAAACCGACCTAAACTTTTAAAATTTTAGGCTTTACTTGTTTAAAAATTAACCAACTCGAGTCGAGCTCGAACTTTCAAAAGTTTGGATTAAGCTCGACTTGGGTTTATATTTGATGAGCTTAAGCTGAGCTTGCGAGCCAGGCAAGCTTAATGATATATTTTTGTAATTAGACATTACATTGGTTTATAACCTCAAACTACGTACTTTTGTAACATTAAAATTGCTTATAGCATTAATATTATGTAGTTTTGATTTAAAATACAAGTATTACTTAATATTATATTTCTATTGAAAATTTATTATTTCTTGTTAAAATATTATGTTATTTCTTTTAAAGATAATTGTAAAACCACGTAGTTTATAGATTAAAGAATTATGTTAAGGAAGTTGTTTATGTTTACATCAAAATTCAAAGGAGATATTACATAAAAAACTACAACTTTTAAAACGTTATAAGAAAAAGCCCTCCTTGGATCACTATACTAGTAACAGGAGATAAAATTGTTTTTTTTTAATCCATGGGGCCCACTTAGATGACTGTACTTGTAACAGGAGATGAAACCGATGCATTGCCCTCAAATTGATACTTTAATATGTCTATACAGACTACTAATCCAAAATGAAACACTCAATTGGAGGGGAGAAAATATCAATTTGGGGGCAAATGCATTGGTTTCATCTTTTGTTACCAGTACAGTCATCCAAATGGGCCCCATAGATCATAAAAAAATAGTTTCATCTTCTGTTATCAATATAGTCATCCAAGGAGGATTTTTTTTATAACATTTTAAAGGTTGTGGTTTTAGTTGAAAGAAAAAATTGGACTGGGTTTTATTTGAAAATACCCCCAAAAGTTGGGGTTTTTTTTTATGTAATTTCCTCAAATTAAAAAATACATAGTTTTGACTTTAAACTATATAGTTTTGGAATAATATAATACAAATTAAATTATAAATTATAATTCAAATTATATTTATCTATTACTTTAAATTTTTATTATTTAATATTAATAATCATATATTACTTTAAAATATAGATATTGCTTAATTTTTTATTTATCGAACAAATTTATTATTTGCTAAATATTTAATTAGTATTGTATAATATTTATTTATTATAATATTAATGTTAATTTACATGCAAAAAATTATATAATATTATCATTAGTACATAATATTGTCATTTAAATGTAATATTTTATATTAAATACTACTAATTTAATTAGTATTGTCTTTACTTAATATAAAACTAGTATTATATAATATTGACTTACTAAATTAAATGATATTTATTGACTATTAATATTTAAATTAAATTATACCTATTTAATACCACCACCTAATATAACGAGTCTGTTCATGAGCCTGTAAATGAGTTTGTTCACTAGTTTTAACAAGCAGAATTTAAGAAATCTCGAGCTTAGATCATTTAGCTTACGAGCCTTAAAATGGAGTTTGAGCTCGACTCATTCAACTTAACAAACTAACTCGAATGAGCTTTTTTTGAGTTGAGCTCTAAATGAATAATGAATCATTTAGCTTGGTTACATCCCTACCCATAGGCAATAAAAGTCCGGACCAACGTTTTAGATCATTAATGGCGATGAATCAAGTAAGATGGGACAAATATGCTATATTTTCAAATTTTTTACCTAAAGAGGCTAAGCAAATTTTGGCTATTCCTCTTAGCAGCAGAAATCCCGAAGACTTGCTAATTTGGCATTTCTCCAAGAATGAATTTATTCGATTAAAATTGGATATCATTTGGCCCTATCGAGAATTATGAGGAATTAAAATCGTTTCCTTTTTTTTAAGTCATTATAGCTTGTCTTGATTATGGCATCTTAAAGTTCCACCAAAAGTTTATGTTTTCTTGTAGAAAATCTTCCTTTAAGTGCTTCAGGTTTCAACCAAGTTGGTCAGTAGAGGAGTAAATCTTGACCCCATTTATAAACGATATGGAAAAGCTCCATAATCCATGGAGCATGCACTTTATGACTGTCATTTGTGTAAGCAGTTCTAGTACATATGCTGCCTTTACCTTGATATAATAATGATACTCATCTATTGAATTTGTCAAAGTGGATTCAAAAGATAAAATCTATGTTACTTAATAAAGGTTTTGATTTGTTCATTATATTGCTTGGATTTTATGGTTCTCAAGAAATAGATTTGTGTTTGAGAGCAAACAATGGAATCACCATTTTTTTTAGAAAGCTGCTAATCTTTTGTCAGAATTTTTGGAGGTTCAGTTGTGCCCTTTAGCTTTGTCAATTTCCTATAGGAACATCAAATGGAATTCGCCGCCATCTCCATTTAAGAAACTCAACATAGATGCAGGTTTCAAGTTTGATAGAGAGATGGGGCTAAGTATGTCCATTTGGGACTATGGAGGAAGGGTTATTAGTTCAAAAATTATAAAAGGATTCGAATCCAGAGAGGCGATGATGAGTGTGAAAAATCTTATGTTTTGAACACTCTATGCTATAGGCTTAGGATTAAATTAGTTGCATTTTTAGTTAATTTTAAGATCTTTTATTTATTTTTCATATTTTTGTTTAGTTTTTAGGATTTTATTGATTTTTAAGTTTATTAATTTAATCTTCATGTACTTTTGATTTCAGGATGCATTAGAGAGGTTTGAAGGTGTTAAACAAGTTAAAGATAAAATTTAGAAGTTAGAACAAGTTAAATCCTTGAAGAAAAATTGTGTTTCAAAGCAATGTAGAGTTGTATAGCCATGTGCATGGGTGTGTATGTTGAAAAAAAAAATAACCATGTTCACCCAGTTGTGCAGTCACACTTGATTTAGTACATTTCAAAAAAGACTAGGTGCACAGTCGTGCAAGTTGTTACAACAACTTTCAAATTCAAATTTTAAGCTGTTGATTTAGGGGAGGGGGATTTCATGGAATTTGAATTGTAACAACCTTAGAGATGTTGGAGGTTAGGTTTATAAAAGGGGAGCCTTCAAAGGAATTAGAGATATCTTTTAATCATCTTTTACTTCTATTTTTCTTAATAATCAAAGTTAGTTTTGATTCAATTTCTTACTATCTTTTAATGTTGATTAATAGATTTTATTTTAAAGTTGGAGAATAGAAAACCTTGTATTTTAGTCGGCTCAGTAGTAAAAGGCATTTTTCTTAACTCTTTTATTATTGTTCATTTTTTATTGAGTAATAATGATTACATATGTTCTCTATACTTCTTCTTCTTCTCTTTCTTTTAACATGGGTAGCTAAATAGATTATTAGGGTTCTTATTTTAGTTCAACCATGTGATTATTTTAATTGCATCTAAATCATTAATCTTAGTTCATTAGTTGTTATTAAACTTAATATCATCTTAGGATTGATCACCCTTTGATTGAATTTACACATTAGAACTTGACTAAGAGATAGGTTTTATTAGGTTCAAACAATAACCTATTAATTTTTTACTTAGTTGAGAGACATTTAGACAATTAATATTGATTAAAGGTAGTGCTTAAGATTGAGTATGATGAACACTTAGTAAATGAAAGCTATAAAACTAAGTTATTTGTATTCAATTAATTATAGATTTGTTTGAGAAGAAAGCCTATAATTCTAAAGATGGCTTTAAATTGATTTGATTTAGATGTTAATTGATCTTAGGAGGTTAAATTGATAATAAGAACCCTAGTTTTAATTTGATTATTAAATTAAGAGTAATTTCTTTGTGTAGTTTAGTTAATTCTAAACCAAATTTCAATGTTTAAACGAATAAATGCTTTAAGTATTACAATACTTAACTCACAATCTCTATGGGACGATCTTATTTTTACTACTTGCATGATTTTGTATGCTTACAAATTTTGCACGTCATGTTTTTGACGCCGTTACCGAGGATTGCCAAAATTGATATTGTCAAGAAAATTATGTTGTTTGATTTAGATGTTATTTTTTTTGCAATTATGGTTTTATAGGAACTTGTGTTATTGCATGCACACACTGAGAAGTTAAAGCAAACAAAGAGCCTCGTTGATACCACTCTTGAAAAGATAGTTTGTAGAAGGAAAAACTAAAAAAAAGTAGGATGAACAGAGGAAAAGACAAAATAAATCCACCTCTAAGGCAACTAGCTCCTTAAAATCTATAAAATAGGCAAAATAAACATAATGCATAAAGGACCATGTGAGATTTTATGAGTACTAATGTCCAAGGTGACTAAACGCCAATTGTAAGGCCAGCAGTTGTAGTGAACAACTTCAAAATCAAGCCAGTAATGATCCAAATGATTAAAAATTCACAATTCAGTGGATTACCATATGAGGATCCGATTGGTTACATGACCTGATTCTTGGAATATTGCTCAACTTTCAAAATGAATGGACTACAACTTGAAGCTATCTGAATAATTCTCTTTCCATTTTCTCTTATGGATAGAGTCAAAATATGGCTTACAAGTTTGCCACCCAACTCCATTAACACTTGGCAAGAATTATGCACAACCTTTTTTAACAAGTACTTTCCAATAACTAAAGTGTTGAAGATCAGAAATAAAATCAACTCTTTTTATTAAAGAGATGTAGAGAGCTTCTACAAGTACTGGGATAGGTTCAAGGATCTTCAAAGGCAGTGTCCACCTCAGTTGATTCCTTCATGGGATATGGTGCAGTCATTTTACAAAGGTGTCAGTCCATTAGTCTAGTTGAGCATTGATGCAACGGTTGAGGGAACAAATATGTTAAAGACACCTGAGGATGCCGTAGACCTATTTGAGGAAATGGCTAATAGATAAAGGCTTTTATCTAATGAGAGGGTGATTTTAAAGAAAGTTGGGTTAATTGAGGGTGACAACCTAACCATGTTGAATGCCAAAATGGATGCTCTATCTAAAAGGATTGAAAAGTTGAGTGTTAATGCAGTATTTACATCACCCTTGTCTTCCTCTTGTGAACTTTGTTAAGGAGGCTATCCCACTATAGAGTGTCAATTAATATAAGGATTATCTATGGAAAATGTAAACTATGTGAACAACTTCCAAGGGTAGCAAAATCAAGTGCACTGAAACACCTATAATCCTAGTTGGAGAAATCATCCTAATTTCTCTTGGAGCAATCAAGGAAATAACCAATGGAGACCACAAGAAGCACAGGGATTTGGAGGTTAAAATGCAGAATAATCTTAACCTCATTTCCAGTTAGACAAAACCTCATCTTCTAAAGCTTCATTGGAGAGCAAGATGGAAAAAATTATGAAAGTGATGACTGTAAAAATGAATCAATAAAATGAAGCCTAAAAGAGGTTAGAAGGTAGATTTGAGCAAATTCATCAAGACACTCAACTCATGTTTAGAAACCACTCTTCTTTTATTCACAATTTGGCTAAATGGGACAATTAGCTAACTCTCTTTTTATAAGGAATCAAGGCACTTTTTCTAGTAATACAGAGAAGAATCCTAAGGAGTATATTAAAGCAATTACCTTGAGGAGTGGAATAGAACTACCACCATCAAAGAAAATGGTGAATCCTTAAGTTGAGGAGAGGGTAAATTAAAGGAAAGAAAAAAATAAAGAGAAAATAACTGATGTAGCTAAAACACAAGTAAAAAAGGAAGTAGATGGGAAGACTAAGGAACAAACGAAAGAAGTAAAGTCTTATGAACCACTAGTGCCATTTCCATAGAGATTAAAAAAGTAAAAGCATGTTCAGTAGTTTACAAAGTTTTTGGAGATGTTCACAAACCTACATATAAATATACCTTTAGTTGAAGCTATAACTCAAATGCCTAAATATGTAAAATTTTTTAAGGAGCTTATCTCTAGTAAGAAAAAGCTAAAAAAGTTTGGAATTATTACTCTTAACAAATAGTGTAGTGCCATAGTTTCGAACAAGCTTCCACTAAAGCATAGACATCCAATGAGTGTCACTATACCTTTCTTTGTTAGAAATTTAAATTTTCTAAAGGATTTTTGTGATTCAGGTGCTTTTATTAATTTGATGCCTTTATCTATTTATAGAAAGCTTAGAATGGGTAAAGCTAAGGCTACTAAAATGTGTTTACAACTTGTAAAAAAAACTGTCAAAAAGCCGAAAGGCATAGTGGAGAATGTGTTAAAGAAGGCAAAGAAGTTCATCTTTCTAATATATTTTATGGTTCTTGACTTTGAGGAAGATGAGGATGTTCCATTGATCTTTGGTTTGCCTTTTATGTACACTGTAAAAGCCATCATTGGTGTGTATGATGGAACTCTTATATTAAGAGTGGATGAAAAAAGCTGTAAGTTTAATTTGTACCAAGGTATGAAGCATCCTTTAAAAAGGATAATTGTATGAGAGTTGTTGTGGTTGATAGTTATATGAATGAAGTCCAATGAGGGGGGTTGGCAAAATCTTATGATATAAAGAAGTGTTTATAGGTATTTTTTTTAAGAAGAATAAGGGTTTCTCAAATATTAAAACCCAAAATTCACTATGAACTACCTTTAAACACAAAACCACCCTTACTACCCTCTATCAAAGAATCACCAAAGCTTGACCTAAAACCTTTACCATCTCATTTGAGTTACACTTTCTTAGGAGAGAATGAGACATTGCCTGTAATTATGTTAACTAAACTCAGTGAGGAGCAAGAAGTTTCTTCGGTAAATTTATTGAAAGTGAGGATAAAAGGTATGAGATTGGAGAACAAATGTTACAAAGATATATATATATATATAAGAGAAATAAGTGGCATGATGCAAGTACAAAGAGGAAACATTTTAAAAATGGAGATCATGTGTTACTTTACTTGAGGTGAAGATTGTTTCCAAGGAAGATCAAGACTAGATGGTTAGGACCATTCATGTTAACTCAATCATATCCTCATGGAGCTATGGACTTATGCAAGACATAAGGAGAAAAGTTTAAGGTTAACGGGCAAAAATTGAAGTTGTATTATAAAGGCACATTGGAGAATTTTTGCCAAGTCATCTACTTGGTAGATTCAATAAAGTGATGAACATCATAGTCCAGCTCATGCACCTTAAAAAGAGCAATTATGGGGGGCTTAACCAAGCTTGTTTCATTTAGTTCTATATTTATTTATTAATTTTTCTTTTTGAAGTTATGAATTTTAATTTTAATAAAATTATTTATTAATGTTTTCCAGGAAATAAAGGATAGGAGGAGCTTTATAAGAGTTATTGTAAGTGCATTTTTATGTGGAAACTAAGTGCTTAGCCTGATGATCATGAATGAGATGAATTTTGAGTGCATAGGTTAAATATTGCTTTATTTTATGAAAATAGTCAGGTTGCGCACCCTGCTGTGTAGCCATATGACTTCATGAAGATCTAAAAATGAAAAAATCAACATTTAGGCATAGCCATATGCATCGAAGCGCACAACCATGCTTGATAGCACAACAAAAGGGAATTGATCAGCATGCACAACCGTGTGTGTCGAGCTGCATAACCATGCATCCTGTTGATTCAAAGAGTAGACAATTTTATAATGAGGACATTGCATGTTTTAAGTGTTTGGGGTGGGGGGGGTGGGGGAGGAGAAGTTAAAATTTTTCAATTTTAAACTTTAGTTTTTGATATTTAATTAGTTAAGAATTTAAATTTTGAATTTTATTTGATTTCCCTATATATTTAGTTTTTTTTTAAGATTTTAATTTTTTTAATTATTTATCTTTTCAAAATTTTATTTTCTATTAGGATTAGACTTCCCAATTCTTTTGAACTTCTTATTTCTTTTTTTATTTAAAGCTTTAAATTGTCTACTCTAGCCATATCTTTATACATTCATTTATTTTTGCCTTATTTCTTTTGTTCTCTTACAATTTAACATGTTTCTTTTAGTATGACAAGAATAAAGAACTAACAGCCTAGTGCTAAGAGAAAGAAACCCATCAGTAAGAGAGGAAGAGAAGAAAGGATAAAGGATGAAGTGAGAAAATCATGAAGAGAATAAAAGAGTTTATGGACATTTCTGACAATAGAATTGGGAACATGATTATGGACTTGTCAATTGAGATGAGAGGTTTTGAAAGGGGATGTGAGGCGAAGATGAAAAATTTGCAAGCCCAAATAGAATAACTTAAACAATAAATTTCTCAAAGCAAAAGATCAAGAGGACCAAGTGGATTTGCAACGGAATTCATCATTCCATTTACCTCACCTCTAAGTGCATCCAAGTAAGGGAAATAGACTTTTCTTTTCTTTTTGTTTTATTTAGTTATTTGTTTTTCTTAGAATAATTTGAGATCATGCTTATTGTTAGGATATACTCATTTCACTTGAGTTTTTGAACCTATTCCTATGAAGAGTTTATCTCATCATAAGTGGTTTTCTTGAGTAAGTGTGATAATCTTCCTTTAATGTTTTATTTTGAATTTTAAATTAGAAAAATAATTTGTGGTTGGTGATTTTTTTATTTTTAATAACTTAATGGTTATTCTTCCATTGAATGATTGAACTTGGATGCTTGATATTTGAGAAAGATGTTTATACGTAGGAATTAAACTTCTTTTTTAGGAAAGTCTAGTTCATATGTATTTAGGCACCTAAGACCTCTTATATTCTCTAAAAAAAGAGATGGAGTATAAGATGCACTCGTTAGGAGCTGGAATCTTAAATTTAAATTCTTATGCTCCTTCTTCTCTAATGCTCTATATTAGAGTAAGAGTATCCAAAAGACCATTTTTAAAGGTATCTACACTGAGTAGTTCAAGAAAGGTGTGGGATGCTGATATTGGAAAAACTTTGAATAAATAAATAAGTTGAGAGCTATATTGATGGAAATCAATTGATTTATAACTCAAGCTCCCCAGTAGTTTCAATACTATGATAAACTTGATGGTTAGAATTTATCACCTTCTATAATTTTGTTATAGGATCGTTCAAGAATGATATAAGAAAAAACTATTTTAGATCTTACCAAGTTAGAATAAGATCATTAACCCTTCATTTAAGCTCCCCAATAGCTAAAGAGCTATGATAAACTTACAATGGAAAGAATTAACACCCATTGACAATTGATAAAAACTTTAGTAGACTTTAAAGTCTTCAATATAAATAAACAAAAAAAAATTTGAAAGATGAAGAAGAAGATAAAGATTTTGGATTTTTAACACCACAAACCTCATTAGGCTTGATAAGTCACAAAGTTCATACAAGAACTTTAAAGCAAATTTCTCACCAAAAGAAACTCAATATTTTATAACTCAAATTCAACATGTCTTACAATGAAATGAGGTATTGTTTATATAGATATAAGAATGAGCTCACACTAATACTCTAAATATAAAAACATAAGATAATCTAACCCTAATAACTTACAATTATAGCTATTAATTATGTAGATTCCCACTAACACACTTTAAATCTCACTAACTTTTAATTATATAAATTCTCACTAACACACTTTAGACCCTACTCATTATTAATTATTTAAATTTCCATTCATTATTAATTATGTAAATATCCACTAACACACTTTAAGCCCCACACTTTAAATCCCATAAACTGTAAATTATATAAATATCCACTAACACACTTGAAACCCCACACTTTAAATCCTACTAACTATTAGCCCTCCAAATTCATTTATTTTGACATGGTAAACAAGACTATTTAGGCCTCCTTATTGATTTTGACTGAACTTGAAAGTTCATGGGCTTTCCAAATACCTTGAATGAAAATTAACAAGACTTCTTGTAATTTCATGGTTTTTGACCTTATCATTGGGCCTTGCTGGACTTGCAATAGATTTTATGGATCATTGGACCTAGGTTTTGAGCTTAAGATCACATCACATATGGTTGCTTTGTATATGTTGAATTTTAGACTGCCTAAGTATTAAGATAATTCTTGTTTACTTTCATTTTCTTGGGTGTCAATTGTTCATTTTCATGAATTCAATGGAAGAGTTTGCTTTTCACAAGGTAAAAGTTATAACTTTAACCTTGAGTTATTTTTTTAATTTATAGTTTTTAAACTTTATATTAAAAGAAGATTAGAATAGATAATCAAGTTAAAACCAATTGATGATTGTGGTTCTTTATATGGATAGGTTGTTTTCATATTTTTCTTGAGGACAAGTAAAGACTAAAGTGCGGGGGGGATTTTATGAGTGTGAAAAACCTTATGTTTTGAACACTTTATGTTGTAGGTTTAGGATTAAATTAGTTGCATTTATAGCTAATTTTGAGATCTTTTAGTTGTTTTTCATATTTTTGTTTAGTTGTTAGGATTTTATTGATTTTTAAGTTTATTAAGTTAATCTTTATGTATTTTTTATTTCATGATGCATTTGAGAGGTTTAAAGGTGTTGAAAAAGTCAAAGATAAGATTTGGAAGTTAGAACAAGTTAAATCCTTGAAGAAAAATGACATTTCAAAGCAATGTGGAGTTGTGCAGCTATATACGTGGGTGCGTATAACCATGCCTAGATGATAAATAGACAATACAACCATGCGCACCTTGTTGCGTAGCCATGCCTAATCCAATACATTTCAAGAGAGACTAGCTGCACAACCGTGCAAGCTGTTACAATAACTTTTCAAATTCAAATTTTAAGCTGCTGATTTTTAGGGAGGGGGGGATTTCATGGAATTTGAATTGTAATAACCTCAGAGATTTTGGAGATTGGGTTTATAAAAGGGGAGCCTCTAAAGGAACTAGAGATATCTTTTGATCATCTTTTACTTTTATTTTTCTTAAGAATTAAAATTAGTTTTGATTTCATTTTTTGCTATCTTTTCATGTTGATTAAGAGATTTTATTTTAAAGTTAGAGAATATAAAGCTAGTTCAGTAGTAAAGGGGGTTTTTCTTCACTCTTTGTTATTATTAATTTTCTATTGAGTAATAATGATTGCTATGTTCTCTATACTTCATCTTCTTCTCTTTCTTTTAACATGAGTAGCTAAATAGATTAGTAGGGTTCTTATTTCAGTTCAACCATGTGATTATTGTGATTGCATCTAAATCATTAATCTTAGTTCATTAGTTGTTGGTGAACTTAATGTTATCTTAGGATTGATCACCCTTTGATTGAATTTACACATTAGAACTTGATTGAGAGATAGGTTCTATTGGATTCAAACAATAACCTATTAATTTTTTACTTAGTTAAGAGACCATTAGACTATTAATATTGATTAAAGGTTGTGCTTAAGATTGAGTATGATGAACACTTAGTAAGTGAGAGTTGTAAAACTAAGTTATTTGTATTCAATTAATTATAGATCTTTCTAAGAGGAAAGTCTATGATTCTAAAGAAGGTTTCAAATTGATTTGATTTAGATGTTAATTGATCTTAGGAGGTTGAATTGATAATAAGAACCCTAGTTTTAATTTGATTGTTAAATTAAGTGCAATTTCTTTGTGTAGTTTAATTTAATTCTAAACTAAATTTCAGTGTTTAAACAAACAAACGCTTTAAGTATTACAATACTCAATTTGCAATCTTTGTGGGACAATCTTATTTTTACTAGTTGCATAATTTCGTACACTTGCAGATTTCGTACGTTAGGTAGATATGGCAGAAGCATTAGCAATTCAAGAAGGTTTAAGTTTTGCTATTTCTTTTAACTGTTTACAGCTCAAGGTGGAAAGTGATAGTCTGTTAATTGTCAGCAAGATAATCAATGGTGCCTAAGATCTCTCTTACCTTGAAATGTTAGTGGCAGATATTAGGCATCTCAGCTCATCCTTTAACTTGATTAGTTTTTCTCATATTTCTAAACAAGCCAATTTAGTAGCTCATAGTTTAGTAAAGTTTTCCTTTTTGGTAGATGTAGATGTCTCAAGTTGTGTTCCTCTTCCTCTTGAGAAGTTAGCTTTTGCATTCTTTGTTGTTTCTTGATTGTTTGTTCTAATATATTCCATTTTCTTAAAAAAAAAAAAAACTATCTTCACCAATGAACCATTTGTTTAGGGTTGTGATGAAAAAATGGGTATATGAAATTAAAATATCAACAATTAGTAATAAAATTCCAAAAATTTTAAATTATTTTGGGATTGTCATTGCCTTTTAACATAGTCGAAGTGAAAAATTGATTGAAACAATTATAATCAACTAACTTGCTGGGTAAAAATATCAATGCAAAAATTTAAGAAATACAATAACATGTAAATATTTGATTCTTTTGTTAGGGACTGTCTATGCAAATTTATATGATTTGAGACTATTAAAGTATGGCTAGAAAGCTTGGAAGTGGTAAAGAAAAGGCAAATTGGTTGCGTCAAACTTTAAAATTTGATATATATATATATATACAAACACACCAATAAGTGTAAAGAAAATATTTAAAAAAAAAGCAACCATATATGAAATGGATTGTCTAAAATTATCAAAGAGTAAACTTATATAGAGATACGGGTTTAGAATAGTGTGTTTTTTTCAAATAAAGTTTATTTTTTTAGAATAATTTAAAATTTTATTTTTAAATATATGAATGTAGAAAAATATATTTTTAAAATTGTTATTTTCTAAATTAATTTGAAAAAGATATAATTTTAGTTAAGAATTAATTCAAAAATACTAATGATATATTTAATCCAATAGCCAAACTCCTACAGGAAAAATTTGAGATGATAACAAAATAAAAAAAATTTCAAAATATTTTTATGTTTTTTTTTTTTTAACGTGAAAAGTACTATCAAACTTTGAAATTGTTTATAAGATTTGGCTGGTTTGACCAAAAAAAAAAAAAAAGTTTATAAGATTTGGTTGCATGCAATGATTTGAGTATAAAATAGTGAACATCTTCCAAGTTTGAGATAAGAAATGAGGTTTATCCAAAAGAACAAGAAAAAGGGTTGATGTGATAACATGTGATGATAATTAATAATGTCATTTGGGTACTATGTTAGCTAAAACACTGAACTAAGACTAAAACGACAAGTAATTAATAAGCAGCTAATTATGTTTTCTTTAGGAATATCCGTCACTTCGTTTAATTTTTTTTTTTATTGTTAGCTAATCATGTTTTCTTTAGGAATATTTGTCACTTTGTTTCTTTCTTTATTTATTTTATTGCTAGCTTCTCTCCTTTGTTGGGTACTTTGCCACTGATTAATAACTACAATTAATATGTATGTACATATGTTTTTTTTTTTTTTTTTTCTGGTCGGAGAATCTTTGCACAGACATAATTTTATTAAATCAGACTGTGGGTACCTATTCTAACATACCCACAAACTCTAAGAGTTCATGGGTTTAAATTTTGAAGTATGCAAATTATAACTCTTTACATGAAGATAATATTTCTCACACACTTTATATATAATTAATATATAGTAATATTAATAATAATATATATATATATATATATATACATATATAAATATAATAGATGTTGATGTATATAGATATGATATGATATTATAATAATATGATATGTATAACTATGTAATATAATCTGGTATGTGTTAAAAAAAAAAAAACCCAAAACAAAAACTTTTATGTTTAGTTACATAAACAAAAAGAAAAAGAGAATAATATGATTGATTGAAGAGGTGTTAGAATGGACGAGATGTAGTGTCTGTGATATGGGCACAAATCATAATTAAGGATTAGCCAAGTATTAATAGATTAAAGTCAGTGAGCCCATAGATCTTATATAGGACAAAGAATTGTTTGGTTGCATTAGGCTAATTAAATACATCCAATATTTAATATATAATACGCATATATTTGTTGGTGATGCAAGCACAAATTATATAATTCTTGGGTGTGTATTTAGATAAAAACATTCTCACATCATGTGTAATCACCCATATTTTTAAATTACGGTGTTAATAAAATTTAAAAATTATATTTATTTATTTTTATTATTTATAATTAATAATTATTATTTTATGATAAAATATTTTCAACGTAAATATGTATTTTTTTAAAATTTTTATTATTTAAATATTAGGGTTAGTATTATTAATATTATTTTTGGATAGATTTATTTTAATATTAATATTTTAAGTACATTATTATTATTTTATTTTTATTGATTGACATTATTTTATTATTAAATTATTTCATAAATATTATTTATATTATTATTATTTTCAAATGTTATTGTGTGTTATTATTATCATGGTATTATTTTTATTATCATTATTGTTATTTTTATTGTTTAATATTATTAGGAATATTATTTTTATTATTCAATTATCTTAGTAATATAATTAATTTCAATTATTTTATTATATTTAATTGTATTAGTGCATGTGTGTGTATATATATATATACACACACACACACAAACAAAAGAGAAAGAACAAACACAGAATCATCTCCTTCCCTCCTCGTTCAGCCTCGATTTTCCCACATCAATGTGTCTCACCCACCATTGCCTCTGACCACCTTCGTCCTGCCATCGCCGCCGTCACCTCCTCCCCTATTCTTCTTCTTCCTCACGACACCGGACAATAAGAAGTAGTAGCAGCGGCAGCAACTGAACATTCAGTCACTGGAGCCGCTCCCATCGGTGAGGGCTCGAGTTGCTTGGCTCAGTCGACTCCTTAAGCTACGGGGAAGACGATCCCAAGCTCCATTCAAGCTCATAGTTGTCCATTTGTAGGTTTGGTTTGATTTTTAGTTTATGTCCATTTTCGTTTTTATTTATTTTTTTAAGCTTGAGTTTGGTTAATTCTTGATAAATTCTTTTTGAAATATTAATCTATGCATCTTAATCTACTCATACATATTTTTAGTTTATTTGATTTTTGGTTAATTTTTTTGAATATTTTAATAATTAAAAATGAATTTTCGTTAATTAATTATTTTAATTATGAATTTGGTTAATTTAGTGTTAGTATATTATGTTAATAATTTTAATGTTGAGAAAATAATTTTTGGATATTTTGTATAATTTCTAGAGATATTTTTGTATTATGGGAATTTTAGGATTTTGGGTTAAATAAGCAATTTTGTTGAAAATATTGTTTAATTATATGTTTTATATAATTTTGGTATAATATATGTTGATAAAATTATTTTTGTGATTTTATATCATTTTTGGGAAATTATTTGTATTATGTGATTTTTGATTATATAGGTTAATTATGAGTTTTTGTTGAAATCGTGGTTAAATTATATGTTTTAAATGATTTTGAACTAATAATTGGTATTCAAATGGTTTTTACAAATTATTTACTATTTTCAACTAATTAATACAAATTTTTGAAAATATAGGTTAATTATGGATTTTTGTTAAAATTATAGTCAAATGTTATATTTTAAATGATTTTATGATTATATAGAGTATTAAAATGATTTTTATAAGTTATTTGTAATTTTTAACCAATTAATATTAATTTTTGAAAATTATATTCAAATATATATTATTTACTATTTTAGTGTTAAAAATGGGTTTTAAATTAATTTTATTATATCATTAAACTATTTACGTAGTTAAATATGAATTTAATCATTTTAGGTTAATTATGTGAAAAGTTGGTTTTCATTAATATTGTATAATATTTGAGATTTTATTAGTTAATTTGTGATAATTTTGGAGTATTATGTAAATAATAAATGTATTTATTATTTTGAGCTTAAATGGGTATTTTATTATTTTTATGATGTTAAATTGTGATTTTAATAATTATTTGCAATTTATGTTAATTTAATTGTAAAATGGGAATTTTATTCCATTTATGAATTTTATTAGCAATTATTATTTAAAAACTAGAATTTTATGTTTTAGTTGAAAAATAAAGGTTTTTAATATTTTTATGGATTTTTGATGATTTTTATTATTTTAATATTTAATATTTTTGGTTTGTGATTTGTGAACCTCGGTTGAGAATTTGTGCAGTATGAGGGTCCTAACCCGAGGTATTGAGTATTTTGTGATTTTAGAAGTGTATTTTCTGTGCAGGATCAACCCTACTTTTGTAGGGAGATGTTCGTTTTACAAATGAGACTTTGCTGAATTTTCAATAAATTTCTTGTAAAACGTAACAACCGGTCCGAGTCTAGTTTTGAAATTTTTATTGTGTCTTTCAATAGTAATCCTAGAAGCGTAAAGTTAGAAATTTATTCTGATATTATATTATTATTTATTTTTCAAGTTGTGCCGAGACCGAGGCCTATCAGATTAGGTTCTCAGAGTCTGTCTCATGGAGCGCGAATCAGTTAGTTATTATACTATATATATATGCATTGCATTTAGGATGCATGATTTAGAATTTTTCATGTTCATTATATGTTTTTAAAAGTGATTTAATTTATAACATAGTTTGGTATATTTTCAATTTATTTTTAGTAAATTTTGATATATATATAATTGCATATTTTCAATATACATTTAGTATATTTTTGGTATATTTAGGATTTATTTTTGAAATATGCATGATATATAATTAGGTATATTTTTAGTATATTTTTGATACATTTCAAAATAAATGCATGTTTTATCTACATTATAGACTAAGCATGTTTAGTTTATTTTAGGTATTGTTTTAGTATATTTTCAGTATATTTTGAAATAAATGCATGTTATACTATTGATTCATACTTAATTGTTTTTAAATATATCATTGGTATATTTCATGTTTGATTTGACATATATATACTCGAAATATACTTAGTTGATTTTAGGTATATTTCTAGTATATATATAGTTTATTTTATCATTATGGCTATTATTATGCATTATTTATTTTTTTGTATGTATGTTTTATTTTAAATGAAAGATATCGATAGAACGTACTATCTAGTGGGCAGCACTAGGACCATGTATGTACCGATGCAATAGATTTAGGGTTGAGTGAGAATTAATTGTGGTGATTATGAATTAATTGAGACTGATTGATTGATTTGAGGTGTGATATGATTGATAGTGTGATTGTTGGAGCTCAATTGACCAAGTTTCTCGGGGCCAATTATACTGACAGTCAGACTGCTGGAGCTCGGTTAACTTAGTGTCTCGAGACCAATCTACTGTCCATATGGAATAAGTGAATTTATTTAGAATTAAGTGAGTCTGTATGGCTAGAGTGATGTTATGGTTGATTGAGGTTGTGATTTAATAGGATTTTATTTGATCCTTCAATAAAATAAACGTTTTTTGTATTTATTATATATATAAATGCAGAGTTTGACATTTGTGTGAAATGCATGTATATATATATATATACGAACGCCTGTTTGTATATGATTTAGATTGCAGGTATATATATTATAATAATTCATTCAGTGAAATCTGACCCCCCTCAATTATTTTTTTTCTCAGAAGATCTTATATTGTCAGATCTTAGTAGTAAAGCTCTTCGCCGGTGTTCTTCCGCCTCGGCTAGATTATGTAAAATTTATATTTAAACTCTGATTTGTATTCTAGAAATTACAGTAGTAGTGCTATTGTATTTGTAGAGTATTGTTTTATTCTTAATACTTTGTATCCGGTATATTGTATGAACATCTTTTATTTATGAATGGATATTGAGTATCTATTTTTATATATCGATTTGAAAAGTTTTAATTCTATTATATTTTTATTTATATAATTACATGCATTTTTATTTTTAAGGCTTGCTATGATTCCAGATTCGAAAGAATTTTCATTCCCTAACGCCGGTCATAACTCTTGGGTTTGGTCATGACATCATACATGGGGCTTATGGGGAGACAGTAAATATTTATATGATTGGCTATGCATGAACTTTTTGATTTACGAATATAATTTAATTTTGTTTCATTTCAAGGGAAATTCTATTGGTTTTCAATACTTTTCCAATAATGAAAAATAAAAACTTTTGATTTTATAGAAATTCTTTTATTAATATAAAAGTCAAATCAACTGTATAATATAAAATAATATTTTTTTTAATTAATTTAGATATATTATATTTGATAGACAAATTTATAATATAGATATACATATTTTATGGAATTTTTCAGAAATAATCAAAAACAGAAAAAATTTCAACAATATGGTTGATTTATTATTTTTTTTTTCAAAAAGAGAGTATTTCACAATATTTATTTCAAAAATACCATGATTGTTTTCATATATAAAAAATAACTAGAAACAACTAAAACAATCAGAATAATAAAATAAAATAACAAATAATACATTAAATTTTTTCAAATCAATCCACTGAAAATAGAAATGTAATAACCGAAAATAATCATAAATAACTGGAAATAATCAGAAATAATAAAAAAAAAAATCAAAACAACTAAAACACTAAAACAACCATTGAAATAACCAAATAAAATAACAAATAATGCTTTATAATTTTTTTTTAAGTCAATCCAATAAAAACAAAATTAGGATATAAACCCAATCAAAATAGAATAAAAACAAAAAAGAAGAAGAGAATTCAAGAATAACCCAAGTATTTACAACCAAAAATAAAGAAAACTAACACATACCTATTACGATTTAATTGAAAGATAATAGTTTTCAATACACAAAAAAATATGAAAAAGCAGAGATTTATAAGATGTAATAAGAAAATTTAATTAAAAAATTTATGGGTTTGTATGCAAGAAATTTTGATTATTCTATAATTACTAAGGCTAGTTTTAGATTTAAGAAAAGAGACGAAAAATTAGAGAGAAAAAAAAAAAGAAAAACTAGAGAAAAGATGAAAAAAAAAAAAAAGCAATAAAAACATAGAGAAAAGAAGAACAAAAAGAAAAAAACGGAAAACTGAAAAAATAAAAAAAATGTCATGTAAAACACGAGAAAAAAAAGACAACTGCATATTTAAAAGTATTTAAGTCAAAATTAATGTACAATGTAATTTTATTAATCAAATGTAACGCACTTAAAAATACATTAAAAATTTAATTATTAAGTAAAGTACATTCAAATTAAATAAAAAAAACTTTCTATAAAAAGTCAATAACATTGAAATTAAGCTTTACATTTTAATTTTTTAAAAGGTGATTGATAGATCATATTTTCTTGTAACCTATAAAATTTAAATTAATTTTTTTTTTTTTACATCCTTGGAATACATGGAATAATCAGTCCTATGTCGGTTGATTGGTATACACAGGCATGTTTATATTACACCAAAATAGATGATAGAAAATTTTGGTTGGAGAGACCCACTTCAAAAATGTCTGACTCAAATAGAAATGCAAGTCAACAAATGTTCAAATAATTATTCATTTAGTTTGGAACCTTGCTACCGCCCTCAGTTTGACAAATATATTTTTTAAAAAAGCTATTTAATTACATCAATTTCACCCATTTAATAGCTTAGTTTATTTATACAAATCATCTAATTTCATGCCCATACTCAACATGGACCCCATTAGCTAGCAATTTCTCAATCTATGTTATGTTAGCTTATCCTACTGCTTTCATAGTCACTATTAAGCCAGTGAACAAAGAAGAAAAATGTTCTTTCTTTGCTACAAATCTAGCCCAATGCATCATCATCGTCAACGAAATTATTTTTCCTAAAAAATTATCCAATAGAATTGCTTATTAGTATTTTATAATATCACATGTTAATTATTAGTGCCATGGGAAAAAGAAGAATTTAAATTATTATTTATGATGTAGGACGCCACACAGAAATCTTTACAATGATAATCTAACAAACTCTGCAATAATAATCTAAGAAACTTTGGTAATGCCGTGAAGATATGATCCTATGACCATACGGTTGAGATGAGCACTAAAAAATTAAAAATTTAATTGTGTATATATTAAGAATTAAATCTTTGTATATAATTAGGAGTTAAATTTTTTATTTATTTAGAAAGTTATTATATTTCTAATTAGTGTGTAATTAGATTATATATATATATATATATATATATATATATATATATATATATATATATATATAAAAGGGATGTAACATATCTTGTGAATATAAAAAAAAATATATAATTTCCTTCAATTTTTCTATACTTTTCCTCTAAATTTTATTGTTTATGGTATCAAAGCATACCTATTGATTTTTTTTTTTTTGAAATCATGTTTTTTTTTTCTCTTCAAAATCCTTTGAATCCTTGAAATCATGACAACTGAAAATGCATCAATTGTATCTCGTGGAACACTCACTCTCATTCAAACTCTTCAAGATAATTCTCTCTTTTCTATTGGAATTATACTTGATGATACAAACTATCTTCTATGGTCACAATTCATGGAGATGTATATTGGAGCCAAAAATAAATCTAGCTTTCTTACTGACACAATGCCAAAACCATCAGCATGAAATAAAGCTTTGGAGACTTGATTTATTGATAATAACTGAGTCAAAAGTTGGCTTATTAATTCCATGAGTTCAACATTAATGCAGAGATTCATCCGTTTTCAAACAATAAAGGAGATATGAGATGTTGTCTCAAAAACCTTTTATGATGAATCTGATAAAACTCAATTGTTTGAATTAAACTGGAAATCATTCATTACATGACATAATGGTAGGCCATTACTTACATATTACAATAAGCCGTTTGGGATATTTCAAGAGATTGATGCTTGGATGAGTGCTTAAGAGGAAGATGTTAATAAAGTAGTATCACTTCACAAGCATATTACTCGGATTCGAACATATATTTACCTTGTCGGACTTGACTTAGAATTTAATAATGCTTGAAGTGAAATACTACGAAAGGATCCACCTCTTGATCTCAAGTCTAGTTATACATATGTGTGTAGGGATCACAACCAGTGATAGACGATGGAGGAGCCTAAGATTCTACTAGATCATGCAGTACTTATAGCAGCTCTGACTTCGACTCGCCTATAGTTTAAAGGGAAAGTACCGAATAAGTCTAATACATACATATATACCCATTGTGGTGAAGTTGGACACTCTAAGGAACATTGCTATGAAATTGTAGGCTATCCAAAATGGTGGGATTTCAATAAAAAGCCTCGTAAAAGGCTTGGAAAAGCTGTAATTGCCACCTCTAGTGTCACTAAACCAAGTGGTGATCTTGATGAAATATCATGTATGACAAATTTTACTCTGAATAATACATGCATTTTTTATATAGGTGCTATTAATCATATGACAAACTCCACCCACCATTTTACATTCATTCGACTATCAAACTAATAAAATTTCCTAACTGCTAATTGAGGAATAACACCCATTACTCATGAAGGATCAATATCTAACTCTACCTCTTTTACTTTAGATATTGTTCTTGTTGTTCCATCTCTCTCTTGCAATCTATTATTTGTTGGCCAAATCACTGAAGCTTTAAACTGCATTATCAAATTTCAGCCTAACTATTGTTTATTTCAGGACATTGCAACACACTAGATTCTTGACTCTAGTGTTAAATATGGAAAGTTGTACTATCTTAATTTGCATAGTGATCTGAGTTAGACATCAAGTTAAGTCAACAGTGTTGGTAAAGGTTGATCGGATAAAGATCAAGTCATTTTGTGGCATTGTCTTCTTGGACATTTTTCTTTTAATTATCTTAGACAAATGAAACCAGAATTAATTTTAAGTATCACAGACTCTGAATTTAAGTGTGATATTTAAGAATTGGTAAAAGGCCATCGAATTTCATATGTATTGAGTTATAATAAAAATTCAATGCCATTTATGACTATAAATTCTGATGTATGGGGACCTGCTTAGATTCCCACTCTGTATAGTGCTCGATATTTTGTAATATTTATTAATGAATGTACCCAAATGACTTGGGTATCCCTGATTTTAAATAAGGGAGATGTGTGCTCTGCTTTTCAGGACCGTACAAAATGGTGGCCATACAATACCAGAGTAAAATCTAAGTCTTGCAATCTGACAATAGTGGGGAGTATCTTAACTCGACTTTTAAAGATTTTTGCCATGAGCATGGTGTTCACCACCAAACTTCTTGCGTCAAAACTCCCTAATATAATGGTATAGTAGAATAAAAAAATTGGTAGTTATTGGAAGTCATTTAAGCATCATTATTTGACATGAATGTTCCTTGGGAATACTGGGGAGAGGTTGTTCGATCTGTTGTGTATCTCATAAATCGGACTCCTTAAAGAGCACTCAGTTTTAAAATGCCTCTTCATAAACTTCAGGAACTTATCTCATTTTTGCCTCTAATTAATCTTGAGCCCCGAGTCTTTGGATGCTCAGTATATGTTTATTAGGTATTTAATAAATTAGATCCTCGAGCTATCTGGTGTATCTTTGTGGGCTATGCTGATCTACAAAAGGGATATTGGTGTTATGATATGAATGCTAAGAAGATGTATGTAACTTGGAATGTTCAGTTCCATGAAAATGCTCCATTTTTCTCTCAATTCGAGTGCTCTCTTCAGGGGGATAGAATGTAGAGCATCTTTAAATATAGAACTCCGAGTATCTTACTTGTTCAGACATTGTGTTCAAGCATTATACCTAGATAGATAATTGAAGATAATTCATTAAGTGTTCTGAGCATCTCATCGAGTGTTCTAAGCATCTCATATGTTCAGATAGTGTGTTCGAGAATCACACCTAAATAGATAATTTAAGATACTTTAAGTATCTTGCTCAGACCATAAACTAATCAAGATAGTACATCTTCTTAATCCACATCAGAAGCTGAGGAAACTCCGAATATGCACAATGAGGTAAACTCATCTCCTCTAGTAACTCAAAATACTGAGCCTCGTTATCCTTTTAGAATCAATAGAGGGATTCCAAAAAAAAAAACAGTATGATCCAGACCTTAATACCAAAGCTAAATATCCTATCAGTAACTTTATATCAATAAACCATTTGTTAAAATCACATGCATATACTGTAAATCAATTATCTACTATATTTATTCTGAGTAATGTGCAGGAGGCTCTAAATGATCCGATTTGAAAAAAAGCCATCAATGATGAAATGGAAACATTGCAGAGGAACTCCATATCTTCTTGAAGGAAAGAAAATGGTCAGATGTAGGTGGATATTCATAGTTTAACTGAATCCAAATGAAAGCATTAATCGATATAAAGCTCGATTGGTTACAAAGGGATATACTAAAAAGTATAGACTTAACTATAAAGATATATTTGCCCTAGTAGCAAAAATGAACACTATCTGAGTTCTTATTTCCTTAACTGCCAACTTGGACTGGCCATTACGGTAATTTGATGTAAAGAATGCCTTTTTGAATAGAACTATGGATGAAGAAATGTACATGGATCCATTACCCATAACGAGGTACAGTGACCAAGTATGCAAACTATAAAGAGTATTATATTGGTTTAAACAATCGCCTCGAGCATAGTTTGGATGACTCACAATCTTTATGAGGAAGGTCAATTATAAACAAAGTGATGCTGACCATATACTATTCATCAAATGAAAGACGAGTAAAGTCACTGCTTTTATTGTGCATGTTGATGATATGGTAGTCACTAGAAATGATCCAAGTGAGATAACGACTCTGCAAAGACAGTTAACACTCAAGTTTAAACTTAAGGATCTAGGAAATCAAGAAATTTCTCTCTACTAATGAAAGTATGCGATGGATATATTGATAGACACGGGCATACTTGATTGTAAGCCAACTAAAACTCCAATTGAAGTCAACTATGGACTATCAATTCAAGAAGATCAAGTTGCAACTGATAAGGATAAGTATCAAAAGCTGGTGGAAAAATGAATTTATTTATCTCATACTCGGTCGGATATTGTTTATGCAATAAGTGTTGTAAATCAATTCATGCATTCTCTGAGTAAAGAACATATGAATGCAGTATACCGAGTGTTGAGATATTTGAAGTCTTTTCCAGGCAAAGGTTTTTTTTTAAGAGAAATAAGGACTATAAACTTACTGGTTATACTTATGTTAACTGGGCCAGACATCAAATTGATTGAAAACCAACATTTGGGTACTTGTAATATCCCGTGTTTTTAAATATTTTTACACTGTATCGGAATATGCAATGTTAATAATTTCCGTATATATATTATGATATTTTTACGAGTTGATATGTATTTAAAACCTATTTTAATTATTGTGTCTTATTTACAGTGCTTTACGTAAAATTTTCCCGAGACTTTCATTTTCGGGGAAATTTTCACGTACATAATTTATTATTAATTATTTTAAATATATTTTCGGACTTGCATGAACTCATACGTATTTCTAAATTACTAAATAAAGCCTATGCGCATAAATATTTATTTAATCAGGGTTTAGTATATTACCCTAATATTTTATTAATTAATTATTTATTTATGTGTTATTTAGTTATTTTTAATTAATATTAAATTTTAAAATATTAAATATTAAGTGTGTGGGTGTGATTTTTTTCAAATATTTTATTAAAATTATTTTTTTATTATTATTTTTCTTTTTTTTTCTTCTTTTTCTTTTTTCTTTTCTTTCTCTTTTATTTTCTTTTTCTTTTCTTTTCTTCTTCTTCCCGTGCGCGACCCCCTTCCCCTCACCGCTGCTACTCCGATCATCGACTGTCAGAGTGCCTCCCCTGCGTGTCGCCGTCTTCTCCAGCTGCTCTGCCGCCCCCAACCTTCTTCCCCAGCGCCGGCTTGTCCCTTTTCTCCATTTCCAGCCGAAAGCTCCATTTCTTCTCACCTCACTATTCCGGCCACCATTTTTGACACCGCCGGTCTCTTTATTCTCCTTGAGATTTGGTGAGTGTGATTCTAGCTTTGGTTTGAGTTGAAATGGTCTTGATTTGCTTAGGTTTTGAATTGTCCATTTCGGCCATATTAGGGTTTTTGATTTTTTTGAGCTTCGAATTGATTGATTCATGAAAACTCCCTTCACAAATATTGATTCTAGTAGCTTAATCTACATGTATGAATTTTTGTGGAATTTTTGGAGATTATTTGGATTTTTGGGTATTTTTGAATATTTTAATATTATTTTCTAATTTTCGGAAATTAATTATTTAAATTATGAAATTGTGTTTTATGAGAATTATAGGTGTTGAAATAAATTATAGGAATTTATTTGGAATTTTTATGAATTTTTATGTATTTATTTTGAATTATTGAAGTTTATGTAATTTTGGGAAATTAGGGTTAATTATGTTTTTAATTGAATTTAATTGGTTAATTGAGTTTAATTATTAATATTATTGATAAATATTTTGAGAAAATTAATTTTGGATAATTATACTATTTTTGAAGTAATTTTAGTATATTTATATATATATGGGTATTTTGGTAATTTTACACAAAATTGGCTAAAAATGTAATTTATTTGATTTTAATAGTTATTTAAGGTATAAAAATGATTTCTACAAATTATTTGGTATTTTTAACTAATTAAAACTATTTTTCGTGAATTATTTTCAATTATATATATAATATACGATTTTTCTAATAAAATGAGTTTTTATCGGTTTTTACTGTGTTTAAAGGTTAATTATGTGATTTCTATTTATAAAATGTATTTCTAGGTTATAAGGGTATTTTTGGTATTTTTGAAATTGTTCTGTGTTTGTGGACCTCGGTCGGTAGATTGTAGTCTGGAGTCCGATCGAGGGGTTGTGGTTGAGTGTTGAGCTTGTTTTTCAAAGTGTGTTTCTTTGCAGGGTCGGCTCTACTCTTTGAGTAGAGAGATGTCCATTTTACAGGGGAGGTTCTGTCGAATTTTTGGTAGAATTCTCGTAAAACGTGATGTCCGGTCGAACCCTAATCTCAATTCTGTATTTAATACTCTAGATTGAATTCTAGGATTTTTGTTAGGTTTATTCTAATGTCGGTTATTTATTGTTTGTTTAGTTGTGCCGAGACCGAGGGCTAGTGGACTAGGCCCGTCGGACCCATCTCGTGGAGCGCACTAGGGTGAGTTACTATTTTATATATATGTGCTTTAGGATGCATGATTTTAGAAATACATGTTTCATTTTGACTAAATATGCATAAATAACGTGATTTGTATTTAAGTATATTTTTGGTATATATTAAATTATTTGCATGTTTTATAAATAAATTATATTTAAAATGTTTTTAAATATATTTCGAGCTTAATTTATGATTTAATTGGATTTATTTGACGTATATATACTCGAAATATACCTGGTTTACTTTTGGTATATTTTCAGTATATATATGGTTTATATTGTTATTTTATTTAATTTAATGCATCATTTATTTGTGAATGGATGTTTTATATTTATTAATGAAGGATATCGATAGAACATGCTACCTAGTGGGCAGCACTAGGGCCGAGTACGTACTGGTACGCCTATAGTATTTAGGCTATATTACTAAACTATTTATGGATATTGATTGGTTATGATTATTAGATGTGTGAGATGTGATTTGGGTGTGATTGCTGGAGTTCGGTTGACTTAGTGTCTTGGGGCCAGTCTACTGTCTAAATGGATTAAGTGGACATATTTGGATTAAGTGAGCCTGTATGGCTAGAGTGTTGTCTAACACTGTTTTTGAGGTTGCGATATTCTAGGGTTCTATGTGATCCTTCATAAACGATGATTTTCAGTAAAATATATATAAAATGATTTTATTGCATTTGTATGTATTTGCCTGTATATATACATGATAGATATATACTTTTGACTGTATGCATTGTCATGTAGTATGCATGTATATATATTATAGTAATTCACTCAGTGAAGTCTGACTCCCCTCCGTTGACTATTTTTCAAGAGAGTCAACATCTTCAGACCTCAGTAGCAGGCCCATATGCCGGATTTCTTCCACCCCGGCTTCTTTGTGTAAACTGCTTACTTGAGTCTTATTTTTATAATCTAGACATTACAGTAGTTGAAAATTAATTATGAGATTTTATATATTTTATTTATGTGAGATATTGTATTATACTTGAACTGGATTTGTATTAAAAGATTTATATATGAGAGATGGATATTATTTTGGATATTTATGATTTTTATTTCCGCTGCATTATACATTGTTATTATTATTGCATGTTTTATTTTATTTTTAGGCTTGCTATGGGTTCCGGATGCGAAAGAATTCTCGTTCCCTAGCACCGGTCATGGTCCTTGTTTTGGGTCGTGACAAAGTTGGTATCAGAGCGGAGTTCTGTGTCAGGGCTTAGTTGTGTGAGTTGTGGCCCTAGTTTTCAGAGTTGTGTTTTCTTTTGGTAACTACTGCAGTGAATTAGGTTCGAGTACATCTTAATAAGTATTCCTTGCTTTAGCTTTCAACGTTATTCCTCCGTTGTCTATTTTTTCTGAATCTTTCCATTTGTCTTTTCAGAATGAGGAGGCGAGCGCGTGTCGCTCCACCGGTCGTTGAGGCCGAGGATGATGAGTCTTTTCAGGATGAGGTTTTACCTCTTGAGCAGCCAGTTAGACATAGAGGTCGTGGCAGAGGTAAACCTCGAGGAGCGGTAGGTCATCGTAGGCAGAGAGAGTTACAGGACGAGGAGCCTGTAGAGCCTGAGTTTGATGTTCCTGTTCCTCCAGTTGTTCAGCCTGTTCAGCCTACCTATCAGCAGGGTATGTCTGACCCTGAAGCAGCTTTGTTCTATGCCCAAGTTGGCAGGATTGCTTTTGATGGTACTTCTGATCTGTTAGATTTTCTGCATGCGATTGAGACTAGGACTCGGACTACTCATATCGAGTACTAGCGGATCATGATCGTTGAGTTATCTGTCGAGGGACCAGCCTTAGATTGGTTTATTTAGATGATCCAGCCTTATATGATGATGATGACCTAGGCTCAGTTCCGAGAGTAGTTTATGAGGAGATTTTGTCCAGAGCCTCTTCGTATGAGCTATCATCTTCAATTGACCAGTATTTCTCATGGAGATCGATCTGTAGAGGAGTATACTCGAGAGTTTCTTCATCTGGGTAGATATGCAGAGGATCTGATGCGAGACCAGTACTTCGTTGTCACTACATACGTTATTGGTTTGGGTTCAGCTTTTGCTAGTATGCCTACAGCAGGTCTTACTCTGGAGTCTGTGATTGAGTTGGCCAAGGAGATTGAGCTGAGGCTAGTTAGATAAGGAGTGATGCCTGATTATTACCAGTTGGGAGTTCAGTCGAGTGGATTGCAGGCTACTCCGTACTCTAGTTTTCATGTTGGTTCGAGTAGTCAGCAACGAGGTCTGACTCAGCAGAGTCAGAGACAGCAGCAGCGAGTGCATCAGAGTAGTAGACATGGCCGTGGAGGTCAGCGAAGATCATTTAGATTCGGATCAGGTGCTTCGAGCAGCAGCAGTGGTCGTAGTTCTGGATCAGCGGCCAGCGTTTGTCAGACTTGCGGTAGAGTCCATCAGGGACCGTGTTATCTAACACCACTGACATGCTTCAGATGCGGGCAGACAGGACATTTTGCCAGATCGTGTCCTTATTCCGGGTACTAGCAGCCGCAGATTTCACGATTCCCACAGTAGTCGATTGCTAGTGCTGCACCCGTGCCATTTCAGTTACCACCAGCCTAATATCAGAGTTCCACTCAGCTTGTTCTACAGCAGAGTCGAGGTAGAGGTACTAGAGGAGGTGCCAGAGGTGTTGGCCAGGCTTCTACCAGTCAGCAGGGAGGTCGAGGTTAGGCTAGAGTCTTTCATCTTACTCAGCAGGATGCTCAGGCATCTAATGCAGTCGTGGTAGGTATTGTTTCTATTTGTTACCTGGATGCTTGGGTTTTGTTTGATCCGGGTGCCACGTATTCGTTTGTTTCTCCCATTTTTGCTTCTAAATCTTGTTGGCAAGCTTCGAGGATGGCTTTTCCTTTGTCTGTTGCCACTCCTCTGAGCGATTCCTTGGACACCGATATTGTTCTTTCTGGTTGTCCAGTTCTCGTGGGAGATAGAGAATTACCCGCTGATTTGATCTTGTTGGATGTGATGGAGTTTGATGTTATTTTGGGAATGGATTGGTTATCTCAGCACTATACCATGGTAGATTGTAGGAATAAAAAGGTGACGTTCAGAATTCCTGGTGAAGAAGAGTTTAAGTTTGTGGGTGATAGGAGTTCAGCACCTCAGAATCTTATTTCTGCTATTACGGCTAGGAAGTTGTTGAGGAAAGGATGTCAAGGGTTTTTGGCATTGGTCAGGGATACTTCAGTGGAGAAGTTGTCACTCACAGATGTTCCTGTTGCTTGTGAGTTTCCTGATGTTTTTCTTGAGGAGTTGCTAGGTCGACCACCTCATAGAGAGATTGAGTTCTGTATAGATGTGGTTCCAGGTACTACTCCTATATCTATGCCACCCTATAGAATGGCTCCTGCAGAGTTGAAAGAGTTAAAGGAGCAGTTGCAAGAGTTATTGGATAAGGGTTTCATCAGACCTAGTGTTTCCACTTAGGGTGCACCAATCCTGTTTGTGAAGAAGAAGGATGGTACCCTGAGACTGTGCATTGACTACAGAGAGTTGAATAAGGTAACAGTGAAGAACAAGTATCCTCTCCCGAGGATAGATGATTTATTTGATCAGCTACAGGGTGCACAGTTCTTTTCTAAGGTTGACTTGAGGTCGGGTTATCATCAGCTGTGGATTAGTGAAGCCGATATTCCTAAGACAGCATTCCGCACTAGATATGGCCATTATGAGTTTCTGGTGATGTCTTTTGGTTTGACTAATGCACCAACAGCTTTTATGGACTTGATGAATAGGGTATTCAGACCGTATATGGATCAGTTCGTGGTAGTCTTCATTGATGATATACTAGTATATTCGAGGAGTATGGAGGAGCATGTATATCATTTGAGGATCGTACTGCAAACATTGAGAGATCATCAGTTTTATGCTAAATTCTCGAAGTGTGATTTCTGGATGGAGAGTGTTTCTTTTCTTGGACATGTAGTGTCTAAAGTAGGTATTCAGGTTGATCCATAAAAGGTTGAGGCAGTGTCTGAGTGGCCTAAACCTACTTTTGTTATGGAGATTCGAAGTTTTCTGGGTTTAGCCGGGTATTATAGGTGGTTTGTGCAGGATTTTTCCAGAATTGTAGCCCCTATGACTCGCTTGACTCAAAAGAATGTTAGGTTCGAGTGGTCAGAAGCTTGTGAGAATAGTTTCCAGTTGTTGAAGGAGAAGTTGACCACAACGCTAGTATTAGCTTTGCCTAATAGTGTGGATAAGTTCACAGTTTACTGTGATGCCTCTAGAATTGGTCTTGGTTGTGTGTTGATGCAGAATGGAAGGGTGATAGCCTATGCTTTGAGGTAGTTGAAGAAGCATGAGCAGAACTATCCTACACATGATCTTAAGATGGCTGCAGTAATCTTTGCTTTGAAGATTTGGAGACATTATCTGTACGGAGTGACTTGTGAGATATTTACTGATCACAAGAGCCTTAAGTACATTTTCCAGCAGCGAGATTTGAATCTGAGGCAGAGGAGATGGTTGGAATTGTTAAAGGATTATGATTGCGAGATTTTATATCATCCAGGTAAAGCTAATGTGGTAGCAGATGCCTTGAGTAGGAAGTCCTCAGGTAGTCTTGCTCACATTAGTGTTGAGAGGAGACCACTGATCCAGGAATTGCATCTGATGGTGGATCAAGGTCTAATGATGAAGCTTAGTAGATCAGGTGGACTGCTAGCTCAGTTTAAAGTACAATCTGTACTGAGGGATAGGATTAAAGAAGCTCAGAGCTGAGATCCTATTCTAGAAGAGCTTGCAGAGAATGTTCAAGCAGGGAAGTTCACTGATTTCACACTTGATGATGATGGTGTGTTGTGGATCAGTAGTAGATTGTGTGTTCCTGATGTGGATGACTTGAGAGAAGAGATCCTAGAGGAAGCACATTCTACAGCTTACAACGTTCATCCGGGTGTCACTAAGATATACCACAGTATCAGAGATTTATACTGGTGGGATGGATTGAAGAAGGATGTCGCTGATTATGTTGCTAAGTGTTTGACGTGTCAACAAGTGAAAGCCGAACATCAGAAGCCTTCTGGGAAGCTTCAGCCTCTTCCTATTCCCGAGTGGAAGTGGGAAAGGATAGCTATGGATTTTATGGTCGATTTACCTCGTACGAAGGATGGATACGGTTCCATCTGGGTGATTGTAGACATATTGATGAAGTTTGCACATTTCTTGCCTATGAAAGCCACTTATTCTGTAGCTAGATTAGCGAAGTGGTACGTGAAGCATATTGTATGCCTTCATGGAGTACCTGTGTCTATTGTATCAGATAGAGGTTCGATGTTTATTTCTCGTTTTTGGCAGAAGTTGCAGGAAGCGATGGACATTAAGTTGGACTTCAATACTGCTTTTCATCCTCAGATAGATGGTCAGTCTGAGAGGACGATCTAGACACTGAAAGATATGTTGAGGATATGTGTCTTGGATTTGGGAGGTAGCTGGGATGATCATTTGCCACTCGTAGAGTTTGCATATAATAACAGCTACCATAGTAGTATTGGTATGGCACCGTATGAGGCGTTGTATGGAAGGAAATATAGATCCCCTTTGAGTTAGGATGAGATTGGTGAGAGAGCTTTGACTGGACCTGAGATGGTTCAGGATGCTGCAGAGAAAGTCGCTGTGATTAAGTGCAGATTAGAGACCGCAGTTAGTAGACAGAAGAGTTATGCGGATCCTAAGCGCAGAGATGTGGAATTTCAGGTTGGAGATTTCATTTTTCTGAAAGTATCTCCGATGAAGGGTGTGATGAGATTTGGCAGGAAGGGTAAGTTAGCACCGAGATATATTGGATCGTTTGAGATTCTAGAGAGAGTTGGCACTGTTGCATATCGGTTGGATTTACCTCCGAGTATGTCGCAAGTGCATCCAGTATTTCATATCTCGATGTTAAGGAAGTATATCTCAGACCCTTCACACGTGTTGCAGCCCGACAGGGTAAAAGTGAGTGAATATTTGATGTTTGTGGAAGAACCTGTGGCGATCGTAGATTATCAAGTTCGACAGTTGCGATTGAAGCAGATTCCGATGGTCAAGGTTCTGTGGCATAGCAACAGAGTCGAGGAGCATACGTGGGAGACTGAAGCTGAGATGCGAGCTTCTTACCCGTATCTCTTTCCTTCCTGATCCTCTAATCTTTTCTTTCTGGAATTCGAGGACGAATTCTTGTAAGGGGGGAAGACTGTAATATCCCGTGTTTTTAAATATTTTTACACTGTACCGGGATATGCAGTATTAATAATTTCCGTATATATATTATGATATTTTTACGAGTTGATATGTATTTAAAACCTATTTTAATTATTGTGTCTTATTTACAGTGGTTTACGTAAAATTTTCTCAAGACTTTCATTTTCGGGGAAATTTTCACGTAAATAATTTATTATTAATTATTTTAAATATATTTTCGGACTTGCATGAACTCATATGTATTTTTAAATTACTAAATAAAGCCTATGCGCGTAAATATTTATTTAATCAGGCTTTAGTATATTACCCTAATATTTTATTAATTAATTATTTGTTTATGTGTTATTTAATTATTTTTAATTAATATTAAATTTTAAAATATTAAATATTAATTGTGTGGGTGTCATTTTTTTCAAATATTTTATTAAAATTATTTTTTAATTATTTTTTTCTTTTTTTTTCTTCTTTTTCTTTTTCTTTTTTCTTTTCTTTCTTTTTTCTTTTCTTTTTCTTTTCTTTTCTTCTTCTTCTTCTTCCCGTGCGCGACCCCCTTCCCCTCACCGCTGCTACTCCGATCATTTGTCATCAGAGTGCCTCCCCTGCATGTCGCCGTCTTCTCCAGTTGCTCCGCCGCCCCTGGCCTTCTTCCCCGGCGCCGGCTTGTCCCTTTTCTCCATTTCCGGCCGGAAGCTCCATTTCTTCTTACCTCGCGATTTCGGCCACCATTTTTGACACCGCCAGTCTCTTTCTTCTCCTTGAGCTCCGGTGAGTGTAATTCTAGCTTTGGTTTGAGCTGAAATGGTCTTGATTTGCTTAGGTTTTGAATTTTCCATTTCGGCCATATTAGGGTTTTTGATTTTTTTAAGCTTCTAATTGATTGATTCATGAAAACTCCCTTCACAAATATTGATCCTAGTAGCTTAATCTACATGTATGAATTTTTGGAGATTATTTGGATTTTTGGGTATTTTTGAATATTTTAATATTATTTTCTAATTTTCGGAAATTAATTATTTAAATTATGAAATTGTGTTTTATGATAATTATAGGTGTTGAAATGAATTATAGGAATTTATTTGGAATTTTTATGAATTTCTATGTATTTATTTTGAATTATTGAAGTTTATGTAATTTTGGGAAATTAGGGTTAATTATGTTTTTAATTGAATTTAATTGGTTAATTGAGTTTAATTATTAATATTATTGATAAATATGTTGATAAAATTAATTTTGGATAATTATACTATTTTTGGTGAATTTTTGAAGTAATTTTAGTATATTTATATATATAGGGGTATTTTAGTAATTTTACACAAAATTGGCTAAAAATGTAATTTAATTGATTTTAATAGTTATTTAAGGTATAAAAATGATTTCTACAAATTATTTGGTATTTTTAACTAATTAAAACTATTTTTCGTGAATTATTTTCAATTATATATATAATATACGATTTTTCTAATAAAATGAGTTTTTATCGGTTTTTATTGTGTTTAAAGGTTAATTATGTGATTTCTATTTATAAAATGTATTTCTAGGTTATAAGGGTATTTTTGATATTTCTGAAATTGTTCTGTGTTTGTGGACCCCGGTCGGTAGATTGTAGTCTGGAGTCCGACCGAGGGGTTGTGGTTGAGTGTTGAGCTTGTTTTTCGAAGTGTGTTTCTTTGCAGGGTCGGCTCTACTCTTTGAGTAGAGAGATGTCCGTTTTACAGGGGAGGTTCTGTCAAATTTTTGATAGAATTCTCGTAAAACGTGATATCCGATCGAACCCTAATCTCAATTCTATATTTAATACTCTAGATCGAATTCTAGGATTTCTGTTAGGTTTATTCTAATGTCGGTTATTTATTGTTTGTTTAGTTGCGCCGAAACCGAGGGCTAGTGGACCAGGCCCGTCGGATCCATCTCGTGGAGTGCACTAGGGTGAGTTACTATTTTATATATATGTGCTTTAGGATGCATGATTTTAGAAATACATGTTTCATTTTGACTAAATATGCATAAATAACGTGATTTGTATTTAAGTATATTTTTGGTATATATTAAATTATATGCATGTTTTATAAATAAATTATATTTAAAATATTTTTAAATATATTTCGAGCTTAATTTATGATTTAATTGGATTTATTTGACGTATATATACTCGAAATATACCTGGTTTACTTTTGGTATATTTTCAGTATATATATGGTTTATATTGTTATTTTATTTAATTTAATGCATCATTTATTTGTGAATGGATGTTTTATATTTATTAATGAAGGATATCGATAGAACGTGCTACCTAGTGGGCAGCACTAGGGCCGAGTATGTACCGGTACGCCTATAGTATTTAGGCTATATTACTAACCTATTTATGGATATTGATTGATTATGATTATTAGATGTGTGAGATGTGATTTGGGTGTGATTGCTGGAGCTCGATTGACCAAGTGTCTCGGGGCCAATCACACTGGCAGTCAGACTGCTGGAGCTTGGTTGACTTAGTGTCTCGGGGCCAGTCTACTGTCTAAATGGATTAAGTGGACATATTTGGATTAAGTGAGCCTGTATGGCTAGAGTGTTGTCTAACACTGTTTTCGAGGTTGCGATATTCTAGGGTTCTATGTGATCCTTCATAAACGATGATTTTCAGTAAAATATATATAAAATGATTTTATTGCATTTGTATGTATTTGCCTGTATATATACATATTAGATATATACTTTTGACTGTATGCATTGTCATGTAGTATGCATGTATATATATTATAGTAATTCACTCAGTGAGGTCTGACTCCCCTCCGTTGACTATTTTTCAGGAGAGTCAACATCTTCAGACCTCAGTAGCAGGCCCATACGCCGGATTTCTTCCGCCCCGGCTTCTTTGTGTAAACTGCTTACTTGAGTCTTATTTTTATAATCTAGACACTGCAGTAGTTGTAAATTAATTGTGGGATTTTATGTATTTTATTTATGTGAGATATTGTATTATACTTGAACTGGATTTGTATTAAAAGATTTATATATGAGAGATGGATATTATTTTGGATATTTATGATTTTTATTTCCGCTGCATTATACATTGTTATTATTATTGCATATTTTATTTTATTTTTAGGCTTGCTACGGGTTCTGGATTCGAAAGAATTTCCGTTCCCTAGCTCCAGTCATGACCCCTGTTTTGGGTCGTGACAGTACTTTACGTTTGTTGGAAAGAATTTGATCACTTAGAGGAGCAAGAAACAAAAGGTTGTGGTAAGGTCGAGTGCTGAAGTTGAGTTTAGAGATATTGTTCATAATGTATGTGAGTTGCTTTGAATAAAACAAATTGTTTAAGATCTGGGACTAAATCATCTAAATCATATATTGTTACATTGTGATAATAAAGTAGCCATAGCTATTGCAAATAACCCGGTTCAACATGATCAAACTAGCATTTGGAGGTTGACAGACATTTCATCAAAAATCATTTCAATCAAGTAATAATTGAGTTTCCACTTGTTTTTTTTTTCTCAGATTCAACTAACTGACATCTTCATAAAGCATGTGTCTAAAAAAAATTCTACAGCTCAGTTGAGAATGATTAATATATACTCACCAACTTAGAGGATGTTGAAGTGAGCTCCAGAAAGTTAAAAATTTGATTATATATATATTAGAAATAAAATCTTGTATACAATTATAAATTAAAATTTTAATTTATTTAAAAAGTTATTATATTTTAATTAGTGTGTAATTAATTTTTTTATATGTATATATAAGAAATATAATTCCTTTTATAAATATAAAAAAAATATAATTCTTCTAATTTTTTTTCTTCTTTTCCTCTTAATTTTATTATTCACATGCATTACAATAGACGCCAACTCCACCAATGGCGCCTACAAAATTGCGAGCTTCATAGACGTCTCTTCCTAAATGCATATCCACTCTTCCACTTTAAGGGCAGGATCTTCCTTTTTGGGTAGATAAATATAGGCATACGTGTCCCTAGCATATTACCATCGATCTTTCAAAGAAGTAGATATAGTCGAGACATAAGATATATCATGTGGATGTTGTGGGACTTTTTGGGCATTATGACAAACATCAATCCACGTTGCTCTATGTTACAGAACAAATAATGTAACGTGGCTAGTTTTTTTCGTCAAATGGAATTTAATATTTTTTTATCGATGTAATTTATTAGTACTCGCATTAGTTTATTAGTTAGGAGGAGAAATTTTTTTAATTACTTCAAATTTAATATTGCAAGATTGGAACCTAAAATTTAAAATTCTAAGACTTCCGTCTTGCTAAAAGACTAAACCTCCTCGGTGAATTTAACATTTTAACTAATTAAATTAAATTAAATAATAAAAAGTGTCAATTTTCAAATAAAAGAGTATAAAATTTTTCTGCCCTGCTTAGTAGAACAATTTTGTAAAATTTATTAAAATTCAATTTTGTACATAAAATAATTGAATATATTATTTTGAATATAGACAATTTTTTTAAAAAAATATAAAAATATGCAAATAAGAAGATTAAATAAGACTAAATAATGATTGAAATGAAAAAAGTAAAGGAGAACATTAGAAAAATTTTGAACAGAAAGAAGAAAAAGACCGAAGATGATGGAAATCAGAAAACGATACAAAGGTGATGAAGATGACTAAGGACAGGAAATTGTCACGGGTTAATACCAAAGTATATGGTAGACATAATTAATAATTGTTTGTTAAATGGTAAAATATTTAAATAATTTTAGCAAAAATTTTGAATTCCAATTATTAACATATATTAAAAAATTTATATTTTGTTAAATTCACTCAATTTAATATGAAATTAGTGAAGAATTATATATATATTTTTTATAACTATCAATACTAAAAATAAATATTTTTTGATTTTTTTTAAAATTTTAATACTATTATATTTTTTTATTTTTAGAAAAATTAATTACTCTCTTTTCTCTTTAGCTAATAAATAAATAGAGATCACGGGCTGTGAACTTCTTCTATGCATGCAGAGGCGGTGGATCCATCGTACTTTGAAATTATTATATTAACAATAACACTTGACAAGCTTTTACATGATTGTGTAGTAGATATCAAACACATTTTCAACCAAAAAAACAAAATAGATAGAAAAAAAGAAGACGTCAAACACACATTTCAGAAGCTACGATGTGGAAAGATCCATCCATCCATCCCACATTTTTATTTGTTTGTTTCTTTCAATGTGTAGCACCATTTTAATTTTCAATGCATCTTCATATCTTTGCTTACGTTTTCCTGTTTTTATATTTGCTATTTATTTATTATTAATTTCATTTCATTTTTATATACTCATATACTTTTAGAAATATTCAAATCTGTAATAACATTTGATTAGTGGCAACATAATATCTCAAGAACATATCACTTTATTATTATTATTATTATTATTATTATTATTACTTTTCTTTCAAACTAAAACCATAGCATTTCATTAAAATAGAAGAAAACAATAAGACCCAATTACAAAAAGGAACCTAAATTTAAATCCACATGCTGAAACCCAAACCACTAACTTCATCTTCTTCATTGTAAAAACCCTAGAAAAACAAAGAAAAAGTTTTGGATCATCATCTTTAGCAGCTGCATAACCAACAATAGAGAGGGAACGAGCTCCTATATGAGTTTTGGATAACTCATAATCTCAACAACGGTTTTGTTAGCAAGAGGTTATACTGCTAATTATTTTTTATTAGCAAGAGATTATATAACTTAAATAATAATAAATTGTATAATAGAATTAATTCTTCCCTTCTAAATTAGATAAAAATAATTTCATATATTAATAAAAATAAATTACGAAATTCTACATTTTTATAATACTTTTAAAAATAAATGACCACTTGGGGTAAAGTCTACTCTGATCTAATTGAGCAAATCCTCTCTTTTAGTTTAGATACTACATGCTCCGGCTCATCAATTAAATTTGAATTTGTAATTTTACACATTTTTTATTTCTCTAACATATTTATTGTGGATCGATGTACATGAACCCAAGACTACACATATATATCATGATCAGATCATATGCATAAACGATGAATAATATAATATACTCCTATCCTCTGAAAATGAGAATCCTTTGTTTTATCAAAGGGGACAATACATCTTAGGGTTGTTTTTTTTTTTAATATAGTATTTTTATATTTTATAATTATAAAACTCTGATTATTTAGAATTTTGAATCAGATAAATTTATAAAAAAAATAAAATTTTAATATTTATTTAAAAAATATGATATTTTCATCATTTAAATTAAAGATGTTCGCATTAGATTGTCTTATTAAAAGATATATAGAAGCCACAGACATTTTTTCTTGTGAGGACATAACACGTGCACATGTAAAAGATCTCTCTCTCTCTCTCTCTCTATATATATATATAGATATACACACAATCGCAAAGATAAAGATATAAGCAACAGCCAAGGGCAACCATCTTTAAGACCTCAACTGCATGTCCTCATTTAATTATATTTGGTCAGTCTCTTGGTGTTAAATTTATTGCAGTCATTTTTTTGTCATGAAAACTTTATTTGCAAGTCATATGAAGTACACATTTGCCTAAATTGCCTTTGCAATGACTATGATTGCGATAAGTATATCATGAATTCATTAATTTTTGCATTTTTTTTATTAATGTAACTGTAAAGGGTATTTTATTAGGGAAATTTTGAGATGATTTTATTTTTAATTTATATTGTTTTTATTTTATTTTTATCGATATTGAATGACAATGTATTGAATTATTTAATAGTAGTCATTAATAAAATAAAATTTAATTGGTAGATATTCAATAGAGTTAAGGAAAGTGAAAGGGAAGATTTAGGTGTTGGGAAAATATCCTTCCAATTAAACCAATCAATAAATATGCTAATATAAAATATTAAAATTAAAAAAATAAAGAGCGCACAAGATTTTATGTAGTTCGGCTTTAAGTGCCCACATCCACAGAGTGATACTAATTCTTCACTATATGAGAAAAACACCAATACAACAAATTGTCACTTTGGGTTGATTAAACCCACACCCACAATTTTGTATCACCTTATATAATCTTAAATAATACACACTCCTCTCCACCCCTTTAGAAATCCTAGATAATCTCTCTATAAACCATATATAGACACCCTCTAAAACCCTAGAGGAAACCCTCTCTAGAGAAACCTTAGAGAACAAATAAAAGAATCCACCAAGCCCTCTTAGAAGTTATTTCCCACACCCAAACCCCTTAATGTTATTTCCACATCAAAATCCATAATTCCCACTTTAACTTGCAAACCCCAAGTTGTCTTATACTTCATTGCTTCCTAACTTTCACCGTTCAAACTTGGAAACCCCAAAATATCTTGTGTCTCACAACACTACTCAAATTTACAAACCCCAAATTTTTTTATGTTTTGCTCATCTTTTCAACATTGGAAAACCTTACATTTATAGACCTTTAAAACTTTGATTCCAAGTAAACTTGTTTAAGAAGTTTTAAAATGATTCCAAAATTAATTATATCTGACACGGTTTACAATACGCCCGTGCTTTGGACCATGCTCATCACTAGATGAAATAGTAGAATCCAACATGACTTATGACTTGGTCGTGTCCCTTCTGAACAGAATCTAATTTTGATTTTTCACAATTTAAGTAAAAAAAAAAAAAAAACCTAACATTAGTTGCCTCATTTTATATCATATTCATCATGGGAAGGGGAAAAGAAATGTCAAAAGGTATTCATCATTTTGTATACTTAATGTGTGTTGTGCTGCTTTCATGTGATTGTTTTGACATTTAATGATTTATGTTCTTGATCTATTAAACTTTGCTCGAATTTGAATCCTAAATTTCCCCAATTTTATAAGTAATTTTACTTCTATTAAATTAAATATTAAAAGTTCAATAATTTTTAGTGTTATTTTAATGAAAATTCATGTGTTTTCTTCACTCTGAAACTCAAATGTTAAGCATTTTTCGTACTTACATAAAAATTTAAAGAAATTATATATGAATGGTATGTTGAATAGCGAGAATAACCCATTATTTAATAAATTAATTTTTGTAGAAGGTATATATGAAAAAGGGAAGAGGCTAATTATTTATAGTTATTAATATAAACTCATCAAATGAACAACTTCACTATTTATGATAGTGTCCCTCGAACATACACAGTTAAATAGTTAATAATGTACAAAAAAAATAGTTAAGTGGATAATGCTGGGGACATCAACATCGTACATTAATTAGTTGTTAGGCGGCAACATCAAATATTTTCAAGTTGCCAATGAAGTTTGGCTCTGGAGGTTATCTATGACTCTAAAATTATCGGTTCTAGTTTTAGAGGTGTTAAAATTAAGGCTTAACTCCTTTATAAATTACTAGATAAAAAAAGATTTAACACTCTATATAATAATAATAATAATAATAATAATAAAAATAATAATAATAATAATAATATTATTATTATTATTATTATTATATGATAGATATGATATACATAGTGTTTCGGTTATAATATCTTATGGTTGTTAAAAAAGCTTGGTACTTATCCATACCTAAGGGTTGTTCTTGTTATTCAATATCTCATCGATGCTTATCCTTAGATTATATTTAAAATAATGGAAGATTTCTACCTAATCTTAATATATTATATTCAATAGAATAAAGTATTTTTGAATTTTTTTAACAAAGTTTTCTGTGAAGGTCCAAAAATGTTCATCTTTCTCATATGTATATATACTGCTGGTCAAACTATATCTGTATACTATATGGATATAAAAATCTATTCAAAGGGGGAAAAAAAAGGTATCGCAGCTTGCATGAAATTCTGAAAATACATGTTCCTCAGTATTATGAAAATAAAAAATCAAGAGAAAATACTAGTAAACCTAATATTGCAGGCTACATGATGTATCATTACCTTTTGTATTTTTAGAAATTAAGTTAAAATAATTATAATTTGATTAAATATTTATTAAATGATTACATATAGTATTGAAAATTCATAAATAAAATACATAAAAATAATGATCAAAATGTTTGAATAAAGTATATTCATTAAAAATAAATAATTTTATATTAATTAGCTAAAAGTTATAATAATATTTTAGTGAATTAATAATAAAATATTTTATAATAGATAATTATAATATTAATTTTAATATATGAAGAATAATTATAATGTTATTTTTAGTTATAAAAATAAATATAAAAATATTTTAATTCATATATAATATTAATTTTCATTTCCATTTTTATTCTACACATCTTTTTTAGATTTTTATTACATTTTTTATTTTTTAGTTTCATTCTAATATTAATTTTGGTTTCGGAGAACTAATCAAACAATTACGACATGATTATTCTTTTCATTTTTTTTTGTTGGATTAAAAAAATTCCTTCACTTTATCAATCAAATTTCAAATTTTTGTATCCCTACCAAAAAATAAAAAAAGAATAAATAAATCAAAATCTAGACATCAAGTTATTATTTCAATCAATCTTATAGGTCTTGACTATAATACTTCAAAGAGAGCAAGTTGGGGGTTGGAACAATCACCCGAAACTAAGTGGTGCTCGGACTGGGGGTTGAAATGATACCCTTTCTTTTAGGAGGATTCATAACATGTCAAGTATTGATAAGCCTTTTTAACTTTCATCGAATTAAAATTACATATTTTTCCGCTTGTGCAGATATATATAATATAAAGTGAGTGCATGGCAAAAACAAAGAAGTAAAATTTAACAAATCCTGAAGGAGGATGTTTTCCAATTTTTCGTTTTCCAATGGTTTCAGGATGGCTAAGATTTTAGAAAGATTGTTGGGTCCTGCACCATTTGATGTGTCTCACTAGGACAATAGCCTCCAAGGAAAACGGACAAACTCATTTCGCTGGAGGTGGGTTAGATTGACAATATAGGCTGATAGTAAACGTAGTTTAAGCTTAAGCCCAAACGAATCTGATTCAGATTAAATATGAATTCGACCTATTTGCTACTCCTTTAGTTTGTTAATTCAAGGGAAGTTTTCACAAATCAGCCAACGAGTGAAATTTTTTTTGCAAAAGTGGGGTTGACTAAAAAAAATTTCAAAAGTACCTTTCTTGATTTTTTTTATTTCAAATATAGATCACTTTTTTTTATTATGTTATTTTTTTTACTGGTTTTTTCAATATTTTATTTATTTTTTTTTAATTTTATATTGTCTTCATCTATTTTTTTAATGTTTTTTCCTTAATATTTTTTTTTCAATATTTTTTCCTCAACATTTTTTTCTAACATTTTTTTTCTATTGTCTTCATTTTTTTACTAAATATTTTTTTTTCTATTTTTATGGTACTATCTTTATTTTTTTTCAACATTTTTTCTAATTTTTTCATTTTTTTACTCAACATTTTTTATTTTATTTTTAAGATACTATCTTTATTTTATTCTTAACGTTTTCTTTTTTCTTTCTCATTATTTTTTTCTTTTAAATTTTTTTTCAAATGAATAATTATGAATTAAATATCTTCAATTTTTGTTAAACCAACTAATAAATATCTTCAATTATTGTAGCAAAAATAAATAAACAAAGATTTCTCCTTTTATATTTTTAAAGAATAAGGATTTTATTTTTTTACTTTAATTTGTTTATTAAAATCTCTAACAATTTTGTTTGAAAAAAATTATTTGAGGAATTTTAACATAAAAAAAACACTGAAAAAATAAAAAAAATTAACAAACCAAAACAATCAAAAACAACATTTGAAACAACAAAAATCAATAATTTTTTATAGTTGTTGATTTTTATTATTTTTAAATAATTTTTCATTATTAATAATAAAATTAAGGCCTTAAATAAAATTTGAACTTTTATTAGTATTAATGATAAACATAATAATTTTTTTGATATATTTCATAATTTTTTATTATTTTTTGTTGTTAAAATTTTTATTTTTACCAAAATTCAACAAAAATAAAAACAAAGTTACAGTTGTTGATGTTTGTTGCTGTTTGCTATTTTTTTTCAGTTTTTTTATTATTAATAATAAAATTAAGGTCATAAATATAATTTTTACTTATATTAGTAACAATAATAAAAAAAAAATTTATTTGATATATTTCATAATTTCAGTTGTTGTTTTTATTAAAAAAAATTATTGAATACTATAGGTAATATTTAGTTTAACTAGTTTAATTTCTAAATTCGAAATAATTATAAAAAATAATTATTAAAGACTATAAATAATTTTTAATTTACTTAGTTTAATTTTTATTTTTTAAAATAATAGTAAATTTTAAAATTAAAAAAATTATTATTTAGAATATAAAATTAAAATTATTTATAATCAATCAACTTCAATTAAAGATAACTTTAAAAATAATAAACATGTAAAAAATTACAGAAAAAATAAAAAATAAAAAAATTAAGAAGGCAAAAAACGCCAATTATTTTAAAAAATGAAAACATGGAGATATAGAGAAGACAAAAGTGAAAATTGAAAGAATAAAACTAACAAACAAAAATGAGCCAGACCGCAAATGAAAGAAAGGCGATAATATATATATATATATATATATATATATATATATATATATTAAATTTTCAACCAAAATATTCCTATATTTCATTAATTACAAAATTTATTTAACTTATCTACATGCATGCCCTTTTATTTATAAACATACCCTTTCTTCATTTTTTATTAATTTTCCTTCATTTTTTATTTTTATTTTTTCTCCTTCTATTTTTTCTCTCTTTTTTTTCATTTCTTTTTCTTAATTTATATTTTCTTTTTTTCCTTCTCTCCTAAATTTTTAATTTTTATTTTATTTTTTTAAAAAATATTCTCATTTTTTCTTTTTTTATTAGTGAAATATTAACTAATATAGTTTTTTTAAAATTTATTTCATAATATTTTTTGACATTTTATGCTGAAATAGTTTTTTTTTTTAATAAAGTTACCATTATTTCTATTTTTTTTTCAATTTCTAACATACTAAAATAAACACAAAATTATCAAAATGCTATAAATAAAAAAATTTTAAAAAAAGGCTATGCATCAGGTGGTTCGGAGGTTTGGAAGTGAAAATAAATCAGGTTCGGAAGGTTAATTATGGCCACCAAATCGACAAAATTCAAAAAAAAAAAAATATTTGGTTTGAAAATTCAAAAATATCAGGTTAGTTTGGATCAGATAATCAGATTGGGCTTATTTGAATTGAGTCTTAAAATTAAAAGTTCAAAATACAATTATAAGTGTTTTTAATATATTGGGTGAAACCATTACAAAAAAAAGGGTTAAACCTTTTACAAAAAAGCGAAAATATCCTGTCTAGTCTAATTTCTAAATGTGTATTTCTATTCAGAGCTCTACATGCTATGCCAAATATACATAAAGAAATATGAAATGTAATCTACCATTTACAAAATATAATTCCCTATACTTCAAAATAATGTATGGGAATTTGATTATGTCTTAGACTTAGTATTTGAAAAAGAGAATTCAAACAAACTAAAAAATAAGGCAGACTGCAAGTGTGTATTCATATATTCTCAAAAGATCAACCTGCAAAATAAAAATGGATAGATCAACTGAAGCATAAAAAAAAAAACTAAGTGACAAGTATTCAAACAAGTGAGGCTCAGAATTAAATTTTCATGTCATTGGATGAATGTAAACTCAATTTTTGACAACAAACTGCAAACTATTTGCTACCTAAGAAACACACAACATTGCATTCAATCAATTATTAGATAATTTGATGGAAGCTTCATCATTGCCTTATTTAAATAATCAGATAATAGACCACAACTAACATAGGTACCAAATTATTGTATTGCAAAACTTAACTCCTTAGGTCCTTAGGCACATTCATAAAAACCACATAAAGGTTTATATCCCATAGTCAAAACTGTGGTAGCTGTTGGATGGAGTTTTAAGATGTTGTAACACAAATAAGGCATATAGGTGTCACAAACTCAAGTTAAAACACAATGCAACAACAATGAGCACATGTTTAAAAATATCTAGAGCATATGAAAATCACAAAAGGTAACAAAAAGAAAACCATCAATCAGTAAGCAACTAGTTTAGTAGAAATGGATTGTAAAAGAATTTTATATAGTGTGTTATTAAGTGGTTAGCAAAATCAAGACAAGATAGATAAAACTAATTCAACATCAAGATCCAGTGATTGATGTCAATGCAGGTCTAATGCCAATTGGAGGGAGGTTTGAGAAGAAATATAGAGAAGAGAATCAAATACAAAGCAAAATCAAAGTTCAAAAAAAAAAAAATAAATAAATTGAAGCAGTAAAAGAAATATTTGATTGACCTTTCTTAAACTCTTCTAATTCATCAATGCTTTCTTCTATCGATATAGAAATATTTGGAGTATTTGAACACAAATCAATGCTTTAACTAGTTTTAGAGTTAAATTACTCTCGAAGGCATCAAGCACTTGTCCACTGGTGCTAAACACAGATTTAGATGCAACTATAGAAATTAGGATGACTAAAATATCATGAGCCATTCTGGAAAGAACAAGGAATCTTTCTACATTTAACCTCTACCATTTTAGTGTATCAAAATTTCTTTTTTCTTCCATTTTAACACATGATTTAGATCAATAAGAATCAAGTTCACTTTTCTTGCTTCCACCCATTCCACTTTCCAATTTTTGCTGCTTAAATCTAGCTTTTAACACCGCATGAATTTCATGCTTTATTGTAAATATAGAAGAGAAGTAGATTAGCTTCCACCAGTTACAGATAAAGTATTAGTTAGAGCAGTAGATTCATTCATAGACTTCCCCTCATTGACATAATCATCATACAATTCATATAAAGCAACTTTAACATTAGTGAACAAGTTCTCACTAATCAAATCATTATAAATAGTGGTCAAAGAAAATTGTAGATATTTTAATTTGTAGTATGGATCCAGAACATTAGAAATAAAAATAAGGAAGTTCATTTTCTCTGGATCTCCCCAGTACTTATCAAACTTTGATTTTATATTAAGTCCTATGGACCTCATAGATAAATCATTAACAGTCCTCAACTTATGCATAATGCATAAAAGATCAGCAATCTTAGAAGTAATGAATTTGACGAGACATAATGAGAACTTGAGATTCTCAAGGTCATTTCATAAAAATAGAAAAAACTTAACCAGATTTTTTGCACACAGCAAGTTATAAAAGTCCCTACATTATCATCAAGGTTTGATCTAAGTGATGATTCATTTTGTTTATAGTTTTCAAAAGTCTTTTCATATATGCAAGCAAATTTAAGCATCAAGTAGGTGGAATTCCACTGGATTGACACATCAAGAAAGAGACCACACTTAGATTCAATACCAATCAAATTAGAAAATTCTTTAAATTTTTTTTAATCTAGATGGTGAATTTCTAATGTGTCTAACCACCTCCCTCACCCTCTTTATAGGCATGCTCAATTCCTTTAGGCCCTCATTAATAACCAAATTTAGAATATGAGACATACACCTTATATGCACATATTTCACTTTGATGCTACTAAATCCTCAACTCATTATTTTTTTTTTGAAAAATGGCATTGTAGTTTTATTGGAAGTAGCATTATCAAGAGTAACGGTAAAAATATTTTTTAGACTCCACTTTAGCAATGAGTTTTCTAGTGCCTTAACAATATATTCACCCCTATGTGAAGAAACAAGCACAAATGCAATTATTTTCTTATGAAGCTTCCACTCTTTGTCTATGAAATGTGTAGTAATGCATATATAATTAATTCTTTGGATAGAGGTCCATGAATCAGTGATAAGACACTTTTTGATAGTTAGTTTTGAAAAAGTTTTTCAACTTCAGTCTCTTTTTAACAAAGATGTTGAAGATACCCCTATTAAAATCCAGTTAAATGGAATTTTGAAATGAAGGCATGCAACATTCATAAGGTTTCTAAACCCATCCCCTTCTATAAATCTAATAGGCAACTCATATAAGGCTATCATTTTTGTTAATGCATTTCTAATCAAGTCTTAGTGAAATTTCTAGGTTTCCATAACCCACATATTAGATGCACCCTCAGTACTAGAAGCATTGAATTAAGTTAAAAAGTTAAAAGTTGTTGCCTAGTTACCTTCTTATGTGAATTTTTTATGCAAGTAAGAACTGTTAGTGATATGCACTAGGTCAATCATTTGTGATTATGTATTAACTTTCTTATTTTATTAATAAAGAGGTATTTCATTATCATTTGATTTTATGATAATTATATGAATGGTTAATTCTTACTAAGGCCATCAAGTATGTGACTTGATAGTAAACCCTTAGATTAAAATAAGAGTTCTATTCTAATTATCCCTAACCATTTATTCATTATATAAATATTAAAGTATTAAGGCTAGTATGATGTTGACTGATGGTTATGTTTTACTAACCATGAATATGATATATTAAGTCAACTCATAGGTACATGATGAGAGATCATGTATTGGATTGACCCACTATGAGAATACTACATAGATTATTGTTATAACTATTTCTCATCACAGTAATTTTATTTCGGTCCTTTGACCTTGAAATCATTATGGATTTCTACATAGTTATTTTATGTTTTGACACATTCTAACATTGTCTTTAACCGGAAGATTAAATAGGATGTTGTTGGATATGAAATTAGTTATGTGAGGAATATGAGTGATTCAGAAGGAATTTATCCCTCATTAATATGAGAAAGATATCTATGGGCCCCTTGATGAGATAGATTGAAGGAAAATACATGGTCATGTTGAAATGAATTGATAAAGAGTTATCATTTTCAGTTTACTTGGAATCAAGTCATAATATTGAACTATATAAGGATGACATTCTATGCCTTATGTTCAATTAAGATATTATGTGATAAAGGGATGTTAAAATTCACTGTAATTAGGTTATGTCGGATTATTGACTTTACACGACTTGGGTAGTCATAATATCTTGCTAGAGGCCACTTATGACTTGTAGGCCTAAATAGAGATTTAGGCCCACTGCCAATGTTATGTGAACCTATAGGATCACACACTTAGAATAAGCCCAAAATGATTATGGGTTTAATAAGCCCTAAATAAACTCTGTGGAAATAATTATTTAAAGTCTTTTATTTCTTTGTTTATTTATTTAAGATAAATGTTATTTTAAATAAATAAATAAGATATTATTTTTGATTTGTTTTTAAAACAAAATCATGAATATAATAAATGGAAAATTACCAAAAGGTCATTGGTAGGTGAAACCCTAATTTAAAGTTTATAAATATATTATATTCTCTAGGGTTTAACTCACTTGTTTTTCCTACCTCCAAAAACATTTTCTATCTTCTTAGAAAACAAACACAGAGTTTTTTCTTTTGTTCTTGATTTATGAGAAAATCAAGAAAGTTGTTAGCACACACTCTAATTCATTTTTGTGAAGGGTTATTTGTGTGGATACCTATAGAGGACGCATCCTTTTGGAGAAGTCTAGATCCAAACAACTAAAGCATAAAGCTCGAGGTAAGGTGTCACCGGTGTGAATCTCCTCTCATCCTTCTAGAAAATCTTGTCTCTTCTGCATTTTGGTGAGATTCTTAAAACCCTAGATTTAATGAAATAGTTGAATTATATGGATCTTGATTTGGGAATGTGATAAATTTTTAATTTTTTCGATGCGTTTGTATCATGAAACCCAACAGTGGTATCATAGCCACTTATAATTCGATTAATTAATTCTATGTATATGTGTTATATGTTAGGGTTTATAATTCATTTTTGAAAAGGGTTTTCAAAATTATGAAAAAGGGTTTTGATTTGTTTTGTGACAATTCTTAGTAATTTATTTGAAAAACGGAATTAAATATTAATTTGATTAATGTTTGTAATGGCTTAATGTGATTAAACTAAAAGTAGTTTTTACTTTTATGAATTCAGAATGCTGTTTCATGAAAAACAAATTCAGTTTTCTGTTTTACTGAAAATGAATTCTATATGATGTTTTTATACAAAACAAATTAAGTATAATGTTTTATTAATGCGATTTAATGAAACAGAAATTCTGTTTTCGAAAACCTAATCACTTAAGGATTTATATCTGTTATGTATTCTATTTTGATTAATATGATTAATTGAAACAACATATTTGTTTTCTATTTTAATTAGGAAAATCTTTTTCTATTTTGATTAGGAAAATTGTTTTTAATTAAATCTGAAACATAAATTTTATGATTATGTAGATTATGTGTTATGGGCAATATGTTTAAATGTTAAATAGATTATGCAGAATGGATATGTTTTATACAGATTTGTTCAAGCTGTAATTTTGATTATAGAAATTAGGGTTTTCCTAATGGATGAGTCTGTTTAAAAAAAAAAATATTTTTGATCTGTTTTGAACGGATTTTTTAGACTGTAAGCTGTTTACAAAAAGTGATGTCTTTTAGGCAGCAGCTGATTCAGTAATATGATTACGAAAATTGGTTAGTTGCTTCCTTGACACAAATTAGGGTTTTAAGGTGGTTGTTTTAATTGAGTGTTTTTGTCTATTTTTGAACAAATTGATTTTATAGTAATTTGATTACGAAAATTCATTAATGTTCAGAAATTTGAAAGGCAATTCACCGAAGAGCTAAGGTAAAGTGTTTACCATTGGACCTACTGACTTGGGGCACTGTCCCCGGACCCCGCCAGGGGCACTGCCCTTTGGACCCCGCTAAGGGGCGTTGCCCCTTAGAACCCCGCTAGGGGCACTGCCCCTTGACCCCAAAAGAATTGTTACATTATTTTATTTTTAACATAATAATTGGAATTGCTAACTAAATAGATTATTATGTTATACATATTTGTTGTTTAATGCATGGTGCATAGCATGACCCTTAGACCAATGTGATTTGATTTAATTTTTATGGGTTGTAATTTTAAATATGGCCTGTGAGTAATTTTTGTTTTGTTGTATTTATTTTATTAGAATAGTGTAGAATAAATTACAATAATTTATGTAAAATAAGACCCATGGTGTAATTCAAGTTAGAGGCCTAGGATGGAGATCCAAGGTGGAAACCAAAGAAGGAGATCCATGGTAGAAGATGAAGATCCAAGTTGGAGGCTCAATTTGTAATTGTAATATTACCTAGGTTTGACCTTTGATCTTTATATTGGCTTATGAAGATCAACTTAGATTTGGGCCATGCTATGTCACATTTGTTTTAGTTTTTATGTATGTAATGCCATATGATGCCATGCAATACAATATAATAATAACTAAATAAGATTAAATAAAGATGAACCCTCATTTAATATTAAGTCATTATAATGCCTCCTATAAATTCAACACTTATCAAGCCTTAGATTATTATATATGGGCCTGCCAAAGCAGGGTGTATAAATTTATCCAGGGAAGGCAAGTTGGATAATGGTGCTATCCAAACGTTTGATATGGTTTGACTTAACTAGGTTATTAAAATGGTTTTAGACCTAGGGCATTAGATGGGATTTTTAGTCATGATATATGATGTCAAATCCTATACCATCCAAGAGTTACATAAGATGTAATTGATAAGATTTGTCTACTTAAATAACCATATTTTAGGCGATGAGCCAAAGCTCACTTAGAGTATGGTGAAATATGGATCTTGGCCCACTAAAATTTGTAAATTAACTTAGAGGGTTATTGATTTAAGTAAATTTAGTGGGAGTTTTTAATTATGCCTCATACGTATTTAATAAAATACTGAATGGACTTTGTATATATTTGTGGTAGATAATGACTTCAAACACTACACCTACCATGTCACTACTCGATCCTTGAGAAGGATAAGCTCAATGGGACTAACTTTCTTGACTGGTACAGAAACCTAAGAATTGTTCTTAGGCATGAGAGAAAGGAATACATCCTTAATCAACCCATCCCTGAGGAACTAGCTGCCAATGCTCCTAAAGCATAAAGGGATGCTTATAACAAGCATGTCAATGATTCTAATGATGTCACTTATGTTATGCTTGGATGTATGGAGTCTGAGCTACAAAAGTAGCTAATGGAAATGGAGGCTTATACTATGATAGGCCATCTCAAGGAAATGTTTAAAGAGAAAGCCACAATTGAAAGGTTCAATACCATAAGGGCATTACTTTCCTACAAGCTAACTACTGACGGCTCTGTCAATCCTCATGTTCTCAAGATGAAGGTCCATCTTGATCACTTGGACAAGCTTGGTCTCAAGATTGAACAAGAACTGGCCATGGATATTATTCTCTAATCTTTGCCTAAATTTTATAATAGCTTTGTTATGAATTTCAATATGTATAGTATAGAGAAGACTGTTTCAGAGTTGCATAGGATGCTAAAAACTGTTGAAAAGAACATCAAGAGTAACACTAAGGATGTTCTCATGGTCAATAAGGGAAAGGGGATGAAAAGGGTTGGAAAGGGTAAGGGTAAGGTCTCTAAAGGCTTTCAGAAGCCCAAGCCCAAATCCAAAGCTGAACCTAAAGCAAAGGAAGGAATTTGCTTTTTTTTATAATGAGTCAGGCCACTAGAAAAGAAATTGCAAGCTCTATTTAGATGATCTGATGAAGAAAAAGGGTGGTGAGACTACCTTTTAAGGTATTCATGTTATAGAATTAAATCTATCTGCTTATGATTTTGATTCTTGGGTATTAGATACTTGATCAGGATCTCAGATTTGTACAAATGTGCAGGGTCTAAAAAGGAGTAGATCATTGGCAAGAGGCGAAGTGTACCTATGAGTTGGCAATGGAGCAAGAGTTACTGCTTTAGCTGTAGGAACTTATGAGTTACCTTTGCGTAGTAGACTTGTTTTATCTTTAGAAAATTATTATTATGTACCTACTATGTATAAGAATATTATTTCTATTTCTTGTTTGGACAAGAAAGGGTTTGAATTTATTATTAAGAATAATAAATGCAATATTTATCAGGATAACATTTTCTATGGATGTGCTCCATGCACCAGTGGACTTTATGTTTTAGATGCTGAAGACACTAATGAAATGCCAATCTGTAACATAGATACAAAGAAGTCTAAATCTAATGATTTAAACTCGACCTATCTCTGGCTTGTTGTTTAGGCCATATAAATGAGAAACGCATTTCAAAGCTAAACCAAAATGGCTTTTAAATTCATTTGATTATGAATCATTTGATACATGTGAATCTTGTTTACTTGGAAAAATGACTAAAACACCTTTTACTGGAAAGAGTGAGAGGGCTAATGACTTATTAAGCCTAATACATTCTGATGTATGTAGACCATTAAGCTAAACTGCTAGAGGAGGTTTTCAGTACTTCATAACTTTCACAGATTATTTCAGTAGATATGGTTATCTCTATCTAATGAAACATAAATCTGAATCTTTTGAAAAGTTCAAAATTTTCAAGAATGAAGTACAAAATCAACTTGGTAAAAATATTAAAACACTAAGATCTGATCGAGGTGGTGAATATTTAAACCAAGAATTTATAGATCATCTTAGAGATTGTGGGATTGTTTCACAATTGACTCCTCCAGGTACACCATGATGGAATGGTGTGTCTGAACATAGAAATTGGACTCTATTGGATATGGTTCTATCTATGATGAGTCAATATGATCTTCCAATCTCTTTTTGGGGGTATGCTTTAGAAACTGTTGCATTCATTTTGAATCGAGTTCCATCGAAGGCAATTAAAAAGACACCATATGAGACATGGACTGGAAAAACTCCTAGTTTGTCTTTTCTTAAGATTTGGGGATGTGATGCATTTGTGAAGCATCAAGTCTCAAATAAACGAACACCCAAATCTGAAAAATGCCTTTTTATAGGATATCCTAAAGAAACTAAAGGATATTACTTCTACAATGCATCTGAGAACAAAGTGTTTGTGTCTCGGAATGGTGTATTTTTGGAAATAGAGTTTATTTCCAAAGGAACCAGTGGGAGCACAGTGTAACTTAAAGAAATTCAAGGCCCACAAAAAAGCATTGTACATGATATGGAACCACAGCTGAATCAACAAGTAGTTGTTGAGCCTGCACAAGTACCAGAAGGCCCAAGGAGGTCTGGTAGGACATGTCAAATCCCCATGAGATATGGATTTCTCATAACTGGTGATAATGATGTGTTAATTATGGATCAAAATAAGCCTACATCCTATCAGGAGGCCATAAATAGTCCTGACTCTGAGAAATGGCTTGAAGCCATGAGATCAGAAATGCAATCCATGTACGATAATCAAGTATGGACCTTGATTGACCCAAATGATGGTTTAAAAACTATTGGGTGAAAATGGGTTTTCAAAAAGAAAACCGACATGGATGGCAATGTGCATACCTTTAAGGTAAGACTGGTTATAAAAGGTTTTAAATAAACACATAGTATAGACTATAATGAAACCTTTTCACCAGTGGCTATGCTAAAATCTTTCGAATTCTCCTTGCCATAGCTATATACTATGATATGAGATATGGCAAATGGACGTCAAAACTGCATTTCTTAATGGAAACTTACTTGAGGATGTGTACATGACACATCCAGAGGGTTTTATCAGTCCTGAGAATTACAAAAAGGTATGCAAGCTTCGAAGATCCATTTATGGATTGAAGCAAGCATCTCAGAGTTGGAATCTTCATTTTGATGAAGCAGTCAAAGAATTTGGCTTCATTAAAAATGAAGATGAACCTTGTGTATACAAGAAAGTTCGTGGGAGTGCTATTGTGTTTTTAGTGTTGTATGTGGATGACATACTACTCATTGGAAATGATATCCCTATTTTACAAAATGTTAAATCATGGTTAGGGAATTATTTCTCAATGAAAGACTTAGGTGAAGCTGCTTATATATTAGGCATCAAGATCTATAGAGATAGATTTAAAAGGCTTATTGGCCTAAGTCAAAGCACTTATATTGATAAGGTATTGAACATATTTAATATGCAAGATTCCAAGAGAGGATTATTGCCAATGTCACATGACATTAGTCTCAGCAAGACTCAGTGTCCTATGACATAAGATGAGCGAGACCGTATGAGTAAGATTCCATATACTTATGCTATTGGATCTATCATATATGCAATATTGTGTACTTGACCTGATGTTTCATATGGCTTAAGCACAATGAGCATATACCAATCAGACCCAGGTGAAAGTCACTGGACAACAGTTAAAAATATCCTTAAGTACTTGAGAAGAACTAAAGATGCATTTTTACTGTATGGTTGTCAGGAAGATGAGCTAGTTGTAAATGGTTACATAGATGTTGGCTTCCAAACTAATAAGGATGATTTTCGATCACAGCCAGGATATGTGTTTTATTTGAATGGAGATGTAATGAGTTGGAGGAGGTCCAAGAAAGACATCGTTACTGATTCTACAACAGACGTTGACTATATAGCTACTTCAGAAGCAGCTAAGGAGGCTATTTGGATCAAGAAGTTCATAACTGGACTAGGTGTTGTTCCTAGTAAATAAGATCCAGTGAACTTATATTATGGCAGTAATAGAGCTATAGCCCAAGCTAAGGAGCCCAGATCATATCAGAGATCCAAACACATACTCAGGCATTATCATCTCATTCGAGAAATCATTGAGAGAGGAGACGTCAAGATATGTAGAGTACCTATAAATGATAATGTTGCTGATCCATTGACTAAGCCTCTTCCATAGCCTAAACATGAGAGTCATACTAGGTCCATGGGTATTCGATACGATGTTGATTGGACCTAGTGCAAGTGGGAGATTGTTAGTGATATGCACTAGGTCAATCATTTGTGATTATGTATTGACTTTCTTATTTTATTAATAAAGAGGTATTTCATTATCATTTGATTCTATGATAATTGTATGAATGGTTAATTCTTACTAAGGCCATCAAGTATGTGACTTGATAGTAAAACCATTAAATTAAAATAAGAGTTCTATTCTAATTATCCCTAGCCATTTATTCATTATATAAATATTAAAGTATTAAGGCTAGTATGATGTTGACTAATGGTTATGTTTTACTGATCATATAATACAAATAATATAAGTTTTTTAATATCTATTGCAGAATCTAGAATTCAGTTGTACATTACATATCAAATAGACCTACATAATAAAGCTGAAGAAGAAGACACCCGATATAGAGAAGAAGGATGAGTCTTAAACTCCCAAACTCCTAAAAATAAGAATACTGAGGGGAGTCAGACTTCACTGAGTAAGATAATAAAGAGAACTGTATGGTTTTGAAAAACCATAAAATAAAATAATAATAATAAAATAAATTTTATTATTATTAAAATTAAAGTACTAAAAATGCATTTCCAAATCATCAACTCTCCAAATAACGAATATGAAGAATTTATAATAATAAAACTTATTCAAAGTAAAATAAAATAATCTTTATTTAATAATTTATAATTGAAAAATCTTGGTAGAGCCGTACTCCACAAAGTCTAATAGCCACTTGGCTAACTTAACCATAACATTATCGATCCCTGATAGCTAAGCATTAATCAAGGCACCATCCATAGTCATTCACTTAATCCAATATTTTTATTGGCGGTCCCTAAGCTAAGACATCAATCGATGCACCCATCCTTGTATCCAATCATAACATTTCCAATAATCACTGGTGGTCACCAAGAGCTATGACATCCAATGAGACACCCGTTCCAGTTAACAAAACATAAAATTTGGATCAATCTCTCAAAATTTACCAGTATGCACGCGATCCTGATGAAACCCATTAGGTAGCCCGTTCTACCAATATTTTTCAAAACTAACATATAACTAAAAATGTATCAAAATATAGGAAAGCTATAATTATAAATTAAATAGCATAAAATAAAACAAAATGATCATAATGCTAAGCATAGCCTAAAACAACATAACTTAAATTTCATGTAAGCATATTGCTATATTAAATTTTATAAAATCATTATGTGAAGTAAACACACACACACAGTTCAATTTATTAACTTATAGTTGAAGCGAGTCGGCTGACGGTTCTGCGTCCGCCTATTGTCGATTGTTTTTGCTCCGGTATACTCTAAAATAAAACAATAATTTATTCAAAAATGCTTAAGAAAAATAATTAAAATTAAAATTTCCAAAATTAATAAAAATGAGGAAACTCGAACAAGGCTTCGGAAATATCCTAACGAATACTCAATTTACGAATTGATCCTAAAACGACTTAACGATTTAAGGGAAAAAACACACCGATGTCATGCTTTATGAGAAAGCTATCAAAATTTTGGCATAACCTTTTCTGTAAAACGGACATCCCTCTACTGAAGTAGAGTCATTCCTGCAAAGGAAAATACTACTACTCATAACATATTTCTACACTCGGGTCGGGTTTCCAAACTACGCACAATCCTCGACCGAGATCACAAAAACACTACCACCAAAACTAATTTAAGTCATAAAAATACATAACAAAATTTTATTAAAATCTAATTTAGTTATAAAATAAATTATTTTAAATAATTATAAACAAAAAATCCAATTTTTCATTTAACCCAATAAAATTCCTTATTTAACATATAATATCTATATTTAAGAATTATAATTTAAAAAATTTTAGAAATTTATGAAAATGTATATTAGTGATAATATTAATTAAATCAACCAAATAATTAAATACTATAATATTTACATACATTATATTATTTCCAGAAAAATTAATTTATAATTAACAAAATATATAAAAATACTTATTTAAGTAATAAAATTATTTTATGCCTTATTAAAATTATCATTACACACAATAATTTGACTACAAATTTACTAAAACCCAATTAAAATCAATTTATACATTTTTTCTCTAAAAATTCATATTTCACATAAGCTTTTAAAAATTCATAATTTAAAATCATTAATTAATTTTAACAAACTTCCTTCACAAGATAAACTCTAGAAAATATATAGCATTCAATAAAAATAAGAAAAATCTGTAACCTGAGACTTTGTGAACAGTAACCGACACCTGGAAAAATTTGAATTTTTCAAATAATTACAGAAAATTAAATAAAAATTACCCTTGCATAGTAATGATCTCTACAACAAGATTACTAAAAGAAATTAAGCCTAATACTCAGCCAAAAATTTGAAAATTAACAAAATATCAAAAATACACAAATCATATTTACCTCGAACTACGACGATCTGGACGGTGGATCGATTATCCAAGGGCAGATTATTGAAGTTTGGAAGATGAGGATTCAATAGACACCATAATTATGACCATCCGATGTCAGAATCTTCACCGGACTCTAATTGAAATTCGGCCAAACTAGGGGCAAAATGGAAAGAAAAGAGAAGAGGGCTACTACTGGTGACCAAGGGAGGAGTTCGGTGAGCTGGAGCCACTGTTGGTGGTCAGCGTCGGTGGCTGGCAATGGAAGCAGCAATCTGGCAGAGAATGGAAAGAAAAAGGAAAATAAAAGAAAGAGAAAAAAAAAAGAAAAAATTGGTTTTTTCCTTTTATATATATATATATATATATATATATATATATATATATATATATATATATATATATATATATATATATATATATATGTATGTATGTATGTATGTATGTATGGCAAGAAATTTTTCTTTCCAGAAGGGTTGATTAGAATCTTCCCTAAGTATAACCCAAGTAAGAAAAGTTGACCTTAATAGTTTGACTATAGTTTCACTCGGAAACTTTCCTATAAGACAGATTATAGTAAGAAATCCTTAAAACCTTTATCTAGGAAATTTTCCTCTAAATATAGGAAATCCTCCAAAAGAAAGGATAAGGAAGAAACTTACTACAACAAACCTTATAAAAAGACTTCTAGAAGATCCAAACCTGATAAAGTTAAGAAAACCAATTTTAAGGATGTTACCTATTATAAATATGGTAAAACAGGGCACATTTTTAAATATTGCAAAGTTTCCAAGAAACTCCATGAATTAGACTTAGAAGTGGAAACCCTCAATAAGCTCATAGATCTTCTTATAGATACTTTTAAGTCTAAAACAAATTCTGAAAGTTTCCTAGCACCTCAAATTGATGAACTTGCCACCTCCTCCTCTTCTGATTCTATTATAGATTCTGATGTTGAAATAAAGCAACTTAATATGCTTATAAAAGAGCCTAACCTCATTCTTAATGTCATTCAGCATATAAACGACCTTGAGGTTTGAAAAAATATCTAGAACAGGTTAGGTAATCTCTAGAAAAATAACCTAACCCTAAGGATACTGAAATACCTTATACTAGTACGAGTATATATGATCTGACCACCATTCTCAATAGAAAGAAACTCAGCAAAAACCATTAGGTGACATTCAAGAACTTCAAAGAGAAATCAATACTATAAAATCTGAGATAAAGCAATTGAAAGAGAAAAAACAAAAGGATTCTGAATTAATCTAATTTTTGGTCATTAAATTAGCTGAAGAGTTTAGTGATAGTGATGACACAAAGGATTTAGAGCTAGGATCCTTAGCCAATCTTGATAAACTACCCTATGATTTTTCGTGTGCTTTAAACCAAATTACTTCGAGAAAATATCTTATAAAGGTCACTATTGTTTTTGCTAAAGATTTTAAGTTTGATACCATATCTCTATTTGATACAGGAGCTGATATAAATTGCATAAAAACTGGCATGGTTCCACATTATTTTCAAGAACATACCATAAAAAAAGCTTTCCTCTGCTAATAGTTCTAAAATGCCGAGGATTCTTTGCATTTGATATACCAAAAGTGCTAAGGATTAAAGGGTGTATTGTTCACGTGTATAAATGCAGAGATGACATATAATGAAATCATAATGCCGGTCTCACACTCTAGTCACAGGTTAAACACAGAGGTTATTGGACTAAAATGCAATAGAGATTTCACAGAGTTTCTAATGTGTAGGATCCTAATTTCTTAGGCAAGCATAGAGCATACGTTCTGCTACTTAAACTATATCTGGAATGAAAAATTAAAAGAAAGCTATAAAGAAAGTAAATAAAACTATAAAGAAAGCAAATAATATAAACATAAAACTTTAAAGAACTATATGAAACTTACGAAGATGAAGTTTTCTCTTTATGTTTCAAGTAAAAGAAGGTTACAGAGTTCTTTATTATAAAAAGTAGAAGTAAGTTACAGAGTTTTATTTCCAGGAAATAGCAAAGAAAATATTAAAACTATGTTATATCTTTTGTAGAGATACAAATTTTTGAACTATATCAAATGAGAGCTATATCTTTACGAAAAAAATTTTCTTTTCTAAAAAACTTGTGTTCCTTATAGGAAGGGGAGAGGTTCCTTTTATAGAGGCTAAGAGGAGGAGCAAGCCCTGGAATCACGGGGAAGATAGGTTATGGAGATGAAGAAGTGGAGCATATGTGATCCTAACACTAATCATGTTCCTCTATCTACCTCTATCTTGTTTTATTTGCAGTAGGCTCCCCACCAGGTCTTGATAGTGAAAAGTGGGTCCCTAACTTTGTGGTAAAATGGAAGTAAGAGGGATAGAGGCAGTAGGTGGAGCAGAGTATTTGACATAAAAGTTAAATTTTCCTGATGGCTGTCCGAGCTAGTCCCATAGAGGATTATTATGAGAATGACTTGTAAAAGAACATGATTAAAATAATCTTTTTTTTAATGGCTTGACTTTTGCATAGGCTTTCCTAAAAGGATTTTTAACCCATCTAGCCAAAATTCAATATTTACAAAACGCTTTATAAGCTTGTGAGCTTTATGGAACGAAGAATCCTAAAACAATCATCTTCATTATCATTACCCCGATTAATGAAAGGTTCTGAATCTTGAGAGGCCTGGGATTATGAAGGAGAGGCTTGTTTAGACTGGAGAAGTTGCTGCATGACCTTGAAGTATTCTTTTTTTTTTTTTATAGTAGCAAGAAGTGCACTGGCATGCGATTTTTATGCTAAAAAGGTGGATTATGCCTGAGTTTGGGTATGAGAGAAACCAAGAAATCCATGTTATTTGCGCTAGTCTGTAACTGCTTGTATAGAAATTTTCTGAGGGACTTTATAAGATGTCCACCATTTTACTTTAAATTTCCTTTAGAAGACAATAATATTATAATTAATATAGAAATCAAGGTACCACTGAGAGATGCAAGGGACAAAGAATTTAGAGCAGTAGAGACAAAGAAGGGAAAGTTTTTTCTCAAAGGGAGAAGGCTTATAGTGTTTTTGAAAAAGGTTATATCCCTAGTGGATATCAGAATGGAGGATATCAGGAATGGGTCCATAGTTGTTCCACCAACGAGTAAACCATGCCGAAAATTTTGATATATTAGCATGATCACTGAGGAAGAATAGCCATGTATGGGTATTGAAGTTATTTTGGAAAAGAAAAGAATTAAACCATGCTTTTTCATAGTCCCAATAGGAAAATGATCGGCAAAAGTCTAATTTTGAGTTAAAGTTGATGGGGAAGGTGTAAACTGTGGGGTTTAGCGCACGTCCAAGATTTTAGCAACCGCGACACTGTTTGAGCTCAGGGCTCTAGTTAACACACTAACCACTATTATAAAGACATGCCATGGAGATGAGGAGTCATCACCTAGGGTGATAACTGGGACAAATAAAAAGGTTGTACTCGATTCCCTAAAAGAAAGCTAGCACCATAACTAGGAGATTCTGGGTACAAAATACCAACTTCTTTTAGTCTTGTGTTCTTTCAGAATTACTTTATGAATTACTATATTATCCTCTATTTACATGCAATTTCATATAAACCCTTATTCTAGCAATTAACTCCAAGGCAAACTAGTCATGAAAATACAAGTATATAATACATTCATTCAAACATATAATCCCTAAGTTAGTCTAATCTACATGGATTTTAATTAAATGAACTAAATCTACATGTTTTGATTGACAAGTGAGCTAAAGACTAACGGGCCTAATTCCTTTTAATTTTAATTGAGTGAACCTAAGTCTATTTATTTTAATTTTAAAAATGGGCCTAAATCTACAAATTATGGAGTATTTAAATTAGTAGGCATAATTCTACATGTTTTAATTGTAAGGTAATCTTACAAATTATGAAAAAGGATTAAATTAAGTGGGCTAAGTCTAATTAATTAAATTAAGTTAGATGAGCCTATGTATAATTTAGAAAATGGGTCTAAGTTATCTCTAACCTAACAATCTAATTATGGGCCTAAAATGCATTTTAATTAATTAAACCTAAAAAACCTAAATTTATTTAAGTGGATTAGAATCTAATATGGGCTTAAGGCCCAAAATACATAAAAATAAATAAATAAGCCCAAGAACAAATAAAACATATCAAAACAACTAAATAAAAGATCAAACGACTAATTAAATTAATCTTTCTAAAACCCTAATTTTAATGAACATGCAATCCTAAATTAATCTACTTCCACCATTGATTTTAATTAATTGCCCAACTGAAACCCTAATTTTACTAACTAATTAATCAATATAAACATGAAATCACATACATAATTCCATTATTCCCACTATTGGGGCTATTATAATAATCTATTGAAAATAAAATTAAAAATAATTAATACAACCTAAAAAATGTATAAATAAAATAAAACAATAAATAAAAAATAAAAAGACCTAAAAACTAAATCTACAAGGTCTTATCCATGGCATTCCATGGACTTCTTATGGATTCAATCCTCCAAACATGATCATCATGTATTTTCCTCCATAATCACCATAAAAATAAAATTATGATTAGTGAATCAATAATAAAATAAAATTAAAAATCAAAAAAAGAAATAAATAAATCAAATAAAATAGAATAAAGAGAAGATATTGCTTATGGATGATTTTAATGAAGTGCTCCTCAGATTTTGTAAAATCACCATTCTTGATAGGTCTTTAAATCTTGTTCTTCAAAAATCCTCTATAGATCTTCAATTAATCAATTAAGAAAAAAGAGTTTTTTTGTAGAAAATGCATATGCTGTTTTTCTTTTTTTCTCTTTTTTTTTGTCTCCTTCTTTCTTTTTTCAGTTTTTTTCTTCTTTTTCTTTTTTTCCTTCCTCCCCTTTTTTCAGGAGCCAAAACACTTCCTTTTATGGTGAAACATCCTTCAAACCCTACATATAAATTGATTCTTAAAGGACTTCTATTTCCTTAAATATCAAAGACAATTTTAAGAGAATTTCAGACCAATTAGGACTCAAGAAAAAGATTTTTATTTTTTGGAAAATTTGAAAACCAGACGGAAAAGGTCTAATTCCAACAAGAATTGTGTAATTCCGATCAGACTTACATAATTTCAATCGGAATTAGTGTAATTTTGATCAAAATTATGTAATTCTAATTGAAAGGAATTATAGAATTCTGAATGGTTCTTGAAAGAATTTAAGTTTTGCAATTAGGTCCTTAAAAAGCATTGCAATTTAGTCCATGAAAACATTAAATTCTTTCTTTGAAAAATGCAATCAGACCTCTGAAGTTTCAAAGTTCAAGTATTGAAGACCTATTCATGAAATTTTCATCATTGGAGTCCTTTATCTCATCCATAACTTATCATCCCAAAATTGGGTGTCTACAATTGCCCCCCTCGCTGTTTGCTCGACAAATTACAGCAAAGCAAACTAGCAATCAATTTCTTAATTGAAAGTTAGGATACTTACCTGTGCTCCATAAAGTGTTTGCTTATGAACTTGCTATACTCAGACATATAACATTGATTTGAAATGAGACATCATACTCGGTCGTATGATTTTGATTATACTCAGTCGTATAATCTTAATTAAAAATACATTATACTCGATCGTACAATGCTAACTATACTTAGATGTATAGTCTGATTGAAAAGAAACATCATACTTAGTGGTATGATGTTTATTATACTTTGTCATCTAATCTTGATTGAAAATACATTGTACTCGGTTATACAATGCGGACTATACTTAGACATATAGTCTATATTAAAAATACATTGTACTCAGTCGTACAATGCCGACTATACTTAGTCACATAGTTTGAATTGAAAAGTTACATCATACTCAGTCGTATGATGTTGATTATACTTGGTTATATAATCTGATTAGAAGAATACATTGTACTCGGTCGTACAATGCCAACTACACTTGGTCGTATAGTTTTGATTTAAAAGAAACATCACACTCGATCCTATAATGTTGACTACACTCGGTCGTATAATCTGAGTTAAAAGTACATTGTACTCGATCATACAATGTCGACTACACTTGGTAGTATAGTCTGAATCAAAGAGAAACATCACACTTGGTCATATGATGCCGATTATACTTAGTTGTATAATCTTGATTGAAAATACATTATACTCGGTTGTACAATGCTGACTACACTCGGACGTATAGTCTGAATTGAAAGATACATTGTACTCGATTGTGCAATGTCGACTACACTCGATCGTATAGTCTGGATTCTCTTATATGATTATGTTGCAATCCATAATTATTTGCGATTAGATGCAACCCTTTCATTGCTCACTGATCATGTTGCAATCCATAATTGCTAGCAATTAGCTACAACCCTTTCATTGCTCATTGATGATGCTGCAATCCATAATTACTCTCAAATTGATTGTAATCCTTTTATTGCTTGCCTTTGATAATTCTACAGTCTATATCTGCTTGCGAATTGGCTGTAATCCTTTTATTATTCGCTTATGATAATGCTATAGTCCATAACTGCTCGCTGATTTTAATTAACTACAACCCTCTCGTTGCTTGCCTTTGATGCTACAATCCATAATTGCTTGCAAATTGACTGCAATCATTTCATTACTCACCTTTAATAATGCTACAATCCATAACTGGTCACTAATTTTAATTCACTACAACCCTCTGGTTGCTCGCCTTTGATGCTGTAATCCATAATTGCTTGTAAATTGACTATAATCCTTTCATTACTCGCCTTTGATAATGCTAAAGTGCATAACTGCTTGCTATTAGCTACAACCCTTACATTGCTCGCTTTATGATGCTGCAATCCATAATTACTCGTGATTTTGATTATTTGAATTAAATGCTGACTGACTTTGAATTTTGCTGTGTTGACTAACTCTACAACTTGGGTGCACTTCCTTCTAAATTTGCAATTCCTACAGACTTGTTGAAGTTAGTTTCTAATTATGATGAATGTACAAAAGCACATTATAATGTTGAAAATTTATGAGAACCATCACTTTTTCATGAGATAGTGTGCAATCAGTGAATCTCACTATTTTTAATTTTCATGACTATCATTTATTTGCCATTTGCAGAGGTTAGAGGCATCGTTAACTATCTTATGCTGAGAGCATATCTTTTCCCAAGTGAAAAGCTTACTTCTACATTTAATTTAAGGGAGAATTTTTTAAATAAAACTTATGAAAATTGAGCATAAAAAAATCAAATTCTGAGTATCAAAACAATCTTTAAGTTATTTTTGTGCTTTCCTTCCTTATCCAAGTATTCCTCTGCCTTTCTAATATTACTCAGTGTGGATACTGTTGGAAAGGTCCTTTGGATACTTATACTCGTATAGAGCATTGGAGTAAATAGAGCAATCTTTTAGCATGGTCCTCTTTTAGTATTCCCCTACCTTTCTTATATTATTCAGCATGGATACCGCTAGAGGTTTCATATTGATACCCTTACTCATTTATGAGCATTGGAGTAAATTATGCTTGCTCTTATTTTATTTCTCCTTTTAATGTTCCCCTGCCTTTCTCGTATTACTTAGTGTGGACACCACTAAGGGATTTTGTACTCGTACTTATTTATGAGCATTGGAGTAGATTATATGCACATTTATCATTCAAAAGACTGAAAAGATACTTTGAAATTCAAGCAATTTATGCTTTTATGTCCACATATTTTATTTTTGCATTTTCTTCCCCTCGTTTGGGTGAAAAGCAAGCATTAGATTGATTAGAGTTTATAAGCTCTTAACACAAAGCTATTAACTAAACATCTAAATTTTGAGAGGCTAATAAAAGAAAGCCACTATGATCAAAAGTCATGAGATTAACTTTTCGCACATGATCTCGTGAAGTGGATGAATTTACTTTCAATTTATGAATTTTATGGTTCTTTATTACAAAATCTAAGCAAATAGAGTTCTGTTACTTCCCTTTATTATCTTGATGTGTGTTTTCCATGCAAGATGATACTTCTGATGAATGATTAGCATTCGCAACCTTTCCCATTCTTATTGATGTATTGGTTCCTTTCACCTTCTTCATTCTCTTCTGTTCTTCCCTGCAAAAACTACCATAAGTTAGTATGGTCTATTCACAAGTGAATAAATTTAATTAAAATGCAGTGTTATTCTTTTTTTACATTCTTCCTTTTAGATTTGTTGCTGATCGCAGGGTCATGATCTTCCACCATTAAAGTTGTGGCTTTGGGCTGCATTTGTATTTTCGCCATTCCATTAATGCTATGGTAGGGGACTTCATTCCTTTTCTTGATATCTCCTACAAAAAAGGTTTAGGAATTAGAGATCTTATTTCATAATCAAATGATTTTTCAGAGTGCATTCATTTCAAGTTTTGAGTGCATTCTTCCCTTTTATAGGGCCGATGAATGTATTGCTAACATGTTGGACCTTCTCATCACCGTATTTTATACCTTACCCTGGTCTAACTTTTGTGGAGAGATATTCCAGATAATGCTCTAGATAAGACTATGGAGATGGATGTTGAATCTAAGGAGCTTGAGCATCCTATCTAGCCTCTTGAGATTGCCAATATGAGGTTTCTTGATAATGTTGCTCTTACTATTTTAGTCTTTTAGATGCTTCACACGTATATACTATTACTACTTTCTTGTACTTTCACAATATTAATTTTAAATGTTAGTATTAGAGTATATGTATAATCTCACATAAGCTTAAAGACTTTATTATGCAGAGCAAGTATTTTATAATAAATGTATGCAAGTGTATGCATGCTATGTATGACAATACATTATCCTAATAGGTCTTCTGTTTGGAAAAAAGCTATGTTCGTAACTTAGAGTGTGAGAAGGAGGTGCCTCAACAACAACCTGTAGGTTTGAGCATTGACTACTTCGTTATTGGTACTTCTGATGTCAAATCTTTTGATACGATTCATCAGACTGATGACTAGGCTAGCAAGTGGAGTCTATAGATTAACACTGGAGCTTATAATTGACCAATGCACTGTTGAACTTTTCTTTTTGTTGTTGCTTTTGCTATATGATGATTGAGGTATTAGCTCTTACACTTGTTTTTACCCTAAGATCACATGTACTAGCTTTTATACTTTAACATCGATCTTTGCTCTTTGAATGTGGACTCAATTTGCCCCCAGAGCCGCATTTTGCCCCCAGTTCCATTCTGGATTCATTCATGCTATTCTAGCAATCTTTTTTTTTCATTTTCATGTGTAAGAGACCAAGTTCGTTTGTTGCTATTGTTGATCCTTTGACTTATTAATCCTATTAGTTGTAGTCTCATGTATTGAAGATGTAGAGAAGTGGGTGAACTGATTGAAGTGAGTTCTTGATGATGAAATCAATTGGACTTGCACTTTGAAGAACTCTTGAGCTGAATATAAGGCTTGATGTTGATACAATAATTGATGAAAGTTACAAGGTATGGTCTATTTCCTTAAAAACATTAGATAAATATCAAAAATAATTTTAAGAGAATTTTAGACCAATTAGCACTTAAGAAAAATATTTTTATTTTCTGAAAATCCAAAAAAATAGATGGAAAAGGTCTAATTTTGATCGAAATTGTGTAATTCTGATAGGAATTGCATAATTCTAGTGGAAATTAGTGTAATTCCACCAGAATTAGTGTAATTCTGATCAGAATTACATAATTCTAGTTGAAATTAGAGTAATTCTAATCATAATTGTGTAATTCTGACCGGAATTATGTAATTCCAATCGGAAGGAATTATAGAATTCAGACCTCTTTTTTTAACTTTTAATTGCAAAAAAGGTCCTTGAAAGAATTTAAGTTTTGAAATTGGGTCCTTAAAAAGCATTGTAATTTAGTCCATGAAAACATTAAATTCTTTATTTGAAAAATGCAATTAGACCTCTGAAGTTTCAAAGTTCAAGTATTGAAGACCTATTCATGACATTTTCATCCTTGAAGTCCTTTGTTGTATCCATAACTCATCATCCTGAAGTTGAGTGTCTACATAAGGCTTTTGGCTTGAAGAGATCTTGTCCCCAATTAGAAGGGTGGAGGACATGAAGAATTTTGGAAGTAGAATAAGAAGGTTGGATATAACCTTTGTGTTAAAAGTGTTTAAATTCTACAGAACTAGTATATTCCAAAATAGTTTGGTAATATTCCTGGGGTTGGTTTTGAAATATCCTAGGGTTTAAAAAACTAATTTTTGGCAAAATGATTTTGTATAGTAAGAAAAGGATCTTTATTAAAAAACCCATCTTCAATAGTTATAATTTTTTGAATAGAATTCTTTATAAGAAAACTTGATTATGGAAGTATTGATTGTGATAAAACAATCTATGAACTACTTTGTGTCACGACCCAAACTAGGAGTCATGACCGGTGTTAGGGAACGGGAATTCTTTCGAATCCAGAACCCGTAGCAAGCCTTAGAAAATAAAATCATGCAATAATTAAATAAAAGAACGATCAAATTAAAAATTTTCTGAATCAATATATAAAATAAATACTCCAAATCCTTTTATAAATGAATACATATTCGTATAATGTTCAAATACAAATTCTCAGAGTATTTAATATCCAAACAAAATAATATACTTCCAATATAATAACACTACTACTGTAGTTTCTAGAATACAATTTAAAGTTCAGAATATACATTTGCATAAAATAGCCGGAATGAAGAACACCGGCGAGGAACTCTACAACTAAGGTCTGACAATATGGGATCTCCTGAAAAAATAATTGAGGGGGGTCAGACCTCACTAAGTGAATTATTATACTATATATACATGCAAACTAAACCATAACAATCAGGCATTATTATATATATGTATATACACACATTTCACACGATTGTCAAACTCTGCTTTTATAAATATACAGAATGTAGGAAAACGTTTAATTAACTTCATGAAAGATCCATAGAACCCTAATAATAACAACCTCAACAACCCCATCATCACTCTAGCCATGCAGGCTCACTTGATTCCAAATAGAACACTTATTCCAATCTGGACAGCAGATTGGCCCCGAGATACTAAGTCGACCGAGCTTCAGCAGTCTAGCTGTCAGTGTGATTGGCCCCGAGACACTTGGTCAACCGAGCTCCAGCAATCACACTATCTATCACCTCACATCTCAATCAACCCAATAGATCTTTCAATTCACTTATGGACAGTAGATTGGCCCCGAGACACTAAGTCAACCGAGCTCCAGTAGTCTGACTGTCAGTGTGATTGGCTCTACAATCACACTATCTAACATACCATTAATCTTTATCAAATCAATTAAATCAATTATAATCACCCAATTTTAACTCTCACTCAATCCTTATCTATCGTACCGGTACGTACACGGTCCTAGTGTTGCCCACTAGGAAGCACGTTCTATTGATATCCTTCACTTAGAATATATCATTCATTCAGAAAATAATTAATGTAGAACAATATTCATAATAGTAAAACCAACCATATATATATATATATACCTAAAATATAACCAGTATATTTCAGGTATATATATATATATATGTCAAATAAAATACGAAATAAACTAAAGATAAATCATTAATATAGTTAAAAACAATTTAAATGAGTAACAATAATATAACATGCATTATCTTAAAAATATACTTAAATATGAAAAAGATATACCCTAAGTACACAAATCATTTAATAAAACATTTATGTATAAATATTCATTTAAATACGTGTTTGTGTTTAACATATATTCACAAATATACTAAAAATAAACCTAATTATCTAGCATGCATATATCAAAAATAAACCCTAAATATACCACTAATGTGTTAGGTTTAATTTAATAATAAAACATTTATTTATTCGGAAATAAATAAAAAATATACCAAAAATAAACTTAAAAATAATTTAAGTGTAGGTTTATAATTTAACATGCAATTTTTTAAGAATAAACCTAAAATTTACTAAAACTATACCTAGGGTATTCTAATCATTTAATAAAATAATTATGTCTAAGTGTACATTTTAAAACATGTGTCTATTACTCAAATGTATTAAACCTAAACTTAATTGTTTAATGTGCATATATCAAACTAACATGCATAATTATTTAATATGCATATATATAAAAATGCAACCCTAGATATACCAAAAATATTATAATTTAAATCATTTTTTAAAACATACAATAAAAATGAAAAATTCTAAATAATGCACCCTATATGCAGTATAATAACTCACATGTTAGCGCACCACGAGACAAACTCGGTGGGCCTGATCCGTTAGGCCTTGGTCTTGGCGCAGCTAGAAAAACAAATGACAACATGAAATTAGAATAAATTTAACGAAAATTCTAAAGACTCGATCTAGAATTTTAGACACAGAATTAGAATAGGAATTTGATCGGACATCATGTTTTACGAGAATTCTACCGAAAATCCGACAGAACCTCTCCTGTAAAACGGACATCTCTCTACTCAAAGAGTAGAGCCGGTCCTGCAAAGAAATACACTTCGGAATAAACACATAATTACAACCAAAATCCCTTGGTCGGACTCCAAACTACAATTCACCGACCGAGGTTCACAATTCACAGAATATTTATAAAATACCGAAAATGCCCTTATATAATAAAAATACATTTTATAAATCCAAATTATGTAATTAGCCCTAAAACACGTTAAAAACTCATTTATTTAGAAAAATCGTATATTATATATATAATTTGAAAATAATTTACGAAAAATAGTTTTAATTAGTTAAAAATACTAAAAATTTTCAGAAATCATTTTTATAGCTCAAATAATTATTAAAACCAATTTAATTATATTTTTATCCAATTTAGTGTAAAATTACCAAAATACCCCTATATATATATTCACTATAAATTTTCAAAAATTCACCAAAAATTATATAATTACTCAAAAATTAATTTCTCAACATATAATTCAATAATATCAATAAACATACTCAATTTACCAATTTATTTCAATTAAACACATAATTAACCCTATTTTTCAAAATTACATAAACTTAATAAATTCCAAATAAATACATAAAAATTCACAAAAATTACAAATAAATTTCTATAATTCATTTCAACTCCTATAATCACTATAAAACATAATTTCATAATTTAATTAATTAATTTTCGAAAATTAGAAAATAATAATAAAATAATCAAAAATTCACAAAAATTAAAATAAATTCCAAAAATTATAAAAAAATTACAGCATGTAGATTAAGCTTCCAGAAACAAATTTTGGTGAAGGAATTTTTCATGAATCAATCAAACTAAAGCTAAAAAAAATTTGAAACCCAAAATGGCTGATTTGAAGAAATTGAAACCTAAGTAATTCTAGACCAAATCAAGTGAAACAAAGCTTGAAATCACACTCACCAGAGCTCAAGGAGAAGATAGAGACCGACGGAATCAAATTTGGTGGCCGGAAAGTGCTTGGTCGGAGTTAAGTTGATTTTTGGCTCCTTGATGAAAATCCGGCCAAAAGTCGTCGGAAAAGAGTGTTTCAGGTGGTGGAAATGGCTGGAGGTGGAGGAGGAAGGCTGAGGGGCATAGTAACAGCAAGAAAACCAGCTTGAAAGTGGCTGCAAATGGAAGAAATATGGTGATGGGCATTTGGAGAAGAAGAGTGGCAATTCTATAAATAAAGGGAAGTTTTGGTTTTTGATTAAAAAAATTATGTATATATGTATATATATATATTTATATTCACACTATATATTATAATAATATAAAATTTCACACACATTAAATATGCACCACACACATATTTTAATATGTTTAATAATTTATAAACTTAAAATTAATTATTACAAAAATTAAATAATAAAATTAAGGAAATTAACTAAGCTCTAATTAATTTAAATAAATACACATATATACATTTTATTTTAGCACTTTAAAATTATATATGAGTTCATGCAAATTCATAAAACTAGTCAAAATAAATAGTATTAAATTATTTAAGTGTCAATTTTTCCGAAAATACAATTTCCGGGAAAATTTTATGTAAAGTACTTAAAATAATATAAAATAATTAAAATTAGCTTTAAACAAACAACAAACTCATAAAATATCATAAATATATATACAAAAATTATTAACACTGCATATCCCGATGCAGTATAAAAATATTTAAAAATTCGGGATATTACACTTTGAGTAGTTACAAGAGATAAATCATTTTCAGAAATGGTTTTTGAAGTGGAAGAATCCCCTTTATTGATTTTAGAAATAGGTTGAGGAGCTTTACCTAATATAGCTTTGTTATTATTATTTGTTTGGATGATGGCTGGAGGCTAAAGAGTATTTTATATTACTTTAAGTACTTTAGGAGATTGGGAAATAGAGTCAATCCATTATTGGATTTAGGAAGCTTTATCAGAATCAACTATATTTTGTTTTAGGTTAATTATATCAAACCATGACTTTATAGGCTTTTCAATAGAAAAAGGAGGAGGATTAAAAGGTGTTTCCACTATACCTTTATCTTTTTGCTTTTTACGAATCATCTTTATCTGTTCTATAAAAATTCTTTAGTCAAAAAATTTGGTAAAGAGTTTGTTTCTCCTTTAATAAATTCTATCCATCTTGCAAAAATTTGTTTTGATGCAATATTTTAAACATCTTTTTGCAAAACTTCTTTAGTAGATTTACAATCAATGCGAAGTAAAACTTTTGATTGAGTAAATTAGATTGAAACTTTGACATGCATATGACAATAGAAAGAATTTCTTTTTTAATGGTGGAGTAGTTTTTCTGTGTATCATTCCAATGACCTGAAGTGTATTGGACAACTACTCTCCCATCCAAAACTTGTTTCAGAATGCCCCCATATCCTATATCACTAGCATCGGTTTCAACAATTTTAGGGAGGCTAGGATCAGTAAGGTTTGAGGATATTTTTTTAATATATTGGATGACTCTAGTATGTTCATCAGTCGAAAGGATTGGATTTTTCTTTAATTGATCATGCAAAGGTTTAGCAATCCTATTAATATTAGGATAGAAATCTAAAACATAATTTAGACTTCCTAGGAACCTTTGTAATTGGACTTTATTAAGAATCTTATCAGGGAATTTATTACTAAATTCTAAAGATCTTTGTATGGGAACTATAGTGCCACAACAGATGTAATGTCCTAAAAATCTGACTTTCTTTTGGAAAAGTGATATTTTTTTGCGGAGACTACAAGACCATTTTGTTTAACTATATAGAGGAAAGTCTTTAAATTCTTGAAGTGTTGCTCAATAAAGTTTGAAAAAATAAGCACATCATCAATGTAAGCGATGCAAAAATTAGAATAAGGATTGAATATGTCATTCATTATTCTTTGAAATTCTGATGGTGCATTCTTCAAACCGAATGGCATGACATTCCATTCATATTGTCCAAAAGGGATAATGAAAGAAGTTTTATAGCAATGATCTTTATTAATTTGTATTTGCCAAAATCTAGATTTCATATCAAACTTTGAAAATACAAATGCAGAATGAAGTTTTTGAAGAAGATTTTTTTGTTTAGAATAGGACATCGAATCCATTTTAGAGCTTTATTCAAAGGTTTATAATTGATAACAAGCCTTGGAGTCCTCTTTCTATTTCAAAAGCTTTATTAACATAGAAAGCTGCATAACTCCATGGAAATTAAGATTTAGAGATTAATCCTTTGGATTCGAGATCCTGGATTTCTTCCTTATAATGCTTTTCCAATTCAACATTCATTCGAATTGGTCTGACTTTAGTAGGGATATTTTTCTCATTAAATCTGGACTCATAAGGTAAATCAACTATATGTTATTTTCTTTTCCAAAAAGCATATGATAAATCAGAATATACATTTTTTATCACAATATCGTGGAAATAAGAAATCTTAGATTTTTCTAGATCAGACTTTAACTGTTGTTCAATTTTTTGAAAATGAACATTCTATTTTAAATCATATAAGTTTATCTCCTTTCCCTTTATTAAAAAATTGATTTCATTCTTATAAATAGAATGAGCTTTAATAAGATTTAAAGATTTGGTTTTTGGTTTTGCTAAAAAAGGAAAAGAAATATGAACTTTTTCATCTCTATAATTAATAGAGTTATAGGTGGTTAAATAGGGAGTTATCAAATTAATGAAGGGTGTCCCTAAAATCACCATATAACTTATATTAAAAATGAGAAGAAAAGGAGTTTTCAAAAGAAATCCATTATTAGAAATACTAGCCTTTGTTTTGCCATCTATATGTATTTTGAAACTATTAGCAGAGGAAAGCTTTTTTGTGGTATGTTCTTGAAAATGATGTGGAACCATGCCAATTTTTATGTAATTTAGATAAGCTCATATATCAAATAGAGCTATGGTATCAAACTTAAAATCTTTAGCAAAAACAATAATGACCTTTTTAAGATATTTCTTGAAGTAATTTGGTTTAAAGCACACAGAAAATCATGGGGTACTTTATCAAGATTGGCTAGGGATCCTGACTCTAAATCCTTTGTGTCATCACTATCATTAGACTCTTCAGCTAATTTAGTGACCAGAAATTGTTTTTAATTAGAATCCTTTTATTGTTTTTCTTTTAATTGCTTTATCTCAGATTTTATAGTATTGATTTCTCTTTGAAGTTCTTGGATGTCACCTAATGGTTTTTTGCTGAGTTTCTTTCTATTGAGAATGGTGGTCAAGTCATATACACTCGTACTAGTAGAAGGTAACTCAATATCCTTAGGGTCAAGTTATTTTTCTAGAGATTGCCTAAGTCATTCTTGGGGAAGTGTAACTTGGCTCCATTTTATTGGTTTTGGGATGACAACATTGCTCTTAGTCATGTCAATTTAAAGAAGAAGAGTCTCTCCCTTTCTACTATGGAAATGACTTTTTATATGAAATGCAGTCATAATAACTTTATAATGAACTTTAGAAAAAAGTGTGACTAGAATTGATTCATCCTCTATTACATAGTTATGGGTTTGGATTTGCAAAACCAGAGACTTTAAAAGATTTGCATCATTAAAAAAAATGGTAAAATTAGGATAGCAATCAAATGATATAGGACCTAAGCAGAAACTGGATTCTACAGTTCCTAGAAGAGAATCTTGGAAATTTTTAAACCTTATATCTTTAAGGGTTGCAAGGATAGAAGTGTTAAGACCTTCTTTAGCAAGATGCTTTATACCATCCTAAACAAGACCTATATGAATATACCTGAAACCCCTTTTTTATGTTTATCCAAAGAAGTGGAGGAAAGTAACTTTATGTAATCTTGAGACTTAGAAAGCTGGATATCTCTTTCTTCAGTTTTAATGACATATTAAAATTTGAAGAGATTAATTTTAGGAGTTTTGTAGATATGATGTTTCTTATAGTCTATGAGCTTAAAGTCATCTATGCATTTATTAAAATCTTCAATAGTGATTTTATCACTATTGACTATGTTCTTTTGAGCTTTGGCAGAGGAGGAAGTAGAGGAAGAAGAAGAAAAAGTGGTTCTACGAAAAATTAGATTCATGGTAAAGGAAGGGCTACAGAAATGTATTGCTCAACTACAAACTCACTAGCTAAACCAACAGTTTTACTGCCTCTATAGGGACTTACCACCTGGACCACCCATGACCAAAGGACTCGTTGAATAAACTACCTTGTAGTCATTACTGTAACATGAAAATAATTCTTGTAAAAATCAGTCAATCCCCTCTATGATATGATACTAGAAGTGCTAAGGATAAAAGGGTGTACTATTCACATGTATGAATGCAGAGATGATAGATAATGAAATCACAGTGCCAGTCTCACAGAAAGAGGAGGAGGATTATAAGGTGTTTCCACTATACCTCTATCTTTTACTTTTTGGACACCATCTTTATCTGTTCTATGAAAATTCTTTAATCAAAAAATATGGTAGAGAGTTTTTTTCTCCTTTAATAAATCTAAATCAAAATTAAAAATACTTAAAATGGCTTACCATCTTGCAAAAATTTATTTTGATGCAATATTTTGAACATCTTTTTGTAAAACTTCTTTAGCAGATTTAAAATCAATGCGAGGTAAAAACTTTTGATTGAGTAAATTAGATTGAAACTTTAATATGCATATGACAATGGAAAGGATTTCTTTTTTAATGGTGGAGTAGTTTTTCTGCGTATCATTCCAAAGACCTGAAGTATATTGGATAACTACTTCTCTCATATCCAAAACTTTTTTCAGAATGCCCTCATATCCTATATCACTAGCATCAATTTCAACAATGGTATAGTGGAAACACCTTCTAATCCTCCTCCTCTTTCTACTGAAAAGCCTATAAATTCATGGTTTGATATAGTTAACCTAGAATAAAATATAGTTGATTATGATAAAGTTTCCCAAATCCAATAATGGATTAACTCTATTTCCTAATGTCTTGAACCTCTTAAAGAAATACAAAATACTCTTCAGTCTCCAACCATTGTTCAGAATACACACATACACACACACATATCAACACACTCCTATAAAATTTTTCTCTTAATATAATAATAATATTAAAGTAAAAATAAAAATAATAAAAATAATACACTATAAAAAATAAAATAATCATAATCAAAACTAAATAATTTAATTTAGTTGATAATAAAATTCAAAGTATTACAATCTCCCCTCCTTAAAAAAAAATTCATCCTTGAATTTCAATAAACACAAGTTACAAAGTTTTTCACTGAATAAAAGATAAGGTATGTCCCCATCACTGCCTTGACCTCCCACTACAGTCTTCAATGGTGTGATTGCTCCATAGCAGTTGCACCATTGGAATCTCTTTAGTGTGAAGCTGACAAACTTGATGATCCACAATCGCCATAAGATACTGCTCATATGACAGATCTTCACTAAGTTCTACTGTCTGAGGTTGCAAAACATGGGAAGGATCAGAGATATACTTCCTCAACATTGATACTTGGAACGCTGGATGGAATTAAGATATTTCAAGTGGTAACACCAACTTATAAGCCACCTCTCCAATTCTTGAACCTATCTTGAATGGTCTAATGTATCTAGGAGCTAACTTACCCTTCATACCAAATCTCATCACCCCTTTCATTGGAGACACTTTCAAGAACAATATATCTCTAACTGAAAAGGATATATCCTTTCTCTTTGGGTTTGCATAACTCTTTTGTCTAGTGAAGGTTGTCTTTAACCTTTGCTGGATAATATGGACTTTCTCTAAAGTCACCCACAATAATTCCGGTCCTATCAGATGTCTTTCTCCAATTTCCCAACATAAAGACGATCTATACTTCCTACTATATAATGCTTCATATGGTGCCATTTCGATACTTGCATGATAATTGTTGTTGTATGAAAAGTCAATTAATGGTAAATGTAAATCCCATACACCACCAAAGTCCATCACACACATCCTCAACATATCCTCCAATATCTGAATGGTCCTCTCTGATTGACCATTTGTTTGAGGATGAAATACTGTGTTAAAGTCTAGTTTAGTACTTAAAGCCTTATGGAATTCTTGCCAAAAGACTAAATTGAAAGTGGCTCCTCTATCGGATACTATACTTACTAGTACTCAATGGAAACAGACAATTCTATTAACATACAATCTTGCCAATTTGTTAATGGAGTACGTTTTCTTAATTGGAAAAAAGTGCACTGACTTAGTTAGCCTATCAACTATCACCCAAATAACATCATAACATCTTATTGTATGAGGTAATCCGTCCTAAAATTTGTAGTAATCATATCCCACTTCCATTCTGGGATAGGTAACTGCTATAATAATCTCGAAGGTCTTTGATGTTCTAACTTCATTTGATGACAAGTGAGACACTTAGATATAGATTCTGAAACATCCTTCTTCATTCCATTCTACCAATATGTATCTTTCAAGTTAGGATACATCTTGGCAGAACCTGGATGAATATTGTAAGCAGAAAAATGTGGCTCTTCCATAATCTCCTTCCTCAAATCATCCACATTTGGCACATATCCTAGTGCCCAAGCATAACACGCTCTCTTTGTCAAACACAAAGTCTCTGGAGTGACTTTGTTGCACTTTAAACCTAATCTTCTGCCATTATGGATCTTTTCTTTGAGTTGATTTAACTCTATTTAAGTACATTAATCATACTATGATATGAGATAAAAGACACTTCTTGGTTACTTTCAATTGTAACCCTTAATCAATAAGCTCATGCAACTCTTGAGTAATTAGCCCCTTTTCGTGCAAATATGAGCAAGATTGCTCACTGACTTCCTACTTAAAGCATCGACTGCTACATTGGCTTTCCCTAGATGGTACAAAATAGAAAATTATAGTCCTTCCATCCATCTTCTTTGCCTTAAATTGAGATCTTTCTGCTAGGATGTGTACTTCAGGCTAGGATGTATACAAGTAATGCCTCAAAATCTTTAATGCAAACCATGGCTACCATTTTTAGATCATGAGTAGGATAATTATGCTCGTGCTTCTTCAACTGTCTTAAAGCATAAACAACTATTCTACCATCTTGCATCAATACACCAATCCTACTTAAAAAGCATCACAATAGACCGTATACCCTTCACTTCCAAAGGGTAAAGTCAATATTGGAGCTAAAGTCAATATATTCTTGAGTAACTGGAAGTGCTCTTCACATTTGTTTGTCTATATAAACTTAGCACTCTTCTAGGTCAACCTTCTTAAAGGTATTGCAATCTTGGAGAAATCTTTCACAAATCTCCTATAGTAGCCAGCTAAACCTAAAAAGCTCCTTACTTCTTTGATTTTTGTAGGTCTCAACCATTCTATAACAACTTTTATCTTCTTAAAATCAGTCTGTATGCCATATTTAGACACCATGTGGCCTAGGAATGCCACTTGATCCAACCAAAATTCACACTTAGAGAATTTGGCATACAACTAGTGCTCTCTCAAGGTCTGCAACACCATTCTTAAGTGCATAACATGCTCTGCTTCACTCTTAGAATACACCAAGATTTCATAAATGAAGATTAACATAAATCGATCCAAGAATAGCCTAAACACCCGATTCATCAAGTCCATAAAGGTTGTTGGTGTATTAGTCAGTCCAAAGGAGATTATTAAGATTTTATAATGGCCATACCTCGTCTAAAATGTTGTCTTAGGTACATCTCCACTTCTTATCCTCAACTGATGATACCCATACCTCAAGTCAATCTTGGAGAAACACTAAGCTCCTTGAAGTTGATCGAACAAGTCATTAATCCTCGGGAGTGAATATTTGTTCTTAATGGTGACTTTGTTCAACTGTCTATAGTCGATACAAAGTTGGAGACTACCATCTTTCTTTTTACAAACAGTACTAGAGCACACCAAGGTGATGTACTAGGTCTGATAAAACTCTTATCAAACAACTCTTTCAACTCCTCTCTAAGCTCTTGCAACTCAGCTGGTGCCATTCTATAGGGCGACATAGAAATAGGATATGTACCAGGTACAATACTAATATAGAAATCCATTTCTCTGTCTAGAGGCAATCATCATTGCTCTTCAGGAAAAACATCGAGAAATTCACACACCACTGGCACATTCTCAACTGCCCTCTTATCTACTACCATATCTTTTACTACAACTAAATAACCTTGACATCCTCTTCCAAGCATCTTTTTAATTGTAATAGTAGAAATGAGATTTTGAGGGATTGAACTCCTGTCACCTCGAAATAGAATTCTACATCATTTGGAATTTTAAAGATCACATTCTTTTCTCGATAATCCATTGAGGCATAGTATTGCATTAACCAATCCATTCCCAAAATCATGTTAAACTCTATCATATCTAATGAAACTAGTTCTTTTAGCAACTGTCAACCTTCCACCAATATAGGACAAGATGAAAAGAATACATTTATCTTTAACTCATCGCTAAGTGGAGTCACTAAAGATAAATCAACAACTTGGATGGTTGGCATTCCACTTTAGAAGCAAACACATGAGACACAAAGGAGTGCAATTCACCAGGATAAAATAAGACTCTAGTATCAAAATAGCAAACTGGAAAAATACTTGCCACAACTGCATTGGATGCCTACGCATCCTGGGGAGTCAAAGTGAAAACTTAGGATTACCCACAGCTTGCCTGTTGAGAAGTGGATGGCTATGTGAAGCCTTGACCACTGGGTCTCCCTACTGAACCTTGGCCCTGCTGGCCCATAAACTGAGTCTGCCTCTGCTGTGGATATATAAGAGCTCTATATTGCTATGGCATTTGATGGAAAGTGTGAGCCACTGATGATGAAGATCCTTAGGCATACTGTGTCTGATAAACAACATTAGGACAAGCTCTAGCAAGATGTCCTATCTACTCGTATCTAAAACAAGCCCTAGTCAATATATGACATGGTCCCTGATGCACTCGACCATAACTAGGACAAGCACTAGTCCTAGAACTTGAGCTGCCATTTCTGGAACTCTATCCACTGTTATTGCTGCTAACCCTAAAACCAAATCTAGAACCTCTGCCACTCCTACGGTTAGTAGCATAACCACGTCGGCCAACTCTGTGGGTCCTGGACCTCCTAGCTTACTAGGAAGTACCCTCAGCCTGCATGCTCATACTTTGAATCTAAAAAGTAGGCTGTTGGAATCCTTGAGGTATCCTATATCCACTGCTACCAATCATATAAGGTTCAACCATAGTGCCTTGCCTGATATGTCTCCTCTCTATCAGTTTGACCTCCTCAATCATACTCTCCAAAGTACGATCCTCAATGCGTATGCCTACGTAGGCTGACCCTAAACTAGTGACATACAACTCAATAACTTTGTATGGATCTCTCTTGATATCTTCTGCATGCTGAGATAACCTATTAAATTATCTGGTATAATCTTCCACACACCTATCCCCTCTGCTGATATACGGTAGCTACCATTTGTAAGCATCTCTAGTCATAAGTGGATAACAGAACCTCAAGAATTAATTCTTAAACTCAAGCTAGGCCAACTCATTCATGAAAGGCTGGATCGACTGTATAAACCGGCCTTATGTTATTACTTGAATTGATAACTCCATAATCAGAATCCTTTGATAATCAGTGTGGCCTATTCTTGTCTGAGTTTTAATGGTATTAATGAAGTCCAAAGCATCTCCCGTACCATCAAAAAAAACTCTACCAATCATGGAATAGAGGAGTGCAATATTAGTATTAGACATCTCTCGATTCCTCTGTTGGAGCATCTATTTTACCAAAGGCATAGCATGATTCAGAGCTGCTAAGCCTTGGTTAATCCTTACCATGCCAATTGTAAAAGTTTCATGTTCCACTTCTAGCGCTTCTGGCTCAACTTGCTGTTGTTGCGCCTGTCCCTCTACTGCAGCAACTTTAGGCCTATCTTTGTCTCTGCCTCTATGTCTAGGAGCAGGAGGAAGAATTTTATCCTAAAAAGACTGCTCATCAGCATCATTATCATATGCTGCTTCTGCAGCAGGAGCATCCTGATTTCGCCTCATTTTGAAACGGTAATGAAACCGAATTTAAGACAAGACAAGAACATTAACTCATACGTAGAATTCTAGGAACAATGAAAACAACAAATGACAATTATCAACCCAATCACTACAGTAGTTTTAAAGAAAGGTAACACTGACAATTAAATGAACTTAAGCTCTTATACCAACTTTATCATGCCTTGAACCGAAAGGCACGTGACTGGCACTAGGGAATGGGTGTAATAAAAGTACCTAAAACCTATAGTAAGCCTTAAAAAATTTTCACAAAAAAGAAATAAAACAATTAATAATAAAACCATTGCTTGACGATAAAATTATAATAAGTGCACCAAACCAAATATATAAATAAAATATTCTTCAATACAATATTTCAAGTTAGATAAAATCAAAATACAAATAATATAAGTTCTTTAATATCTACTACAGTATCTAGAATTCAGTTGTAAATTACATATCAAATAGACCTACACAATAAAGCTGGAGAAGAAGAAACCCGACATAGAGAAGAAGGATGAGTCTTAAACTCTCAAACTCTTGAAAAAAAAAGAAAATCGAGGGCAGTCAGACCTCACTGAGTAAGATAATAAAGAGAACTTTATGTTTTTGAAAATCCATTAAAGAGAACTTTATGATTTGAATACCAAGGGGAGTCATACCTCATTGAGTAAGATAATAAAGAGAACTTTATGTTTTTAAAAATCCATTAAATAAAATAAATTTTATTATTATTAAAATTAAAGTATTAAAAATTCATTTCCAAATCATCAACTCTCCAAATAATAAATATGAAGAATTTATAATAATAAAACTTCTTCAAAATAAAATAAAATAATCTTTATTTAATAATTTATAATTGAAAAATCTTAGTAGAACCCTACTCCATAAAGTCTAATAGCTACTTGGTTAATTTAACCATAAGATTGCTAGTCCCCGAGAGCTAAGCATTAATTGAGGCACCAGCCACAGTCATTCGCTTAATCTAATATTTTTACTGGTGGTCCTCGAGAGCTAAGACATCAATCGAGGAACCCATCCCAATATCCAATTATAACATTTTCAATAATTACTGGCAGTCCCCGAGAGTTACGACATCCACCAAGGCACTCTTCCTAGTTAATGAAACATAAAATTTGGATCCATCTCTCAATTTCTACCGATGTGCACACGGTCCTTATGAAACCTATAAGGTAGCCCATTTTACTAGTATTTTTCAAAACTAATAAATAACTAAAAATGTAACACAATATAAGAAAGCTATGATTATAAATTAAATAGCATAAAATAAAACAAAATGATAATAATGTTAAGCATAACCTAAAACAACATAACTTAAATTTCATGTAAGCATATTGCTATATTGAATTTTACAAAATCACTATGTATAGTAAACACATGCACACAATTCAATTTATTAACTTATAGTTGGAGCGAGTTGGCTATCAGTTTCGCATTCGCCGATTGTCTGTAGTTCCTACTTTGGTATACTCTAAAGTAAAATAATACTTTATTCAAAACTTGCTTAAGAAAATTAATTAAAATTGATAGAAATTTCCAAAAATTCTGAAATTAATAAAAATTTAGAAACTTGAACAAGACTTCGGAAATATCCTAACGAAGACTCAATTTACGAACTGATCCTAAAACGATTTAACGATTTAAGAGAAAAAACACACCGATGTCATGCTTTATGAGAAAGCTACCGAAATTTTGGCATAACCTCCTTTGTAAAATGAACATCCCTCTACCGAAGTAGAGTCATTCCTACAAGGAAAAACACTACTACTCACAACACATTTCTACACTCGGGTTAGGTTCCCAAACTACGTACAATCCCCGACCGAGATCACCAAAACACTACCACCAAAACTAATTTAAATCATAAAACTATATAGCAAAATTTTATCAAAATCTAATTCGGTTATAAAATAAATTCTTTTAAATAATGATATACAAAAAATCAAAATTTTCATTTAACCCAATAAAATTTCTTATTTAACATATAATATCTATATTTAAGAATTATAATTTAAAAAATTTCAGAAATTCATAAAAATGTATATTGGTATTAATATTAATTAAATCAACCAAATAATTAAATACTATAATATTTACATACATTATATTATTTCTGGAAAAATTAATCTAGAATTAACAAAATATATAAAAATAATAATTTAACTAATAAAATTATTTTATGCCTTCTAAAATTAAAATTATCATTATAAACAATAATTTAACTACAAATTTACCAAAACCCAATTAAAATCAATTTATACAATTTTTCTCTAAAAATTCATATTTCACATAACCTTTTAAAAATTCATAACTCAAAATCTATAATTAATTGTAACAAACTTCCTTCACAAGATAAACTCTTCAAAATATATAGAATTTAATAAAAATACGAAAAATTCATAATCTGGGACTGTGTAAACAGTAACCGACACTCGAAAAAATTGAATTTTCTAAATAATTATAGAAAATTAAATAAAAATTACCCTTACATAGCTAATGATCTCTACAATAAGATTAGTAAAGGAAATTAAGCCTAATATTCAACCAAAAATTCTAAAATCAACAAAATATCAAAAATACACAAATCACATTTACCTTGATCTATGACAATCTGGATGGTGGATCAAGGTAAATGAGGATTCCATAGGCATCAAAATTGCGACCATCCGACATCAAAATCTTCATCTGAGGCCAATTGAAATCAGGCCAAACTAGGGGCTAAATGGGAAGAAAAGAGAAAGGGGCGATTGCCCGTGGCTAAGGGAGGAGTCCGGCAAGCTGGAGCCGCTGCTAATGGTCAACATCGATGGCTGGTGGTAGGAGTAGCAGTCTGGTAGAGAATGGGAAGAAGAAGAAGATGACGAAGAAGAAAAAGAAAGAAAAGGAAAAGAAAAGAAAGAGGAAAAAAAGAAAAAAAAAGGTTTTGTCCTTTTTTTTAATATATATATATATATATATATATATATATATATACACGAACACACTCCCATAAAATTTTCTCTCTCAATATAATAATAATAATATTAAAGTAAAAGTAAAAATAATAAAAATAATACACTATTAAAAATAAAATAATCTTATTCAATACTAAATAATTTAATTTAGTTGATAATAAAATTCAAAGTATTATAGTGACCATATTGTGATCACTCATCTACATCATGACCAATTGGCTCTTCATTTAGCTAAAACTAGTCATGACCTGCCTCACGATTGTGACCAACCCATGAGACTACGTTACCCTAAGACACAACGGTCACCTACTAGTCCAACAACTATATTTTCATCCGTCACGATTTTGAGCCTCCCCCCACGATAATGAGTGGTGGTTCTTCTATAAAAAAAATTGAATTACATTTAATAAAGGTTGTTGATTATTGATGATGAACTTAATGCCTCCAACAACTAAATTTTTTATGCTTAAGTATTTAAAAAACTCTTGAAGCCTCATTCAAGAATTAGATACTTTGGTGGTTGAAAATTCTCTTTAGCAATTAATTGAGCATGTAAATTCTTAACTACCTTTTTTACATATTCATTAAATCTTTAGTGAGTGTTGATTGTGAGTTAGAGATAGGCCTTAAACTTCATATAATTCTTAGGATATATTAGAAGGGAAGTGAGGCTACTCTCTAAAGGAATTGGTTTAAGTGTTTCTCCATCAAAACAGTTAGGTTTGTGGTTAGAGTTAAGCCTTGTTCAAAAGCTCATTATTGTAAGGTTTAGAGTTGATCCATAAAGCTCTTTTAAACTCAATTTTTATGAATAAGATTGGTGTAGGAATTGAAAATCCTAACTTGAGGATAAGTTAGGTAGAGAAGTAGATTCATTTGTGAAATGAACTCCTTAAGTTCTTGTGTTTTATTTTTCTAATATTTAGTCCTTCTTTAATTCTTTTTAATTTTCTTTTAAATTTTCAAAAGCCTTATTCACTGTCTTTTAGGGCTATTATAGGTTTCAATATGCTTCCATTTTTTCAGCATTCTGTTATGATGAAGGGAAATATTGATGTTTAATAGAAGCATTAGGCTGCTCCTATGCGTTTGGAGACACTTCCACCATATTTATAGGATCACCAATAGACAGTGTTACTGCCATTAGCATCACCTAAAGTGTCCATTTACATATTCAAAAAGAAAAACAACATAAAATGAAACACAATCAACCAACATTTGCAAAACAGAGTTACATAATAGTAACTTAATATAATTACTAAAACATTGACACAAATAAACATTAAACAAATAGAAAAAATCAACTCTAATTATTAAAATTTAAATATTATATACTTATGTTTGTATTAAATTTATATTAATAAAAAATATATAATATAAATTCAATTAAAAAATTATAAAATAATAATAAAAATTTATATTTATAAAATTATACTATAAAATTAATAACATATATTTATATAAATTTTAAAAATATTTTGTATAAAATTTAAAATTAAAATTTTTTTATATAAATAAAAATTGTACAGAAACCAAAACTAGAAGAAGATCACTAAACAGAGAAAAACACAAACAAAAATTGTATTTTTAACCAATTTTTACAAAAATATACCTTTGTTCACTCTCCATTGAAGATCGATCAACAATCATAGAATGATCAGATCCTTTAAATTTATGGCTTCCACCTTAAGGGATTGCGATTAAAATCGTAGATCCACACATGCAAATATAATAAATCATAGAAAGTTAACTTCTTTACATATCAAAAACAATTTTTTTATGAAAATTAATAGATCTGATAGATATGAGATTAGTATATACCTTTTTGCTTACCCTTCAGATATTTCATAGGAAAGAAAGAACCATATAAAAAAAACTCAATGAAAAGCAGTCTCATTTTGGGAAACAACAAAGTTAGGTTATTGTTTCTATAAAGGCAACTAATGATTTCTCCATTTTAAATGAAGTATTGAAGGTTCCAAAAACAACGAAGGAGATGAGAGGACAAAAGATAGGTAATTGAAGCATAAAAAGACCTTATGTAAGGGAGATAGAGATTCATCTCTCCTTGTTATAGCATGAAAAGGAAAAATGAAGAACACAAGATGAGTAGACACTAGAGTGGAGTGTCAAGACCCGAACCCGAGGGCACGTGACTGGCACTAGGGAATGGGTAGGCATAAGGCCCTTGAAACCCGTAGTAAGCCAAAAAGAAAGAATAAACAACACCTTACAATTTAAAACCTTATTTTAAAATAGAACACATTATCAAACTGATTTTTCTAAAAAATAAACAAATTCAAGTGCTAATTAAAACGTGCTTCAATGTCACATGTTATAAACCAAACTTAAATCTTTATACATAAGCGTGGTTCATACAAATAACTACACAATATACTTAAAATATACAACTCTTAGTACATATACTACTGTAGCAAACTAGATTAACACACAGTACAGCTTACAATGACCTACATAAAATAGCTGGTGAAGAAGAAACCTGACATGGAGGTAGTCTGAGGTCGAACTCCCAAGCTCCTGAAAAAAAATAAATTGAGGGGAATTAGACCTCACTGAGTAAGTCAATAAAAAGAGCTATACAGTTTGAAAACCTTTTTGAAAACTATATGTTTATAGTAAAAATAATTTATAGTATATATTTATAGCTTTTGAAAAATCTCGGTAGAACCCTAAACCCAAAAATCTACATGGCCAACTGGGCCCACTTATTCCAACTAGACTACCAGTCCCCGAGAGCAAAGGCATCAACCGAGGCACCAAGTCGTAGTCATTCACTTAATCCCAATATATGGCACTGGCAGTCCCCGAGAGCAAAGGCATCGATCGAGGCACCCATCCCAGTCCATTATCAACCTTAAAATCATTGGCGATCCCCGAGAGCAAAGGCTTCTACCGAGGCACTTGTCCCAGTTTAGCATTCACCAATCATATATATTATGGATCCATCTCTCAATCTTTACCATGTGCATATAGTCCTGGTGAAGTCCACCAGGTAGCCCGTTCTACCAAAATTTCTCAAAATCGATTTTTAAATAAATAAAATGTATTTAAATCTTAAATAACAACATTAAGGTAAATAAATCATATAATCAATATAATAAAAAAATATGAGCGCATGCATTCTTTAAATAAACACACGCACAGATCGTTCTATTGACTTACAGGATGAATGCGAAGGCTGACGACCATGCGTCTGCCTCGGTCTCACAGCTTCTGCTTTGAAATGCTCTAAAAGAAAAATAATAAATCGACTTTTAAAACATGACTATGGAATTGAAATCAACAATCAATAAAATAATGAAATTCCAGGCTAACTCGAGGAAAACCGGATAAGACTCGATAAACAGGATATAACCTAACTAGCAGTAGAAATTTTACGAATATCACGTTTTACGAGAAAATCTATCGACATTTCGACAGAGTCTCCTCTGTAAAACGGACATCTCTCTACCAAAGGTAGAGCCAGACCTGCATAAAATGCACTTCTAATAACCACAAATGTCCACACTCGAGTCAGGCTCCCAAAATTACATTTAGCCCCGACCGAGATCACGACTCAACAAAATATCAAGAAGTAATAGCATTTATTTCTCAAAATACATATTTCACATACACATATACTAAAAATAAATAAAATATATATAAAATCTCAATTATTCAAAAATTAAACGACTAAATTTTGTATTCCTTCGTCAAAACATAATTATATCCCAATTTAAAACCATTATAATGTATTATAGGTATATATATATATATATATATATATATATATATATAGTGTTTGGAATTTAATATTTAAAATTTACACCACTTAGGTAAAAATACCAATTAATTTATAAAAATTGTCTAAACCCCTTAAATATTAATAAAACTAATTAAAATATATATTTAACTTTGTTTAGCGTAAAATTACATCTTTACCCCCCCTAAAGTACATAAATTACATAATGTGCTATTAATACTAAAAATAATTCCTTAAAATTATTTAATCATGCCAAAAATTCATTTTCTCAAAATAAATCTTTCTAATATAATTAAAACATTTAATCAACCAACAATTTTCTCCCAAAAATATAATTTAACCTAAAATCACATTTGGCATAATTCAAAAATATTTATAAAAATAGTATAAAAATCACAAATATTATAATTTGAGTTCTAAAATTAATAACATTCACTTATAACCTCAATTATTAAAATTTCATAAATTTTTAACCATAATTTTCAAAATTAGTATAATTACCCATTAAATACCTAAAATTTACATAAACCTCTAATTAACACAAAAATTCTAAAACCTAAAATAAAATTAATATACTAAGAACAATTAACTATAATTACTTTAATTATATTAACTAAACCAAATAAAAGCCAATGAATCAACTAAAATAAATTAAATAAAAATTATGAAAATTCTGTAAATTATGGAAAATTAGGAAAAAATACTTAAAAATTCAAATTGAAGTAATTTATTGGCATAATCTAACATATACTCAAAAACAACCTAAAATCAACATTCAAAATTGACCAACATCCAGAAAACAACCTGACGACAACCTAAAAACAACACTGAGCAACTCACCTTTAACCTTCAATTCCGGTGCCGGAGGTGAGTTGCAGCGGCGACCCTTGGCTTGGACGGACACCTAAGAGGATGAGGGAAGTTGGGGAAGCTTGGGTGGCACCGGATCAGCTTGGGTTCGAGCTGACAGAGGAAGAAAACGGGAGGTAGCAACAACAACACCTCCTGAAGCTTCCTTCTCGCGGCGGCAATGGCGATTCTGGTAGTGGCAAGACGAACAGTGCAGTGAAAGAGAAGGAAGAGATGGTGAGGGATGAAGTGGGAGAGGGTGCAGGCTCGGGAAGCTTCTTCTTCCTGTTTCGTTTTTATTTTCTTGCTTTCTCTCTACACATATACTTACACACACACACACAAATATATATATATATATATATATATATATATATAGGGTTAAATGTATAATATAATATTTATAATATATGTATAATATAATGTTTCGTATTAATAGTTATAATATAATATATATGTATATATACATGTTTGTAGTAGCACATAAATAACCATAAAATTTAATATGGTTTAAAAAAGTAATGATAATAATAATGATAATAATAGACAAATAAAATTCTAGATGATAAATAAATAATACTTACATAAATTAATGACCCTAAAATTATATTAACATAAATATAATATCATGCAAAAGTAATTATTAATAACACTATTAAAAAAAATCCCTTTATTTAAATAAATATATAGGGTATTACAGTCTCCCCTCCTTATATGAATTCATCCCCGAATTCAAGAAAAGAAATAAAGGAAGAATTACAAGGCTAAGAGGGAAAGAGATACGGGAAAGAAACTCACATCTCAGCTTCAGTTTCCCAAGTGTAATCCTTAGCGGAATGGTTACTCTATAGCACCTTCACCATTGGTATCTCCTTAGTCCGTAACTGTCGGATTTGGCGATCCACAATCGCCACTGGGTATTCTTCATAAGTCAGATCGTCACTAAGCTCTATGGTCTGAGGTTGCAATACATGAGACGGATTAGGGACGTATTTCCTCAGCATGGATACATAAAATACATGATGGATTCTCGATAGTTCTGGTGGTAACACCAACCTATACGCTACTTCACCCACTTTAGATCGAATCTCAAACGGTCCGATGTATCTGGGAGCTAGCTTACCCTTTTTGCCAAATCTCATAACTCCTTTCATTGGAGACACCTTCAGGAACACCATGTCTCCAACCATGAAGGATACATCCTTCCTCCTAGGGTTAGCATAGCTCTTCTGTCTGCTGAAGGCTATCTTCAATCGTTGTTGTATAATGGGGACTTTCTCTGAAGTGATCTGCACCAACTCTGGTCCCGTTAACTGCCTTTCACCAATCTCCCAACACAACGGTGATCTATACTTCCTACCATATAGTGCCTCATATGGAGCCATTTCGATGCTAGCATGATAGCTGTTATTGTAAGCAAACTCAATCAATGGCAAGTGTGAATCCCACTGTCCTCCAAAATCCATTACACACATCCTCAGCATATCTTCTAATGTCTGGATGGTCCTCTCTGACTGGCCATCTGTCTGAGGATGGAAGGCCGTACTGAAATCCAATCTGGTACCCAAGGCCTTGTGTAATTCTTGCCAAAAGACTGATGTAAAGGTGGCTCCTCTATCCGACACTATGCTCACAGGTACTTCATGTAGAAAAACAATCCTATTGACATAAAGTCTTGCTAGTCTATCAGTAGAGTACGTCTTCTTTATAGGTAGAAAGTGTGCTGACTTAGTTAACCTGTCAACAATCACCCAAATAGCGTCATAACCTCCAGTAGTCTGAGGTAGCCCAGTCACGAAATCCATGGCTATCATATCCCATTTCCATTCAGGAATTGGCATAGGTTGCAACAATCCCGAGGGTCTCTGATGTTCAAGCTTTACTTGCTGGCAAGTCAAGCACCTGGATACAAATTCTGCAATATCCCTCTTCATTCCATTCCACCAATATATATCCTTCAGATTAATATACATCTTGGTAGAACCTGAATGAACACTATATGCAGAAAAATGTGCTTCTTCCATAATCTCCTTCCTCAAGTCATCAACATCTGGCACACAAATCCTAGTGCCCAACTGCAATACACCTTCTATGTCAATCATAAAGTCCCGTGACTGCCCTTGTTGCACTTCATACATAATTCTCTGCAACTGTGGGTCTCTACTCTGAGCTGCCTTAACCCGATCCAAGTATATTGATCGTACATTGAATTGAGCTAAAAGGCACTTCCGGGTAACTTTCATCTACAACCCTTGATCAATCAACCCATGCAACTCCTTGATAATGGGCCTTCTTTCTGTGCTAATATGGGCAAGACTGCTTGCTGATTTTCTACTCAAGGCATCCGCAACAACATTCGCCTTGCCTGGATGGTATAAAATGGAATAATCATAATCCTGAAGGAGTTCCATCCATCTTCTCTGCCTCAAATTCAAGTCCCTTTGCTGAAAAATATACTTCAAGCTCTTGTGATCAGTGTATATCTCACATGTCACCCCATACAAGTAATGCCTCCATATTTTTAAAGCAAATACAACAGCTGCCATCTTCAAGTCATGAGTAGGATAGTTTTGCTCGTGCTTCTTCAACTGCCTCGAAGCATAAGTAATTACTTGGCCATTTTTCCTTAACACACAGCCCAATCCTACTCTGGAAGCATCACAATACACTGTATAACCTTCATTTCTAGAGGGAAAAGTTAGAATTGGAGCCGACGTCAAAAAGTCTTTCAATAACTGAAAGTACTCTTCGCATTTGTCCATCCATACAAACTTAGCACTCTTCTGGGTCAACCTTGTCAAAGGTGGAGCAATTTTAGAGAAGTCTTTCATAAACCTTCTGTAATAGCCTGCTAGACCCAGGAAACTCCGTATTTCTCTAACTGTAGTCGGCCTCGGCTACTCTGTAATAGCCTCTATCTTCTTAGGATCCACCTGTATGCCATCTTTAGAAACCATGTGGCCTAGAAATGCCACGTGACACAATTAAAACTAACACTTTGAGAATTTGGCATACAATCTGTGCTCCCTTAAAGTTTGAAGCACCCTTCTCAGATGCATAACATGCTCAGCCTCGCTCTTGGAATAAACCAAGATATCATCAAGGAAAACTATCAGAAACCGGTCCAAGTATGGCCTAAACACCCTATTCATCAAGTCCATAAAGGCTGCTGGAGCATTAGTCAATCCAAAGGACATTACTAAGAACTCATAATGGCCATATCTTGTTCGAAAGGCTATCTTGGGCTCATCACCTCTTCTAATCCTCAACTGATGATACCCAGATCTCAAATCTATTTTAGAGAAGCATGTAGCACCTTAAAGTTGATCAAATAAATCATCGATCCTTGGAAGTGGGTAGTTGTTCTTGATGGTGACCTTATTCAACTACCTGTAATCAATATAAAGTCAAAGGCTACCATCTTTCTTCTTTACGAACAACACCGGAGCACCCCAAGGCGATGTATTGGGCCTGATGAAACCTTTATCAAGCAACTCCTGCAATTGCTCTTTCAGCTCCTGTAATTCTGCTGGTGCCATTCTGTAGGGTGGCATAAATATAGGATCCGTACCAGGTATGACATCGATACAGAACTCTATCTCTCTGTCTGGAGGTAATCCTGGTAATTCTTCAGAAAAGACATCTAGAAATTCACACACCACTGGCACCTGCTTAATTGCCATATTCTCTTGATCAACATCTCTTACCACTGCCAAGTAACCTTGACAACCCCTTCTAAGCATCTTCCGGGCTATAATGGTAGAAATGAGATTATGAGGCATGGAGCTCTTTTCTCCCTTGAAACAAAATTCTTCTTCATCTGGAATTCTAAACACCACTTCTTTCTCTCTACAATTCACCGAAGCATAATACCTCGACAACCAATCCATACCCAAAATGATGTTGAATTCCAACACATCAAGCAACACCAAGTCTGCCAATAGTTCTCTACCATCAACTATCACCGGACACAAGGGAAAGAAAACATCTATCTCCAACTCGTCACTAAGAGGAGTCAAAACAGATAGAGGAAAGGACAACCTAGAAGGCTGCCACTCGATTCTCGAAGCGAACATAGGAGAAATGAAGGAATGTGAAGCACCGAGGTCAAACAATACTCTAGCATCACATGCACAGACTGAGAGAATACCTGCTACCACTACATTCAAAGTCTGAGCATCCTGTGGAGTCAAAGTGAACATTCGAGCCTGACCACGACCTGCCTACTGAGAATTCGAGGGCTACACAAACCCGCGACCACTAGGTCTACCAACTGATCCTCGACCCTGCTGACTTATAGGCTGAGGCGGTCTCTGCTGTGGCTGTGCTGGTGCTTGATACTGCTAAGGCATCGGATAATAGGGCTGAGCCACTAATGAAGACGAACCTTGAACATACTGTGGCTGGTATCCGGAGTGAGGACAAGCTCTGGCAAGATGTCCAATCTGCCCACATCTGAAGCAAGCGCCCGGCAACAGGTGACACGAGCCCTGATGAAATCATCCACAACTCGCACATGCACTGGCTCTAGACCCAGAACTACTCTGCCCACTACTACTGCTGCTGACTCCAGTACTGAATCTATGGCCTGTACCACTCCTCTTGTTCATGGCATAACCATAGCGACTAACTCGGTGGGTCCTGGACCTCCTACCACTCTACTGTGAACTACCCGCAACCTGCTGACTTGAACTACCGATGTGAAATGCTGGCTGCTGGTACTCGAGAGCTACTCCATATCCACTGCCCCCGACCATATAAGGATCTACCATGGTGCCTTGGCAGATATGTTGCCTCTCTATCAAACGGGCCTCCTCAATCACACTCTCTAGAGTGCGGTCCTCAGTACGCATACCAATAAAAGCGGGTCCCAATCCAGTAACATCCAGCTCCACTGCTCTGTAAGGGTCCCTTATGATATCCTCTGCATGTCGGGACAGCCTATTAAACTCTCTGGTATAGTCCTCAATTGATCTATCCCCTCTAGTAATGTGGAGTAACTGCCACCTATAGGCATCTCTGGTAGCTGGAGGACAGAAGAATCTCAAAAAGCGATCCTTAAACTCTGGCCAAGTCAGCTCATGCATCAATGGCTGAATCGACTGCATAAACCAGTCCTGAGCGGCCACCTAAACCGACAACTCCACAATCATAATCCTTTGATAATCTGTGTGTCCCGTCCTGGTACGTGCCTCAATCGCATTAATGAAGTCTAAGGCATCACCCGTACTGTCAAAAGAAACTCTACTGATCCGAGAATAAAGAAGTGCTGCCTTAGTGTCTGACATCCCCTGGTTCCTCTGCTGTAGCATTTGCTGTACAAGGGCATCGCCTGATTCAATGCTACTAGACCCTGATTAATCCCTGCTAGTCTAGCTGCAAAGGCTGTGGGATCAATAGCTGGGGCTTCAGGCTCGACTGGCTGCTGATCAAGAATCTCAGCTGCAGCTACCTTAGCTCGACCTTTACCTCTACCTCTACCTCTGCCCCTACGACGTGGAGCAGGAAGGGGAGCCTCATCGTGCACAGACTGCTCATCAAGTCTACGAGTCGGATCAACATCGGGGTTGGTATGCACACGCCTCATTCTGAAAAGAAGACAAGGAAAATTGAATTCAAAACGGGGTAAGAATATTTAACGCAACGCGAAATTAGAAACAAGAACATCTCAAAGACAATTATTAATCCTAGAGCTGCAGTAGTTACATAGAAAGATAGACATGTACAATTAATCAAACTTATGCTCTGATACCAACTTTGTCACTACCCGAACCCGAGGGCACGTGACCGGCACTAAGGAATGGGTAGGCATAAGGCCCCTAAAACCCGTAGTAAGCCTAAAAGAAAGAATAAACAACACCTTACAATTTAAAACCTTATTTTAAAATAGAACACATTATCAAACTGATTTTTCTCAAAAATAAACAAATTCAAGTGCTAATTAAAATGTGCTTCAACATCACATATTATAAACCAAACTTAAATCTTTATACATAAGCGTGGTTTGTACAAATAACTACACAATATACTTAAAACATACAACTCTTAGTATATATACTACTGCAGCAAACTAGATTAACACACAGTACAGCTTACAATGACCTACATAAAATAGCCGGTGAAGAAGAAACTCGGCGTGGAGATAGTCTGAGGTCGAACTCCCAAGCTGTTGTAAAAAAATAAATTGAGGGGAATCAGACCTCACTGAGTAAGTCAATAAAAAGAGCTGTACGGTTTGAAAACCTTTTTGAAAACTATATGTTTATAATAAAAATAATTTATAGTATATATTTATAGCTTTTGAAAAATCTCGGTAGAACATTAAACCCAAAAATCTACATGGCCAACTGGGCCCACTTATTCCAACTAGACTACCGGTCCCCGAGAGCAAAGGCATCAACCGAGGCACCAAGTCATAGTCATTTCACTTAATCCCAATATATGGCACTGGCGGTCCCCGAGAGCAAAGGCATCGACCGAGGCACCCATCCCAGTCTATTATCAACCTTACAATCACTGGCGGTCCCCGAGAGGAAAGGCTTATACCAAGGCACCCGTCCCAGTTTAGCATTCACCAATCATATATATTATGGATCCATCTCTCAATCTCTACCATGTGCACATAGTCCTGGTGAAGTCCACCAGGTAGCCTGTTCTACCAAAATTTCTCAAAATCGATTTTTAAATAAATAAAATGCGTTTAAATCTTAAATAACAACATTAAGGTAAATAAATAATATAATCAATATAATAAAAAATATATGAGCACATGCATTCTTTAAATAAACACACACACAGATCGTTCTATTGACTTACAGGATGAATGCGAAGGCTGACGACCACGCATCTGCCTCGGTCTCATAGTTTCTGCTCCGAAATGCTCTAAAAGAAAATAATAAATCGACTTTTAAAACATGACTATGGAATTGAAATCAACAATCAATAAAATAATGAAATTCCAGGCTAACTCGAGGAAAATTGGACAAGACTCGATAGATAGGATATAACCTAACTAGCGGTAAAAATTTTACGAATATCACGTTTTATGAGAAAATCTATCGACATTTCGGCAGAGTCTCCTCTGTAAAACGGACATCTCTCTACCAAAGGTAGAGCCAGACCTGCATAAAATGCACTTCTAATAACCACAAATATCCACACTCGAGTCGGGCTCCCAAAACTACATTTAGCCCCGACCGAGATCACGACTCAACAAAATATCAAGAAGTAATAGCATTTATTTCTCAAAATACATATTTCACATACACATATACTAAAAATAAATAAAATATATATAAAATCTCAATTATTCAAAAATTAAACGACTAAATTTTGTATTCCTTCGTCAAAACATAATTATATCCCAATTTAAAACCATTATAATGTATTATAGGTATATTCAAAAACAACCTAAAATCAACATTCAAAATCGACCAACATCCAGAAAATAACCTGACAACAACCTAAAAACAACATCGAGCAACTCACCTTCAACCTTCAATTCCGGCGCCGGAGGTGAGTTGCAGCGGTGGCCCTTGGCTTGGACGGACACCTAAGAGGATGAGGGAAGTTAGGGAAGCTTGGGTGGCACCAGATCAACTTGGGTTCGAGCTGACAGAGGAAGAAAATGGGAGGCAGCGACAGCAGCACCTCCTGAAGCTTCCTTCTCGCAGCGGCAATGGCGATTCTGGTGGTGGCAGGACGAACGGCACAGTGAAGGAGAAGGAAGAGATGGTGAGGGACGAAGTGGGAGAGGGTGCAGGCTCGGGAAGCTTCTTCTTCCTGTTTCATTTTTGTTTTCTTGCTTCCTCTCTACACATATACTTACACACACACACACCTTAAATAACATTTAACCCTATATATATATATATATATATATATATATATATATATATATATATATATATATATATATATATATATATATGTATATATATATATATATGTATATATACATGTTTATAGTAGCACATAAATAACCATAAAATTTAATATGGTTTAAAATAGTAATGATAATAATAATGATAATAATAGACAAATAAAATTCTAGATAATAAATAAATAATACTCACATAAATTAATGACCCTAAAATTATATTAACATAAATATAATATCATGTAAAAGTAATTATTAATAACACTATTTAAAAAAAATCCCTTTATTTAAATAAATATATAGGGTATTACATGGAGAGAATGAGAGATTAGAGAAGAGAATGAGAGAAAAAGAATAAAGGAGGAGGAGAGACTACGACAATACGTTTAGAAATGGTTTGGGGCGGGGGGGTTGAGAGGAAACCGATCTCATATTCCTAGGGTTATATAAAGATGTCAGTGATGATGAAAGGAAGGAGGTTGATGAATTTATGTGTGTTAAATCTAATGTTGGTGCTGATGAAGTTTTAAATAATTATGTTGTGGTATATTTTATTTGGTTTATATTTTGCATTTTTTTTGTATCTTTTTGGTTGTTGATCTTATTTTTATGTGTTTTTTTAGTGAAAAGAATTTATATGAGGATATTGGTGATGTATCTAAAATTATTGATTATGGTCTTAAAGTTGTTGCTAGATTGAATACTGATGTTGTATATTGTTTTGTATTTTTATATTTTTGTTTGATATTCAATATATGTTTAGTTTTTTTTTTTTTTTTTTATGTCTTGGACTTAAAAGGGTGTTGAAAAGGATGATGTTATTTATGATCTTATTCAATTTGCTGGCGGTGGTCCTAAAAGTGTTAAGAATCATGTTGTCATATATATTATTTTAGTTTGTCAGTTTTTTTTTTGTTTTCGACCAATGACTTAAAAGTTTTCGAATGTGAAATTTTCACTCCATTCTTTATTGTAATGAATAAAAACAAGTAATTGTTCCATTTCTTTAAGTATAAGATGTATCAAAAACATAAAATATATTGAAAGTACTCTAAAAAAAAGCATATACAAAATTTATGGGTTTCCAATGAGATCGATCCAAATATGTTTAAGGTGTATTAGAAACATAAATATATTGAAAGTATTCTAAATTGAAAAAACATATATAGAATATCTGGATTTCTAAAGAGCTCAATTCAAATTTGTTTAAAATGTATCAAAAACATGAAATATACTGAAAGTATTCTAAAATGAAACATGCATATACCTAATTTTTGGCTTTTATAGAAAAATAAACAAACAAAAAATTCAAAATTGAATAAATTTGAAATATGAAATACATTTCTTTTTTTTTCTTTTTCTTTTTTTAAAAATATTTTAATTTTCTTTCTTTTTCCTTATTTTTTTATTAGTGGAGCATTAGACAATATTTTTTTTTCTTATTTTTTTTTTCTTTTATAGTTTTGGCCATTTTATTCCTTACATGATTTAACTTCTCTAGACGTGCTTTTTTAGCTTCATGTAAATAAAAAAACTCCAAGAGAATTTACAGTGTAAATGCTTTTAAAAAAGTAGACAATCTCATGAGCTCATCTTTTGAGTGCATAGCCACAAGCTAAATCATGTAAGGAATAAATATATTAAAGAATTCTTTTTCGTTGGATATTTAATCATTACCATTTACAAGCCCTTCATTTTTTTTTTTGATAAATTGATTCAGTTTGAAGGAAAATTTATCCGTTGAAATTTAGCTCTACAAATTTTTTTTACATTTTTGAATAAAAATAAAAATTTATTAATAATTAGTAGTATTGTTTAATCTATTTAAACAATAAGTAGTGAATATATGAAATTTATTGTTTTGTTACAATGATATTTTTAAGAAATGTAAACTATACTATAATAAATATATTGTATCAAAAACATAAAATATCCATAAAATATACAGAATCATAAAATATACTGTAATGAAAATATTGTATCAGGAATGTAAAACATATAAAAATAAAATAAAAATATACGAATAGTAAACCAAAAGTATATAAAAATATTTCAATTTAATGTCTTTGGAATTTGTGTTCCTGTAATAATAAATGAAACCGCTAACAATATAGACATGAGACTACTTATAATAAAACAATTAATAATAATGATGATAATATATTCAATAAAAACTAAAGAAAAATATAATGAGATTTTTGCATATATGGAAAATAAACTTTAAGTAAATAAAAAAATATTTGAAGTTTCATGCTTATAGAATTTGTATTCCAATTACTTTTAAAAATTTTAAAAATAAAATTGTCACTCAAATTTCTATTGTATCGAATACCCTGAAATTCTGTATATATATTTTTGTCAATTCAGAATACTTTATGTTTATTTTATGTTTGTGATACAATAATTATGTATATTTTTTTATCAATTTTTCAACACTAATAATAATAATAATAATAATAATAATAATAATAATAATAATATTATTATTATTATTATTATTATTATTATTATTATTATTATTAAAAAATAAAAAGATATAATAAGCTGAATAAAAACGTAAGAGATTGTTTTATATATAAAAAATAAATTAAAATATAGAAAAATAAACAAAATATTTTTGACAAAAACATCAACAAAGTATGATCCCAATTCAACGGCTAAACAAAGTGCTTCTTGACCTTGCTTTCATCGCCATCATGCTGTTCATGTTCCCATTTTGGTCTACAAGGTGACATCCATAAGAAACATCATTAGAAGCAACTATTGGTGAAGTGTAACCAATCCCTGGCTTGACGCATCAGTTAACTATTTGGCTAAAGAAAGTCGAGCAATCTATCATGAGAAGGCAAAAATATCAATTTTAATTCCAATCTTAAAACTGTAATGTCTTTTGACATGATTAGCAGCTAAGGAGCTATTATTTATGCCACTAATAGGAAATTGTTTGTTTCATAAACAATCCAAGTGTTCTCAACTCACATAGAAATAGTAAGTAAACATCCAAATTCTTATGCATTACATCCTGAACTCGGTATCAAACTCAGAAAAAGTAAGTATTGACACTTGAATCCTCATGTATAAAATACACAAGTTTATGATTCATTACCTATAAATGATAAGAGTTGGTAAAGCAGTTTGCTTAATCAAAATCTCAAGATTATGTCTAGGACTAAAATATTCGAAGAAAACTAGGTTTAATGCACTGTTGGTACTATAACTTTGGCTTATGTTTCCCTTTGGTACTAAATTTTTAATTTTTTTCTTTTTGATCCCAAAAATTCTATTTTTATTTCAAGTTAAAATACCTCAAATATATTCTATCAAATTTAGTATACATGACAGTCGAAACAAGTATATTTTTAATATATTCATCATGTAAGTATCCTATTAAGTGGCCTAATCACAAACAAATTTTGTTTTATAGAACCAACAAGATGATGAAACTATTTAATGAGATGCTTATAAAGTAAATATACTAAAAATATGTTTATTTCGGTTGCCACATATGTTAAATTTGATCAGATATGTTCGAAATACTTTAACTTGAAACAAAAGTAGAATTTTTGGAACTGAAAAGAAAAAATTAAACTTTTAGTGCCAAAGTGAAACATGACCGAAAATGATGATACCAACGTGCAACAAACCCAAGAAATCCACTAATATTTCAATAAGGTTAGCTCTAAGTTCCTTTGCCTTATTTATTTGAACCAACATTTGATCAATTGATCTTGGCATTACTAGGGCACGGATTAGTGTCGAATTTCTTCAACTTCCATCGTTAATTTAAAGATCAGTAGTAGTCAACTATGATTCCACAAAAGAAATTCAAAAACTAAAACAATTTTGCCATGTAAAAATCTAAAAAATGATCAAGATTTACATATGATAAAACATATTTCACAAGAACTGGAATAACTTTTCATACTCCATCAATTGCATTTTTATCTTCTACAAGTTTCTCATTAACCAGCCAAGCTGAATTCAAATTTCAAAAATATCAATTAGAGAGGAGAATGTTAACTCGAGGCAATAAGTCATCAAGCTCAATTTGACGCTAGAGAAATGAGAGGAACAAAAAAAAATGCAAACATATAATACTAAAATCTGTTCAATAAATAAAACCCATTAATCAATTATAATTATATGTACTTAGCTTATTTAAATTAGACATAGTCTTGACCTTTTTCATTATTCAATGAAATAAAGAAATAATAAATACCCAAAAACCAACACAACACACACATTAATTTCCATATCAGTTTCCCGCAAATTTCCATAAAAGAGACTAATAAAAAGAGCAAGATAAAAGATTATTAGGACACTTCTGAGAGTCATCTTTGAAGGTAAAAAATATTAATTGGTTGATGCGTAAAACAAAGAAATGAATATTGATAATTTGTTTTCGGAAATCTTGAACTTAAGACCCTGCAATCAATGAACAGAGAGCAAAATGAGAGGTGGGGAGGATCCCTACAAACACTCTGATGCTTAAGTCACAGAACAGAAAGAGAGTTTGTATAGAGAGCAAAGAACAATTAAAATATGAAAGAATGAGATGATCTAGAATGAGAGGTATGAAGTCCTATTTATAGTGATACTTAAACCTGAAAGGAGTAGGATTCCTTGTGAGATAGGAATCTTAATCCTAGTATGAGAGTATTCCTTCTTTGCTTAGGAATTCTCTTCGGGGTAGAGTCCTTTCCATGAATGGATTTTACTATATTCCTTATCCGAGTAACCCTATTCAGAAAACAAAATCCTTTAATTAAACAGGAATACATATAGGCGGTATCAAGAGTCCCCCCCTATGGGTATAGTCGGATATTTATGTCCATTGTGTTCGAGTAGAATATAGCACTTATGCTTCCATATAGAGAAAGTAGTTAGGTACTGTGCAATGACATAAAAGGGTGACCTGAGGTGGCCAGCCTTAGTCACAGGAAGAAAACAAAGCTCGGTTCTAAGTCTTGAAACCATCGTGTTGCTGAGGTGTCATCTAGACCTTAGAGCACACTAAATTTACAAGATCGAATGCAATAGATTAACCCGTCCATGTGAAAATGACGTGATGGAACTAGCCATCACTAGATTTATGTGCTATAAACCTCAGTACTATAGAAATGACTTAAGGGTGCCAGCTTCAGTCATTGGACTTATATGCTCAAGGCTTAAATGCTCGAGGCTTAGATGCTCGGTGCAAGGATGCGAGGCTTGCATGCTTGGAACCTCAGTACTATAGAAGCGACTTGAGGCTACCAGCTTCAGTCACTGGACTTAGATGCTTGAGGCTTAAATGCTCGAGGCTTAGATGCTTAGTGCAAGGACACGAGGCTTAGATGCTCAGAACCTCAGTACTCTAGAAGCAACTTGAGGATGCCAACTTCAGTCACTGGACTTAGATACTCAAGGCTTAGATGCTCAGAACCTCAATACTATAAAAATGACCTGAGGGTGCCAGCTTCAGTCATTGGACTTAGATGCTTGAAACCACAGTATTATAGAAGCGACCTAAGGGTGCCAGCTTCAGTTATTGGACTTAGATCTTGGTGCATTAGAAGCACGGCTTGAGTACCAAATAGTCAAAGTGCGTCAAATGCATAACTCGGATGATAGTTCTGAGTAAATAGAAAGAGAGCTTGGTAAAGATGCGTTCAGGCCGAGGCATGGCTATGTCACTTCGATTTCTAGGGATTTGAAATTTGAATCGTGTGAGCGATGCATCTTTTTATGTGTCAAAAAATGAGATGTTTTTGCTGTCATCATAATGACCGCTCGATTAGTGGGTTTTACTTTTCCCAAATTGCCCTTAATGATATGGGGAGAAGCGAAGTAATGATGAGGGCAATTAATGGTGTGTTTTAAGATTCTTCTGTAACTCTATAAATATCTTTGTGCTTATCAACTGATGGATTTTGCCCTTTTGTTTCACCATTGTCACATTGGCATTGCTACTACCGCTTCATTTTTGTTTGTTGTGATCTTTGCACTTTATAACCAGGTGATCTTTGTCTTTTTCCTTTTTTTTTTCTTATTTTCTTTGTCTTTTGTGTGCTTTTTCCTCTTCATAGAAAATATTATGGCATTAAGGGAACAAGTTTTGTTTGTGTCAAAAATAGATGATGAATTTCTAGGGTGGTACCGAAGGCGGTTATATATTCCCACCGATTACACCCTCTATACAATAGATAGGAAGTTTAAGGCTCATACCCCCATGTTAAGGCTTAGTAGATTAGTGGTATATTTTGACCAGCTAGAGGGGGGTTTAAAGTTTCCGTTAAATCCCTTTATCAAAAGATTCATGAATAGGTATAACATAGCACTTGGTCAACTCCATCCGAATAGTTATAGGATTCTAACTGGGTTCATCTAGCTGATTTACGAAGAGGGTAGGGAACCCGATTTGGACGTCTTGTGATATTTGTATAGTCTAGCTAGGAAGAAGGGAGAACTGATGTTTTCCCTATCAGCCATTCCCAACCTTACCCTTTTTGTAAAACTTCCATACCTCCATAAGAAGTGGAGGCAGAATTTTTTCATCATTGAGCACCCGTCGGATTTTGTGGATGTCTAGCGAATGTGGTATGACGAGTGTCACAAGGTGAAATGGCCTCTTAGACTTCCCAATCACGACACAGAGATGGTTTTATGGCTGCATCTCAATGTTCTTGTCGGAACTCGATCGACTAAGGACGTATCCAGGAGATACCTGTGGAGAGTCTGTTCGAACCATGTTCATTCTATTGGTATGTTTGGGTTATTTAGAGGTATCATTCTGACTTGCTTTTTCTTTTCAATTGTAGATAGCTGAATTTTTTGCTTTTACGGATGGGATTTCCCTTCTAGCTAATGAGCCAACAGCTCTAGAGGAAGTACATGCATCCCCTTATTCGAAACTTGAAGCCCTTGTGGCCCCTAAGGAGACGGTTGTCGATCTTAAAGGAAAAATTGTAGTCGAATTGTCCCGTGTTGGGAAGGGAGTTCAGCAAAAAAGGCAGTTGGTCGATCAGGACTCCGATGCTGAGGGGCTCAACGAAGAGATATATATCCAATGCCCGAGGCTGTTCGGGTATCCGGATATGATGGGGTGGATACTGAATAAAATGAAGCTTCCGAGCATCTTGAACAACTAAGTGAGAGATCAGTATGCAGAGTCGCTGAGGCTACCAGCGGATATGCAGCGCTGGTTTGAGGAGGGTCTGAAGGGGTTGCTTAATTCGATGATCGGCCATTCGTTAGAAGTAAGTGAATGTTATCTCTGTTACTTGCACTTATACTTACACTTTTACTTGTGTTAACATGAAATTCTCTTTTCACAGATGACCCAGGCCTTACTACTGGTAACAGACCAATATTTCTACATGAAAAGCCAGTACAGTCTGAAGGAGACGGAGGTTGGGATAATAGTTATTGACTTCGAGAAGAAGTTAGATGGTGCAAAGGTAGCACTAGAGCTCTGCCAGATAAAATATACAGAGGTAAAATCCAAGGCTGAGGTAGGCTAGAAGAAAATTGTAGATCTGGATTATAGTCAAGGTCAATTGACAAGGAGGATTGAAGAGAAGGATCTTCAGATTGTAAATCTGGAGAAGAGGCTATCTGAAGTCGAGAAGTCATAAGAAAATGATAAAAGATCCTACCAAAACATAGTAAGGGGATTTCTCAAGGCCTACAGGTCTAAATGTAGGAGGATCCTGCTGTCCCAGAATCCTGAGTTAGACTTGGAAGTGCTGGATCGAATAATGTCGATAGACTTTGTAAAGATTGCTGTTGAGGAGGATGCTCGTCTAAAGGCAACTACCTCATGTACAAGGAATAATTTTGAGTCTGCTACTGCTGTAGAGCCTACTGTGCCTTCTAATGCCACTTATGTTATTGGGCCTGACGGTCTGGATATACAAGTAGTAGAGTAGGGTTGTTTCCTTTTTTTTTTAGTAATCGATCTATTGTAAAAAAATTATTGTTTTAATGAATAGATACTTTATTGAATACCATTCTGAGTATAGTTTATTGATAGTATTTCTACGGCAATCTAAGTTCCAAAATCGTGGTAGCTCTTTGCCTTCTCTGTCTCTTAATTTGTATGCTCCTTTGGTTATGTGTTATGAGATTTGATATGGGCCTTCCTAATTTGGACCTAGCTTGCCAGTTCCTGAGTTGCCTTTACCAATATCTGCCCTTTTGAGTACCTAATTTCCTATTTTGAACTATTTTAGGCGACTACATTGGAGATGATACCATGCCACCTTTTGCTAATGTGCTTCAGCTGTAGCTGCTGTCTGCTCCCTCCTTTCTTTTAATAGGTCCAGGTATATCTGGGCATCAATATTATTGATCTTGTGATCGAGACTGTGACTGACCCTGTAACTTGGTGAATCAATCTCCATCGGTATTACAGCGTCCATGCCATAGGTCAGTCTAAATGGTGTTTCCTCGTGGATGATCTAAGAGTGGTTCTATAGGCCCATATTATGTTTTTAAGCTCTTTGACCCTATTTCCCTTTTTCTCATCAAGTCTTTTCTTTAATCCCTATGTGATAATTCTATTGGTGACTTCCGTTTGCCTGTTTTTTTGCGAGTGGGCTACTGAGGTGAAAAGAAGCTTTATTCCGAGGTCTAAACAGAAACCTCTAAACTTTTCATTATCAAACTATTTGTTGTTGTTCGTAATCAAAGTGTAAGGGATGCCGAATCTGCAGATGATCTCTCTCTAGAAGAAATGTTGTATGCGAGCTTCTATGATGGTTAGAACTGCCTCCACTTCTACCCATTTAGTGAAATGGTCTATAGCCACAATCAGGAACTTTTTATGTGAAGTGGAAGTTGGGAAGGGACCCAGGATGTCCATCCCCCATATGGCAAAGGGCCATGGGCTACCAATTGACTGCAAAGGGTGGGAAGGCCTGTGATTATGTTGAACGAATTGCTGGCACTTGTGACATGCTTGGGTTAGCTTCTGAGCATCATTAGACATGGTAGGCTAATAGTATCCTTGGAGTAGTGCTTTCTAGGTTAGAGCATAATGGGATTCATGCACTTCACAAATTCCTTAATGGATTTCCCTGAGTATGTAATTCCTTTCCTTTGGAGAGATGCAATTAGACCATGGGTGTGAAAGGGATTTTCTGTAAAGTTCCCCTTAGTGGATACAATAGTTGGCTGCTCTCATTTTTAGCTTTTGAGCTTTTAATTTATCTTCAGGGAGAGTTCCGTATTCCAAGTATTGGACTATCGGACACATCCATTCTGAGACTTCCCGTAACTCTAAGATTTCAGGATCTTCCATATTGGGTTTTGTCAATGCCTTGGTTAATTCCATATCCTTAAATGCTTGACTATCTTCAACTGCTAATTTGGCTAGGAGGTCAGCCCCAGAGTTCTCCTGCTTGTGTATTTGAACGATCTCCCACTGGCCCTCTTCTTTTTCGATATGTTTTAAGAGTTGCCTGACTTTGCCCACGTACTTAGCAATGCTTGTGTCCTTGACCTGGAATGTGCCGTAAACCTAATTTACTACCAGTTAGGAGTCTGAGTGTATTATAAGGTGTTCGACTTTGACTTTGATAGCTAATTTCAAGCCTGTGATGAATGCCTTATATTCTATGGCATTATTGGTTGCATTGTACTCTATTTGAACTGCATACCGGATGTGAACTTTATGTGGTCCTCTGAGAATCACTCTGGCACCAGATCCTTGAGTGAAGGATGCTCAGTCAATATAGAGTTTTCATTATGGTGCTTTGGTCATGGTGAGTTCTTTCGGAGCCATTTCTTGAACAAAATTTGCTAATACTTGGGCTTTCATTTGTTGGTGAGGCTCATAATCAATGTCGAATTCTCCAAGTAACACCGACCATTGAACCAGTCTGCCAGAGGTCTTCGATCTTTGTAGGATTTTTCGTAGAGGGAAATAGGATTGGACAATGATAGGATGGGCTTAGAAGTAGTGTCGGAGCTTTCGGGATGCATGAACCACAGCCATAGCCAGCTTATCCAACATTGGATACCAAACTTCGGATCCTCAGAGCATTTTACTAATGTAATATACTGCGTTTTACTGGCTTCCTTCTTCTCTTATCAGTACTAAAGTGATGCATTCTTGACCTATAGAGAGATATAAATATAATATTTCATTTGGGACGGGCCTACTGAGTAGGGGTGGTGAGGATAAGAATTTCTTGATGTCTTCAAAGGCTGCTTGGCAATTTATAGACAAAATAAACTTTTTGGAATTTTTTAGAGCTCAGAATAATGGTAGACACCTTCTCGCTGTGCATGAAATGAAATGCCTTAATTTCGTGATTATACCTTTTAGCTTTTATATTTCGTGGATATTTTTTGGAGCTTTCGTGTTGAGTATGGCTTCCATTTTCTCTTAGGTTGGCCTCAATACCTCTATGGGATATCATAAATCCTAGGAATTTGCCAACTTTGACTCCGAATACACATTTTCTAGATTTATAGTTCCATTGGATGTATAGTTCCTCCACATAAGCTTATGATGGGGTTTTGGATGGTCTTTAGATCGGTGACAGATCCTCCCATCGCTTTGTAAGTATTCTAGGATAACATGTTGATAGCACTATTATTGTTAACCAATAACCTCTTTACCAAGTAGTTGTGTATGTATGCATTTATCACTAAGGCGTTATAATGGGGATAACGAACATGTGAACTATCTTCTGAATTGAATACAATCTCTCTTTTCTTGAAGACTGGCTTTTCTCCCCTACTCCGTTTCAATTTCTTCTCAATATTTTCTTCGCTAATGATCATGTTAATAATACCAATTGGCTCCTTCCGAGCTTTCTTTGCTTCTGGTTCATCATGCACCTAGGCTTCTGGGTTTCCACTCCTAGATGTGTTTGTAAAACTATTGAGTTTACCATTCTATACCAGTCTTTCTATGGCATGCTTCAGCTCTCTGTAAGCCTTAGTGTTGTGCCTGTATTCTCGATGAAACTGGTAGTATTGTCCCCTGTATTGTGTGGATCTTCGGTTGGGGTTTATTCTCTTAGTTGGGGTGATTTCGACACCATTCTGCCTGATCCACATGAGAATTCTGGATCGAGAGGTGTTTAGAGGTGTGTATTTGTTTGCTTCCCTATCAAATCTCTCTGCCAAGTGTTCAAAATTTATTTTTAGGAAGCTTGCTCGTTTGGGTTTAGTCTTTCATCTTTGGCTGGTAGCTTTTCCTCCTCCCTTCGCATCCTTCTATCTTCATCCTTTTTTATCATTCTAACTGCCATTGCCATTACTTCTGCAAAGGTGTCGGGTTCCTTGGTCATTATTTTATCTTTAAGCTTTCTGAGTCTAGTGCCATTTTTCAAAGCTTCTATGACAACCTCATCAACAAGGCTTTTGATCTGCATAGCTGTTTTGTTGAACCGATCAAGGTAACTTCGTAGAGACTTATTGACTTCTTACTGGCACATTCGAAGATCGTTATTGTTTTTGGCTAGGGGAATATTGGTGATGAACCTAGTATAAAAATGCTCCACTAGATCCTTAAAAGAAGTGACAAAATTCTCCGTGTGTTGATGAAACCACTTTTGGGCATTCTCTATGAGTGTGCTTGGAAAGACTCTACATATGATTCCATCATTCACATTTTAGAGCAACATCCTTGTTTTAAACATCGATATGTGGTTAATGGGATCTCTCATCCCATCATACTGATCAAGCAATGGAATTTAGTAGGGATCTTCAGCTGAATTATCCTTCTTATTAATGCATTCATCCTCCTTTCTTGGTTTTGTACGGGCTTTGTGTATAACCTTTTCAACTTTCTAAGCTAACTTTGAGGCATCAAGGGCCATAATAATTGAACTACATTCCCCTTCCAGTGCTTTACCCTTTCCCCTACTTGTCTTTGGTGCTTGTCGGGGTGTCGTGTTATTATCGATTTAAGTTGGTTCAGAATTCCCACTTTGTATTAAAGCATTTAGTTGTTGATGCATTAAGGCTATTTGCGCTTAGATATTTTGTATCATAACTTCCTTGTTGGTTTAGTTGAGGTTGAATGTTTGGTTTACAGTGTTCAAGTTTGGTGTGGTAATTACTGGTGTGTCTGCTAAACTCGAAAAAGGTATGAAAGGTATTGAATAATGGTGGTGTTGTAAACGAGCGTAATGTGGAAAGTCTGTGCCTGAAGCTGAGCATCTCTAGGTATTTTCAAGAAGTGAATATGTATGCCCAAATGAAGTTTTGACAAACTGACAAGGGGCTAGAAGCACTATTATTGGGAGAGGGGTTGAGAGATCAGTTAAAGGAGTGGGTGTAGAAGGATTGATGTTAGTTTCACGAGTTGAAGTTGGTGGTGGGTTGGAAGTCATGGTGTGGATGTCTTTAGCTTAGCAAGTATATGAATAGCTATTCCCAAGAGTTCCCACAAACGGCGCATTTAATAACTTATTTTCGGAACTCTTGAGCTTAAGAACCTCCCTACAATCAATGAAAAAAGGGCAAGATGCGAGGTGGGGAGGGTCCCTACAAACACTCTGATCCCTAAGTTAGAGAATAGAAAGAGAGTTTGTATACAGAGCAAAGAAAAATTAAAATATGAAAGAATGAGATGATCTATAATGAGAGGTATGAGGTCCTATTTATAGTGATACTTAAACTTGAAAGGAGTAGGATTCCTTGTGAGATAGGAATCTTAATCCTAGTATGAGAGTATTCCTTCTTTGCTTAGGAATCCTCTTCGGGGTAGAGTCTTTTCCATGAACGGATTTTGCAACCTTCTCTGTTCGAGTAACCCTATTTAGAAAATAAAAACCCTTTAATTAAATAGGAATATATATAGGCAGTATCAAATACAATTTGATAAAAGAGTGAGAGATAAAGAACCAAAAAAATGAAAAGTAAGCAAATGGGTTTTTGCAGTTGGTGAGACAGGTTAGGTATGTATAAATGAATCATTATATTTTTGATTTCGAATTAAACAAAGATTAGAAGAACATTGGTGATAGTGAAGAAGGACGAGCAAGCAGAGGAGGAAGATGTAACAATAGAGGCTTAGGGAAGAGGAGGTATGCATGTAATTAATCTTCTGTTCTGTTTTGGGACACACGTGTAATTAATGAAAGTAGGAGTTTTTTGTTTGACTTTTTAGGGCATTTTTTTTAAAGATTCGTTATTTTTAATAGTCTTTTGTTGTTTTAGCTTGTGTGAATTGTGATATATAAAGGGGTGTAATCAAGACGAATTTAAAATTAAATTCAAACTCAACTCATTTAAAAATTAATGAACTCGAATTGAATTTAAACTTGTTAAAATTTCTAAATGTTGGCTCGAGCTTGCCTTGTGTTTGACAAGTTCAAGCCGAGCTCACCAACTAGGCAAGTTCAACACACTATGTAACTAAATGGCTTGACCTATCACAACTACTTGACTTAATTTGGCTTTCACCTACATGATTTGCACATGTACTAGACAATGACATTTTATAAACTATTCATTTATGTAATATCCCGTGTTTTTTTAAAAAATATTTTTACACTGTACCGGGATATACAGTGTCAATAATTTTTATGCATTATACGATATTTTTATGAGTTGATATGTATTTTAAACCTATTTTAATTACTGTCTATTATTTTCAGTATTTTACGTAAAATTTTCCCGGGACTTTCATTTTCGGGAAAATTTCCACGTAAACAATGTATTATTAATTATTTTAAATGTATTTACGGACTTGCATGAACTCATACATATTTTTAAATTATTAAATAAAGCATGTGTGTGTATATTTATTTAATTAGGGTTTATTATTACCCTAATATTTTATTATTTATTTATTATTATTTGATTATTTTATTTATTATTAAATTATTAAAATTTATTATTTTATTATTAATTATTTATTAATATTTAATTATTTTAATTTATTTTATTTTAATTTTTTTTTCTTTTTTTTCTTTTTTTTCTTTTTTTTTCTTTTCCTTTTTCTTTCTTTTTCTTTTTCTTTCTCTTTCCTTTTTCTTTCTTTTTCTTTTTCTTCTTCTTCTTCTTCCTCTCCCGTGCCCGACGCCCGACCACTTTTCCTCACCGCCGTTTCTCCCTCCTCCGGCCACCGTTTTCGACACCGCCGGTCTCTATCTTCTCCTTGAGCTCTGGTGAGTGTTATTCTAGCTTTGGTTTGAGCTAAAATGGTCTAGAATTGCTTAGGTTTCGATTTGAAAATTTCAGCCTCTTTGGGTTTTCGATTTTTTTGAGCTTCGATTTGGATGATTCATGGAAAATTCCTTCACAAATGTTGTTCCTGGTAGCTTATTCTTCATGTATGAATTTTTACAGAATTTTTGGAGGTTGTTTGGATTTTTGGGTATTTTTGAATATTTTAATATTATTTTCTAATTTTCGGAAATTAATTATTTAAATTATGAAATTGGAGTTTATGGTTGAATTGGGTGTTGAAATGAATTATAGGAATTTATTTGGAATTTTTATGAATTTCTAAGTATTTATTATTAATTATTGAAGTTTATGTGATTTTGTAAAATTAAGTTAATTGTGTTTTAAATTGAATTTAATTGGTTAATTGAGTTTAATTATTGATATTATTGATAAATATGTTGAGAAAATTAATTTTGGATAATTGTATTATTTTTGGTGAATTTTTGAAGTAATTTAGGTATATATATATATATAGGGGTATTTTGGTAATTTTACCCTAAATTGTCTAAAAATGTAATTTAATTGGTTTTAATATTTATTTAAGGTATAAAAATGATTTCTACAAAATATTTAGTATTTTTAACTAATTAAAACTATTTTCCGGGAATTATTTTCAATTATATATATAATATACGATTTTTCTAATAAAATGAGTTTTAATCGGTTTTTACAGTGTTTCAAGATTTATTATGTAATTTCTACGTATGAAATGTATTTTTATGATTTAAGGATATTTTTGGTATATCTGGAATATATATTCTGTGTTTGTGGACCCCGGTCGACAGATTGTAGTCTGGAGTCCGACCGAGGGGTTGTGATTGATTGTGTTGATCTCGTTTTTCGAAGTGTATTTCTTTGCAGGGTCGGCTCTACTCTTTTGAGTAGAGAGATGTCCGTTTTACAGGGGAGGTTCTGCCGGATTTCCGATAGAATTCTCATAAAACGTGATATCCAGTCGAACCCTAATTTCTGATTCTGTGTTGAATACTCTAGATTGAATTCTAGGATTTCTATTAGGTTTATTCTGATGTCGATTATTTATTTCTTGTTTAGTTGCGCCGAGACCGAGGGTTAGTGGACCAGGCCCGTCGGACCCGTCTCGTGGAGCGCATTAGGTGAGTTACTATATTATATATATATGCTTAGGATGCATGATTTAGAAAATGCATGTTTTATTTTGACTGAAAATGCATAAATAATATGATTTATATTCAAGTATATTTTTGGTATATTTTTGGTATATAATAAATTATATACATGTTTTATTAATAAAATATATTTAAAATGTTTTTAAATATATTTTTAGTTTAATTCATGATTTGATTGGATTTATTTGACATATATATACTCAAAATATACCTGGTTTATGTTTGGTATATTTTCGGTATATATATGGTTTATATTGCTATTTCATTTATATCCATGCATCATTTATTTTTGTGAATGAATGTTTTATATTTAAGAATGAAGGATATCAATAGAACGTGCTACCTAGTGGGCAGCACTAGGACCGAGTACGTACCGGTACGCCTATAGCTTTAGGCTATATTATTAAATTATTTGTGGATATTGATTTGATATGATTATCGATATGTGTGAGATATGGTTTGGGGTGTGATTGCTGGAGCTCGGTTAACCAAGTGTCTCGGGGCCAATCACACTGACAGTCAGACTGCTGGAGCTCGGTTGACTTAGTGTCTCGGGGCCAGTCTACTGTCTAAATGGATTAAGTGGATATATTTGGAATAAGTGAGCCTGTATGGCTAGAGTGTTGTTTAACACTATTTTCTGAGGTTGCGATATTCTAGGGTTCTATATGATCCTTCATAAAAGTTGATTTTCAGACAAAATATATAAAATGATTTTTCTGCATCTGTATGAACTTGCCTGTATATATACATATTACTCATATACTGTTGACTGTATGCATTATCACTTAGAGTGTATGTATATATATTATAGTAATTCACTCAGTGAGGTCTGACTCCCCTCCGTTGACTATTTTTTAGGAGAGTCAACTTCCTCAGACCTCAGTAGCAGGTCGATACGCCGGATTTCTTCCGCCCCGGCTTCTTTATGTAAATTGTATACTTGAGTCTTATTTATTTTATCTAGACACTGCAGTAGTTGTGATTTTCAGTAGTTGTGATTTTCAGTAGTTGTGAATTAAAGTATTTGTTTTAAAGAGATGTATTATAGTAAAACTGGATTTGTATAAAGATTATACATTTATGAGATTATATATGTGATGTGATGAGTTTTGAATTGAATCCAGTTGATATAGATGATATTGTAATATTTATGATTTTATTTTCCGCTGCATATTATATTTTTATTGTTATTATTGCATATTTATTTTATTTTTAGGCTTGCTTCGGGTTCCGGATTCGAAAGAATTCCCGTTCCCTAGCGCCGGTCATGGCCCCTGTTTTGGGTCGTGACAAAGTTGGTATCAGAGCGAAGTTCGTATCTGAGTGGAGTTCCGTGTCAGGGCTTAGTTATGTGAGTTGTGGCCCTAGTTTTAAAGTTGTGTTTTCTGTTGGACTACTGCAGTGTATTAGGTTCGAGTATGTCTTGATGAGTATTCCTTGCTGTAGTTTTCAGCGTTATTCCTCCGTTGTCTGTTTTGTCTGAATCTTTCCGTTTGTCTTTTCAGAATGAGGAGGCGAGCGCGTGTCGCTCCACCGGTCGTTGAGGCCGAGGATGATGAGTCTTTTCAGGACGAGGTTTTACCTCCTGAGCAGCCAGTTAGACGTAGAGGTCGTGGCAGAGGTAGACCTCGAGGAGCGGCAGGTCGCCGTAGGCAGAGAGAGTTACAGGATGAGGAGCCTGTTGAGCCTGAGTTTGATGTTCCTGTTCCTCCAGTTGTTCAGCCTGTTCAGCCTGCCTATCAGTAGGGTATGTCTGACCCTGAGGCAGCTTTGTTCTATGCCAGAGTTGGCAGGATTACTTTTGATGGGACTTCTGATCCTTTAGATTTTCTACATGCGATTGAGACTAGGACTCGGACTGCTCATACCGAGTACCAGAGGATCATGATCGTTGAGTTGTCTGTTGAGGGACCAGCCTTGGATTGGTTTATTCAGATGATCCAGCCTTATATGATGACGATGACATGGGCTCAGTTTCGAGAGCGATTCATGAGGAGATTTTGTCCAGAGCCTCTTCGTTTGAGCTATCGTCTTCGATTGACTAGTATTTCTCGTGGAGATCGATCAGTAGAGGAGTATACCCGAGAGTTCCTTCGTCTGGGTAGATATGCTGAGGATCTGATGCGAGATCAGTATTTCGCTGTTACTACCTATGTTACTGGTTTGGGTTCAACTTTTGCTGGTATGCCTACAGCAGGTCTTACTCTCGAGTCGGTGATTGAGCTAGCTAAGGAGATCGAGCTGAGGTTAGTTAGGCAGGGAGCGATGCCTGATTATTACCAGTTGGGAGTTCAGTCGAGTGGATTGCAGGCTACTCCGTATTCGAGTTTTCATGTTGGTTCGAGTAGTCAACAGCGAGGTTCGACTCAGCAGAGTCAGAGACAGCAGCAGCGAGTACATCGGAGCAGTAGACATGGTCGTGGAGGTCAGCGTAGATCATTCAGATTTGGGTCAGGTGCTTCGAGCAGCAGCAGTGGTCGTAGTTCTGGATCAGCAGCCAGTGTTTGTCAGACTTGTGGTAGAGTCCATCAGGGACCGTGTTATCTGACACCGTTGACATGTTTCAGATGCGGGCAGACAGGACATTTTGCCAGATCGTGTCCTTACCCCGGATATCAGCAGCAGCAGATTCCGCGATTCCCACAGCAGTCGATTGCTAGTGCAGCACCCGTGCCATTTCAGTTACCACCAGCTCAGCATCAGAGTTCTACTCAGTTTGTTCCACAGCAGAGTCGTGGTAGAGGTACTAGAGGAGGTGCCAGAGGTGTTGGCCAGGCTTCTACCTGTCAGCAGGGAGGTCGAGGCCAGGCCAGAGTTTTTCATCTGACTCAGCAGGATGCTCAGGCATCTAATGCAGTCGTGGCAGGTATTCTTTCTGTTTGTTACCTGGATGCTTTGGTTTTGTTTGATCCGGGTGCCACGCATTCATTTGTTTCTCCTGTTTTTGCTTCTAAATCTTGTTGGCAAGCTTCGAGGATGGCTTTTCCTTTGTCTGTTGCCACTCCTCTGAGTGATTCTTTGGACGCCGATATTGTTCTTTATGGTTGTCCAGTTCTCGTGGGAGATAGAGAATTACCCGCTGATTTGATTTTGTTGGATGTGATGGAGTTTGATGTTATTTTGGGAATGGATTGGTTATCCCAGCATTATGCCGTGGTTGATTGCAGGAATAAGGAGGTGATTTTCAGAATTCCTAGTGAAGTAGAATTTAAGTTTGTTGGTGACAGGAGTTCAGCACCTCAGAATCTTATTTCTGTTATTTCAGCTAGGAAGTTGTTGAGGAAAGGTTGTCAGGGGTTTTTGGCATTGGTTAGGGATACGTCAGTGGAGAAGTTGTCACTCACAGATGTTCCTGTTGCTTGTGAGTTTCCTGATGTTTTTCCCGAGGAGTTGCCAGGTTTACCACCTCATAGAGAGATTGAGTTCTGTATAGATGTGGTTCCAGGTACTACTCCTATATCTATGCCACCTTATCGTATGGCTCCTGCAGAGTTGAGAGAGTTGAAGGAGCAGTTGCAAGAGTTGTTGGATAAGGGTTTCATCAGACCTAGTGTTTCCCCTTGGGGTGCACCAGTCTTGTTTGTGAAGAAGAAGGATGGTACCCTGAGACTGTGCATTGACTACAGAGAGCTTAATAAGGTGACAGTGAAGAACAAGTATCCTCTCCCGAGGATAGATGATTTGTTTGATCAGCTACAGGGTGCATAGTTCTTTTCTAAGGTTGACTTGAGGTCGGGTTATCATCAGCTGCGGATCAGTGAAGCTGATATTCCTAAGACAGCGTTCCGCACTCGATATGGTCATTATGAGTTTCTGGTGATGTCTTTTGGTTTGACTAATGCACCAGCAGCTTTTATGGACCTGATGAACAGAGTATTCAGACCGTATGTGGATCAGTTTGTGGTAGTCTTCATTGATGATATACTAGTATATTCGAGGAGTATGGAAGAGCATGTATATCACTTGAGGATTGTACTACAGACACTGAGAGATCATCAGCTTTATGCTAAATTCTCGAAGTGTGATTTCTGGATGGAGAGTGTTTCTTTTCTTGGACACGTAGTGTCTAAAGAAGGTATTCAAGTTGATCCACAGAAGGTTGAGGCAGTATCTGAGTGGCCTAGACCTACTTCAGTTATTGAGATTCGGAGTTTTCTGGGTTTAGCCGGGTATTATAGGCGGTTTGTGCAGGATTTTTCCAGGATAGCAGCCCCTATGACTCGCTTGACTCAGAAGAATGTTAGATTCGAGTGGTCAGAAGCTTGTGAGAATAGTTTTCAGTTGTTGAAGGAGAAGTTGACCACAGCGCCAGTATTAGCTTTGCCTAATAGTGTGGATAAGTTCACAGTTTACTGTGATGCCTCTAGAATTGGTCTTGGTTGTGTGTTGATGCAGAATGGAAGGGTGATAGCCTATGCTTCGAGGCAGTTGAAGAAGCATGAGCAGAACTATCCTACACATGATCTTGAGATGGCTGCAGTGATCTTTGCTTTGAAGATTTGGAGACATTATTTGTACGGGGTGACTTGTGAGATATTTACTGATCACAAGAGCCTTAAGTACATTTTCCAGCAGTGAGATTTGAATTTGAGGCAGAGAAGATGGTTGGAATTGTTGAAGGATTATGATTGTGAGATTCTTTACCATCCGGGTAAAGCTAATGTGGTAGCAGATGCCTTGAGTAGGAAGTCCTCAGGTAGTCTTGCTCACATCGGTGTTGAGAGGAGACCATTGATCCAGGAATTGCATCTGATGGTGGATCAAGGTCTGATGATGAAGATCAGTAGATCAGGTGGATTGTTAGCTCAGTTTAAAGTACGATCTGTACTAAGGGATAGGATTAAAGCAGCTCAGAGCTGAGATCCTATTCTGGAAGAGCTTGCAGAGAATGTCAGAGCAGGGAAGTTCACTGATTTCACACTCGATGATGATGGTGTGTTGTGGATCAGTGGTAGATTGTGTGTTCCTGATGTGGATGATTTGAGAGAAGAGATTTTAGAGGAAGCACATTCTACAGCTTACAGCGTTCATCCTGGTGTTACTAAGATGTACCACAGTATCAGAGATCTATACTGGTGGGATGGATTGAAGAAGGATGTTGCCGATTATGTTGCTAAGTGCTTGACGTGTCAGCAAGTGAAAGCCGAACATCAGAAGCCTTCTGGGAAGCTTCAGCCTCTTCCTATTCCCGAGTGGAAGTGGGAAAGGATAGCTATGGATTTTATGGTTGGTTTACCTCGTTCGAAGGATGGATACGATTCCATCTGGGTGATTGTAGACAGATTGACGAAGTCTGCACATTTCTTGCCTGTGAAAGCCACATATTCAGTTGCTAGATTGGCGAAGTTGTACGTGAAGCATATTGTGTGCCTTCATGGAGTACCTGTGTCCATTGTGTCAGATAGAGGTTCAGTGTTTACTTCTCGTTTTTGGTAGAAGTTGCAGGAATCGATGGGCACCAGGTTGGATTTCAGTACTGCTTTTCATCCTCAGACAGATGGTCAGTCTGAGAGGACGATCCAGACACTGGAAGATATGTTGAGGATGTGTGTCATGGATTTGAGAGGTAGCTGGGATGATCATTTGTCGCTTGTTGAGTTTGCATATAATAACAGCTACCATAGCAGTATTGGTATGGCACCATACGAGGCGTTGTATGGAAGGAAGTGTAGATCCCCGTTGAGTTGGGATGAGATTGGTGAGAGAGTTTTGACTGGACCAGAGATGGTTCAGGATGCTGCAGAGAAAGTCACCGTGATCAAGCGCAGGTTAGAGACCACAGTTAGCAGACAGAAGAGTTATGCGGATCCTAGGCGCAGAGATGTGGAGTTTCAGGTTGGAGATTTCGTTTTTCTGAAGGTATCTCCGATGAAGGGTGTGATGAGATTTGGCAGGAAGGGTAAGTTAGCACCGAGATATATTGGACCGTTTGAGATTCTGGAGAGAATTGGCACTGTTGCATATCGGTTGGATTTGCCTCCGAGTATGTCACAAGTGCATCCAGTATTTCATATCTCGATGTTGAGGAAGTATATCTCAGATCCTTCACACGTGTTGCAACCTGACAGTGTGGAAGTGAGTGAAGATTTGACGTTTGTGGAAGAACCTGTGGCGATCGTTGATTTTCAAGTTCGACAGTTGCGATCGAAGCAGATTCCGATGGTCAAGGTTTTGTGGCGTAGCGACAAAGTTGAAGAGCATACGTGGGAGACTGAAGCTGAGATGCGAGCTTCTTACCCGTATCTCTTTCCTTCCTGATTCTGTAATCTTGTTTTTAGAATTCGGGGACGAATTCTTATAAGGGGGGAAGACTGTAATATCCCGTGTTTTTTTAAAAAATATTTTTACACTGTACCGGGATATACAGTGTCAATAATTTTTATGCATTATACGATATTTTTATGAGTTGATATGTATTTTAAACCTATTTTAATTACTGTCTATTATTTTCAGTATTTTACGTAAAATTTTCCCGGGACTTTCATTTTCGGGGAAATTTCCACGTAAACAATGTATTATTAATTATTTTAAATGTATTTACGGACTTGCATGAACTCATACATATTTTTAAATTATTAAATAAAGCATGTGTGTGTATATTTATTTAATTAGGGTTTATTATTACCCTAATATTTTATTATTTATTTATTATTATTTGATTATTTTATTTATTATTAAATTATTAAAATTTATTATTTTATTATTAATTATTTATTAATATTTAATTATTTTAATTTATTTTATTTTATTTTTCTTTTCCTTTTTCTTTCTTTTTCTTTTTCTTTCTCTTTCCTTTTTCTTTCTTTTTCTTTTTCTTCTTCTTCTTCTTCCTCTCCCGTGCCCGACGCCCGACCACTATTCCTCACCGCCGTTTCTCCCTCCTCCGGCCACCGTTTTCGACACCGCCGGTCTCTATCTTCTCCTTGAGCTCCGGTGAGTGTTATTCTAGCTTTGGTTTGAGCTAAAATGGTCTAGAATTGCTTAGGTTTCGATTTGAAAATTTCGGCCTCTTTGGGTTTTTGATTTTTTTGAGCTTCGATTTGGATGATTCATGGAAAATTCCTTCACAAATGTTGTTCCTGGTAGCTTAGTCTTCATGTATGAATTTTTACAGAATTTTTGGAGGTTGTTTGGATTTTTGGGTATTTTTGAATATTTTAATATTATTTTCTAATTTTCGGAAATTAATTATTTAAATTATGAAATTGGAGTTTATGGTTGAATTGGGTGTTGAAATGAATTATAGGAATTTATTTGGAATTTTTATGAATTTCTAAGTATTTATTATTAATTATTGAAGTTTATGTGATTTTGTAAAATTAAGTTAATTGTGTTTTAAATTGAATTTAATTGGTTAATTGAGTTTAATTATTGATATTATTGATAAATATGTTGAGAAAATTAATTTTGGATAATTGTATGATTTTTGGTGAATTTTTGAAGTAATTTAGGTATATATATATATATAGGGGTATTTTGGTAATTTTACCCTAAATTGTCTAAAAATGTAATTTAATTGGTTTTAATATTTATTTAAGGTATAAAAATGATTTCTACAAAATATTTAGTATTTTTAACTAATTAAAACTATTTTCCGGGAATTATTTTCAATTATATATATAATATACGGTTTTTCTAATAAAATGAGTTTTAATCGGTTTTTACAGTGTTTCAAGATTTATTATGTAATTTCTACGTATGAAATGTATTTTTATGATTTAAGGATATTTTTGGTATATCTGGAATATATATTCTGTGTTTGTGGACCCCGGTCGACAGATTGTAGTCTGGAGTCCGACCGAGGGGTTGTGATTGATTGTGTTGAGCTCGTTTTTCGAAGTGTATTTCTTTGCAGGGTCGGCTCTACTCTTTTGAGTAGAGAGATGTCCGTTTTACAGGGGAGGTTCTGCCGGATTTCCGGTAGAATTCTCGTAAAACGTGATATCCAGTCGAACCTTAATTTCCGATTCTGTGTTGAATACTCTAGATTGAATTCTAGGATTTCTATTAGGTTTATTCTGATGTCGATTATTTATTTCTTGTTTAGTTGCGCCGAGACCGAGGGTTAGTGGACCAGGCCCGTCGGACCCGTCTCGTGGAGCGCATTAGGTGAGTTACTATATTATATATATATGCTTAGGATGCATGATTTAGAAAATGCATGTTTTATTTTGACTGAAAATGCATAAATAATATGATTTATATTCAAGTATATTTTTGGTATATAATAAATTATATACATGTTTTATTAATAAAATATATTTAAAATGTTTTTAAATATATTTTTAGTTTAATTCATGATTTGATTGGATTTATTTGACATATATATACTCAAAATATACCTGGTTTATGTTTGGTATATTTTCGGTATATATATGGTTTATATTGCTATTTCATTTATATCCATGCATCATTTATTTTTGTGAATGAATGTTTTATATTTAAGAATGAAGGATATCAATAGAACGTGCTACCTAGTGGGCAGCACTAGGACCGAGTACGTACCGGTACGCCTATAGCTTTAGGCTATATTATTAAATTATTTGTGGATATTGATTTGATATGATTATCGATATGTGTGAGATATGGTTTGGGGTGTGATTGCTGGAGCTCGGTTGACCAAGTGTCTCGGGGCCAATCACACTGACAGTCAGACTGCTGGAGCTCGGTTGACTTAGTGTCTCGGGGCCAGTCTACTGTCTAAATGGATTAAGTGGATATATTTGGAATAAGTGAGCCTGTATGGCTAGAGTGTTGTTTAACACTATTTTCTGAGGTTGCGATATTCTAGGGTTCTATGTGATCCTTCATAAAAGTTGATTTTCAGACAAAATATATAAAATGATTTTTCTGCATCTGTATGAACTTGCCTGTATATATACATATTACTCATATACTGTTGACTGTATGCATTATCACTTAGAGTGTATGTATATATATTATAGTAATTCACTCAGTGAGGTCTGACTCCCCTCCGTTGACTATTTTTTAGGAGAGTCAACTTCCTCAGACCTCAGTAGCAGGTCGATACGCCGGATTTCTTCCGCCCCGGCTTCTTTATGTAAATTGTATACTTGAGTCTTATTTATTTTATCTAGACACTGCAGTAGTTGTGATTTTCAGTAGTTGTGATTTTCAGTAGTTGTGAATTAAAGTATTTGTTTTAAAGAGATGTATTATAGTAAAACTGGATTTGTATAAAGATTATACATTTATGAGATTATATATGTGATGTGATGAGTTTTGAATTGAATCCAGTTGATATAGATGATATTGTAATATTTATGATTTTATTTTCCGCTGCATATTATATTTTTATTGTTATTATTGCATATTTATTTTATTTTTAGGCTTGCTTCGGGTTCCGGATTCGAAAGAATTCCCGTTCCCTAGCGCCGGTCATGACCCCTGTTTTGGGTCGTGACAATTTACTTCTTATTTGTTTCATTTTCAATGTGAAATTTTGAACTCTAAAATTATACATTATAAAAATTTATATTTTCCTTACAACTTTTCTTTTATTTCCTATTTAATGTGGAATTTTAAATCTGATCATTACACATTATAGCCACATATTATAACCACATATTTTCCATTCATTTTTCTTCAACATATTCATTTTCTCAAACTAATAGAGCTTAATTTCTACAATTTATAATACCTTTTTATATTTTTTGAACTGGAACCTTACACTATAGTATCCCAAAATTTTTTGTGAAATTTTAGTTTTTATAGTATGTTTCATTTAGAGAAAAAATAAATAAAACAATGGTGGTTTACCTTTTAAATTTCTACTATTTTTATGTTTAAATTAATTTTAATTTTTTTTACTTATTAATCTATTGTATTTACTTAATGTTGATGTTAATGATAATATTAATTTAAATTACAAATATGTAATTTATATTATATTTAATAATGTATATCTACTTAATACTGCATTACTATTTCATTATATTTACTCAAAATTATAGTTATTTAATATAAAAAATAATTTACATTAAAAATACAAAATTTATCATGAAATTAAAATTATATTTAATAATATTTATTTAATTAATATTGATGCTTAATAATTTAAATTATATTTATTTAATACAAATTTTAATTTTAATATTAATATTAGTTCATATAAAAATTGTATAATTTCATTATTAATATGTAATCTTTATTATAAAATTCAGTAATTTTATTACAAATATAATTTTTGTTTACTATAATTAAAAAATTTAATCGTATTACTTATTATATTATTTTTTCAATTAAATCCTATAATTTTTTATTTTTTTTACAATCAAATTCTATAAGTTTCATAAAAGTTTTCCATTAATCAAAAAAAATTTTCGTTAGTCAACCTTTAAAGTAAAAAATTTTTTTTTTACATTTTTCTCCTAAAACTATATTAAAAAAATGTTATTTTGATATTTTAAATAAATAATATTTTTATTTTCATTTGTGACTTTTTCTATTTCTTAACTTTCATAATAACTATATAACCCGCTAAAATAAATTTAAAAAATAAAAATAAAAATTTGAGAATGATAAATAAAACTAATAAAACTCTATCAAATTAGAGTTAGTTAAATTTTTAAAAAATATTTCTTTAAATTAGGCTATTTTATAATAAATACCTGAACAATGAAATAAGTTAATATATTCTTATTATAATTTTAATTTTTATAATAAAAATAATTAATTTAAGATAAAATATAACAAAATTTTCTATTTTACCTTAAATTAATTACATTTTATAATAATAAATAAAACCATTAATAAAAAAAATGTTATTTTTCATTTCTTTTTTTTTTTTTGTAACATAGTCTAATTTAAAGAAATATTTTTAAAATTATCTAATTAAGATACAATTGAGTTTAAAATTTATTTAAAATATGACATAAATTATAATATTGATATAACTAAATAATCAAAATACTTAATTAATTTTATTTATCATTGTTAATAAAATAATAATTTATGATTTTTTTTTCAATTTTAAAATTTCTTAAAATTATTTTAGTGAGTTAAATAGTTATTAAAAAAGTTAAAATAGAATAAGTCATAATTAAATAATGTTATTTATTTAAAATATCATAAATGACATTTTTTAATAGTTTAAGGACTAAAATGTAAAAAAAAAGTTTGATTTTGAGGGTTGACTAATAGAAAATTGCTTTGACTAATGAATAAGACTAATAGAAAAGTTTTTTAAAAATTATAGAACTTGATTGTTAAAAAAAATTTCTTATAAGACTTAATTGAAAACATGATATAATTTATAAAACTAATAATGTTGTTATCCCTTAATAATATACTTTATACTAATACTACTTTATATCAAAATTATATAATTATTATTATAAATATATAATCTTTATTATATTTAGTAATTTAAATTATATATAATTTCTATTATGAATATATAATTTCTTTTTAATATCATCACCTAATACCAATATTTAAATTAACAAGATAGTAAATGAGCTTGTTTGCAAGTTAGTCCACGAGCCTACAAATAAGGTTGTTCGTGAATTTCCCTTAATTCTCTCCTTAGTTGACACCCACTGAGTGGCCCTACTATCAAACCACCGATAACCACCTAACATCCTCTCCTTTGTCCTCCCTTGACAGTCTCCAAGCAACCTATTATTAGTGGTATGGTAAGTGCGGCGTGGCAAAAGGCCTAGGAAATGAGGAAAGAAGACATTCGAACATCATAACCTTAATCTCCACCATTTCAACCAAGAGAAACACTGAGCAGTCAACCACTTCAAATTTCCTTAACCTCCACAATGATATGACAACCCAAAACTAATAATAATCAACGCACCATAAGCCATCAACTCTAATGTTATCTTATCCTCACTATAAAAATTCAGCTCCATAGTAGAGGTCAAAACTCGAACCCTAAGGACACGTGACTGACACTAGGGAATGAGATACTGTGAAGCTTCCAAAACTCGTAGTAAGCTTAAGAAAGTTTTCACATAAAATAATTAATTAACTTTAAAATTCTAATGAAAATCTAGAAAAGTTTCCCTTGTCCAGGTGTAAGCATCTAATTTCGAGATGATTTGAGTTTGGATGCGACAGAGGACTTGATGATGAAAATTGACTGTGAAATTATATTTATTGGGTCTAATTTATTGATTTTGAAATAAATTATAAATTATTTTTATTTTATTTTATTTATTTATTTTAGGACTTACATTTAAATTTTATTTTTTTTATTTATTTCTTTGAAAAAGGTTTCAAAAGTAAAATAGAGAAAATTAAAAAAAAAAAAAAAGAAGTTGCATCGGAAATGTAGATATCCAATTGAAAATCTATATTTCCAATCGGAAATGTAGATTTTCGATTGGAAATCTACACTTCTGACCGGCACTCCGCAATTTTTATTTATTATTTGATATTTATTTTATTTATTATTTTTTTTATTTTACTTATATACTTATTTTTGATTGGTTGTTATTTTTATTTTATTAGATAAATATATTGATAAATTTGTTTTTTATTAGATAAATAACAAAAAAATTGTTTTAATTGATTTTTATCATGAACCTAATGTAGGGTTACAAGATTATGTTTCTATATATTTATCTTTTTCTTTTCACAAGGGGGCTCCTAGGGTTTTATTATTTTTTCGTCTACTTTCTCTGATTCTTAATGGAGCTATAATACACCCACTTGAATTTTTATATGTTTTTCTTTAATTATTTGCCAAAGAAATCAAATCAAATATTCTAAAACCACAGACAAACGCAACAAAAGCCACAAGCTTTTATCAATGGTGATCATTTTTCTTAGGGAAATCAATACTACATCTCATTCTCAAATTTTCTTCTCCTTCTTCTTTTATTTTTATTTTTATTTTATTTTTTATATTTAATTTTGTTCATTATTATTATTATTTTTAATCATCCATTGATTAATTTTTTTTGTTTTTATTATTCTCTTGAAGGATGGGGTGACATGAATTCACTATGAGGAACAAAACCTATAGAGAACCTGTGAAGATCCATGGAATGCCATGAATTAAATTTTGTACTTGAACATAGTTTTTAGGGTTTATGGGTATTTTATTTATTTATATTTTATCAATTTTTTATTTTTTATTTTTATTTGTTTGGCTTTTTGGGTTGTATTTAATTTTATTTTTAATTTGCAATAAATAATTGTAATAGCCCTAGTAGTGGGAATAGTGGAATCCTGTGTATGTATTATGTGTTTTATTTTAATTAATTGGTTAGTAAAATTAGGGTTTCAATTTGGTAAATTAATTAAAATCAATGACATAGAAAACAAAATTAGGGGTTTTTAAAATTAATTAGATTTAACTAAATAGAATTAGGGTTGCTTGTTAATTATTTTATTTATTAATAATGTGTTAATTAATTGTTTAAGGTCACTTCAACTAAATTAGGTTTTTTTTTTTATTTGTTGAATTTATTTCTTTGTTGGATTTTATTCTGTACACAAGTTTAATATTATGTTCAGTGATTTTTTTTAGGCCTATAATAATGTAGGTTAATAAGCCCAATTAAATAGGTTTAATTAATTAAAATAAATTTTAGGCTTATAATTTAATTAGACTTTAGGTTAGAAATAATTTAGGCTCATTTAGCTAATTTAAACCTAAGTCCACGTTAGGATAATTAAAATTAATTAGATTTAGCCCATTAAATTAAAGCATTTTCCACAACTTATAGATTTAAGATCATCTTCGAATTAAAACATGTAGAATTAGGCCCGTTAATTTAAATACTTTATAATTTGTAAATTTAGACCTATTCTTAAAGTTAAAATAAGTAGACTTAGGATCATAAATTAAAATTGAATAAAAATTAGGCCCATTAGTCTTTAGGATCACTTGTAAATTAAAACATGTAGATTTAACCCATTTATTTAAAATCAATGTACATTAGACTAATTTAGAGATTATAAACTTAAATGAATGCATTATTTACATTTTTTTTTCATGACTAGTTTGTCTGGAGTTAATTTTTTAAATAAAGGGTTTATATGAAATTGCATGTAAATAGAGGATAAAATAGTAATTCATAAAGTAATTCTAAATGAACACGAGACTAAAAAAAGTTAGTATTCTGTATTCAGAATCTCCTAGTTGTGGTGCTAACTTTCTTTTAGAGAATCGAGTACCACCATTTTCAATTTGTCCCAGTTATTACCTTGGTTGACAACTCCTCAATTTCACACCATGTCTTTGTGAAAGTGGTTAGGGTATTCTTTAGAGCCATGAGCTCAAATAGTGTCATGGTTGCTAAAATCTTGGATGCGCGCTAAACCCTGCTATCTATAGTGGCGACTCCATTGGGGATAAGAGATACTAATTCTACTTGTGTTCTTTAAAGTTATTTGATATTATTTTATTCTTGCATTCATTCTACATGTCCCTATTAACGGATGGCGTTGGTTTATGGTTCCATGATTCCACTAGCTTCATGGGATTATAAATTAGCTAACCATCACTTTTAACCTTAACTCGGTTTAAGAGAGATTACCAGGCTGATATGTCTAGAGTTTGTAACCCAAGTCCTAAAAGGGGGCAGTTTTCTCTTGAGTTTGCAAAGGATGTCAGGCCTCTTTAACCTTAGCCTATAACTCAAGTCCTAAAGGAGGGCATATTGCTAAGGGAACCTTGACCTTTTTCACCGGACTCAGCTTATGTAATAGCTTAGTAACTTCCCTTAGGATTACCCAAATTGCTTGTGAATGTTGCCATAATGTATTTCTATCTATAAAGGCCTAAGCCCATACTTTAGAAGCCCATTTGGGTTAATAAAGATTGGGCTAATCTTTTATACCTAGAAATACTATTTTTATGCTTTACTGCTTTGAGAGATTTGGTGTACATGTCAGTTCTTGATATCCCTTGTTGATATTAAGGCCAAGATAAAAAATCCTAGGAATAGTGACTCATCATTGAACTTGCGTGTAAGAGGAATAAGGTTGGAAGTACATTGTATACTTAATTATTACTTACTACTTATTACTTGTTTTCTAGCACGTGCATCATGCATACATGCATTTCACGTATCATACTAACACTTTCTTTTACAACCATTATAGATTCATTCGGGTCTTCCTGCATTTGAAAATGGAGTAATGGCAAATTAGTGAGAACTAATTTGAGTCTAAAATTAATAACTAAAGAAATCCTTTATAGTTTGGAAAGGAGGCCTATCAACTCGCTTTACCTAAAAGCTACACCAACTCAAACAAAAGAGATAAAATAACAATAATGAGGAAACTGGACCTTAGAAGACATTAAAGGAGCTTTAATGGATGACATAAGAGCAATGATGCAAGATGAACTAAGACAAGCCTTAGTTGGGTTAATGCCACTAGTTGTAGCTGCAGCTGCACCCATTGTATAATTCCACCAGCTGCTGTTGTGGAAGATCCACCTAGTAATAATGACAATACTGGGGGAAATCATTGAATGCTGCAAGGAATATGTCTGTTGTGGAAATGAAATATGAGGATGTGGAGAACCTTTTGGTAGAGAAAGCCAAGAAAGAATCACTTGAGTTGGTTCAGGAACTTGAGTCAAGGCAGATGAAAGCATTGGCTCAAAAGATGTCTAAGATGGAAGAGTCAGTGAGAGGTCAAGGCATGGGGTATCCATTTGATTTTGATGACATGATAAGCATTGATGGAGATAAATTTTTAGACAAATTTAAAATGTCTCAATTATAAAAGTTCAATGGTTCTAGAGATCTAAGGATTCAGCTTATCCAATATACCATAACTATGAACACCATTAAAGCCCTATTATCTATGGTTGCTTAATTGTTTGTGTTTTCCTTAGAAGGAATACCTATGAATTGGTATTATAGGTTAGATAAATCACTCTAGACTAATTAGAGAGAACTATGTTCTATTTTTTTAAAAGCAATATGACTATAACACCAGGTTAGAAGTGTCTATTAAGGATTTAGAATTAACCAAGTAGAAGCCTAATGAATCATTTTAAATTTTTTGACTAGATTCATGAATAAGGTAGGATTATTAAAAAATAAGCTAGCTGAAAAGGATAAGGTTAGGATGATTGTTCGAAATGTCTCACCTAATTTGGTTGAAAGGTTGATGATGAACCCTAAGACATTCGTAGACCTTTATGATGATGGGTTACAAGCTGAGGAGATTGAAAGTGAGAAAAAGAAGGTTACTAAAAGTACCAGAGCAAGAAACTACCCAATTGAGGGCACACATTAAGGAAACACTAGTCGGATTGTGGAAGTGCATGTTATTCAACAACTAAGGAGATTCTCCAATTTTAACTAACCTTTATCTAAATTCCTTGATCCAAAAAGACCTGCTTCGACCCTTAACTTTTTTCAAACCACCAAACCTAAATGTCCCTGGCTATAACCTAAATAGTTACTACAAATTCCATTAGGTAATTGGCCATTCCACTAACTCTTGCATGCACCTTAATATATGAAATTCAAAACCTCATAGACTTTGGAAAGATCATAGACCCTGAAAGTCCAAGCACTATAAAAAATCCTTTCCCAAACTATTAAAATATTCTACCCCCAACCACTATGATGATCAACTCAGGAGTAAGTGAGGAAGAAGTGCTAAACTTCTTTGAGGACCTTAAAACTAATGAGAAATCTCCTAATGCCCCTAAACATGTGGAAAGAGTAGAAGACTTATTGGGACAACCTTCAGGCCAATTTGACTACAAAGTGTTTTACACTAAAGCACCTTCTTTTAATATACCCTTCGAGTTGATTGTGCCTATAGGATGGGGTGATGAGTTTGATGATGAGAAGTTATTAGATGAAAAAGAAAAATGTACAATTAAGGTATAAAAAGATGAAGTCATGGAAACAGTTGGTGAGAAGATGCAAGAATAACCATTATGTCAGCCACCTGAAGGACAACCACCTTGAGACTCGGCATCCCTAGCATCTAGAATAGGAAATAAATTTTCTTATTGTCTTCTTTCAATAAAATTTTAGTTTCTTTAGAACTTATTTTTTTTAGTGATCGATGATATGAATTTTGATCATGCTTACTTATATAATGTACATCCTAATTGTAATGTGCATTATAATATTGATTGCATTTGCATCTTTGACATAAATTCAATTCAATTAGATTCATTCAATATGGGCACAAATGAAAATTCAAAAAACATTCATATATCACATGATGTAACTTTTGAGGATAGGAAATTTAAGAAATAATAAAAAAATGATAAAAAAAGAGAAAGAACAAAGAGAGAGAAAAAGAAAAAAAAAGAACAGTAAGGTAAAAATTAGAGAAAAAAATTTAGGTTTGGCTAATAACAGGAGTTATATCATGTGATGTAATGAATGTTCTCATTTTTATCTTAATGAATGAGTAAAATTAAATTTAAAATTTTTGTTTAGATATTGCATATTCATCTTTATCATACTATATAAGTATCTAAATGGAAAGACAATACATAATCAAAGCTCAATTAAAGCTATGAGATCACTATTTTAGTTATGTTTTCTTTTTTTTGCCACCCATTTGTGATTTTATTTATAAGTCTAGTATCCTATTGTACATAAATAATTTAGGTGGCTCAATAACTTGCGTTGTAACCCATACCTTGTAACTATCATCCATCATTGTATTAGCATTAAGGCTCATATTTTGCTCAAGAGTTCTTTAAACTGCAAGTCCAGTTGTTTTTATCATCAAGAACTCACTTCAGTCAATTCACCCACTCCTATGCATCTTCAATACATGAGACTATAACTAATGGGCTTGAATTAATAACAATAGTGGATAAACTGAGTCTCTTGCACAATTCAAGCAAAAGACCATGAGAATAGCATAAATGAATTTAGAATGAAACCAGGGGTGAGGCATAAATAAGTAAACTATAGCATCAGAATAGCGAAGATGGAACACTAAAGTATAAGATGGAACACTAAAGTATAAGAGCCAATATAGGAGTTATGAGGCATAAATAAGTAAACTATAAGCAATAAGCAATAATTCATCACAGCCCGATCATTTGTCCAACAAAAGCTCTAGCATCAGAAGTACCATCAGCGAAGCATTCAATGCTCAAACCTACAAGCTGTTGATAAAGCACTTTATTCTTACACTATAAGATTAATAACATAGCTCTGTTCTAAACAGAAGACCTATTTGGATCATGCTTACCATACATAAGATGCATACACTTGTATACATTTATTGTGAAATACTTGCTTTGCATAATAAAGTCTTTGAGCCTAGGCGAGATTATGCAAATACTTTGCTACTAAGATTTAAAATTATTGTGCAAAAAGGTAGTCAGAATGTTCATATATGAAGGAAAAGGGTAACACTATCAAGGTGAACCTAATACTCAAAGGGACGTTAGACCGTAGGAGCCTAATAAATTATGGGCCCATCTAGCAAAGGAATATCACCAATAGTGATACTTGTAAAAGCATAATCCTGGTGACCTCAAGAGGATGGATAGGACACTCAAGCTCCTCAAATTCAACATCCATCTCCATAGTCTCATTTGGAGTATCATTTGGAATATCTCTCCGCAACAGTTAGTCCAGCGTAGGGTATGGAATATAGAAAAGGTCTAACATGTCAATAATACATTTTTCGGCCCTATAAAAGGGAAGGATGCACACAAAACCTAAAATGAATGCACTCTAAAAAAGTTATTTGATTATGAAATAAGATCTCCAACTCCTGAACTTTTTTCATAAGAGATATCAAGAAGAGGAATAAAGCCCTCTACTATAGCATTAATGGAATGGCGAAAATACAAATGTAGCCCAAAGCCACAACTCCAATGGTGGAGTATCATGATCCTGTGATCAGAGACATCATCACCACGATTAAAAAGGAAGAATGCAAAAGAATAATACTACATTTTGATAAAATTTATTCACTTACAAATAGACCATACTAACTTATAGTATTTTGTGTAGGGAGAAATAAAAAAGAATGAAGAAAGGGAAAGGAACCGATGAATCAATAGGATTGGGCAAGATAGCTAATGCCAAAATACCGATAATTTAAACCCATCGAATAAAATATTGTTAAAACTCATTTAAAATAATAATTTAACTTTTTTTAACTAAGGAAAGAAATATCTCCAATAAGGCATCTCTAACCCGAAAGACACTAAAAAGGAGAAGCTATTATTGTTGACTAAAATGTTTTGAAATCAAGTCTACTCTAATTTTATTTATTAAAACTATTTTATAGAAAAAAAAAACTTATTTTTATTTTTATATTTGTATATTTTATTATGAAAAATTTCTTATATATATGCTCTCACAATAAAAAATATGAAAATTTTTAAAATATAAAAACATTAAAAATTCAAAAAAAATAAAGGTTAGGGTTCTATATATAATTATTTAAATTTAGTTAGCACTTGCATGTCTCACGTGTCAAAAAATGAGCCCACTAATTGACATGTCAGTTGTTTGTTAAAGTAATTTTAATGGAGAATTAGTTTTACAAATTTTTGAAATATTATGGATAAAATTGACAATAAAATTAAATTATAGTATTATTTGCAAGTTGTATAAAATAAAGGTTAGGATTTTTTTATGTAATTTTTCTATTAACTTTTGTTTTTTAAAGGAAATTTTTCCTTTAACTTAATATAATAAAAGTGAGTATAAAATAATTTCAAAAAATCAAATAACGAATTTTTTCTTTAAATGACCGATAGTACTAAACAATATAACTTCTTTTTTTATATAAGTTTTTACTTAATTTTTTTTAATTTTGAAATCCAAATAGGAATGCATTAAGAGGAAATATTAGAATCTAGTACAAAAGACAGGAATAAAGGAACAACACTCCACTCATTGGCAACAGACTCAAAAATAGCTACTCTTACTAGCATAAGAGCATCACAATTCGCTAAACGCCTAACAAAATGACATTGCACCTTTGTAAACTATGATAAGAGACTTCTACAATCATCTATAAGAATACCATAAGCATAGCTATCCTTATAAGAGTTGGTAATGCTTTAAACAATTGTTTGCGCATCTGATTCAAGCACCACAAAATCTCTACCCGTTCTTTTTAACCAACTGAGGGCCTCACGTACAACCATATGTCACGTGAGTTTTGTTAACCCCCAACACTCACCCACGTGCGGCTTAGCAATACCTCGTCCAACCCACGCAAGTATGCTAATAAGCCTCCTTACCCACACTTTTAGGATCGTGCCTTGGCTTTGGAAAGCTAGCACACCCACTAGCAAATGTATGCTTAAGAAGAGAAAAGATAGCACAAGTGTTGTGTAGAGAAACCTTTCTTTACACTATACAAGTAAACAAGAATGGCTTACAAGAAACTATGCTTCCTATGGCTTTATAAGGCTTAGCTCTCACTTGGCTAGATGGCTCCTAAGACTCCTCTATATGTCCATTTACAAATGAGGGTGGAGGTATTTATAGGTGAGGATGGGTTACTATTCCCACCTCCTTACTATTCCACCTCCTCATGGGAATTCTCTAGAACCTTCCCATGTCACACTTATGGAAGCTTCCCTTCCTCTCCTCCTATGGAGAGTTCTAGACACCCCAAGTCTAGATATTTTCATAAGCTTCCCTAACAACCCTCATGGACTCTCTACACACTTCCATAACATGCTAGAGTACTCCACACAACTCTAGCTTATTCTAGCCTATTCTAGAATATTCTATAGTATACCTATATACTATAGTTGAGCTTGGGAGAATGTGTGCCTTCCAAACCACCCACCTCAGTGTCAAAACTCCTTAGGCATATTTCCCGTGACATTCTCCCCCACCAAACCTAGCGACGCCCTCATCGCTCACGAGGCTTTGGCGATTCCAAGAGCTTCACAAGCTTCTTTAACCCTTGAAGCAGCTCCTTTGTCGCCTCCTTATCAAGACCCTCACGCTTGACTCGCGTTGCTTGAGTAGTCGACTTGCGCCTCCCATGATTTTCCAAGACTCCCTTCTCTTGGTCACGACCTTTTCATGCTCTCATGGTTGCCCCATTCGATCCTCCCCTTGGATCGTGCTTGTTAACGCACTCCTTGCTCCTTTGGGAAGTCCTTCGCGTACCCTTGCGAACATCTTCCTTCCTTGGTGCACCCCTTGACGCCTTTGTGCCACCCATTTCACCCTTATGGATGGTCTTGAACTCATCATCCACCTTAACTTTGGTGGTGTAGTAGGCCTCCTTTGCCTACCCTTGTACACGTTCCCTCGACGTGTAGGCCTCTTTGCACCCTTTTCACCTTGCCCCTTTCGAGATTCACCCTTGGAGACTTGTATGTCGAAGATCCCCTTATCTTGACACTTCTCCCTCTCGATAGGTATGGGCAACATTTGGCCATCCTCCATAAAGTACATGGTGTTAGCATAGGGAACCAAGATAGCTTTCACCATGTTTAGGAAGTCCATCCCCAAGTAGAACTTCCTTCCTCCAAGTGGAGCCACTAAAATGTCAAGTTTACCATGCCACAGACCAATTTCGATGTCCACTCCACGAGCCTTCCCCTCGATTTTGAACATCTTGTCGTCTACCCCTTTGGCAAAGCCACTTGACTTTCTATATGGCATGCCTATCTCGTCGGCAAGCTCCTTTGCCATATAGATCGCATCGGCGCCAGAGTCGATCATGGCTTCTAAGGTTTTCCCTTGCACCTTAGTCTTGATCAACATCCGGCCATGATGTTGCTCTCCACTCTTGGGTTGAATGGAAGGAAGGAGATTGATACTAGCAAGCTCACCCTCACGTTGCTTCTCCCCCTCCTCCATTCTTACCAAAGCCACAAGCTTCCCTCGCTTGGGACACTCATATGCTCGATATGGCCCATTGCAAATGAAACAAGCAAGTTTAGGCTTAGAAGACTCACCCTTGTCCTCCTTACGCCATGGTTTGGATGACCCCTCTTTGTCATCCCTCTTCCACTTGCTTCGTCCCTTATACCTTGGGCGGGAGCGCTCTTCGTCATCATCGGAAGACTCCCCATTGTCTCCCCCACCATTGCTATCGTACTCGACCTTCTTGCCTTTGTCTTTTGGGTCCCTCTTCTTGAACTTTATTAAGCTTTCGGCAATGGCCATCGCGGTAGCAAGGTCTTTGACATCCCGTTGCTCCAACTCTTGCTTGGCCCAATAGGACAATCCATCGAGGAAGTTGAATAATGCCTCCTTCTCTCCCAAGTCGAGTATCTCCAACATCAACTCGGAGAACTCCTTGACATACTCTCGTATGTACCCCTCCTTGTGTTGAAGATGATGAAGCTTGGCCCTCGTTTCATTCTCGGTATCCTTGGGGTAGAATTGGGCCTTTAACTCCCTCTTAAAATCTCCCCATGTGGAGATGGTGCACGTCCCCCTCTTGATGTCCTCGCACCTTCTCCTCCACCACACAGTAGCCACATCATTTAAATAGAGAGATACAGACCTCACCTTAGCATTCTCGTCTACGATGCCTATGGCCTCAAAGTACCTCTCCAAGCTCCATAGGAAGTTGTCTATCTCCCTCGCATTCCTCGCCCCACCATAGGCTTTTGGCTTGGGAGCATCCACCTTTTGAATGGTTGTAGCTTGGACTCCCCCACCGCTCGCCAGTGCGGCCTTTACCAAGCTAAGCTCCATCTCGAGCTTCTCGACCTTTTCCTTATAAGCTTGCAACATTGCCTTGAGGGTTTTGTCTTCCCTTGACAACTTGTCCACGACCTCATTCAAGGCACCTTGCATCTCCCCTTGAAGCTCCTCCTCGTCACCACCCTTGGACTCGAGCTCCATGATGCGTTGGTCCATGTCTTCGAGCTTGTCCTTCCACTCGAACATGGTGGTCTCTACCTTGACCAACCTTTCCTCCATGGCCGTTAGCAAGTCACGAGATTTTTCTCGTCCACCCTTCTTTGCACCACCTTGTGCTTGGCTTGTTGCTTGCTCACCTAAACCTGCCATTCTCTTGTGCTAACACTCCAACACACACTCCAAAGAAGGCAACCCAAATCCTTTAACCAAGAGCTTAACCCACTCTGATACCAACTGTCACGTGAGTTTTGTTAACCCCCAACACTCGCCCACGTGCGGCCTAGCAATACCTCATCCAACCCACGCAAGTATGCTAGTAAGACTCCTTACCCACACTTTTAGGATCGTGCCTTGGCTTTGGAAAGCTAGCACACCCACTAGCAAATGTATGCTTAAGAAGAGAAAAGATAGCACAAGTGTTGTGTAGAGAAACCTTTCTTTACACTATACAAGTAAACAAGAATGGCTTACAAGAAATTATGCTTCCTATGGCTTTACAAGGCTTAGCTCTCACTTGGCTAGATGGCTCCTAAGACTCCTCTATATGTCCATTTACAAATGAGGGTGGAGGTATTTATAGGTGAGGATGGGTTACTATTCCCACCTCCTTACTATTCCACCTCCTCATGGGAATTCTCTAGAACCTTCCCATGTCACACTTATGGAAGCTTCCCTTCCTCTCCTCCCATGGAGAGTTTTAGACACCCCAAGTCTAGATATTTCCATAAGCTTCCCTTACAACCCTCATGGACTCTCTACACACTTCCATAACATGCTAGAGTACTCCACACAACTCTAGCTTATTCTAGCCTATTCTAGAATATTCTATAGTATACCTATATACTATAGTTGAGCTTGGGAGAATGTGTGCCTTCCAAACCACCCACCTCGGTGTCAAAACTCCTTAGGCATATTTCTCGTGACACATAGCCTCAGGTTCCTTCGGAGATAATACCTTATCCATGCTCTGAATATGGGCTTGCAACATCTCACCCTTCTCAATTCGAAGTACAAAACCCATACGCACCTTGTCTAACTGATGGTTAAGAGTAGCATCCACATTGAGCTTAGAGAAACCAGCTGGAGGTTTTGACCATAAAGCGTCATCCCCAGTAGAAGCAGCAAGATTATTATTAGGGGAAAATCAACTCAAAGTCTAAGCATAGAGTTTATAACTTGCTAGATTAACTATGGACCTAGTAGAACTGCTCTTCTGACGCCATACCACGTTATTTCTATTCTACCACAGCTCTCAATAAACCATAGCCATCATCCCGCTTTCTTCTATGGAATGAGTACTGAAGAAGAAGGCCACCAACTCAAAAAAAATTAGTCATACCACTTCTAGTCATATTCAAGACAGCAAGATCCTAACATTCTCTCGTAATTCCACATTCAGACAATGTGCAAAGTGGACTCCACTTTGTAAAGATAAAGAGGGCAATGACTAGGAATGAAAATTTATCATCGCTCTAAGTTATCAGCAGTGGGGAGACACTGAGAACACGCTCTCCATAAAAAATTCTTCACATTTGCCGAAATATGCAGCTTCCAAAGCTGCTTCCAAACATCATTTTGAGGACACTAAATATTTCCTTGAAGTCATCTATAACTGCTCTTAACTGAATAGCAACCTTTATGATCAAATGCCCAGATCAACTCATCTTTAACATTATGGTGACTTAAAGGAATCTGTAACATCTGATTCCGAACATTGACATTGAGTAAATCCCGCAAAACATCCACATCCTAATGCTTCTCCTCATTAACCATAAGACTGCTAACCGTAGTAAGCTTGAGACCTAATGGTGCAACATGTTCAACAAAAGGACACTCTGATTAGGCAACCAAGGATCTTGCCAGATTAAAACATTAGCCCCATTGCCAATAGAGTAACGCATACCAGCTTTAATAAGGTCTTTTGCAGCCAACATCCCCCTCCAAAGGAAACTTGGATTATTGCCAATACCAGCATCAAGAAGAGAGCACTCCAAATAGTATCTAGCTTTGTAAATTCGAGCAACTAAGGATTGGGGTTGTGAAACAAATCTCCATACCTTTTTACCCATCATAGCAAGGTTGAAATCATGAATATGCCTAAAACCCTTCCCTCCCGCACTTTTAGGAATACAGAGATTCTCCCAAGATTGCCAACGAAGACCTTTCTCACCTAATTTCGATTTCCCCTACCAAAATGAATTTAGCATCCATTCCAAATCTGCACAAAAATCTAAGGGAAGGAGAAAAATGTTCCTAGTATAGTTCGGAAGTGTTTGTGCTACTGTCTTGATAAGGACTTCCTTGCTTGCTCTCGATAAAAAATTATGATTCCATCTTTGTATACGGTGCCAAACTCTATCTTTAAATAAGCGAAGACTGCTTTTTTATTTTTGCTCACAGAAGAAGGGAGTGCAAGATAGTTTACGTGACTGTCAGCCTCGTTAACCCCGATAATGCTATAAACTCGAGCTCTATCTTCCTCACCTTTATTAGTGTTAAAAAGAATACCTGATTTTTATAGACTGATCACCTGACCCGAAGCCAACTCGTAATCCTTGAGAACTTCCCTTAAAATTTAATTGTGAAGATTAAAAAAAAAAATAGAACTTCTAGAATTATTATTATTATTATTATTATTATTATTATTATTATTGTTTTATTTTATTTTATTTTTTTAAAGCTAGACAGATGCCACAGCAAAGCCATCTTACCACCAAATCTCCCATCTCATAGCCGCCAGTGCATTTCTAGAGTCTGGAATATCAAGTTCGCAATTGCTACTTCCAGTTTCAAGTAAGTTTCTTCTTTCTTCTCTTCACATAGCATCACTGGTATATTGCTGGTCTGTTTACAATAAATCGAATTTCAAGCTCCAAATAGGACCGTGTTGAACTCAAATTCAAGACTAAAGATTCGAAGATCTAAATCCCAGTTTGGGTTGAATCATTAGCTTAAAGGATTATAAGTTATATGTGATCAAACTAGAATTTGATTCCTTTCCGTGGATAAAAGCAATTGTGTATTGGTAAATGAAAAGTTGACTTGGAGAATTTGTTCATAATTGAATTGGTGTCAGTAGTCCTATATATGTCCATCAAGTTTCGTTATGTTACATCGTATCTTACAGGTTTTTAACCATCCTAGAATTCCATACCGTCAAAACTGAAGAGTTGAGATTGGTAAAGAACTAATATAAGATCTGGGTTTATTGCAATCAAACACTTTCACGAAACAGAATGGACTAGAAGCTGTTTCACACTGTTTTAGGCATTATGCTTATTTGAAGAACACTGATTTTTGAGTTCCTGAATTCATAGTACTCTTCGGTCATGTAGATTAGGCCTTTGCTCATAAATGGTTTTAACTTGATGTAGCTTTAGTACAAAGGGATTAGAGAAACTCAAAAGGGGCTTTTGTAGTCGGGGATGGATGGGGTAATTGTCATTTATTAGAGAGGAACATGCTTTCTCTTTGTGGTGTGCAGGATTCAAATGTGTAAAATAAGGATCTTCCATCAAAGCTCTTTTAGGAAAATGTAAATTTGGTGGAGCGAGATAGCTTTTTGATGGAAGTGATATGTCGATAGTGTGGGTTTATATGGTCTATGAAGGATGATTGTGTAATGAAATTTAGAATTATTGAATTTGTTATTAAGATGATTGTTAGATTTGGTGAATCAGTTAATAGAAATGCTTTCTGGTGCATAGGAGTAGATGAAGATAGGCTTTCCTGAATTTTGATATTGAATCAGCTCTTTTTCGTAAAGATTGTTTCCAAGCAGTTGAAATGACCCAATAGTAGTGGAATAGCCCTTTTCCTTCAGCTGGTTTAGATACAAAGTTGCAGAAAGTTGAGCATTTGCTGATTTTGCAGAATTGACTTGAATTTTACGGTGAAAAAGTTAAGGATATCCAAATTCTCTTGTATCTCTAGTCTGACTGAATTCCATTAGTAGTTATAAGTTACTGGAGGTGTTCAGATCTCTTTCGAATTCTGACATAGCATGGGGGCACTCATTGGAAAGTTTTGGACTTCTGTATTTTGTTTTTTCCCTTATTTTTCATCAAATACAAATAGCTGCCTAACTAACAGGAATCCATATATGCAGATATATTGCTGTCACCGCAACATACACAAGAGATACTGTTGTTTTACTTTTAATGCCTCCAAAGAGCTTGGCCTTCTGGATATGAATTCACAAATTACAGTGCACAATGGTGGATGCCATTGCGGCAGAGTCAGATGGCGAGTCCAAGCACCGAGCAGCGTTGTAGCTTGGAAGTGCAACTGCTCGGATTGTTCGATGCGAGGCAACATCCACTTCATTGTTCCATCCGAAAGGTTTGAGCTTCTGGGGGATTCTATACAGAACCTCACGACCTACACTTTTGGTACACATACCGCGAAGCATACTTTTTGTAAAGTTTGTGGCATAACTTCATTCTATATTCCACGATCAAACCCAGATGGAGTTGCCATTACATTCAAATGTGTAGATCCAGGAACGCTAGTCCATGTTGAAGTTAAGAATTATGATGGGCAAAATTGGGAAGGCTCATACAATCAGACAGATGTAGCTTCATGTTCGAAAATTGTCACAGGAAGGACACTATGATTAAGGGCACTGTATTTACCTTTGTAACATGATCAGGACAACCTCTGACTTCAATGTTGTTATGAACTCATGATCACATCTGATGGTGTAGACATTCTATGCCATTTCTAAATTCTCCATGCTCTGTAACAGAATGCTCCATGATATCCTATGCCTGAACTAATTGGATTTGATTTTTTTTTTTTTTGTACTTGTACTATCAAAATACGCTAGTCAAAACTCAAACTCTAATCAGACATTTATTCAATGCTTTTGAAGCTGACTGCATGCCTGGAACACCTATTGGCTCTGTACACCAATAAGATTGCAGTTTCCGGTTTCTTGAAAAATCCGGCATTTTCTCTGTTAAAATAGCCAATCAGGTGGCTTTTGGTTTAATTAAACAGTCAATCTCTCAGCCGAGCTCATCCACAGGTTTCTCTTGGAGTTGTATTTGGAATTTAAATGTGCCTCTTAAGAGACATCACTTTCTATGCTGTAGCTTGCATCACATTTTGCTTGTTCAGGCTTGTCTCCAGCACAGGCTTGTCTCCTGCATCGTGGTATTTTTGACTGCCGTCCTCGTCGATGATGTGGTTAGCTTGAAACTAGTGCCCATGTCTTTCTTGACTGCCCCTATGCAAGAGCTGTCTGATTTGGCTCGACTTTGGGAATTCGATCTCCTCTCCAACTTGGTGGTGATTTCAATAACTGGTTCTGGGATCTGTTTGCTGCTCTACCAAGGTATGTAATCGAGGTGGTTGTGACTGTTTTTTGAGATGGAACTGTTAGTATAGATATGCATGTAAGCACCCCAAATGTTAAGATATTTGAGTATGGATGTGATAGAGGATTCCAATGATGAAAATTTATTATAAATAGATATGTGGATATTGATTTTTGAATTTCGCAACTTAGTTGCAACTTTTTAAGGACCTAATTGAAAAGTTGAAATTCTTTTAGGGATCTTTTTATAATTAAAAAATCGGAATTATATAATCCTACTCAGGATTATATTGTTAAGATCGTATTCCATCTGTGTTTTTTTTTTTGTTTTTCAGTTAATAAAAAAAATATTTTTTGAATTTTAATTGGTTAAATAACGTGATAATTCTCTTTTTTATGATTTATTTGAATTTTTAGGAAATTAAAAGTTTTTATTAAACTAAAATTTTATCACTGTGAAGGAGAGAAGTCACAGTAAGATACGTGACTTTAGCTAGGGTTTTCTATATAAACCCAACTCAACTCTCCTAAAAAGGGAGACTTCTTCTTTTTTTCTTTTTAAGCAGCTTTCAACTAAAAAATATATATCTTTTGACGTACTGTTCTTTTAAAGAAGTAGTAGACTTTTTGGGAAGTGAAAATCAAGCATTGAAAATCTATTTTTTTTTTTTTTAAATAATGGTGATTTATACCACTCTGAAGAGCAAATCAATATTGCATCCATACAATCATCTTTTCTTCTACTATATTCTTTTTATTTTGTTTGATTTCATTTAATTTTCATTTTCATTTTCATTTAATTTGTTTAATTACTAATCATTGTTTATTTTACTTTCTGTGTTTGTGTTTATGATTATTGATGAAGTTACATGATGAATTCACTATAGAGAACAAAACTTATAAAGATCCATGAAATACCATGGATTGAATTTTGTATTTGAATATAGTTTCTAGGTTTATTTATTTATATATTTTGTTATTATTTTGTTTGTTGTTTTATTTTGTGTTTTTATTCACTAAGTTTTTTGTTGTATTAATTTTTATTTTTTATTTTCAGTAGTTCATTGTAATTGCCCCAATAGTCGGAATAGTGGAATCCTGTGTATAGTTATGGGTTTTATTTTAATTAATTGGGTAATAAAATTAGAGTTTTAATTGAGTTATTAATTAAAATTGATGGTTACTTAATTTGGTTTTTTTTTTTTCATTGAATCTGTTTTCTTTTGTTTAGAATTTTAGTTTATTTGTAATTTGATTAATTTTATGATTTAGTTAGTTTTTTTAGGCCCATCTTTTAATTAGCTCATTTCATTTAATAGGTTATCAATTAATTAGATCTAGATTTTAATTAAAATGCATCTTTAGGCCTATAATTAGCTAGATTTAGATTAGAAATAATTTAGGCTCACTAAGCTAATTTAGACATAGGCCCACTTAGGTTAATTAAAATTAATTAGACATAGCCCATTAATTTAAAGTCTTTTCATAACTTTTAGATTTAAAATCACCTTAAAATTAAAATATATAAAACTAGATCCATTAATTTATATACTTCATAATTTGTAGATTTAGTCCTATTTTTAGAATTAAAATAAGTAGACTTAGGATCATTAATTAAAATTAAAATAGGAATTAGGCCCATTAATCTTCAGGATCACTTGTAAATTAAAACATGCAGATTTAGCGCATTTAGTTAAAATCAATGTAGATTAGACTAACTTAGAAATTATGAACTTAAATGAATGTATTGTTTACATGTTTTTTTCATGACTAGTTTGCCTGGGGATAATTGTTTAAATAAGGGTTTATATGAAATTGCATGTAAATAGATAGTAATTCATAAAGTAATTTTAAATGAACACAAGACTGAAAGAAGTTAGTATTTCATATCTAGAATCTCATGGTTGTGGTACTAACTCTCTTTTAGAGAATCGAGTTACCACTACCTTCGAATTGTCCCAGTTATTATCCTGAATGACGATTCCTCAACTCCGCGCTATGTCTTTATGATATAGTAGTGTGTTCTCTAGAGCCCTGAGTTCAAACAATGTCGCGATTGCTAAAAGTATGGATGCGCACTAAACCCCACCGTCTATAATGCCCTAGTGCCTTTCTTGTAATGCATAATGACATTGTAAATTATCCCATATGACAATATAATATTCATTTAAATAAAGTATTTGTTTATTTGAGTATTTACCCTTTAGCATTATGTTAAATATATTTATTATCAAGAGTTGATAACAGAAGTTACAAATTTATTTAGCAAAATGTTCATAGCCGTATGATTAATATTTGGGTAATATTAATTAGACTGATGTGGATGAGGCAACATTGAAGTTTATGGATGGATTTGATAGAGTGGGCTTGTGCATTTGGGCTTCAAATGGACATTCGTGGCGGCATCGGTTGACCCATGGAGCCCATAATATATAAAATCAAAGCAGGCTCAAATTGTAACAGTCTATCTTCGGGCCTAAATTCCTTTGTTTAGGCCTTCAAATTTTACTTTAAAGTTTATATTCCTTTTTTTTAGGTTTTTTTGTCTTTTCCTTTTTTGGTTTTAGAGTTTTTCCCAAGGTACTATTTATTTGCCTCTTTTAATTGTTTTGGGATAGTTTTTTATGAATTAAAATAAATTACAGATGTAATTTATTCAATTCCTCTATAATTCTTTGAATCAACAGGGTCTTGGACTATTGAATTCGGATATTCTTTGAATCAACGAATTCAATTTTTATTTTGAAGCTTGCGCTACATCATAGACTATTACCTCTGTCTATTTTTCTTGATTAGTATTTGATACTAATAATGGGAGGTAGTGAGTCTTATGCTACTTAATATGAGATATCAGAATAGATATGTGGATACTCATGTGATGGGTGGATCAAATAGTGACATTAGATATGTGATTGCATGGATATTCACTTATAGTCAACGATCACAATCTAGCTCATAATGGTGCATATAGTCCTTTGACCTGAGGTGACACAGTCATTTACATTTAAGTGGTTAGAGTTTGTTATCGCTTATATATTTATGTTATTCACACATGGGTATATGACATGTGATGGCTTTAGTCAGTTAAATGTAGGGATGAGTGTTTGACCAAGATGAGATTTATTACTTGGAGTGAACCAGGATAAGATCCTATGCTATTTAAGTCTTTTCTTGATGAAAAAATTCTTAGCCAAGACAAACATAACATTATGAAAGAGTTTCAGTGCTAAAAAGAGTTTCTAGTATTTGTTGTATTTTATAAAGAGATAGAACTTAAGATGAGATACTATCATATAGCTATTAGAGTTTGACTTATCCTAGACACTTGGCTATATTAGGATCTTTTAATGAAGGGATTTTAGTGCATGGTAATTATGACCAAAAGGTTCGTGTGAATTAACAAATATATGCATATCTAATTGGGTAGTTGTGATATTGATGCTAGGGGTCACTCACAACTTATGAGAGCTAAATGTTAATAATTGGGATTTTCACATTTAGACTTGAAAGGTGTTTTAAATAATATCAAGTGTTGATATTATCTTCTCATTGCTAATTAGACATGAACCTAGTAAGTCATACCTAAAAGGTTTTACCATATCTCTTTATATTTATCTAATTATTGATTAGAAATTTTAATCAATTAATTAAGATTAATGAAATTGCATTTTTGCTTAAAGCAATAATTCTAGCATATCATGAAATTTAATTTCAATGAAAGATTTTTATTATTAATTTATACTTAATTAATATGAGATATTAATTAAGATATTAAATTAATAATGGATATATGGTGTTTCTTTTATACTTAGATTTATGGCCTAAGTGTTATGGACCTAAACCCAAAAGAGTTTTGCACTAAAGATTAAACCAAGTAATAGACAAACTCCATTTACCTTATTTAAGTCCACTTGTTTAATAGAATGGACTTTAGGTCAAGAGTTGGCCCAATGCTTTACCCCAAATCCATTAAGTGACATATTTGATTTTATTAAATCAAATACTAATTAAGATATTAATTGATATGTGTAAGTCCTAGGTGATGTAGAGAATTTACAAAAGTTGTAATCTCTACATCCTCTATTTTTGGACATTAGTGACTTATTAAGTTGTTAATTAATTATGTAAATGACATATGGATCATGTCACTAATCTCTACTTTAATCTCTTGCCAAGTATATCTAAAAGTAAAAAGTAAATATTAATTGATGGTTGGCAAAGATAAAAGTGTAGAGATATAAGAAACAAAAGAAGATATAAAAACCCATAGCTTTTGTAAGGATTAAGTTAGTGTAAATATCACAAGGGTTATTAAGAGAGGACTCTGACTACTACTTGATCAAGACAAGAAGGAGATTTGTTAAAGCTTGGTGTTTCAAGCTAGAGGTCTTATAATTAGGAGACTTGAAGAGTTGATTCGAGAGTTGAATCAAAAGAGCCAACCACTTTAGTAGATTAATTATGGTCTACACTAACCTTGGGAATTAGTAAGTTTTCTTGAAACTTAGAATTCTAGGTTGTTTATTTCTTGCATTTGTGATGGTTTGTGTATTAGCTATGTGTTAAATGCAAATTGGATCCTAGGGATTGGAATTCTTAATGAGATTAAGGGTTATGATAGATAAATTTTTGAAATTTGCCCTACTTAGCATTTGATGTCTAAGTAGCATATTTGATTCCTAACAGTGGTATCATAGCTCATTTTTTCACTTAACACATGCTATATTGGTTGATAATTGCAAGTGTTGTGGTTAAGATTGATGTTGGTTCCAAGTGTTGTGGTTAAACATATGTGAAAATGGCCTTAAGTGTGTGCTAGATCGTGGTCTTGCCAACTCGTGACAGAGGGTGGTTATGCCAACTCATCACAGGTGTGCCATCTTATGATAGAGGGTGGTCGTGCCAACTCGTCACAGGTGTGCCATCTCGTGACAGAGGCAGCATATGCTGAGTCAATCCTAAGTCTATACAGTGGTGCCGAGTCATGTCCAAATCCCTCCTAGGGTTACTTTAGGGCTTTTAAATGCATGTTTTTGTTTGTCATATATGCTTGTAATGATCATGGTCTTTATATTACATCCTAAGTTTGTAATAATTATTCCTTTTATTATTAGTTATGTAATTAAGTGTTAATTAGATAGAACTAGGATGTAATATTCATCTTGGAATGCCAAGGAATGATTGTACATCACAAGAGTTGTGAAATGGAGCTTGAAGAGTTCAAGTGGGAGATCCATTAAGATAGAGGCAATGTAATTTATTCTAAGAGTTATAATATATCTATAAAAGACCAATGATCATTCTATTTATGTGCATTCATAATGCATGTTCAATGTGTATATATAATATATATGTTAAAACATGCAATTTGCATATGTGATATGTGTAAATGGATGCAACAAATTATATGTATATGTGATATGTGTATGAATGCCATGCTATGTATATATGTGATATATGCAATATAAAATGGCTAATGTGAAAAGTGAGACCTCAAGTAAAGACCCGAAAATCTTCCAAACCAAATTTAGGTCTAGGCTCTCTATTAGAGCAATAACTTGCATGGTTTTGGACTATGTGCATAAACTATGGATACATTGGGATGTATATAAGATCTAAGAGATTCATGTAGTGTTATTGTTAAGCATGAAATGTTGTGGGTGTATAGATACATTGCATGCCAAGAATGGCAAATTTGCGTACCTGAGGTACGTAGTATTTAAGTCTATACATTTCGCTGATCCAATGGTATGGATCTAACTAATGCCAAAGGTCAAGAATGGCAATGTGTACCTGAGGCCTATAACATTAGGGTCTAGATTGATGATATATCATATGAGATGTGATGAACAAGAGTTGTTCACTTAATGAGAACAAATATTCCATGAATGGCAATGTGTACCTGAGGTATATTAGTAACTCATTAAGAACATAATCACCCACTATAAATCCATCCAATAAGGGATTTCCATTTTCTACTTTGGAAGTGTAGAATTCACCAAGTTAGTGGGAGGCCATTATGATTAAAAACCAAATCTAATGTTATTATTACAATGTCATGGGACTAATCAATCTTATTGTGCTTTTATAGAAATTTGATAGTATGAGATCCTCAAAAGCATTAAGCATCATTCTCGATAATAATAGACTCGGTAGGCCTAATATTGTTGATTGGCTTCGTAATCTAAAAGTTGTATTGGCCTCTGAATGCATATTATATGTTTTGGAACAAATTCCTCTCGGACTCCTTCCACCTAATGCCTCCTAAGAGGAACATGACACTCTTGCAAAATGGAAAGATGATGACATGCAATCACGTTGCATTATATAGGCTTCTATGAGCAATGAAATTCATAGGCAACATGAGAAGCACACTAATGCAAAGGAAATCCTACATCACTTGCAAGAGTTGTTTGGTGAATAAAGTAGGACCGCTAAATATGAGATTTCTAAGCAGCTTTTCCATGCTAAAATAAAGGAAGGTGATGATGTTAGAGCATATATGAATTCTATGATTCATTCCATTAAGGAACTTTAGAGTCTAGATTTTACGATAGATGCTCAACTTCAAATAGTTTTTATCTTACAATCCCTTCTGGACTCATTTGGGCAATTTATTACAAATTTCCACATGAATAAAATTGAATGCACTCTTGTAGAATTGCTAAACATGCTTGTGATGGCCTAAAGGGCTATTCATAATGAAAAGAGGATGGATGTAGCTTTAGTTGCCTCTTTTAGCAAGACTAAGAAGAGTAAGGGCAATAAAAGCAATAAAGCTAAAGGAAAAGTTCCTAAAGCTTCAGGAGGTGTAAGAAAGAATAAAGGCAAATAGAAGATTGAGAACAACAATAAGGGAAAGTGTATCTTTTATGATGGAGAAGGACATTGAAAAAGAAATTGTCCAAAGTTCCTTAAGTCTCTTCAGACTAAAGGAAAGGATAAGATTGGAGAAGGTGAGAGTTTCTCTAATTTATTTATTTTTAAATGTTCTAAGAGCTCATCTATGGCATGGGTGTTGGATAGCTGTGCTAATTCTCACATATGTTCTTGCTTGCAGGATCTAGCAAGTGAAAGAGTGTTGAAGTCAAATGAGGTGACTTTAAATCTTAGAGAGGGAGCAAGTGTTGCTGGTAAAGCTATGGGAACCACCTCTATTGACTTGAATGATCATGTTTTTTTATTGAACAATGTTTTATATGTACCTAGTACTAATAAGAATATCATCTCTATTTCTAGTATGAAAGTTTTTATTTGAAAGAGATGAATATACTATCTATTTTGATAATGAGATAGTTGGCATGGGTTATGTATTACATGGTCTTTATTATGTTGATAATAAATCCAATAACAATTATCATCCAACCAATTTGAATGTTGTGAACACAATGCTAATTGATAATGCCTTTAATTCAAAATATTAATCACATTGTGGATGATAGAATCACAAAGTTGGAAAGGATGGGAATCTTAAGTAATCTTGAATCCGCATCCATTCTAAATTATGGGGCTTGTATCCAAGGCAAGATGACATGGTCACCATCTGTTAGACAAATGGAAAGAGCTAGAGAAATTTTAGAAATCATACAAAGTGACGTATGTGGTCCATTCAACCAAATGGCAAAAGGCAGGTTCTATTACTTCATTACCTTTATAGATGATCTATTAAGGTTTGGAAATTTATATTTGATGAAACATAACAATGAATCCTTTGAAAATTTCAAGAAATTCAAGGTTTATGTAGAAAACCAAATGGGGAAAAGTATTAAAATCCTTCAATCGGATCAAGGAGGTGAATAGTTAAGTACCTAATTCATGGAGTTCCTTAAGGAACATGGCATTATATCACAATTGAATCCACTTGGAACACCTTAACTCAATGGTGTGTTCGAAAGGAGAAATCAAACTTTATGGGATATAGTTCGATTAATGATGAGTTACATATATTTGCCTACTTTCTTTTGGGGTTTTGCATTACAAATTGTTAACTATTTGCATGATCAAACTCCTAATTTTGGACTTTGAAAAACAATTTTGATACCAATGATTTGAACTAAGTGTATAGGGAATTATAGACCAAACATATACATTTTTGGTATATAGTGGTATTTTGGGCTAATTCAACCTCTAAGATTTAAGGAGCCTTTTTAATATCCTTAGAGCTCTATAATGAGAAAATTATCTTCTTCACTTTTAAAGTATACATCTTAAGCTTTTTGAATTGATCTTACTTTTCAAAATCAGAGCTCATTTGTGTATGCAAATCCTGAGTCAAATTCAGCATATGTAGCTTTTATTTTAGGTTGCACAACTTTTAGTATATCAGTAATATCTTGAGCTACAAATGTTCAATTAAGGTGATTCAAAGTACTATGGAAAGATAAGACAATTATCTAAAAATTTGATAAAGAAAATTTAAGTGATTAAATTATCTTCAATCCTGTTAATGAGCATCTCATGAGCCAGTCATGAGTTGTCCCCTTTTAGTGTTCATTTTGAGCAAAGGGACAGTGCCGCTCATGAGAAAGAGTCATGAGCACTATTCACTTATGAGAAGCTCATAAGGGCAGTTTTGACAACTCTAAATGGAAATATTTGAATGCAATAACTATTATTTATTCTCCTCACGAGCCAAAGCTTGCTCCTCATGAGCATTATTGACCCGCGAGCAATGTTCGGACAAAATTAAGTCCAGGATGATTAAAAAATCAATTAAAGTCATTGGAGACTTTTTAAATACATCTAATAGCCATATTTTTTATTGTTTGTCTATATAAACACTCCTTAGAGTTCAATTAAAAGGTGAAGAAACTTATTTATCATTCATTCTCTCTTCGGCATTCAATTGAGCTCTCAAATTCACTTAAACAATTCTTTATTTGTATAACTCTAGTGAGAGTTGATTATGTATTAGAAATAGAAATTATCTTCATTTTAAATCTTAGGATAGATTAGAAGGTAAGTGAGATTTATTTTTAAAAGGAATTGGTTTAAGTGTTGTCCATTGAAACACTTTGGATTTGGTTTTTGAGTGAGCCTTGAAATCTCAAGTTGTAAGGTTGTATGAGTGAGCCATAAAAGTCTTGTGTAATCTTAATCTTATGAATAATATTATGGGTGATTGAAAATCCTAACTTAAGGCTAAGTTATGTGGAGACATAGGATTGTTGTTGAATTCGAACTCCTTAAAACTTTGTGTCCTCCATTCTTTCTTCTCAACTTCCATTCAATTCTTGCAAAGAATTCTTTTAATTTCTCATTTTTATTCAATAATCTTATTCACCCCCCCCTCCAGGACTATTTTTAATTAGTCTCAAAGCTTGAATTCTAGGAGCTTCATTGCTAGAATACAATATCATAGTGAGTGAACCACAAAATATTTTTCCACTTAGACCATTCTTTGATGGTAGTGACTATCCTCATTGGAATTTTAAAATGGAGTTATATCTTGATTATGATTCCATAAAACTTTAGGACATTGTCCTTAGAGGTTAGGAACCACCTATAACTATTGTTGATAATGTAGCAACTACCTTTTTAAGAAACCAATGAAGCATTGATCAAAAGGAAGAAAATCATAAAAATAAAAAAGCTATGATTACTCTAATCTCCTCTATGATAAGAGAAGAAGGAGGCAAGTTATAACATTGTATGTCAGCCAAGGAAATGTGGGAGACCTTCGAAAATCGCTATGAGGGAAACATACAAGTGAGAAGCAACAAGGTTCAACTTCACATGTATGACAATGAACTCTTTAAGATGAAGCCTTAAGATTCAATCATGAAGATGACTGACCAGCTCAATGCTCTTCTTACAACCCTCAAAAAACTTGGTAAACATTTCTCCAAGGAAGAAGTAAATAATAAGATTTTAAGAATCCTACCTAAGAAGGATTGAGAATCTAGAGTTACTTCAATTAAGGAAGCTCATGACCTCTCCACTCTATCAACTGATGTGGTCATTTGTAAGCTCTTAACACATGAGCTCACTATCAAGCAAAAAGGTAAATAATAAGAAGAGAAAGAAGAAAAGAAAAAGGGCATGTTTGTAAAAGCTCTTTAAGAAGATAGTGAAGAGGAAAGCATCAAAGATTCTAGTGATGAAGATAGTGACATTCCATGCTCACTAGGAACTTCAAGAAGTTTTTGAGACAGAAAAACTTCTCAAGAACAATGGACTTCAACAAGAAATTTCAAAGGAGATGGGAAGAAGAAAACCAAGAAGGTTACTCGCTATAAATGCAAGAAACTGGAACATATTAGAAGTGAGTGTCCCAAACTTAAATTTAAGAATAAGCAAGCAAAAGATAAGAAAAAATCATTCAAAGCTACTTAGGATGATCCCTTCGAATTCAAAATGGAAGAAGAACAATAAGAAGTGGCCAATCTTTGCTTCATGGCCCTTGAAAACGAAAATGAGGTAAAATCTACTTTTTATTCTTCCTTTGATGATTAGGATAATTATTATGATGATGACGAGAGCTTTATTGTGAGTAAATTACTTGTTAAATGCAAAATTTTATACTCTAAGAAGAAACATTATAAGCACGAGTTAGGTAGCTTAAATAAAGAATTAGAAAATTTAAAAATTAATTTTGCTAAACTTGTTGAATCAAACAAAAAACTTATTTGTGATGCAAAATCTTCTAATTCTTTGAAAGATTAACTTAAGAAAGCAAATGATGAAAATCATAAGCTTTTTAAGGAGGTCTTAGAATTAAAAAATTCCATTGCTAAATTTAAAAGGGGAAAAGGAACTTTATATAGTCTTTTTAACTCTTAAAAATTTCATGAAGATACCTATAGAATGGGATATAAGAATGGAATGTCTTCATTATTTTCATCACGTATTAATTCATAAAAGCTTCATATAATTCCGCTCCTTCAACCACCAAATAAAATAAGACTCAAGCTTTCAAAGCTAACAGATCTCATATGTTAAATAGTAAGGGAAAGTATTATAAAATTCACCCTTTATTAACATAAAGAGGTAAGGCTCAAACTAGAGCACCACAACCCAAGCATGCTTATATGTACATTAGACATAATTATAATAGGCATGCTACACAACACAATGCACATAAATATGTTGCACAAACTTATTGAAATACACATCACTATTGTCAATGCATGTCTCACTCAATGACATAAAAAAATAGGAGATACACATAATTCTAAAGACATGTTGCATATACTAGTAAAGCACATCATCCTAGAATAAATAAATTTGGAAATATTGTATATTCATATTGCATGATTAAAGGACATACTAATAATGTATGCTTCTATAGAAGATTACACATGAATTTGCTTCCTACGGATTATCTTGAAACTAACCAACCTAGACCAAGAAAGGTTTGAGTTCAAAAGAACACTTAAATTGCTTTATATAGCTGTGCTTGAAATTCACAAGAACAAAAAGCAAGTGGTATCTCGATAGTGGATGTTCAAGGCACATGATAGGAGATAAAGAGTAATTCAACAAACTTGATGCTAAGGATGGAGGACACATTACTTTTGTAGACAATGCAAAAGGAAAAATTATTGGCATTAGAGAAATAGGTAATCCTCAATCCTTATCTATACATCATGTGTTGTTTGTTTATGCTCTTAAACATAATTTGCTTAGCATAAGTCAATTATGTGACATAAGAAATAAAGTAACTCTATATCCTAAAAATTACTTTGTTAGTAGTCTTAATGAAAACAAAGTTATTTTTAGTGGTGAAAAAGTAGATAATTCTTATGTCATTGATTTGAATAAAATTAATATCAAAGACATAAAATTCTTAGTGTCTATGTCCCATGACATATAGACATGGCATAAAGGTTAGGACATGTAAATTTTGAGCTTTTGAATGATCTTTGAAAACATGAACTTGTGATTGGTTTACCTAAGCTTGAATTCACTAAGGATAAACCTTGTGATGCTTGCCAAAAGGGAAAACAATCCAAGTCTTCATTAAAAATGTAGTGTCCACCTCTAGGCCACTTGAACTTATACATATGGATTTATTTTGACCGGCTAGAGTTGCTAGTCTCAATGGAATGCACTATACATATGTATTGGTTGATAACTACTATAGATTTACTTAGGTGTGCTTTCTTGCTTATAAGAATGATGCATTTAAAGCTTTTAAAAATTTTTCAAAAAGAGTTAAAAAAGAAAAAGTATTTTGTATTTCATCTATTAAAAGTGATCATGGAACCGAATTTGAAAATGAATTTTTCAAAACCTTTTGTAATGAAAATAGTATTTCACATACGTTTTTATCTCCTATAACTCCTCAACAAAATGGGATAGTTGAAAGAAAAAATAGAACTCTTATGGAAGTGGTTAGAATAATACTTCATGAGTATAATTTGCCTTTATACTTTTGGTTGGAAGTCGTTAACATATCTTATCATATTTCAAACCAAGTTTTCAAAAGACCAATTTTAAATAAGACATATTATGAGCTATGGAACAAAGAAAATCCAAAATCTCATATTTAAGAGTATTTGGATGCAAGTGCTTTATATTGAACACCAAGACAATCTCAGGAAATTTGATTCCAAAGCCGATGAAAGAATTTTTCTAGGCTATTCTATTTCTAGTAAAGCATATAGGGTCTTTAATAAGAAAATTCTAGTAGTTGAAGAGTTAATGCATGTTGTATTTGATGAATCAAACTTACTTAATCCTAGAAAGGATGTTTGTAGTGTTGATGATCTTGTAGGTGACAATGAGATTATGGATACACAAAAAGAAGTTAGTAAGCCTTTGGAACTTGAATGTCTAAGTAAGGAGGAAAATGAGGATACATTTTAACCTACCTTGAAGGATGAACTTCCAAAGGATTGGAAATTCAAGAAAGCACATCCTCAAGACCTCATTATAGGTGATACTATAAAAGGGGTAACTACTAGATCTAAACTTAAGTCTATTATTAATTTAGCTTTCATTTCAATAAATTGAGCCTAAAAATGTTGATGATGCTTTAAGTGATGAATTTTAGGTCCTTGCTATACAAGAAGAGTTAAATCAATTTAAAAGAAACAATGTTTGGGCCTTGGTTCCTAGACCTAAACATCATCCTATTATTAGCACCAAATGACTGTTTAGAAATAAGATGAATGAACAAGGTGTCATAACCAAGAACAAAGCTAGACTAGTAGCTAAAGGCTATAATCAAGAGGAAGACATTGATTATGATGAAACCTTTGCCCTTGTTGCAAGGTTAGAAGCTATTAGGATGATTCTTGCATTTACATCATACATGGATTTTAAAATTTATCAAATGGATATTAAAAGTGTATTTTTATATGGTTTTATTGAAGAGGAGGTATATGTTGAGCAACGTCCAGGTTTTGAAAATTTTGATTCTCCAAATCATGTGTTTAAACATTCAAAAGCATTATATGGATTGAAACAAGCTCTAAGAGCTTGGTATGAAATTTTGAGTAACTTTTTACTAGAGAAAAGTTGACATAACTCTTTTTATAAAGAAATCCAAACATGATTTATTAATTGTGCAATTTTATATTGATGATGTCATTTTTAGTGCTATTAACCATTGCTTGTGTGAGGAATTCTCTAAGTTAATGTAAGGAGAATTTGAGATAAGTATGATAGGAGAACTCAAATTCTTTCTTAGACTTCAAATCAAGTAATGCAAAGATGAGATTTTCATCAATCAAACTAAAAATGCAAGGGACATTCTCAAGAAGTTTAGAATGGACGGAGCTAAGACAAGCAAAACTCCAAGGAGCACTACAACCAAACTCAATAAGGATGAGAATGGCAAACTAGTTGATGAAAAGAAATTTAGAGGTATGATCAGATCCCTTCTTTATTTAACTACTAGTAGACCAGATATTATGTTTGCTACTTGTTTGTATGCTAGATTTCAATCTAGTCCTAGGGAATCTCATTTGAATGCTATCAAAAGAATTTTCAAATATCTTTTTGGTACAATGCATTTAGGACTTTGATATCCTAGGAGTTATTCCTTTGACTTGATTAGTTATTCAGATGCAGATTTTGTCGGTAGTTTATTAGATAGAAAAAGAACTTCTAGAACTTATCAAATTTTAGGTAATTTTTTAGTTTCTTGGTTTAGTAAGAAACAATTTTCGGTTTCCTTACCCACTGCTGACACAGAATATGTAGCAGTTAGTTATTATTGCTCATAAGTTCTTTAGCAAAAATAATAACTATTGGACTATGACATTGATATTAATCACATTCTAATTAAGTGTGATAATACAAGTGCTATAAACCTTAGTAAGAATCCTATTAAAAATTCTAGAATTAAGCATATTATTATTAGACATCATTTATTGCGTGATCATGTTCAAATTAGTGATATCTCACTTGAATTTATTGATACAAATAATCAACTTGCATATATCTTCACCAAACCTCTCAATGAAGAGAGATTAAATTTCAATAAGCATGAACTTGGCACGATTGATAGTTCTAGTTTATCTTGATTTTATACTAATTGATGGTTAGACTGTTTTCATATGAAATCATGTTGTGCTTATTGAAAACATGAACTTAGCATATTTTATTTTATTTATTTTTCATAAGTTTCTGTTTGGTTTATTTTCAGTGTACGTTTCGTATCTAAGTTTTAAGCTATTAGTTTATTTTATGATTATTTTTTATCAATTTCTATTCAGTTTATTTTCTGGATATAAGTCATGAGCTATTAGTTTGATTTATGATTATTTTATGTTTGTTTTAGTTCAGTTTATCTTTTAGATATAAGCAATAAGCTTTTAGTTTTATGTCTTATCTATAATTGATATTATAATATCATTGTAACTCTATCCTTTTTTTATGCAAAAGGGAGAAATGTTTGAATTTTTTTAATTTATTATTTATTGCATTTATGCATGATTTTTAATTGTGTTTATACATGAAAAATTCATGTTTAATTTATTCATGTATAAATTCTTCTTAGGAATTATTTTGATCTTTGATAACACATGAATATTTTTAAGATTTGGTCTATCTTTGCTTTTGACAAAGGGGAAGAACTAATTAAGTTTGCATGTGTATTTAGTTAATTTTTTTAAGGGAGAAAATTCTTTTTACCAAGATATGTTTACATAATTGACATTACTACATGAGAGTGTGTCCTTGATATTAATTTTTTTCTCTTTAAATCTTATTCTTTTTTTTTTTTGGAGAGAAAATTGTTTAAATTTTTTTTCCCATAATTTGTTTATGCATACATAGTAACAATTTAAGTGTGGCTAGTTTGTGTCCTTGCAAGAAAAAGCCTTATTTTGCTTACTTTGTTTATGTATGACATGAATTTTATAAATATTTTGAGTATATTTGCTTTCATTGTTTTGGTTCTTGATCTTTTATTCCCTCTAAAAATTTTTTTGATCTCTTTAGAATCATTTCCCTTTATATCTCTCTCTTTTCTTTTTGTCTTTGACAAAGGGGGAGAAGATATGTGAAAAAGAAGCTATGTGTTTGTATATGCTAAATGCCACATGATTATTAACTAGCTAAGCTCTAAATGATCATGTGCTAGTAAGTGTTATATGTACTATTTTGTGATGCATTCTAGTAGAATTACATGCATATATGTTTGAAATTATTTCCTTCAAGTTTCCTAAATAATTTAATTTTAATAATCATGTTATCATGTTTTTAACACATTTATTATGTTAGGCCATGTTATTGATAATATGATTATGTTGTCTTAATTTTTGACAAGAAGGGGAATAAAATAAATTTATTTTTCTTATCATATTTATAAAAGGGGAGTAATAAAGAAATATATAAGAAAATTTTGTTAAAAGGAGATAAATATTTTTTACTGCAATTGGTATCTTTTAAAAAATTATAGCCTTTGTGATTATTTAATATTTTTAAGAAACATTTGTTATCCCTTATATATGCGTTAATAATTCAGTTACTTCTATGCTGTGATAAATGATGTAAAATTTATGCATATATTAAGGGGGAAGTAAAATTGTTCATATAATGCATCAATTTAATTTGAGAGGGGGAGCTATTCAACACAATACATATTCATTCATATCATTTATTTTTGATACTCACACACATTATTTATTATCTTTTTGAATTGGTTGTCAAACCCAAAAAGGGGGAGATTGTTGACCATTTGCATGATCAAACTCCTAATTTTGAAATTTGACAAAAAAAATTTTATACTAATGATTTCAACTAAATGTATAGGGAATTACATACTAAACATATACACTTTTGGTATATAGTGGTATTTTGGGCTAATTCGACCTCTAAGATTCAAGGAGCCTTGTTGATATCCTTAGAGCTCTATAATGAGAAAATGATCTTCTTCACTTTTAAATTAGACACCTTAATTTTTTTGAATTGAGCTTACTTGTCAAATTCTGAGCTCATTTGGGTATGCAAATCTTGAGTCGAATTCAGCATACGCAGCTTTCATTTTAGGTTGCATAACTCTTAGTATTTTAGTAATATCTTGAGCTACAGATATTCAATTGAGGTGATTTTAAGTAATATGGAAAGATAAGAAAATTATCTAAAACTTTAATAAGGAAATTTAGGCTGATTTAGTCATCTTCAGTCCCTTTCATGAGCATCTCATGAGCTAGTCATGAGTTGTCCCCTTTTAGTGTTCATTTTGAGCAAAGGGACAATGCCGCTCACAAGAAAGAGTCATGAGCACTATTCACTCATGATCAGCTTATGAGGGCAATGCTGAAAGCTCTAAATAGATATATTTGAATGCAATGGCTATTATTTTTGCTCCTCATGAGCCAAAGCTTACTCCTTAAGGGCATTGTTCACCCGTGAGCAGCGTTTTGACAGAATTAAGTCCAAGATAATTTAAAAATCAATTATAGCCATTGGAGACTTTTTTGATACATCCAAAAGCCATATTTTTGAGTGTTTGTCTATATAAACACTCTTTAAAGTTTAATTGAAAGGTGAAGAAACTTGTTTATCATTCATTTTCTCTTAAGCATTCAATTAAGCTCTCAAATTCTCTTAAACAATTCTTTATTTCTATAAATCTTGTGAGGGTTAGTTTTATGTTAAAAATAGAATTTCACTTCATATTAAATCTTGGAATAGATTATAAGGGATGTGAGATTTATTTCTAAAATGAATTGGTTTAATATTTCCATTAAAACACTTAGGATTTGGTTTTTGAGTGAGCCTTGAAAACTCAAGTTGTAACGTTGTAAAAGTGAGCCATAAAAATCTTGTGTAATCTTGATCTTATGAATAAGATTATGGGTGATTGAAAATCCTAACTTGGGGATAGGTTAGGTAGAGACGTAGGATTGTTATTGAATCCGAACTCCTTAAATCTTTGTGTCCTTCATTCTTCCTTCTCAACTTTCATTCAATTCTTGCAAAGAATTCTTTTAATTTCTCATTTTTATTCAATAGTCATATTCACCCCTCTTTAGGACTCTTTTCATAAAGTGTTGTTTACATATTAAATTGTGTTCCATCTAAGTGTATTTCTACCACACCATATGAGATATGGCATAGTAAGGCACTAAGTCTCAAGCATATTAAGATTTATGGATGCCTAGCTGATATTAAAATATTAAAAAAAAGATAAATTAGATGTAAGGTCAATTCAAGGTAGATTTATTGGATATCCTAAAGACAAGTTAGGGTATTATTTCTATCTTCCTACTAAACAAGTTGTTAATGTAAGCAAAAATGCCATATTTCTTGAGAAAAAGCTTCTTTAAGAAGGTGGTAAAGGATAGGAAATAGCATTAAAAGAAGAGTCTTATAATGATGCTATTCAAGTTAATCAAATGGATATAAATCAATCCTAAAAGTCTAATCCCACTGAAAATATCATCACACCCCAACTCCTAGAAAGTCAAGTAGGGTATCTCATCTACCAAAAAGGTATAATTTTCTACATGATATGCAAGAGTTGCATATGCATGAAGAAGGCAATCATGATGATGATCTTACAACATTTAAAGAAGCTTTATCAAATAAAGATTCTTCTAAATGGCTTGAAACAATGAAATTCTAAATGGATTCCATGTATGCAAACCAAGTCTAGACACTTGTTGATCCACCTAAAGGTATTGTACCTATAGCTTGTAAATGGATCTTCAAGAGAAAGATTGGTGTAGATGGAAAGGTTTATATTTACAAAGTAAGGCTTGTAGCGAAAGGGTTTCACTAAAGGCAAGGGGTCGACCATAAGGAGACCTTCTCACCAGTAGCCATGCTTAAATCCATTCGGATACTTCTTGCTATTGTCGCACTATATGATTATGAGATTTAGCAAATGGATATCAAAATTATTTTTCTCAATGGTTATTTTGAGGAAGAGATTTATATGGAACAACCTAAAGGTTATTAATCTAAGGAAGGTTCTAAAGTGTGCAAGCTTAATAAATCTATTTATGGTCTAAAGCAAGTTTCAAGGAGTTGGAATCATCAATTTAATGAAGCCATATGATCATTTGGTTTTATCAAGAACGAAGATGAGCCTTGTGTGTACAAGAAGGTTAGTGGGAACCAACTTACTTTCCTTGTATTGTATGTGGATGATATTTTATTAATTGGGAATGACATTGGCATGCTTACAAATTTGAAATTATGGTTATGTAAAACTTTCTCCATGAAAGACTTAAGGGAGGCTACCTATATTTTTGGCATTCTGTCTATAAAGATAGATTAAAAAGAATGATAGGTTTATCCCAAAGTCTTTACTTAAAAAAGGCATTGAAGAGGTTCAATATCCTTGATTCCAAAAGAGGATTATTACCATTTAAGCATGGTATCCATTTATCCAAGGGTATGTCACCTAAGACACTCGAGAAAATGGAGCAAACGGATAAAGTCCCTTATGCTGCAGCTATAGGAAGCTTAATGTATGTTATGTTATGTATATGGCCTAATATTACCCCTATTGTTAGTATGACTAGCAGGTTTCAATCCAATCCAGGTTTGGAACACTGGATAGCAGTTAAGCCAATCTTTAAGTACTTGAGAAGGAATAAAGATTTGATTTTAACTTATAGAGGAGGTGATTTACAAATAGATGGATTCACAGATTATGATTTCTAATTAGATATTGATGATAGAAAATATATCTCTAGGTTTGTTTTTAACTATAATGGATGTGCAGTGAGCTAGAAAAGTTCCAAACAAGGTGTCACTATGGATTCCACTACAGAAGTCGAGTATATAGCTGCATCAGATGCCACTAAAGAAGCTATTTAGATTAAAAAGTTCATTACTAAACTAGAACTTGTTCCTTCCATTGAGTCCTCGATTCCTCTCTCTTGTGACAATAATGGAGACATTGCTTTGGTAGAGGAACCGAGGTCTCACCAAAATCCAAACACATTAAAAGGCATTTCCATATTATTAAAGAACTTGTTAGAAAAAGTGACATCATCAAGCAAAAGGTAGCTTCAACCAATAATATGGTTGATGTGCGTCCAAGATTTTAGCAACCGCGTCACTGTTTAGGCTCAGGGCCTTAGAGAACACACTAACTACTGTCACAAAGACATGGCGTGGAGATGAGGAGTCACCACCTAGAGTAATAACTGGGACAAATTGAAACGGTGGTACTTAATTCCTAAATGAAAGCTAGCACCACAACCAAGAGATTCTGGATACGGAATCCTAACTTCTCTTAGTTTTGTGTTCATTTAGAATAATTTTATAAATGATTATTTCATCCTCTAATTACACGTAATTTTATTAAACCCTAGACATCCATCTAACCCTAGGCATCTAGTCAATAAAATTACACATAAAAAATGCACTCAAGATCGCATTGTCCCTAACTCTAAACTATGTTAATTTTATTAAAAAAGTTAGCTAGATTTACATTTTATTTACAAGTGAGAAAGAGACTAAAAGTGGGCCTACATTTTTAATTAGTGAGCCTAGATCTACTTATTTTAGTTTATCTAAGAAATGGGCTTAAGTTTATTCAATTTTAAAAAAAAAATTAAATTAGTGGGCCTAAGTCTAACTTGGTTTTATTTTAAGTGAAAAGTGAGCTTATGTCTATTTATTTTAAAAGAAAAGAAATTAAGTGAGCTGAGCTAAGTATAAACACGTTTTAATTATTTAAGTGGACCTAAAATCTAATTAACCTAATGGGCGTAAATTGATTTTAATTATTTAAAGTCCTAAACCATTTTTAAGCCTATTTATTAAGTGGGTTAGACCTAAATGTGGGCTTGGGGCCCAAAATAATATAAAAAAAGCCCAAAAACATAAAAAACATAGCAAAATCAAATCAAAACACATTCACATATGATTTCTAAAAAACCTAATTTAATTACATACAAACCCTAATTAACAAAAGCCACAATTTATTTTATAAAAGATTACCCAGTGAACCTAGTTTTACTAATTAATTTTAAAATGCAAAAAATTAAATCTTTCACTATTCCCACTACTGGGGCTATTACAAACTACATACAAAATTAAAATTAAACAATTATACACCCATGAATTAAAAAAAACTACACATGATACCAAAATACAAAATAAAGATAAAAATCTTAAGTTCTACTGAAAAATAACATAGGTTCTTCCATGGCATTCCATGGACCTTTAGTTCATCTAAACATAGGCAGTATCTTCCTCAATCCACATGTGGACATCAAAACAAAAACACAAAAGTAATCAGATTAGTAGTGAAATTGAATAATCAACACAATAACAAAATAAAAATCACAAAAAGAAAATAATAGAAAAGAATGGAATAGAAAAAAACACTGATGATTTTAGATATTGTGCAAACTCTTTGAGATAGCCCCTCAGATTGGATTATCACCGTTAAAATTGACTTATTGTTAATTCTGGACTGGAAAGGGCATTCTCAGTAGCATTTGGATATTAGGGTTTTTTGTGTAGTTAGGTTTTTTTCAGTCTCTGCATGTGTGTGTTTCTCTCTGTCTCTCTGTGAGTCTAAAAAATCCCCCATGCATGTAGACTCTTTGCTTTTTAAAGCAGAGTCTACGCATACTGACTTCCTTCTTTGGAGGAACATAATACATCTGATGATAGCGTTTTTTTTATTTCAAAAAACTTACGCGTTTAGAAACCCTATTAGATAATAATAAAGATAAAATTGAATTTTCAACCAATCAAAACACTAAAAAAATTGATAAAAAATAAAAAAAAATACACAAAAAATTAAAAAACGGGACTTTTACGCGTTGGTACTATGCAATGCCGATCGGCATTACATAATATCGGTCGACATTACACCAATGCCGATCGACATTAAATGCCGACCCTAATTTTTTAAAACTTTTAATTACCAAAAGACCCCTGAAAAATTGACTTCTTTGTAATCAAATCCTAAAAAATATTGCAATTTAGTCCCTAAAGTCCAGAAATCGACAACCAAGTTCAATTTTTGAATAAATTTTATCATAGAGGCTTACGTCGCAATTGTACACAATTGCATCCCGAAATTGGGTGCTTACACAAGGTGCTCACACAATTATAGTTAGATCGTCTTATTGACAAGATGAGTCTTAAATATTATAGTGAATGGTGCTAATGCTAGTTAGAGATTGTTAGCATAGATGTGCCCTAGTGCCATTTTTATAATGTATAATGACATTGTAAATTATCCTATATGGTAATATAATATCCGTTTAAGTAAAGTGTTTTTTTATTTGAGTATTTACCCTTTAGCATTTTGTTAAATATATTTATTATCAAGAGTTTATAATATGAGTTACAAACTTATTTAGTACATATGCTATCAAATGTTCATAGTCATATGATTAATATTTAGGTAATATTAATTAAACTATCACCTCTATCTATTTTCCTTTATTAGTATGTGATACTAATAGTGGGAGGTAATGAGTCTCATGCTACTTGATATGAGATATCAGAATAGATATGTGGATAGTCATGTGATGGGTGGGTCGAATAGTGACGTTAGATATGTGATCACATGGATATTCACTTATAGTTAATAATCACAATCTAGGTTATAATGGTGCATATAGTCCTTTGACCTAAGATGACATGGTAATCTATATATAAGGGGTTAGAGTTTGTTACCGCTTACATACTCGTGTTATTCACACATGGATATATGGCATATGGTGGCTCTAGTTAGTTAAATGTAAGAATAAGTGTTCAACCAAGATAGGATTCATTACTTGGAGTGAACCAGGATAAGATCCTATGCTATCTAAGTCTTTTTTTTTATAAAAGAGTTCTTGGCCAGGACAAACATAACAGCATGAAAGAGTTTCAGTGCTAAAAGGAATTTCTAGTATTTGTTGTGTTTTATCAAGAGATAGAAATTAAGATGAGATAATATCATATAGCTATTACAATTTTACTTATCCTTGACTCTAGGCCATATTGGGATCTTTTAATGAAGGGATTTTAGTGCACGGTAATTATGACCAAATGGTTCATATGAAGTAAGAAATACATTCATATCTAATTGGGTAGTTGTGATATAGATGCTAGGGGTCACTCACAACTTATGAGAACTAAATGTAAATAATTAGGATTTTCACATTTAGACTTGAAAGGTGTTTCAAATAATATCAAGTGTTGATATTATCTTCTCATTGCCAATTAGACATGAACCTAGTAAGTCACACCTAAAAGATTTTATCAAATCTCTTTATATTAATCTAATTATTGATTAAAGAGTTTAATCAATTAATTAAGATTAATAAAATTGGATTTTTACTTAAAGCAATGATTCTAGCATATCATGAAATCTAATTTTAATGAAAGCTTTTTATTATTAATTTATACTTAATTAATATGAGATATTAATTGAGATATTAAATTAATAACGGATACATGTTATTTCTTTTATACTTGGATTTATGCCCTAAGTGTTATAGACCTAGGGCTAAAAGAGTTTTGGACTAAAGATTAAACCAAGTAATAGACAAAGCTCATTTACCTTATTTAAGTCCACTTATTCAATGGAATGAGCTTTGGGTCAAAAGTTGACCCAATGCTTTAGCCCAAATCCATTAAGTGATATATTTTATTTTATTAAATCAAAAATTAATTAAGATATTAATTGACATGTGTAAGTCCTGAGTGATATAGAGAATTTATAAAATTTGTAATCTCTACATCCTCCATTTTTGGACATTAGTGACTTATTAAGTTGTTAATTAATTATGACAAGTGGTTTATGGGTCATGTCACTAATCTCTACTTTAATCTCTAGCCAAGTATATCTAAAAGCAAAAAGTAGATATTAATTGATGGTTGGTGAAGATAAAAGTGTAGAGACATAAGAAACAAAAGAAGACATACAAAACCCATAGCTCTTGTAAGGATCAAGTTAGTGCAAATATCACAAAGGTCATTGAGAGAGGGCTTTTACTACTACTTGATCAATACAAAAAGGAGATTTATTAAAGCTTGGTGTTTCAAGCTAGAGGTCTTTGATTCAAAAGTTAAATCAAAGGAGCCAACCATTTTAGTAGATTAATTGTGGTCTACACCAACCTTGGGAATTAGTAAGTTTTCTTGCAACTTAGAATTCCTTATTAGGTTGTTTATTTCTTGTATTTGTGATGGTTTATGTATTAACTATGTGTTAAATGCAAATTAGATCCTAAGGATTGAAATTCTTAATGAGATCAAAGGTAATGATAAGCAAATTTTTGAAATTTGCCCTACTTAACATTTGATGTCTAAGTAACATAATCAATTCCTAACAGAAACGGAGGCTAGACCCTTAAGAACTATAAAGATATTTTCTTAGAGTAATAAAGGACTTCGAACATCTATCATCACAAAGGGACAATTCCTGGTCATCTATCAATCTTTGTTTTATGTTATCTACAACACTATCAGAATGTAAAGATTCGAGTTCATGACATGAAAATTTCATGCCCTGCCTATTGGTCTCCACTTTCATCAAGTTCTTATAAAATTAATGTTGATGCTTCTATCCTTTAGCAAATAGGGAAGATGGGTATAGGTTATGTTAATTACAGACTCTCAAGGTAAGGTACTGATATCAACTGGTTCCAGGTTAAGAGGCTCCTCCACTATCGACATTGCAGATGCTGAGGCAGTTTTCTTTGGTCTACAGGTTGCATGGTGTGCGAGTGTTCAAGTTGTAGTATTTAAACTTTTGTGCATGAAGATCTCGTTGCAGTCTTCTTATGATAATGGCTTATACACAAGTGAAAGTACTAATGATAATTAAACTGTCATGATGAAACACTTGTATAATAGTTCGTTACTATAGTCAGTACATGTGTCATCCAATGGCATAAGGCATCTGGAAATGCCTAGGTCCAATTTCACCCTATCCCTTCCTCATCTCTCAATGTGATATAGTAATGGGAAAAAAATATAGTTTGCTGCCATATATATAATTTTCTCCCCATAATCATAAAGGACATGTAAGTGAAAAAATTTTGAAATATTAAAGTAAATAAAAGGTGTGGCACTGCTATAACCCTCCAATTCCATATCTTTCTTATCTATTTCATCTTATACATTGTGTCTTTGGTTGTTTTATTAACTAATTTTGTTTAAGAAAATTTATCTAAATTTAAAAAAAAAATGTACAAATTTTATTTTACTTTTTATGAAATAAAAATATTTTTCATAAGTATAAGAACTGGTTTTTTTGGTTATAATTTGTTGTATTTTTTTTTTGTTGAATTGTTACTTTTAAAAAAATTAAACCATTTTTTATGGTATTAATTATTATTATTATAGAAATTTTTTTTTCCATAAATTTAATTAGTGCCACTTTTATCAATTTAAGGTGTTTTTAAAATTAGTTTTTTTGTAAAGAAAAAAATTTTAATTTACAAAATTTATATTATTTAAAAAATTATTATTTTTATGCCACTTTATCAATTAAAAATCTGCGTTGCTCACAATTGACCCTCACGAGTGGATCACAATTATGAGGAGCGGGCAACTAGACTGGGCTCCAATGGCTAGTCCAGTCTCTAACGGTCAAAAAATTCAACCCTCATGAGCTAAAGCTTACCCTTACAACTGTGAGCGGTGTTTCAATTGCAAAAAACTGAAATCATTTAATGAAGATGAGAGGAGTTTGGGGGAAGCAATTAATGGCTTCTAACAACCATATTTCACTCCTCAAGTATAAAAACAAGTCATGGAGCCTTGTTCAAGAGTTAGATACTTTGGTTGTTGACAAATTCTTCTTAGCATTCAATTGAGCATTCAAAATCCTCATTTACCTTCTCTGTATTCATTTACTCTCTTGAAAGTAAGTTGTGTGTTAGAATTAAGACTCTTCTTCTTCTTTTTTCTATGGTTTGGAAAAGGAAAGTGACGTCTTATCATATTGTAAAAGATTTAAGTGTTCCCCTATTGAAAACACTTGGGGAATTGGTTAAGAGTAACCTCTTTGGTTGTAAGGTTAGAATTGAACTTAAAACTCAATCTTGTAAAAATCAATTTAAGAGAATAGATTGTGGTGATTCAAAAGTCCTAACTTGGGAGAGTTAGGTGGAGACATAATTTTGTTGATAAATCGAACTCCTTAAGTGTTTCTGTTCAATCTTCTCAATTCTTAATCATCTATAAATTTTCTTTAATTATTTTTTGTTTTCTTAAAAACCCTATTCACCCCCTCTCCTTTCTCTCTCTCTCTCTCTCTCTCTCTCTCTCTCTCTCTCTCTCTAGCTATTACAAATTAGATCTTGGATTCAAGTACTTTTGTCGCTCGTGTAGTTTTACCCGGATCAAATCAAATTAATTAGAATTCAATAAAATTTGAATACAGATAATTTAAACCCACCGAATAAAATATTGTTAAAACTCATTTAAAATAATAATTTAACTTTTTTTAACTAAGGAAATAAATGTCTCCATTAAGGCATCTCCAACCCGAAAGACACTATAAAGGAGAAGCTATTATTGTTGACTAAAATGTTTTGAAATCAAGTCTACTCTAATTTTATTTATCAAAACTATTTTATAGAAAACAAAAACTTATTTTTATTTTTATATTTGTATATTTTATTATGAAAAATTTCTTATATATATATGCTCTCTCAATAAAAAATATGAAAATTTTTAAAATATAAAAACATTAAAAATTCAAAAAAATACAGTAAGAAAATTTTAAAATAAATACATAAAATAAAAATAAAATATTTTTTATAAATTAGTTTTAGTTTTAATTTATCAAATTGGAGTAAAACTAATTAAAAAATAATTTCATTAGTTATCACTAATAGATTCTCCTTTTTAGTGCTTTTTTTTAATTTTTATATTTTCTTATTCTAAAGTACATGTTAAATTATGTATTGTAATTTTTTAAAAAATTTTAAATATTTAAAAATACATTTAAATATTTAATATCAAGATTTATTTTGTAAATTTAATAAAGGTTAAGGTTTTGTATATAATTATTTAAATTCAGTTAGCACCTGCATGTCTTACGTGTCAAAAAATGAGCCCACTAATTGACACGTCAGTTGTTTGTTAAAATAATTTTAACAGAGAATTAATTTTACAAATTTTTGAAATATTATGGATAAAATTGACAATAAAATTAAATTATAGTATTATTTGCAAATTGTATAAAATAAAGGTTAGGATTTTTTTATGTAATTTTTCCATTAAATTTTGTTTTTTAAAGGAAAATTTTCCTTTAACTTAATATAATAAAAGTGAGCATAAAATAATTTCAAAAAATCAAATAACAAATTTTTTCTTTAAATGACCGATAGTACTAAACAATATAACTTCTTTTTTTATATATATATAAGTTTGTACTTAAATTTTTTTTTTTAATTTTGAAATCCAAATAGGAATCCATTAAGAGGAAATATTAGAATCCAGTACAAAAGACAGGAACAAAGGAACAACACTCCACTCATTGGCAACAGACTCAGAACCAGCTACTCTTGCTAGCATAGGAGCAACACGATTCGTTGAACGCCTAACAAAATGACATTGCACCTTTGCAAACTGTGATAAGAGACTTCTACAATCATCTATAAGAATACCATAAGCAAAGCTATCCTTATAAGAGTTGGTAATGCTTTGAACAATTGTTTGTGCATCTAATTCAAGCACCACAAAATCTCTACCCATTCTTTTTAACCAACTGATGGCCTCCCATACAGCCATAGCCTCAGGCTCCTTCGGAGATAAGACCCTATCCATGCTCTAAATATGGGCTTGTAGCATCTAACCCTTCTCATTTCGAAGTACAAAACCCATACGCACCTTGTCTAGTTGATGGTTAAGAGCAGCATCCACATTGAGCTTAGAGAAACTAACTGGAGGTTTAGACCAAGAAGCGCCACCCCCAGCAGAAGCAGCAAGATTATTATGAGGGGAAAATCGACTCAAAGTCCAAGCATAGAGTTTATGACTTGCCAGATTAACTATGGACCTAGCAAAACTGCCCTTCTAACACCATACCATGTTATTTCTATTCTACCATAACTCCCAACAAACCATAGCCATCATCTCGCTTTCTTCTAAGGAATGAGTACCGAAGAAGAAGGCAACCAACTCAAAAAAAATTAGTCATACCACTTTTAGTCATATTCAAAACAGCAAGATCCCAACATTCTCTCGCAATTCCACATTCAGACAATGTGCAAAGTGGACTCCGCTTTGTAAAGACGAAGAGGGCAATGACTAGGAATGAAAATTCGTCGTCACTCCAAGTTATCAGCAGTGGGGAGACACTGAGAATACGCTCTCCATAAAAAATTCTTCACATTTGTCGGAATATGCAGCTTCCAAAGCTTTTTCCAAACATCATTTTGAGGACACTAAATATTTCCTTGAAGCCATCTATAACTGCTCTTAACTGAATAGCAACCTCTATGATCAAACTCCCAAATTAACTTATCTTTAACATTACGGTGACTTAAAGGAATCTGTAACATCTGATTCTGAACATTAACATCGAGTAAATCCCGCAAAACATCCACATCCCAGCGCTTTACCTTGTTAACCATAAGACTGCTAACCGTAGCAAGCTCGAGACCTAATGGTGCAACATGTTCAACAAAAGGACACTCTGATTAGGCAACCAAGGATCTTGCCAGATTAAAACATCAGCCCCATTGCCAATACAGTAACGCATACTAGCTTTAATAAGGTCTTTTGCAGCCAACATCCCCCTCCAAAGAAAACTTGGATTATTGCCAATACCAACATCAAGAAGAGAGCACTCCAAATAGTATCTAGCTTTGTAAATTCGAGCAATTAAGGACTGGGGTTGTGAAACAAATCTCCACAACTTTTTACCCATTATAGCAAGGTTGAAATCATGAATATGCCTAAAACCCTTCCCTCCCGCACTTTTAGGAATACAGAGATTCTCCTAAGATTGCCAACAAAGACCTTTGTCACTTAATTTCGGTTTCCCCCACCAAAACGAATTTAGCATCCATTCCAAATCTGCACAAAAATCTAAGGGAAGGAGAAAAATGTTCCTAGTATAGTTCGGAAGTGCTTGTGCTACTGTCTTGATAAGGACTTCCTTGCCTGCTCTCGATAAAAAATTATGATTCCATCTTTGTATACGGTGCCAAACTCTAAGCGAAGACTGCTTTTTAATTTTTGCTCACAGAAGAAGGGAGTCCAAGATAGTTTCCGTAACTATCAGCCTCGTTAACCCTAATAATGCTACAAACTCGAACTCTATCTTCCTCACCTTTATTAGTGCTAAAAAGAGTACCCGATTTTTATAGATTGATCACCTGACCCGAAGCCAACTCGTAATCCTTGAGAACTTCCACTTAAAATTTAATTGTGAAGATTAAAAAAAAATAGAACTTCTAGAATTGTTATTATTATTATTATTATTATTATTATTATTGTTTTATTTTATTTTATTTTTTTAAAGCTAGACAGATGCCACAGCAAAGCCATCTTACCACCAAATCTCCCATCTCATAGCCGCCAGCGCATTTCTAGAGTCTGGAATATCAAGTTCGCAATTGCTACTTCCAGTTTCAAGTAAGTTTCTTCTTTCTTCTCTTCACATAGCATCACTGGTATATTGCTGGTCTGTTTAGAATAAATCGAATTTCAAGCTCCAAATAGGACCGTGTTGAACTCAAATTCAAGACTAAAGATTCGAAGATCTAAATCCCAGTTTGGGTTGAATCATTAGCTTAAAGGATTATAAGTTATATGTGATCAAACTAGAATTTGATTCCTTTCCGGGGATAAAAGCAATTGTATATTGGTAAATGAAAAGTTGACTTGGAGAATTTGTTCATAATTGAATTGGTGTCAGTAGTCCTATATATGTCCATCAAGTTTCGTTATGTTACATCGTATCTTACAGGTTTTTAACCATCCTAGGATTCCATACCGTCAAAACTGAAGAGTTGAGATTGGTAAAGAACTAATATAAGATCTGGGTTTATTGCAATCAAACACTTTCACGAAACAGAATGGACTAGAAGCTGTTTCACTCTGTTTTAGGCATTATGCTTATTTGAAGAACACTGATTTTTGAGTTCCTGAATTCATAGTACTCTTCGGTCATGTAGATTAGGCCTTTGCTCATAAATGGTTTTAACTTGATGTAGCTTTAGTACAAAGGGATTAGAGAAACTCAAAAGGGGCTTTTGTAGTCGGGGATGGATGGGGTAATTGTCATTTATTAGAGAGGAACATGGTTTCGCTTTGTGGTGTGCAGGATTCAAATGTGTAATATGAGGATCTTCCATCAAAGCTCTCTTAGGAAAATAAAAATTTGGAGCGAGATAGCTTTTTGATGGAACTGATGTGTTGATAGTGTGGGTTTATATGGTCTATGAAGGATGATTGTGAAATTAAATTTAGAATTATCGAATAGCTTCTTAAGATGATAGTTAGATTTGGTGAATCATTTACTAGAAATGGTTTCTGGTGCACAGGAGTAGATGAAGATAGGCTCTTTGATATCAAATCAGCTCTTTTTCGTAAAGATTTTTTTGAAGCAGTTGACCCAAGAGTTGTTCACAAGTGGAATAGCCCTTTTCCTTCAGCTGGTTTAGATACAAAGTTGTAGAAAGTTGAGCATTTGCCCATTTTGCAGAATTGATTTGAATTTTACTGTGAAAAAGTTAAAGATATCCAAATTCTCTTGTATCTCCAATCTGTCTGGATTCCATTAATCATACATTGCTGGAGGCATTCAGATCTCTTTCGAATTCTGACATAGCATAGGGCACTCATTGGAAAGTTTTGGACTTGTGTTTTGTTTTTTCCCTTATTTTTCATGAATCAAAAATAGCTGCCTAACAGAAATCCATATATACTGATATATTGCATTCACAGCAAAATACACAAGAGATACTGCTGTTTTACTGTTAATGCTTCTAAAGAGCTTGGCCTTCTGGATATGAACTCACAAATTACAGTGCACAATGGTGGATGCCACTGTGGCAGAGTCAGGTGGCAAGTCCAAGCACCGAGCAGCGTTGTAGCTTGGAAGTGCAACTGCTCGGATTGCTCGATGCGAGGCAACATCCACTTCATTGTTCCATCCAAAAGGTTTGAGCTTCTGGGGGATTCTAAACAGAACCTCACGACCTACACTTTTGGTACGCATACTGCGAAGCATACTTTTTTTAAAGTTTGTGGCATAACTTAATTCTACATTCCACGATCAAACCCAGATGGAGTTGCCATTACATTCAGATGCGTGGATCCAGGAACGCTAGTCCATGTTGAAGTTAAGAATAATGATAGGCAAAATTGGGAACGCTCATACAATCTGACAGATTTAGCTTCATATTCGAAAATGGTCACAGAAAGGACACCATGATTAAGTGCACTGTGTTTACCTTTGTGACATGATTAGGACAACCTTTGACTTCAATTTTGTTACGAACTTATGATCACATCTGATGGTGAAGACATTCTATGCCATTTCTAAATTCTCCATGCTCTCTGTAACATAATGCTTCATGATATCCTATATCTGAATTAATTGGATTTGAATTTTTATTTTGTACTTGTAGTATCAAAATACACTTGTCAATCTAAATAAACTCAAATGGTGGTATGTAATTTGGAATCTGTTATTTGGTTGTGTTAAATGCTGGAATGAACCTCTAATCAGACATTTATTCAATGCTTTTGAAGCTGACTGCATTCCTGGAACACCTATTGGCTCTGTACACCAATAGGATTGCAGGTTCTGGTTTCTTTAAAAATGCGGTATTTTCTCTGTTAAAATAGCAAATCAGGTGGCTTTTGGTTTGATTAAATAATCAATCTCTCAGCCGAGCTCAGCCACAGGTTTCTCTTGGAGTTGTATTTGGAATTTAAATGTGCCTCTTAAGATACATCACTTTCTATGGCGTACCTTGCATCACATTTTGCCTGTTCAGGCTTGCCTCCAGCATCGTAGTATTTTTGACTTCTCTCCTTGTCCGCGATGTGGTTAGCTTGAAACTATCACCCGTGTCTTTGTTGACTGTCCCTATGCAAGACCTGTCTGATTTGGCTCAATTTTGGGAATTCGATCTCCTCTCCAACTTGGTAATGATTTCAATAACTGGTTCTGGGATCTGTTTGCCGTTCTACCAAGGTATGTAATTGAGAAGGTTGTGACTATATTACGGGGTCTGTTTTTTGGGATGAAACGGAGGCTAGAGCCTCAAGAACTACAAAGAAATTGTCCTAGGGTAACAGATCAGTCTGTGTTTTAGCTTATCTGCAGCACTATAAGAATGTAAAGATTAGAGTTCATGGCATGCAAATTTCGTACCCTGCCCATTGGTCTCACCTCCATCAGGTTCTTGCAAAATTAATGTTGATGCCTCTGTCCGTCAGCAAACAGGGAAGATGGGTATAGGATGTGTGGTTAGAGACACTCAAGGTAGGGTGGTTATATCAGCTGGTTCCAGGTTAAGAGGCTCCTCCACTGTCGACATTGCAGAGGCTGAGGCAGTTTTCTTTGGTATTCAGGTTGCACCAATTTGCTGTATTAAAACTTCTGTGCATGACGATCTAGTTGCAATCTTCTTATTATAATGGCTATATATATATATATATATATATATATATACAACTGAAAGTATTAAACTGTCCTGATAGAACACTTGTACAATAGTTCGCCACCATAGTCAGTATGTGTGTGGTCCAATGGCACAAGGCATCTGGAAATGCCTAGGTCCAAGTGATATGGTAAAGGGGGAAAAAAAGTTTGCTGCCATATATATATAATTTTCTCCCCATAATCGTAAAGGACATGTAAGTTGAATTCTTTGAGACATGAAAGTCTATAAAAGGTGTGGTATTATTAAAGCCCTCCCATTCCACCTCTATCTATCTTATACATAGTATTTTCTATGTTACTTTATTAATAAACTTATTTAGGAAAATCTATCTAAATTTACAAAATATATAAAAAATTTTATCTTACTTTTTATGAAATAATATTATTTTTTATAAGTATTGTAGACACTGTCAATTTGATTGGCTCGTAATGAAAGCCCGATGATGAGAAAGTTCGAGTTTTGAATGCAAAAGGAGCCTGAGACTTCTCTAAAATCAACTCTGAAAGCCCAAATACTAAGTCAAGCCCACAAAAATCATGTCCAATCCCAAACACTAAGCCAAAGCCTAAGCACATTGCCTCTTGACCCACGGGCCTTGACCTAGCCCAAGTGAAGAGGCAATCGCCTCAACGAAGAGGCATCACCTCTTCACCCCGAGCATTGGTGAGGCGCCGCCTCATCACACCCACTCTTTGCAGCATTAAATGCCATTAATGGTAGTGGTTGGAAGTCTAACTCTTGAGATTTGGTCATTTTTGGATGTAAAAGAAAAGGAAAAAAGGCAGAAAATAGCTTAGGGAATGAAAAAAGGCAATGAGGAAAGGGTGAGAATGGATTTTTTAGGAATGAAAAAGCATAAAATAAGAGGCTTTAAAAGGGAATGTGGGAGGCAAAAGAGGGGGGTTGGCTAATTGTTAAAAAGAAATGCCTGAAAGAAAAAAACACAGAGAAAGAGAAAGAGAAAAAAAAAGAAATGAAGGAAGAAGAATGGAGGAGACTTTGAGGATTAAGGGACTTGATTCTTGAGAAGAAGAGGGAACTTCCTTACATTCAAGGCCACCCCTCCATCAACCAAGCTCTAAGGGCTCAATTAGGAGCATCAACTCATCCAAGACAGTGAGTCCCCTAATTTCTAAGTTTTAAACTCTTTACCTTCATTATAAGCCTTGATTGGTTGCTCTTTGTGTGTTTTCTTGAATCATATTACTTATTTTAAGTTATAGAGAAGCATGGTTGCATGAGATATTAAATATTGACTATTGGTACTTGTATATTTGTGTTTGTTTCTCATTCACGTGCTTGATTATCACGTTTCTTAGGATTTAAGAAATGTATAGTGTTCCTGCCTCTGTTGAAAAGGCAACATCTCTTCATTTAGGAGTCGCCCCTTCACGAAGAGGCGATAGAGGCATTACCTCTTAGTCAAAGAGGCATCGCCCCTCTGACAGAACTCCACCTCTTATGCCTTAATTTTTGACTAGTATTTTGCATGTTTAACATGATTTCCTTGTTTAATTTGTTATATTTCTTGCGATTATATATGATTCCTATGTCGATCAATATTGTTTCTATGTTATTTTCCTTTTTTATTGTTATTTAGTGGATCATTTTATGAGTTTATGTTCATTTATTTTTGTGAATATTATGTGTTGATGATTTGTAGTTATTATTGTTGTTATTGTATGGAATTAACTTATGTGTGTCGCAAGAATTATTTGGTGATTTTTAATCACTAGATGTTTACTTTATTTATCATTTTTAGAGTTTTAATTTGAATAATTAATTAGTTTATTTTTGGTTAATTGTTGGTTTATGTATAGTTTATTTTTAGTATTTTTATATTTATTTGTACCAAAAGTTGAAACCCTTAATCTCTCTCCCCTTTTTATTTGGAATGAATGGTTGTAAATTATTTTTATTCATTTTATTTATCTATTTGTGATTGAATGTCATGGATATAAGCCTAAAATGGGACTAATGTGCAAATTGGGAATAAAATATAAAATTTGAAATCACTCGCAACTTGTATGTTAATAAGGGAATAATTTAATAATTGAAGGTAATAAAGTACAAAACACACACAGAGGCCAACCGTAAGGTTGGGTGGGCATTCCAAAAGCCCATACCTAGTTTCCGAATCCGATCTCTGGTAACGGCTTCTAAGAACCTCCGTGGAATCTAGTTACTATATAGCGTGTCTCGGCTTTCATCCAAGTGGCGACTCCATCTGCATTTTGGGCCCCAAGCCCACTATGTATTTCCTAGTGAGCCCCGAGTTCACATAGTGTCGTGGCCGCCAACACTTGGGTGCAAGACCAAAACTGCCGCCTACAGTGGCGACTCCACTGGGGATAGAGAAATTGATTCCAAGTGTTTTGTAATTTATCATTTTTTATTATTTCTTTATTTCCTTCGCAAATTTTGCATTCACTACACGTTTTCACATGATGCACTTCATGTCCCAAATAAACTGATAATAATCTTTACTTTGCTACCTATGTTTCATTCAAACCTGGTAGTGAGGTATTTGATTATGGTCACTCATAGCACGTACTTATCTGCATCGCACGGACCCTTTAGTGAGGAGACGTAATGGATGTATATAGTTGTAGGAGCCGAAGCTTATTACCTAAGACTTAGCTCATACAATGACCTAGTAATTTCCACTAAGTTCTTTTTTCCAAATGTATGTGTTTTATGTCATATGGTAATCCTCTAAATTAGGCCCAAGCCCATTACAAAATAAGCCTTGACAAGACGGGCCTTTCATGCCTATTATTAGCCCATTTCGAAACGAACTTGACAAGGTGGGCCTTTAATATCATTCTTAGCCCATTTAAAATGGACTTTGGAATTATTTAAGAGTTATCTTGTATTCATCAATTTTATTATCCCCCGTTGATAATCAAAACCCAGAACAAAAATCCTAGGACAAGGAACTCGTCATTGAATATGTGTGTAGGAGAAATAAGGGTAGAGATATCGTTATAGAGCTTTTTTTTTTGTCCTCTGATACGTGCATATATGTTTTATTTTTCTTCTTACCAGTAGGCTTGCATTTCATGCTTATGCATACACGCCATACATGTTTCTAACCCTCAATGGTTGCAGATATAGATCCACAGCAGTCTACCAATTGGAAGTGATCTAACACAGGCCATCTAGTTAGAATATGTAGAGGGATCAAGATAGTAGAATTTAATGCTAAAGCCTTCAAGGAACAATTAAAAGTTGAAATGGCTAAACAAACCAGGGCAATCATGAGAGAAATTATGGGGGAAATGATGGGTACAGCTAGAGGGGAACTGCCAGCACCACAACCATCAGTGCCCCAACCACTAGCACCTCAACCTCGACCTTTTGATCTAGATGCCAAGGTTCCTAAAAGGCAAAAGGTAGAAGATCGACAATATTGGAAAAACCTATTATCCGTTAGAAAGAAGATGCCCAAGGAAATATAGGGAAGCCGGATTGGGCTAAAGACCTTATCAAGTCTATGACTCAAATGCAGCTTATGATGAAGGTGAAAGGGATCGATGCCCCAATGAGCTATTCCAAGCTAAGCTTGGATAAGGATGATGATCCCCTACCATTGAAGTTCAAGTTTCTTAACATAAAGAAGTTCACTGGTATAGAGGACCCCCACCTCCGTTTAAAGCAATATATGACCCACATGAAAATGATTGAACTGACTAAAGCATAAATTATGTAGCAATTCCATCTATCCCTGGAAGGAGCACTCATCAAATGGTATTATGCGCTAGAATACCGTGTTCAAGTTGATTGGGAGGAACTACGTGCTGCATTCATCAAGTAGTATAATCTCAACATTCAGATGGAGGCTTCCCTGAGAGACTTGCAGAACCTGAAGCAAAAATTCAATGAATGTTTTGCGGATTATTTGATCAAGTGGAGAGCCAAATTAGCACAGATGAAGCAACGGCTCATGGAATCTGATTAACTGGTAATAGCTATGGAAGGGTGTGTACTCCCTCTCTCCAAGAAATTGAGGGATTTAGGGATTCAAAACTTTAAGGAGTTTTACAGGTTTAGAGTATAGAAAGAATCAGACCTTGCACAAGAAAAGAAGTTATTCAGTGGAAGATTTATGAAGGCGGTGGAGTCGAGCCGAGCAGTAATATATAAATCAATGCAGTTAGGCATTCCCAAAGGTTTTCTAATTTGGGAAGACCCCTCTCTAAAGTCCTGAAAAAGCTGATTGAGAATAACCTTCTACAACCCTTACTTAAATGACCTCCTTTCACAAATGCAAACCCAAAACTATATTGCAAGTACCATCAGAACATTGGGCATGATATAGAAAGCTGCACTTGCCTAAAACATGAGATTCAAGATTTGATAGATTCAGGTAAAATAACCAACCTAGAAACTAGAAAACCAAATACCCAAAATAACCCTTTACCCAACTACCAAAATGTACCACCATCAAATCCCCGTATCTTGATGATCAACATGGGCCTAATAGAGGAACAAGTTATTAATTCTTTTATTGATGTCATACCTACCCCATCAAAACCATAATTAAAAAACCTAAATTTGAGGTAGCATGACGTTGAGTCTTATGTAAATGTGCTTGATATTTGGAGTTCTGATGACGAAGAGGGAGAAGTAGTTGATCTGTGGAAGAATAATAAGAAGAGAGCAGCGCAGTCCACTAAGAAATTGAAGGAGGAAGGAAGAAGTGAAGAAGGCTGAGGCAGAGAAAGAGGGAAGTAGTTCAAAAGTGGGATCAAAGAAAAATGAGAAAGCTGAGGAGATTATTGAGGGCAAAAGTGATGAGAAAACTCTTGCCAATATTTAAGAGCTGCTTATGAACTCCCGGACCATTGAGAAGCACTAGTTTTTACTCAATATCACAAGAAGATACCTTCAACACAGACTCCATAGCAAATGGTGAACTCACTAACTGAAAGTCCTCCATGGGAAATTGTGTTCATAGATGATGACTTACCTTTATAAGGAAGGGATCACAACAAAGCCTTATTTATTAAGGCCAAAGTGAAAGGCAAGTTAACGTGCTATGTCATGGTCGATAATGGGTCAACCATCAATATATGTCCTTTAAAGATCCTATAGAAGCTGGGCTTGATGGTAGCTGATTTGAAACCCTCTGATGTAGTCATAAAGGCTTATGATGATACGAAAAGTTCAGTTGAAGGAACTTTCAAGGCTTTAATCAAGACTGGAACTATTAAAGTTTGGGTTAACCTTCATGTAATAGACATTCCAGTCATCTTTACTATTCTTCTAGGAAGACCATGGTTCCATCCTTTAAGGGGAGTGCCATCCACCATTCATCAAAAGATCAAATTTCCATATGAGGGGAGGGTGGTTACTATAATGGTTGAGACAGAGGCCGCAGTTGCTGCATTGAAACTAGCTCCTGCTAAGATCCCGAACAACCCGAGTTTCAAAGTCTGTATGATTTATAAAGACGAGATGAACCCAATGAAGAGCATGTAGTTTATGCCTAGGATGGGACTCAAAAAAAATCAATAGGGCCCACCAGAATTCGTCGAACCCAAGGTACCGATTCTAAAGCACGGGTTAGGATATTCAGTGGAGGATGAGTTTGATGAAAGGGAAGAAACTAAGGGCAAGTCTGGGAAAAGCAGAATTATGGTTGAGTTAAAGAAGAAGACTCTCTAGGAAACATCTATGGAAGAAGGTGCCAATTACCCTTACCAAGGAGCCCTTGATGATCATTGAGAAATTGGTCTTTGGATTTAAAATCCTTACTGAATATGTGGATGGGAACTAAAAGCCTGTTGTTGAAGAGCCCATGGTAGAAGAGCTAGTATTAACTTCGGAATCAAAATGGGACATTCCTACAGTGGAGTTGAAGGACGCCACTGACCAAGAAGAAGAATTCAACTTCAAAACCTTTGTCCTTAATTCTATTATAGATGTTTTCTATAATGACATTGACCTTTCTGTTTCTTATTTGTTTGAGACTGATGACATTTTTTTTCTAAAATTAATGTGATGAAGTCTGATTATGCTTACTGTGCATTGTGTTTCCTAATGGTTATGTTATGTGTGATGATCATTTCATGCATATGTTTGACATTAATTTAGTGTAAAATGAATCATTTAATCTAGGCACAAGTGATAACCCTAAAAATATACTTATTGCTTCTGACTTAACTCCTAATGAGAGAGAAAAAATGAAAGAAACTCTTAAAAGAAGACAGAAAGTATTTGCTTGGGGCTATAAGGATCTGCTGAGGATCGATAGAGAGATTACAGAGCATAAGATTCCCACGTATTCTCACATCGCTTCGATAAAGTAGAAGAAGAGAAGATTAAGACCAGAATGGGCCCTTCTAGTCAAAGAAGAAGTAGAAAAATAGCTGAAAGTGAAGTTCCTAGAGGTGGTAGATGACACCTAGTGGTTGGCTAACATAGTCCCAGTTCCCAAGAAGGATGGTAAAGTCAGAATGTGTGTGGACTATAAGGACTTGAACAAGGCTTGTCCTAAGGATGATTTTCCCTTACCGTATATTGACACCTTGGTCAATATTACAGCTTCTAGTGCCATGTACTCCTTTATGGATGGCTTCTCATGATACAATCAGATCATGATGGCAGTGATTGACAAGTTCAAGACTTCTTTCATTACTAAGTGGGGTGTTTACTGTTACACACTTATGCCTTTCGGATTGAAAAATGGAGGGGCTACTTACCAAAGAATGGCTACTACACTATTACTGACCTAGTCCATAAAGAGATAAAGGTGTACGTAGATGACATGATGGTGAAGTCTTTAATCAGAGAAGGGCATTTTAAAGCCTTAGACAAGTTCCTAGCAAGAGCTGAAAAGTATAACCTCAGATTGAATCCAAAGAAATGTGTTTTTAGGGTGACGTTTGAAAAACTATTAGGACACATTGTCATTCAGAAAGGTATAGAGGTGGATCCAAACAAAGTCGATGCAATTATAGAAATGCTTGCACCAAAGAATGAGAAAGAAGTTAAAGGGTTTATAGGAAGGCTACAATACATTAGCAGATTCATAACCAAACTGACTACCATTTATGAGTCGATCTTAAAGCTTTTAAAGAAGAATCAGCCGATTATCTAGGATGATAAGTGTTAGTAAGGCTTTAAAACTATTAAGCAATATTTGATGAATCCTCTAGTTTTGCAGCCGTCAAGACTAAGGAAACCCTTAATTCTCTACTTGGCTATAGAAAAAGATGTGATTGGTGCAACATTTGCCCAAAAAGGAGAAGGGAGAGTTGAGCATGCTGTATATTCTCTGAGTAAGAAGCTTCTACCCTATGAAACCAATTATAGTTTAGTAGAAAGAACCTATTTGGCTGTAATTTAAGCAACAAAGAAGGTATGACATTACTTCCAGTCCTATAGGATTCAAGCAGTTTCTAAGCATGATCCCCTTAGATATCTCAAGCAGACTCTATCACTAGTAGGGAAATTAGCCAAATGGTTAGTCCTACTTACTAAATTCGACATAGACTATGTTACTAAAAAGGTGATAAAAGGAAGAGTTATGGCAGACTTCTTGGCCCAAAATCCAGTAGATGATGGACAAGAACAAGGATTAGAATTTCTGGATGAACACTTGGAGGCAATAGAAATCCAGATCTAGAAAATGTACTTTGATGGAGCTATGAATAGTAGAGGGGCAATCATTGGCGTGATTTTGGTCTCGTCATAAGGAGAAGTAATCCCAATGGAAAAGACATTGGAATTCGAGGTCACTAATAACCAAGATGAATATGAAGCCTGCATTTTTTGTCTGGAAGCACTTAGGAACGTAAGGGAAAAAGAGGTGACAGTGTATGGGGATTCAATCCTGGTAATGAAGCATATTGCCAAGGAATGGGAACTGAGGGAAGATAAGCTAAAGCTGTATCTAGATTATTCAGCCATGATCCTATTATCCTTCGTGTAATACATATTCGTACACTTACCCCGGGAGGAGAATCAGATGGCAGATGTGTTGGCTACCCTAGCTTCGACATGGGAAGGAGGCAGACGAGCAGCAATGAAGCCTTTTATCTTAGTACAAGCCTAAATTCCTTGTTATAAGGAGATTAGAATAATGTCGATTGACCCAGCGAAGAAGCCTTGGTTTTATGACCTACAACGATATCTTAAGACAGGGCAATTCCTTAAGGAAAATGATAGAAAAGAAAGGATGTCATTAAGGATGTTATCACGATAGTTTATTAGACACAATGGGATGTTATATAAGAGGATGCTAGTTGGAGTACACCTAAGGTGTGTTGATAAGGGTGAGGCATAGAAGATTATAGAAGCAGTTCATGAGGGTGTAAATGGGCTGCATATGAATGGAACAGTCCTCACTAAAAAGATAATCCATCAAGGGTACTTTGGTTAACTACGAAGGCAAACTGCATGAAGTATGTAAAGAGATGCCATAACTACTAAGTATTTGGTGACATGAGCCACCTGGCTTCTATGGAACTTTAAGGATTAACCTCTCTTTGGCCATTTGCAGTCTAGGGAATTGATATTATTAGAGAGATAAGGCTAAAAGCATCCAATATACATCATTATATCATAGTGCCAATCGACTATTTCTCTAAATGGGTAGAAGCAAAATCATTCACTACTATAGGGGCAAAACAAATGGCCAGGTTCATAGAGAAGAACATAATTTGTCGGTATAGGTTGCCTCATCAGGTCATCAATGATAATGGTGTTCATTTTAGGGCAGAAACAACCATCCTATTGGAAGAATACAAGATTGAGCATCATAGATCATCCCCTTATAAACAACAAGCGAACGAAGTCGTAGAAGCAGCAAATAAGAAAGTGAAAAGAATATTAGCCAAGATACTAGAAAATTACAAATATTAAGCAAATTATCTACAGTTTGCATTATAGGGATATAGAAACACTGCCAGAACATCAACAAGAGCCACTCCGTATTCTCTGGTATATGGATATGAAGTTGTATTGCCAGTTGAGGTTAAAATTTAGTCACTAAGGGTTCTCCTAGAGTCTAAAATCCCTGAGTACCAATGGGTAGAAAGCCAATTGGCACAGCTAACTTTGAAGGATGAAAAAATATTAAAGGCTATGTATCACTCTCAATTATACCATAAAAGGATAGCCTGGGCTTATAACAAGAAGATTAAGCTAGGAAAAATCAAAGAGGGTTACTTGGTCTTAAAGCTCACTAGGCCAATCACGACTGATCCACGGGGGAAGTTCAAGCTGAACTGGGGGGGTCCCTATCAAGTGTAGAAGTTATTTTCAAAAGGGGCTGTTATTTTGTATGACTTGAAAAGTAATGAATTCAGAGAGCCCATCAACATGGAAAAGCTCAAGAAATACTTTCTGTAAGGTCTTGCTAGAAAGAAAACCTCAAAAAAGGCTGCCTAGACAAAAGTTAGAGAAACAAAGGAAAAAAAAAGTAAAAAGTCTTGCTGGATTGAAAACCTGAAAAGGAGGTCCAGGTAAAAGTAAAGGACATGTAAAAGGAGAGTGAGAGGAAAAGAAAATAGTTAACTGGAAAATTTGTAAGGGCAAGCCAATTAACAACAGGAGATATATAAGAAGCAAAATTATATAGTCACATTATGCTTAAATTAAATGGAATGGATTGTCTTTATTATTGTAAACATTGCATTAAATGCTTATTACACTTATGTCTAACTCAAAAGGAAATCTCATTCGGCAAAGAAAGTACATAAAAAGACTAAGTTTCATAAACTGATATAATATTGTTTATTTGTCTTATGAATCCTTTGGGCGCTCGATGCCTGTAATGCCATTGTCCTTATATTTCTTGTAAATTCATCATGTTCTACTTGTTGTAGTTGAACCCATGCCTTACAATGGTCATCGATAAACTGATCTCCATTATAGTCAATGAACCTCTAAATAATCCTCCGAGGCTAAGTAGCAACCAAGTTATCTAGAAAATTTTGAGAAAGAGGCCCTGGTTCAAACTCATGTATGAGCTCCACAATCTGCTGTTTCTATTTATATTATCTACAAAGCCGAGATGGATTATAGAAGGTGGTGAAATGGAGGCCGGCTAAGGGAACACGGTAAGTATAGGACCGGAGGGTCACATGCTACAGTCTCCACCATGGGCACATCCACTGAATCAAAGTATGAGGAATGTAGATAACCATCTGTGGATATCCTCCGGGATAGGATGAAGTCTCCTAGTGTGACAATGTTTGGCCTTATAGTGAGCAATGTCTTTAGGTGGTTCGAGCAATCTCAGTTTCTCTTGCAACCAAACCTGTAGAATTGACAAATGGGTAAGAATGATGGAAAGCATAACATGGTAAAAGAAAGAAGAGACTCACCTCTAGTAGAAATGGACTCCCAAAGAATCTTATGGTCTCAAAAAAGTTATCAAGTCTGATAATGGTCTCAACTAGAATGAGGGGGAAAGGGTTTAGTCCACTCTCCACTTGGTCCAGAACATGCAGGATCTTCAGGTCATAGTTACTAGAAGGGGAGACCAACAATAACTGAGCATATAGGCAAAGTGTCATCATTTAAGGCTAGGGAAACTCACTGTTGTCTACAGTCGCTACCATCTTTACAAAAGGGCTAAGTGGGATTTTATTGTCGAAAATGTGACGAAAAGAGGATTAAGGGGACATATTAAGCAATCTTGCCATTTGGTATTGGATGGTGTGCAAATCTGAGGTTATGACTAGAGGAATAACAATCTGTCGAGTGGAATCTATGCAAGAGCCCAGGATAGCTTCAAATTCCTCTAGCAGGGGGCAAATCTCCACTATTTTGAACCGAAAAACATGTTTTTGAGGATCCCAAAACTGAGCAAGACATGGAGAAATGAGAAGTTGATCTTTCTAGCTTGCAAAGATTGGAAGGCAGATAGGTGAAATGGCTCTATTCTAGCCTATAACCCACCATCCAGACTTTTTAGAATTTGTTATAGCTGTTTCAAGCTTCTCTCAATCATGAGTGGGGGTTGAAATGTTGTCTGGGAAAGAAGAATAGGGGAAAGCAGTGAGATAAAGAGATTAGGGATTTTGAAGAAGATTTGGGGGTTTTTATAACTATAGGGCAGGCATGTAGAGGCATTCGCCTTTACGATCAGGCAACGCCTCTATGAGAAAAGGCGAATCACATGTTGCCTCTTTATATAGGGGCGACGCACCTTTAAAGAGGCGATGCCTCTATGACAGGAAGAGTAGATCTTTGCATTCTTGGGAATTTTCTAAAGTTGTAATATAAAGAGTTAGAGTAGGTCATTTCATAGATAAAAGCCCTTCATTCATTCAAAATTCCTCAAAAAATTATCAGTGCAAAATATGAAGGTGTAAAAAAAATTCAATCAAATAAAAACCAATTCAAACAGCTAGAGGGCAACAATATAAAGTCTCCAATATTTCTAAACAAGGATGCCCCTATTCTAACAAAAATCTATAGAGGGTCCTCTCTACTCATCATTGTCGGACTTTTTGGCCTCCTCATCAATTGGCTCATCCACAGGCTCATAAATTGGCACATCCATAGAAGCATTAGTAGGATCAGTCCCATCATCCTCGTTGTTATCCTCAGACTCCTCTTCAGCTGCCCACTCCTCCTCATCGCCCTCGACCTGAAGAGTAACAAGTTGGCACTCCAAGGCAGTGATCCTAGCCTAGCTGGCCTCATCTTGATCCTATTGAAGCATAATAAGAGGTAAGAAATCATGAAAGCATGCATACATATAGAATAGAAAATATTTTGTGTGTACCTTCCATTGCTACATCACCTGCATCAGGAAGTCCCTCTGGGCCTCAACCACCCGGTACATGTACTCTCCTTGATCTCGAGGTATCAGTTCCATTGATAATGTTAGAATTAACCATGTGTTATAAGACTTCAGAACATAGTTTCCAAAGAAGGAAAATTACATGGGTAGTAGCCTCTGGGAACAATGCTGGCTCCAGAGTTATATCCAGCATCAGAAACTGACGAGAGAGCTCACCAGAAGGCATCCAGCAACGAGTCAGCAGATCAAGAGTGGCAGTAAGTCTGCCGACCACTACCTGGGATTGAGAGCTGCAGGGATCTTGTTATGACTTAAATTGGGGGTCATGACCGGCGCTAAGGAATGGGAATTCTTTCGAATTTAGAACCTGTAGCAATCCTTAAAAATAAAAACATGCAATAAATAAATAAAATATGCACCATATTTAAAATCCTAAACCAAAATAATAAAAATAAATTTATGTCATATCATAAAATAAAATATGCTATACAATATTCAGAGAAAGGCCTCTGAAATTACAACCAACATTCTGCAAATACAAAATATGACAACTACTACTGCAGTTTTCTAGAGTACAATAAAATTAAGTAAGTATGTTGAACTTAGTAATAATCAATATTAATTTTGATCTTAATAAACTTAATTTTTAGCATTTAATTTTTTTATTTAAGTGTGTATAAGTTAGAACTCTATTGGAAGTTAAAATGAAGTATAATTATCTTGGGCTGATTGCACCTTTGAGATTCAAGGAGGCTTTGACATCCTTAAAGCTTTATAATGAGAAATTTATCTTCTTCACATTTGAATTAGAATCTTGAGCTTTCTGAATTAGGCTTATTTTTCAAAATCCAAGTTCATTTGGTTATGAAAATTTTGAGTCAATATCCACGTATACGTCTACCATTTCAAATTGCACAGCTCTTAGTATTTTAGACATATCCTGAGCTACAAAAGTCCAAGATAGGTGATTAAAAATGATATTGAAAGATAAGTCAAATATCTACAATTTTCATGGAAAAAGTATGGGAAAATTAAAATTTCTTCAAGAGAAAATCACATATTCAACTTGGGTATAGTTGTCTAATAGTATTCTGCATTTTAAATTGCACATCTCTTAGTATTTTAGACATATCTTGAGCTAAAGAAGTCCAATTTAAGTGATTCAAAATGATATGAAAATATAATTCAAATATCTATAGATTCTATGAAGAAAGTATGGGAAAATTCAAATGTCTTGAGCAACCAATAACGGTTTCAATCTATGAATAACTGTTTGACAGCATCACTTTCAATGATCCAAAATATAGACATTGGACACATCATTTGCACCTCCAACAGCTATATTTTTAAGTATAAATACCTCTATAATGGAATGAAATTTAAGAAAACTTATTTATTATTCATTCTTTCTTAAGAATTCATTAAGCTCTTAAATTCTCTTAAACAATTCTTTGTTTGTATAAATCTTGTGAGAGTTGGGTGTGTGTTAGATATAGAATTTCTCTTCATCTTAAATCTTGGGTTAGATTAGAAGGTAAGTGAGATTTATTTCTAAAGGAATTGGTTTAAGTGTTGTCCATTGAAACACTTGGGTTTTGGTTCTTTTGAGTGAGCCTTGAAAACTCATGTTGTAAGGTTATAAGAGTGAGCCATAAAACTCTTATGTAATCTCAATCTGATGAATAAGATTATGGGTGATTGAAAATCCTAACTTAGGGATAAGTTAGGAGGAGGTATAGGATTGTTATTGAATCTGAACTCCTTAAATTTTTGTGTTCTTTATTCTTCCTTCTCAACTTCCATTCAATTCTTGCAAAGAATTCTTTTAATTTCTCATTTTTATTTGATAGTCTTATTCACCCCCCCCCCCCTCTAGTACTCTTTTCAATTGGTATCAGAGCTTGAATTCTAGGTACTTCATTGCTAGAATATAATATCATGGGGAGTGAATCATAAAACATCTCTTCTCTTAGACCATTCTTTGATGGTAGTAACTATCCACATTGGAAATTCAAAATGGAATTATATCTTGATTGTCATTCCATTAAACTTTGGGACATTATCCTAAGAGGTTGCAAACCACCTACTACTATCATTGATGGTGTGGTAACTACTCTTGCAAGAAGCCAATGGAGTATTGATCAAAGGGAAGAAAATCACAAAAATAAAAAAGCTATGATTACTCTAGTCTCTTCAATGATAAGAAGGAGGCAAACTTCAACATTGTATGTCGACCAAAGAAATATAGGAGACCTTAAAAAATCACTATGAAGGCAACATTCAAGTAAGAAGCAAGAAGGTTTAACTTCATATGTATAAATATGAACTCTTTAAAATGAAGCCTCATGAATCAATCACGGAGATGAAAAATCATCTCAATGCTCTCCTCACAACCCTCAAGAAACTTAGAAAACATTTCTCAAAGGAAGAAGTAAACAAAAAGATTCTAAAAATCCTACCTAAGAAGGATTGGGAATCTCGTGTTACTTTAATTGAGGAAGCTCAAGACCTCTCCATCTTATCAACTGATGTGCTCATTGGTAAGCTCTTAACACATTAGCTCACTATCAAGAAAAGAGGTGAAGAATAAGAAAAGAAAGAAGAAAAGAAAAAGAGCATTGCTCTAAAAGCTCTTTAAGAAGATAATGAAGAGGAAAGCATCAAAGATTCTAGTGATGAAGATGATGACATTACCATGCTCACTAGGAACTTCAAGAAGTTTTTGAGAAAGAAAAACTTCTTAAGAACAAGGGACTTCAATAAGAAGTTTGAAGGAGACGGGAAGAAGAAAACTAAAGAGGTTACTTGCTATGAATGTAAGAAATTGGGACATATTAGAAGTGAGTATCCCAAACTCAAATTCAAGAATAAGGGAACAACGATAAGAAGAAGGAATTCAAAGCTACTTGGGATGATTCCTTTGAATCCGAAAAGGAAGAAGAACAACAAGAGGTGGCCAATCTTTACTTCATAGCCCTTAAAAATGAAAATAAGGTACCATCTACTTCTTATTCTTCCTTTGATGATTGTGATAATGATGATGATGATGAGAGTTCTATTGTGAGCAAATTACTTGTTAAATGCAAAAGTTTGTTATTTAAGAAGAAACATTATAAGCATGAGTTAGGTAGCTTAAATAGAGAATTAGAAATTTTAAAAATTAATTTTGCTAAACTTTTTTAATCAAATGAAAAACTTGTTAGTGACGTAAAATATTCTAATTCTTTAGAAGATCAACTCAAGAAAGCAAATGATGAAAATCATAAGCTTTCTAAGAAGGTCTTAGAATTAAAGAATTCCATTGCTAAATTTAAGAGAGGAAAGGAAACTTTAGATTAACTTCTTGACTCTCAAAAATTTGATGGAGATACCCATGGAATTGGATATAAGAATGGAATGTCTTCATCATCTTCATCATATATTAATTTTGTAAATGCTTCGCATGATTCCACTCCTTCAACCTCCAAAACAAATAAGACTCAAGCTTTCAATGCTAAAAGATCTTATGTGTTAAACAGTAAAGGAAAGTCTCATGAGATTCATCCTTCATTAACACAAAGAGGTAAGGCTCAAAATAAAGCACCTAAACCCAGGCATGCTTATATGTACATTAGACACAATTATAATAGGCATGCTACACAATACAATGCACATAAACATGTTGTAAAAAATTATCGAAATACACATCACCATTGCCAATGCATGTCTCACTTAATGACATAAAACAATAAGAGATACACACAACACCAAAGGCATGTTGCACACACTAGGAAAGCATTTCATCCTAAGAGGAATAAATTTGAAAATATTGTATGTTCTTATTGCATTATCAAAGGACATACTAAGAATGTGTGCTTTTATAGAAGACTACATATAAATTTACTTCCTACGGATTATCTTGAAACTAACCAAACTAGACCAAGAAAGGTTTGGGTCCAAAAGAACACTTAAATTGTATTGTGTAGATGTGCTTGAAATCCATAAGAACAAAAAGCAAGTGGTATCTCGATAGTGGATGTTCAAGGCACATAACAGGAGATAAAGAGTAATTCAACAAACTTGATGCTAAAGATGGAGGACACGTTACTTTCAGAGATAATGCAAAAGGAAAAATTATTAGCATTAGAGAAATAGGTAATCCTTAATCCTTATCTATACATCATGTGTTATTTGTTAATGGCCTTAAATATAATCTACTTAGTGTAAGTCAATTATATGACATGGGAAATAAAGTAAATTTTTATCCTAAAAATTGCTTTTTTAGTAGTCTTGATGAAAATAAAGTTATTTTTAATGTTGAAAGAGTGGACAATGTTTATGTCATTGATTTGAATAAAATTTATAACAAAGATATAAAATGCTTAGAGTCTATCTCCCATGACACATGGACATGACATAGAAGATTAGGACATGCAAATTTTGAGCTTTTGAATGATCTTTGTAAACATGAACTTGTAATTGGTTTTGTTGGGTGTCCATCAATTGTCCCGTGGTGGAGGCAAGTGGGCCGAGTCACAATCGAATGTCGTGGGCGCTTGTGTGTGTTGAATGCACTATAAGGCTAGGGTATGCGCCTTTCCTACCACCAATTGGTTTTGGGAGAGTTGGTAGCGCCTGAGGTCCTACAAGTGGTATCAGAGCCAAGGTCACGGGTTCGATTCCCAACGGGAGCAATTGCTGAGGGGGAGATTGTTGGGTGTCCATCAATTGTCCCGTGGAGGAGGCAAGTGGGCTGAGTCACAATCGAATGCCGTGGGCGCTTGTGTGTGTTGAATGCACTAGAAGGCTAGGGTATGTGCCTTTCCTAACACCAATTGGTTTTGGGATAGTTGGTAGCGCCTGAGGTCCTACATGTTTACCTAAGCTTGAATTCACTAAAGATAAACCTTGTGATGCTTGTCAAAAGGGAAAAAAATCCAAGTCCTCATTTAAGCTAAAAAAATGTAGTGTTCACCTCTAAGCCACTTGAACTTATACATATGGATTTATTTAAACCAACTAGAGTTGCTAGTCTCGATGGAATGCACTATGCATATATATTGGTTGATGATTTCTCTATATTTACATGGGTATGTTTCCTTGCTCATAAGAATGATGCATTTAAAGCTTTTGAAAAGTTTACAAAAAGAGTTCAAAAAGAAAAAGACTTTTATATTTCTTCTATTAGAAGTGATCATGGAACTGAATTTGAAAATGAATTTTTCAAAAACTATTGTAATGAAAATGGTATTTCTCATAATTTTCATCTCCTATAACTCCTCAATAAAATAGGATAGTTGGAAGGAAAAATAGATCTTTTGTGGAAATGGTTAGAACAATGCTTCATGAGTATAATTTTCCTTTATACTTTTTGGTGGAAGCCATTAACACATCTTATTATATTTCAATCCAAGTTTTCAAAAGACCAATTTTAAATAAAACATCTTATGAGCTATAGAACAATAGAAAACCTAAAATCTCATATCTAAGAATATTTTGGATGTAAGTGCTTTATATTGAACACTAAGGAAAATCTTAGGAAATTTGATTCTAAAGCCAATGAAGGAATTTTCCTAGGTTATTCTATTTCTAGTAAAGCATATAGGGTATTTAATAAGAGAACTCTAGTAGTTAAAGAGTCAATGCATGTGGTATTTGATGAATCAAACTCATTTGATCCTAGAAAGCATGTTTGTAGTGTTGATGATCTTATAGGTGATAATAAGATTGTGGAAACACAAAAAGAAAATGCTAGTAAGCCTTTAGAACTTGAAGATCCAAGCAAGAAGGAAAATGAGGAGACATCCCAATCTACCTTGAAGGAAGAACTTCCAAAGGATTGGCAATTCAAGAAAGCTCACCCTCAAGACCTCATTATAGGTGACACTACAAAAGAGGTAACTACTAAATCTCAATTAAAGTCTATTGTTAATTTAGCCTTTATTTCTCAAATTGAACCCAAAAATATTGATGATGCTCTGTGTGATGAATTTTGGGTCCTTACTATGCAAGAAGAGTTAAATCAATTTGAGAGAAATAAGGTTTGGACCTTGTTTCCTAGACCTAAACATCATCCTATTATAGGCACCAAATGGGTGTTTAGAAATAAGATGAATGAACAAGGTGTCATAACTAGGAACAAAGCTAAACTAGTAGCTAAATGTTATAATCAAGAGGAAGGCATTGATTATGATGAAAACTTTGCCCCCGTTGTAAGGTTAGAAGTTATTAGGATACTACTTGCATTTACATCATACATGGATTTTAAACTTTATCAAATGGATGTTAAAAGTTCATTTTTAAATGGTTTTATTGAAGAGGAGGTACATGTTGAACAACCTCTAGGTTTTTAAAATTTTGACTCTCCAAATCATGTGTTTAAACTTTCAAAACCATTATATGGATTGAAAAAAGCTCCAAGAGCTTGGTATCCAAGATTGAGTAACTTTTTACTAGAGAAAGGTTTCTTTAAAAGAAAGGTTGAAATAACTCTTTTTATAAAGAAATCCAAACATGATTTATTAATTGTTCAAATATATGTTGATGACATTATATTTGGTGCTACTAACCATTGCTTGTGTGAGGAATTCTCTAATTTAATGCAAGGAGAATTTGAGATGAGTATGATGTGTGAACTCAAATTCTTTCTTGGACTATAAATCAAGTAATGGAAAAATGGAATTTTCATCAATCAAACTAATTATGCAAGAGACATTCTTAAGAAGTTTGGCATGGATGGAGCTAAGATAAGTAAAACTCCAATGAGCACCATAACCAAAATTAACAAAGATGTGAATGGCAAACCGGTTGATGAAAAGTGATTTAGAGGTATGATTAGATCTCTTCTTTATTTAACTGCTAGTAGACCCGATATTATGTTTACTACTTACTTGTGTGCTAGATTTTAATCAAGTCCTTGAGAGTCTTATTTGAATGCTATCAAAAGAATTTTCAAATATCTTAATGGTATAATGCATTTAGGACTTTGGTATCCTAAGAGTTCATCCTTTGACTTGATTAGTTATTTTGATACATACTTTGCTAGTAGTTTACTAGTTAGAAAAAGCACTTTCAGAACTTGTCAAGTTTTAGGAAAATGTTTAATTTCTTGGTTTAGCAAGAAACAAGTTTCAGTTGCCTTATCCACTACTGAAGCTGAATATATTGCAGCAAGTCTTTGTTGTTCATAAGTTTTGTGGCAAAAATAACAGTTGTTAGACTATGGTGTAAAACTTAACCACATTCCAATCAAATGTGATAATACAAGTGCTATCAACCTTAGCAAAAATCCCATTAAGCATTTTAGAACTAAAAATATAGACATTAGACATCATTTAATGCGTGATCATGTTCAAATTGGTGATATCTCACTTGAATTTGTTAATACAAATAATCAACTTGCAGATATCTTCACCAAACCTCTAAATGAAGAGAGATTAAATTTCATTAAGCATGAACTTAGCATGATTGATGGTTATAGTTTATCTTGATTTTATGTTTAATTGATGGTTGAAATGTTTTCATGTGAAATCATGTTATGCTTATTAATTACTTTGATTAATAAAAATTTTAGTTTTAATCTTAAATTCTTTTTTTTGTCGTCAGCTTATATTTGATTTATTTTTTTAAATTTAATTTTTCATTTTGTCAAAGGAGGAGAAATAATTTGAGTTTCTATATGTACCTAGTTAATTTTCTTTTTAACATGTGTACTTAGTTTGTTTTTAATTTCAAAACTCCCTTAAAAATTGTGCTTATGTTAGTGACATATTATATTTTTATTTAATATAGGGGGAGAAATTTTATTTAAATTGTTGCATGAATATTAACATTATGATTAATTTTTTCGTACATCATATGTTACAAAAGGTCTTATTTTGCTTACTTTATGTATGATATAGATTTTATAAAGATTTTGAGTGTCTTTGTTTTTCATTTTCCCTTTATATCTCTCTCTTTTCTTTTTGCTTTTGACAAAGGGGGAGAAATATATTTAAGTTTGTTATTCATTACTATACATATGTATAATATTTTATTATTATGTTTATACATGTATAATTTCTTCTTAGGAATGGTTTTTATCTTTGATAAGGCATAAATATCTTCTTAAGAATGGTTTTTATCTTTGATAAGGCATAAATATCTTCTTAGGAATTGTTTTGATCTTTGATAAGGCTTGAATATTTTTACAAAGATTTGGTGTATCTTTGCTTTATTCCTATTAGAAGTGATGCATTTTATTAGGACTATATGCATATATGTTTGAAATATTTCCTCATATTTCCTAACATTTATTTAGATGATTATGATATCATATTTTATGTTTTTAATACATTTGTCATAAGAATGTCATGTTTTTATCCCTCCTGCTATAGTTTATGTTGTTTATATTTTTTTATCAAGGGAATTATCTATAAATTAATATTTCTTATCATGTCCATATTTGTACGGGGGGGAGAAATAAATAAATATATTTTATTACATTTGGTATCATTATTATCACAAATATTATCACACACTTTACTTTGTATTATTTTTTAATCAAACTCAAAATAAGTTTATCAAATCAAAAAGGGGGAGATTGTTGACCTTAGCAATAATCAATCTTAATTTTGATCTTAAAAAACTTAATTTTGATCATTTAATTTATTTATTTAAGTGTGTATAAGTTAGGACTTTACTAGAAGTTAAAATGAAGTATAATTATTTTGGGCTGATTGGACCTTTAAGATTCAAGGAGACTTTTGACATCCTTAGAGCTTTATAATGAGAAAATTATCTTCTTCACATTTGAATTATACATCTTGAGCTTTTTGAATTGGGCTTATTTTTCAAAATCCAAGTTCATTTGGTATGAAAATTTTGAGTCAAAATCCATGTATACGTCTGCCATTTCAGATTGTACAACTCTTAGTATTTTGGACATATCCTGAGTTAAAAAAGTCTAATTTAGGTAATTCAAAATGATATTGAAAGATAAGTAAAATATATATAACTTTCATGAAGAAAGTATTGGAAAATTCAAATTTTTTTAGGAGCAAATCACAGCTTCAACTTGGGTATAGTTGTCTGATAGTATTCTGTATTTAAAATTGCATAGCTCTTAGTATTTTGGACATATATTAAGGTACAGATGTCAAATTTAGGTGATTCAAAATGAAATGGAAAGATAATTCAAATATCTATAGCTTCTATGAAGAAAGTGTGGGAAAATTCAAACTTGTTGAGCAGCCAATCATAGTTTCAATCTATGAATAGTTATCTGATAGCATCACTTTCAATTATCCAAAATATAGACGTTGGACACGTCATTTGCACCTCAAAAAGCTATATTTTTAAGTATAAATACCTCTATATCTGAATAAAATTTAAGAAAACTTATTTATTATTCATTCTTTCTTAAGAATTCATTGAGCTCTCAAATTCTTTTAAGCAATTCTTTTTTGTATAACTCTTGTGAGAGAGTTGGGTGTGCGTTAGATATAGAATTTCTCTTCATCTTAAATCTTGGGTTAGATTAGAAGGAAAGTGAGATTTATTTTTAAAGGGATTGGTTTAAGTGTTGTCCATTGAAACACTTGGGTTTTGGTTTTTTTAAGTGAGCCTTGAAAACTCATGTTGTAAGGTTATAAGAGTGAGCCATAAAACTCTTATGTAATCTCAATCTTGTAAATAAGATTTTGGGTAATTGAAAATCCTAACTTAGGGATAATTTAGGTGGAGACTTAGGATTGTTGTTGAATCCAAACTCCTTAAATCTTTGTGCTTTTCATTTTTCCTTCTCAACTTCCATTCAATTCTTACAAAAAATTCTTTTAATTTTTCATTTTTATTTAATAGTCCTATTCCCCCCCCCCTTAAGGACTCTTTTCAAAGTAGTTTACACAAAATAGTAGGGGCTGAAGAAGTCTGACAGATAAGCCTATTACTGAGGTTTGAGGAAGAAGAGTCTCCTGTAAAAAAACTACTGAGGGGAGTCAGATCTCACTGAGTGAATTGTTATATTATATATACATGCATCTCCTAATGTCATATGCAATCAATCATCCGTATATAATAAATATATATACAAGCATTTCACATAGATGCTGAAATCACTTTATATAATAATGTTGAAAACATTTGTTTATGAAGGATCAAATAGAACCCTATTTAAACGCAACCTGAATCAACAATAACTCTCTAGCCATACAGGCTCACTTAATTCCAAATTAATTCACTTATTCCATATGGACAGTAGACTGGCCCCAAGACACTAAGTCAACCAAGCTCTAGCAGTCTGACTGTCAGTGTGATTGGCCTCAAGACACTAGGTCAACCGAGTTCCAGCAATCACACTACTCAATCACATCAAATCTTGAATCAATCAATCATATATCAAATCATATTTCACCACAAGTGATTCTCACTTAACTCTAAATCTATCACACCGGTACGTACTCAATCCTAGTGTTGCCCACTAGGCAACACGTTCTATCGATATCCTTCATTAAAATAAAATATTCATATGGGAAAAGAAATAATGCATAATAACATTCATAATAATAAAATAAACTATATATATACCAGAAATATACCTAAAATAAACTAAGTATATATATGTTAAATAAATTCAATATCAATAATAAAATATGCCAAATAAAACCAATAATATACTAAAAACATTCTAAGTATATATCAAAAAATAGAATATGCATCTATTTTGAAATATGCCAAAAATATACTAAAAATATACCTAACATATACTAAATATTTAATGAAACAATTTATTAATAAACAAAACATGTATATTCTAAAACATGCATTCTAAATGCAATGTATACATAAAATAACAATTCACAAGTTTACGCTCCTTGAGACTGGTTCGACAGACCCGGTCCATTAGACCTCGGTTTCGATGCAACTAAATAATAAAATAATAATAACAAAATCAAATAAAGCTAACTTATACTTCTAAAGAGACTCGATCTAGAAATACGAAACTCATGATCAACACAACGTCACGTTTTACGAGAATTCTATCAAAAATTTGGCAGAGTTTCCTCTGTAAAACGAACATCTCTCTACTAAAAAGTAGAGTCGATCCTACAAGAAAATGCACTTCTAAAAATAGAATACACAACACCTTCAGTTGGGACCCCGAACTGCACAATTCTCCCAACCGAAGTCCACAATTCCACCAAAAATCAAATATTACAACAAATATATTAAAAATCAATAAATTTCATAAATGTCCTCAAAATATCAAAATATAGCATATTTAAGCATTAAAACATTCAATATAATTATTTTCACAATAATTAAGTAAAAATCCCAAAATAACAATATAATATTATTAAAAATCAAGTTTCTCAATAATTCAATATTAAATAGTAAAAATTCACTTTTATATTTTTAAATAGCTTAAATAGCATAAATATATATTAAAAGTAATTAAAAACCTATTTAATCACCAATTTAGTAAAAAAAATGTATTATTTAAAAATAATTATTGAAAATTAGTATTAATTAGTTAAAATTACAAATAATTTATAAAAATCATTTTATTACCTTAAATAACAATAAAACCATTTAAAACATAATATTTAACTATAATTTTAACAAAATTACACAATTACCCTAATAATTCAAAGTACACATAATACTCAATAATTTCCTAAAAAATTATATAAAATCATTAAAATTATTCTATCAACATATATTATTCTAATATCAACTAAAACACATAATTAAACATTATTTTCAACAAAAATACAAATTTAACCTAATAATCCAATATTTACATAATATAAAAATATTACTAAAAATTACACAATATTCTCAAAAATTATTTTCTCAACACTAAAATTAATAACAATATATAATAACACTAAATCAACCAATTTTATAAGTAAATAAATTAATTTACAAAAATTAAATAACTAATAATAAAATAATAAAAAATTCACCAAAATTAAATAAATTCCAAAAATTAAAATATATATATATATATATATATATATATATATATATATATATATATATATATATATATATATTCATGGAGATCAAGCTACCAAGATCAACATTTGTTAAGGGAGTTTACTTAAATCAACCAAAAATCAACCTAAAAAAAATAAAAACCCCTAAAAGCTTAAAAAATAAAAATCAAGAAAACTCACAAACTATGAGGTTTGAGCTTGAACCAAACTCGGAATCGACTTGACCGGAGCTAGGGGAGTCAAACAGCACCGGCAACGCTTAAAATGGTGGCCGAAAAAGGAAGAAATGGCCGGAAAGCTTGTTGTTGTCGTTGTTACTGTCTTTGCTTGCTACCGGTGATAGATAAGAAGGAAGAGACGAAGGTGATGGTAAAGGAAGGAAGCTGGTCAACATGAAGAATAGAGAGGCATACCAACGATGAAGAAATTGGGTTGTGCAGGAGGAAAGGAAGCTCTGCGTTTTTTTGTTTTCTTCATTTTTGTATATATATATATATATATATATATATATATATATATATATACACACACACACACACACATACAAATAAAATGCATAACATAAAATTAACGATGAATAATAATATTATTAATAATACTAATGAAATAATTTAATAATAATATAAATAATGTAAATTAATAAAAACAATAATAAAAATAATAATGCATTAAAACTAATATTATTAAAATAATACTATCCGAAAAATTAACAATCAATAATGCAAATTAAATGTTTAAAATAATAAGTTTCTAAAATAATATATTCATGTAGAAAATATAATTTAACATAAAAATTGTAATTATTAATCACAAATAATAACATAAATAAATCTAACTTTTGAATTTTATTAACACTACATATCTCAATTTATATATAAATAATTTTAAAAAATAAGGGTTATTACAGGTCTGTCAAGGATGGTACCCTAAAAGAAGAACCCTCACCATTGGAAATGATGCATGGGCGCTGATGAGGACTCTCTTGTGCAGAGGGCCTAGGGTGAGGAGCAGGTGCCCTAACAGTTGCCTAAAAGATGAAAAATAAGTTAAAGAACAACATATGTAAGTAAATATAAAATAATAAATAAAATAAAACATTGCATGCTTACTTGAAGTGCAGGCTCAGGAAGGGGACTAGCTGCAAAAGATGAGCTCATGTAAAGTCCACATAGCGAGACTTCCTCCTCTCGCAATAGTTTGCAGTATCCTCTCCCTGCAGGGCATGATCGAGCTCATCTCCCTCTAACTCATACGCCTAAAAGATATGTCGGGGAGGAGCAAGAGTTGGACGCTTCACTCGTGCACCTGACCACCACTAATGTATCCTCTCCCCGAGGAACCATAATCTACAATCAAGACCTCTAAGCAAAACCCTCTTCTTGGAAAGAGGGATAGAGTAAACCGTGGCCTACATCCACCTAACCTAAGAGCCCTACAAGTTCAGGCATAGCTGAAAGAATAAGTAAGTAAGTAGGTGAATTCAATTAATGATTTTATTACTAATTTCAATTACATTTATAGGTGCATACCTCATCATAAGTAAGCGTGTTCAACTACTCACGGTGAGTATGAATGCAAGCCACAGGTCTCCTCCAAGCCCAGTTGGGACCCACCTCGCCATTGCATGGAAGGGAGTGTCAATGATCCCCACTATCAGCTCCAACTTTAAAGCCCAGTCCTGTGAAAGAAACAAAGGATTGTTAGTAAGATCGAACAACAATAGTTATAATGGAATATAAAGGGAGAAAAGAGAAAATAAAATAGCGGTATGGCATGCCAAAAATTACAGAGTCGTTTAGCTCCACGCACTAGCTCATCCATGCTCCTATAAAGATAAGCTAAGGCGCAACTGCCCCAATCATAGGTCACCACTAAGTTTAGGTCCCTCAACAGCATCAAAAAGCTCAAGTCCACAAAGCTGGCTATATATACGAAGAGAGTAATACCCAATAGATAAACAAGAAAAGCGCGCACCACCTGATCAATCTGTAGGGGTGTAGTGGCTGCCTCAACTCTAGTACGGGTGTAGAAGCTCCTGATCTACTCAAGCTTCACTGTGTGGGTCCCTTTCATGTCTAGGACCATCCCAAGCAGATGCTCGATGAAAGCAAGATGGTCGAGAGATAACTGATGAAGGTTGGTATCGAAGGGAACAGAATCCCCAGCACAAGCAATGCCGGTAACTGCAATGAAAGCCACCAGATCCAGGGTGAACTCCCTGAAAGGAAGATGAAAGGTGTGGGTGGTGTCAGACCACCTCTCCATCAGGGCATCCAAGGGCTGGTAATCTGTACACCCCTGCTGTGCTGGGAGTGCCAGGATAAAATCGAAGAACCCTGTGTCATGAATTTGAGTCTGTATGGCCTCAGGAAGCTCATCATACCAAATTTGTGCATCGCTAAAGTTTCCATCACCCTTGAGGGTGTGGGCATCGAGCTAAAGGAGTAAAACAGGGAGTAAAATCATCATTTTATATAATAAAAATTCAAAATTTTTTATGGATCCTGTTGCTGAGGCGATGCCTCTATCAAAGAGGTGACCGCCTTAGTAATAAGACGACACCTCTTTACATAGAGATGATTTGCCTCTTTGAGAGCAAGCCTAACTCAAAGAGGCTAACGCCTCTTCACAAAGAAGCGATTGCTTGAATGAAGAGGCGACACTTCTTCATATCAGTAATCTGACAGAATGATTTGAAATTTTAATTTTTAATTAAGAAAATTCGATTTCTTTCAGTTAAATTCATAAAATATATGTATGTTAATAGTAACCTAATACTATTTAATGATATTTGTAGGAAAAATTAAAGAAATTGGTACTAACCTCTTTAATAGCCAAGCCACAGATGTGGGATTGCACGTCTGCAAATAGGGGGACCTCGTCTCTAATACTGAGCCTGAAACTCCAAGAAGGGTGTATTGTAGGTGTCACTGGGTCCCACATGGGCAAATATGGGGTTTGTGCGGCGTTCATGTCAGAGAATACAGAGAATAAGAGAGAAAGAGAAAAGGGAAAAAAAGAGACAAGAGAGAGAATTAAATAGGTGAAAGTGACTCTTGGAGAAGAAAAGTGAGAATTTATATAGTTAGGGTGAGAGAGAAAAATTGAGAGAAAGGAAGATAAGGAGAAGAGGGTGAGGCCCACTTAATGAAATATAACATCAAATGGCCTAGGGCCCATAAAAAATGAGAATTTTCTCATCACTGCTTAGGTGAGCCCCAAAATTGATCTTTAGACAAGAATGATCTTATTAAAGTATCGAAAGAACAAGCGTCTAGTCAGGTTTGAATCCTTGAAGTGCATGGAAGAACAAGCGTCTAGTCTGGTTTGAATCCCTAAAGTGCACAGAAGGATAAGCGTCTAGTCAGGTTTGAATTCCTAAAGTGCATAGAAGAACAGGTCTCTGATTGGGTTTAAATCCCTAAAGTGCATAAAAGAACAAGAGTCTGGTCAGGTTTGAATCCTCAAAGTGTGTGAAAGAACAAGCATCTAATCGAGTATGAATCCCCAAAGTACGCATTTTAGGAGGTGTCTAGTCGAGTTTGAATCCCCGAAGTGCATTCTTCTTTTATTGAGTAATTCTCGAACGAGGAAAACCCGAGTTTTGTGCCAAACTATAATAAGTAACTGATCAGGCTAGGAAAACCCGAGGAGCACGATTATGTTTCATCTCTTTTAACTGAGTGAAGATTGGGCCATGCTCAAGATTCACACTAAACTATAATGAGTAACTAATCAGGCCATGAAAGCCCGAGGAACACGATTACGCTTCATATTTTCTACTGACTCCTCGAGCTAGGAAAACTTAGAAATCATGCCAAATTTATAATGAGTAGTTGATCGAGTTAGCTTAATTCAAGGATCACAGCTACGTTTCCCTTCTATCTCTACTAAGTGAAGATTGAGTCCTGCTTGAGATTCGTGATAAAATTTACTAATGAGTGACTAATCGGGCTAGGAAAACTTGAGGAACACAATCATATTTTGCAGAAGAAACTCAACCTCTTAGGTTTGAATTCCCAAGACTGACGACCCGAGTGAAACTCGTAGGTTAGGAATGTCGTTCCTACTCTCTATTTGATGTGCATGTTGCTTTTTCAAAAAATTATTTTCAAAAAATTTGATTTTTTAAAAAACCAAAAGGGCAAACTATGGACACTGTCAGTTTGATCGGCCTACAAAGAAAGCCCGATAATGAGAAAGTGTGTGTTTTGAATGCAAGAGGAGCCCGAGACTTCTCTAAAATTGACTCTGAAAGCCCAAACACTAAGCCAAGCCCACAAAAACCATGTCCAAGCCCAAACACTAAGCCAAAGCCCAAGCCCATCACCTTTTGACCCATAGGCCTTGACCTGGCCTAGGTGAAGAGGCGATTGCCTCAATGAAGAGGTGTCGCCTCAATGAAGAGGTGTCAGTGAGGTGAAGCCTTATCAAAGAGGCACCGCCTCATCACACCCACTCTCTGCAACATTAAATACCATTAATGGCAGTGGTTGGAAGTCCACCTGCTGAGATTTGGTCATTTTTGGACGTAAAAGAAAAGGAAAAAAGGCAAGAAAAAACCTAGGGAATGAAAAAAGGCAATGAGGAGAGGGTAAGAATGGGTTTTTTAGGAATTTGAAAAAGGAAAAAATAAGAGAGGCTTTAAAAGGGAATGTAGGAGGCAAAAGAAGGAGGTTGGCTAATTGTTATAAAGAAATGCCTAAAAGAAAAAAACACAAAGAAAGAGAAAGAGAAAAAAAAAAGAAATAAAGGAAGAAGAAGGGATGAGACTTTGAGGACTAAGGGACTTGATTCTTGAGAAGAAGAGGGAACCTCCTTGCATTCAAGGCCACCCCTCTATCAACCAAGCTCTAAGGGCTCAGTTAGGAGAATCAACTCATCCAAGATAGTGAGTTCCTCATTTTTAAGTTTTTAAACTCTTTACCTTCATTATAAGCCTTGATTGGTTGCTCTTTGTGTGTTTTCTTGAATCATATTACTAATTTTAAGTTATAGAGAAGCATGGTTGCATGAGATATTGAATATTGACTATTGGTACTTGTATATTTGTGTTTGTTTCTCATTCACGTGCTTGATCATCGCGTTTCTTAGGATTTAAGAAATGTAGAGTGTTCCTGCCTCTATTGAAGAGGCAACATCTCTTCATAGAGGCATCGCCCCTTCACGAAAAGGCGACAGAGGCATTGCCTCTTGGTCAAAGAGGCGTCACCCCTCTGACAGAACTCTGCCTTTTATGTCTTAATTTTCAACTAGTATTTTGCATGTTTAACATGATTTTCTTATTTAATTTGTTATATTTCTTGCAATTATATACGATTCCTATGTCAATCAATATTTTTTTTATGTTATTTTCCTTTTTTTTGTTATTTAGTGGATCATTTTATGAGTTTATATTCATTTATTTTTGTGAATATTATGTGTTAATGATTTGTAGATATTATTGTTGTTATTGTATGGAATTAACTTGTATGTGTCGCAGGAATTATTTGTTGATTTTTAATCACTAAATGTTTGCTTTATTTATCATTTTTAAAGTTTTAATTTGTATAATTAATTAGTTTATTTTTGGTTTATTGTTGGTTTATGTATAGTTTGTTTTTAGTATTTTTATATTTATTTGCATCAAAAGTTATAATCCTTAATCCTTCTCCCTTTTTTATTTGGAATAAATAATTGTAAATTATTTTTATTTGTTTTATTTATTTATTTATGATTGAATGTCAGGGATATAAGTCTGAAATGAGACTAACGTGCAAACTGAGAATAAAATATAAAATTAGAAATCACTCGCAACTTGTATGTTAATAAAGGAATAATTTAATTATCAAAGGTAAGAAAATATAAAACACACACAGAGGCCAACCGCAAGGTTAGATGGATAATCTAAAAGCTCATATCTAATTTCCGAACTCAATATTTGATGACGGTTTCTGAAAACCTCCGTGAAATCTAGTTGTTGTATAGTGTGTCCCGATTTTCATCCGGATATTAACTCAATCTTCATTTTGAACTCCAAACACACTATGTATTTCTTAATAAACGTCGAACTCACACAATATCATGCTTGTTAATACTTAACGTACGATCAAAATTGATGCCTATAAGTATAAAAACTAGTTTTTTTTGTTATAAGTAGATATTTTTTTTTTTTTTGTTGAATTTGTTACTTTGAAAAAAAAAAAGAAAAATCATTTTTTATTATTATAAAAAGTTTTTTTTTCTGTAAAGTGTTAATTAGTGCCACTTTATTAATTAAAAGTAATTTTTTAAGGGAAAATTAATGCTAACACGTTAGTTTAGCATTTTTTTTATCTTCACCTTTCTGTTTTCCTTTTTTCACGCTTAACTATGTACTTTCATGTTTACTTTTTTTCTTTTTCTTTCCATTTTTACGGTTTTTTTCTTCTTATGGTTGTTTTTTTTTTTTTCATTTTATTTTGGAAATGTGAGCTCCAATTCACAATTTTAAGTCTAGTTTCAAGTTTTGTTTTGTTTTCAAGCTTGTGGTTTTTCTTTTTTATTTTTTTATTTTTTTCAATTTTATGTTACTCATTCAAAAAGCTCAAGCTTGAAAACAAGACAGAACTTGAAATTAGACTTAAAATTATAAATTGGAGCCCACAACTTCTTTCTTCTTCTCTTGCTTTTTGATTTTATCTTCTATTTTTTTACGATCATTTTTTTATTATTTTAGTTAGTTGATTTTCAATTTTAAAAGGTTATTTTTTTTATTTTTAATTGTCTTTCTAATTGTTTTTCTGATTTTTTTAATTTCTGATTTTTTATAATTGTTTTTATTTGTTTTAGTTGGTTCATCTTTAGTCTTATGAGGTTGTTTTTTATTTTTTATTTATTTTTCTTTTTTTTTTGTTTTTCTAATTATTTTTTCCCTTTTTTTATTGTTATTATGGTTGTTTTATAGTTGTTTTGATGGTTATTTTTTGTTGATTCATTTTCAGTTTTATAATATTATTTTGTAGTAGTTATTTTTTGTTGTTTCAATGGTTATTTTAGTCAAAAATTTATTATTTTGGCAAAAAATTTATTGTTTTGGTAAAAAAAATTAGTTGTTTTGATTGTTTTAAAACAGTTTATACGGTTAATCAGTATTAAGACAATCACAAATTATTATTTTGTTGAATATATCACAAACTTATCATAAAAAAATTAAGAGTACATCAATTTTAATTTTTTACTATTATTCTAAATATTAGTATATCTTTTATTTTTAAATTTATTGCTATAATAAAAATACATTTTTTTAAAAAAAAATCCCTAATTGATTCTCATTAGGCACATAGAGACTAATAAGTGCAATAAACACAAAAATTTATTCCAATGCCTACAAGCAATTAAAAATAAAATAAAATACATACATACATGCATTGCTTTTTTAATACAAGTCATAACCGAGACCTTCTATAAAAATCGAAGGAGCTTTTTGAAAAATCTAAGCATAAAGGACTTGTCTTCATCAAGGTTTCCATCAGCACAACTCATATAGTTACTGACGGCCACCCAATTCGCGGACAAAAAGATTGCTAGAGATTTCAACGCATCAAGCCTGGTTTACGGATAGGCCTTCAAACATAGACTACTCTATCAAAAAAAAAAAAAAAGAGACGAATAAGAAAAAGGAGGAGATGGGTGAAAGTACCATTTATTTTTTTTAAAAAAAATTGAAAACAGTATTTTAGTAAAGAAAAAAAATCAACATTATTTTGAAAATATTTTACATTTTTTAGTTATTTTTGAAAATTTTACTTTTTTAAATTAATATTTTTTTAAAGAAAACAATTTTAATTCACAAAATTTATATCATTTATAAAAACGTAAAAAGATTATTATTTTTTATGCAATAACATTTTTATTTTCTAAGTGTAAGAATTAGTATTTGTTTTATTATAATTTCATATATTTTCATAAGCTATCACTATTTTTTTGTTAATTAAAAATAATTTTATATAAAAATAGTTAAAATAATTTTGCCTTATATAATTTCAAAAATTATAAAAATTAATTTCATAAAAGTGGTTTATTTTTCTATAGAACAACACTTTAGTGTAATTATTGATACATGGCTTGATTTTGCCCAAGAACGAAGACTCAATGATGAAATTTTTCAAATCATTTTTATAGTTTGATGCTAGATATTGTTTGTTATTTAATTCATATAATGTAGTTTAATGATTTGACTTAAATACTAACTTATTGATAGTTAAAATTAGTTTATTTTTTGAAAATGAAATTAGAAAAAGTTGTTTGTTTTATTTTGATTTTTATGATATGTGAATGCTAAAACAACACCTCTTCGATAAGACATCATCTTAATATATTACAGTGATAATATATCACCTTAGTGATAATAAAGTGATGCCTCAACATTGAGAAATAATTATTTTTTTATTTTGTTCTTGATTTTATACTTTAATTATTTGTTTATTTTGTGTTGTTAAATTTTCGACTTCTTATAATTTTATTTAATTTTAAGTTTTTATCTTTGAACATATATTTGATTTTAATTCATATTTTTATGAGTTTGGAGTTGGATTGAATAAAGGTAGTGATAAATATTGTTTAGATTTTTATTAAGTCAATGAATTGAATCTTCTTTGTTTAATTAGTTTTAGTTTTAATTTAATGTTTTAGAACCTGGATTCAAGTTGAATTCCAGCTTCTTATTTTGTTTAATCTGTCTTTACTTAATTGTGGTTATTTTATTCTATAAACTACTTTATTTTCTTGTAGGTTTTTATTTAGTGTACTACTTTATTTCTTTTTTCAGGATTTAATAATGAAGTAGTGTTAACTTAGTTAGATTAATTTTTGTTTATTTTATTTATTATGTGTAAAAAAATGTTATAATAATTTCTCCTCTCCTATTTCTTTGCATCCGGGTTTATTTTTTTATTTTATTATTATGGATGAATGTGTATAATTTATGATTAATGTTGTAAATTGCGCCAAAGCTATTACACCACATTTGCAGGAAAATGACTTAACTAATAACTTAGAATTAATTGTAAAATTTTAAAATTGTTTGAAGACAACTAAAATTTTACATGTTAATAAAGAAATAATTTAATAATTAAAAAAATAATAAAACACGAAACATAAATAGAAGTCAAATGTAAGATTTGGTAAAAATTTCAAAAACTCATATCTAGTTTTCAAACTTAATTTCTGAAAATGACTATTGAATTTTTCATGAGATCTAATTGTTGTAAAATATGTCTCGAATTTCATTTGAATAGCGATTTTATCTCCCACTTGAATTTTAAACCTTTATAGTATCTTTTGAGTGGATTATGGACCCACATAATGTAGTGATTATCAAATATTTAAACATCAATTAAACTCATCGTTATTTTTTAAAATAATATCATTTTTCATAAACATAAAAATTAGTATTCTTTCATTATAAAATTTATTATTATTATTATTATTTTAGTCACCGGAGAGGGAGGGGGTTTTGAACCTCCCCTCATTATAAAATTTAATTTAATTAGTTATTACGTTAAAAAATTAATTACAAAATAAGTTCGTGCAATGCACCGAGTCTGGGACTAATTTCTATAGATTGCATCTAGACCAGTGGCAAAGGGCCAAAAGCTATGGACAAATGTTCCATAATAATTAAAGCTACTTAGACAATTGCCCACTGACGTTGTAATTTGTAAGCCTAGCAACCTGCTTATAAACCCATACGTCAAACCCTCCAGTCAAAAGAACGTGGAATAATAAAATTTTTAGTTCAATAATTCATGTCTCTTCTCAATTAAGTTGTAATTCATTTTTACAGTTAAATTTTATAAATTTTTCAAAAAAAAATTTCTGTTGATTTTAAATTAATTTTCTGTTAATTAACTTTTAAATTTAAATTTTTCTTTTATATTTCAATTCTAAAATTTTTTAAATATATATTATTTTTATTTTAAAATAAATAATTTTTTATTAATAATTTTTTTATTATTTAACTTGCATAATAATTATATAACTCACTAAAATAATACTAAATATTAAAAATTAAAGATAATATTTTTTAAAATTACTATATTAATTAACAATGTTAAATAAAATTAGTTAAATATTTTAGTTACTTTTAAATACATAATTGTAATTAATATATCATAAATGAATAAATTTTTAATATGGATAAAATTCAATCAATTTTTTCATTGCTATAATTTATGTTATATTTTAAATAATTTTTAAACTCAACTGAATTTAAAATAGACATTTTTACAAAAATATTTCTTTAATATAGATTTTTTATAATAAATATTTGGGCAATTAAATAAGTGAACATATTTTTTATAAAATAGTTTAATTTAAAGAAATATTTTTTTAAATATATAATTCAAATATAATTGAATTCAATAGTTATTTCAAATGTAACACAAATTCTAATGTTGCACAACTAATTAAATTTATCTATATTTTAAAAATTTATTCATATATGATATATTAATTAAAATTATTTATTTTAAAGAATTAAAAATACTTAATTAATTTTATTTGTTATTGTTAATTCAACTATAATAATTTAAGAAAGAAGCATTTTAGATTTTCAATTTAAAAATCTTTAATATTATTTTTAATGATTTAATACAATTATTATGAAAATTAAATAATATAATATATTATAAATATAAATATAAATATTTATTTAAATTATAGAAAATATTAAATTTTTAGGATTGAAATGTAAAAAATAATTTTAATTTTAGCAGTTGATTAAAGAAAAATTGGTTTGATTAATAAAAAAACTTTTTAAAATTTATAGAACATGATTATAAATAAAAAGGGTTTGTAGGATTTAATTGAAAAAAATTATATAAGTTATAAGATTAAAAATGTTATTATCCTCTCTCTCTTTCTGTATATCGGGGCTGACTTTAGATATAGGCTATTAAAGCTTATAATTAGGGCCCCTCCAAATATGGGATATATATAATAAATTTTATTGAAAGGTATTAAAAGTAAATATAAATAAATATATAGTTTTCATTTATTCATTTTTTTTTATGTTGTATTTTGTTATTTTTCAATTAAATCATTAGTTAAATAATTTTATTTTTATTTTTAGATTCAAAAGATTTTTAAAAATTTATATGTGCTAATTAAAGCTTAAACTAGGAAAAAAGAAAAAGGGGAGACTATTACCTACTTTTAATTAATTAAATTTTATTATAATTCTTTAAAATTTATATATTTATCATTTTTCACTAAAATTTAATTAATTACCTCATACTTTAAATGTAATAAAGTAAATATACATTTAATGTTTTAGTAAAAAAAAAAGTAAAATTCTGCCCTTGGAAGTTGGGACCCAATATTGGTTCTAATATCATATTATTTATTTTAAGTTAATTGATGATTTTAAATCTAAAAAAAATTTTACTTAGGGCCACAAATACCTGCTTTTGATATATATATATATATATATATATATATATATATATATATATATATAAAATTAACATAACCAAAGGAAAATTATTGCAATCTCTACTTGTAATATCTCGTGTTTTTAAAATATTTTTACACTGTATCGGGATATGCAGTGTTAATAATTTCTGTATATTATATGATATTTTTACGAGTTGATATGTATTTAAAATCTATTTTAATTACTGTGTATTATTTTCAGTGTTTTACGTAAAATTTTCCCGGGACTTGCATTTTCGGAGAAATTTTCACGTAAACAATGTATTATTAATTATTTTAAGTGTATTTTCGGACTTGTATGAACTCATACGTATTTTTAAATTACTAAATAAAGACTATGTGTGTGAATATTTATTTAATTAGGGTTTAATATATATTATCCTAATATTTTATTATTTATTTATTTATTTATTGTTATTTAATTATTTTATTTATTATTAAATTATTAAAATTTTTATTTATTATTATTTTATTATTATTTAATTATTTTCTTTTCTTTTTCTTTTTCTTTTTCTTTTTCTTTTTTTTTTCTTTTCTTTTTTTTTCTTTTCTTTTCTTTCTTTCTTTTTCTTTTTTCTTCTTCTTCTTCTTCTTCTTTCCTTCTCTCCCGCGCCCGACCACCATCCTCCCTTCCCTCCCGCTGCAACTCCGGTCACCTACCGTCGGTGTGCCTCCTTCCTTGCCACCGCCATTCCCAACCGTCCCTCGCCGCCAGCAGCTCCCTTCCCCAATGCCGGCAGCTCCATTTTCCATTTTTGGCCGAAATTTGTCCCTTCGCCGTTTCTCCCTCCTCCGGCCATCGTTTTCGACACCGCTGGTCTCTTTCTTCTCCTTGAGCTCCGGTGAGTGTGATTCTAGCTTTGGTTTGAGCTTAAATGGTCTAGAATTGCTTAGGTTTCGAATTTTCAATTTCGATCACATTAGGGTTTTTGATTTTTTTTGAGCTTCGAATTGATTGATTCATGAAAACTCCCTTCACAAATGTTGATTCTAGTAGCTCAATCTACATCTATGAATTTTTGTGGAATTTTTGGAGATTTTTTGGATTTTTGGGTATTTTTGAATATTTTAATATTATTTTCTAATTTTTGGAAATAAATTATTTAAATTATGAAATTGGGGTTTATGGTTAAATTAGGTGTTGAAATGAATTATAGGAATTTATTTGGAATTTTTATGAATTTCTAAGTATTTATTTTGAATTATTTGAGTTTATGTAATTTTGGGAAAATTAGGTTAAATGTGTTTTTATTTGAAATTAATTGGTTAATTGAGTTTAATTATTGATATTATTGATAAATATGTTGAGAAAATTTATTTTGGATAATTGTATAATTTTTGGTGAATTTTTGAAGTAATTTTAGTATATTTATATATATAGGGGTATTTTGGTAATTTTACCCTAAATTGGCTAAAAATGTAATTTAATTGGTTTTAATAGTTATTTAAGGTACAAAAATGATTTCTACAAATTATTTGGTATTTTTAGCTAATTAAAACTATTTTTCGTAAATTATTTTCAATTATATATATAATATACGGTTTTTCAAATAAAATGAGTTTTTATCGGTTTTTACTGTGTTTTAAGGCTAATTATGTAATTTCTACTTATAAAATGAATTTTTATGTTATAAGGATATTTTTGGTATTTTCAGAATTATTCTGTGTTTGTGGACCCCGGTCGGTGGACTGTAGTTTGAAGTCCGACCGTGAGATTTTGATTGTGCCCTGTGTAGTTTTTCGAAGTGTGTTTCTTTGCAGGGTCGGCTCTACTCTTTTGAGTAGAGAGATGTCCGTTTTACAGGGGAGGTTCTGTCGAATTTTTGGTAGAATTCTCGTAAAACGTGATATCCAGTCGAACCCTAATTTATGATTCTGTGTTTAATACTCTAGATCGAATTCTAGGATTTCTGTTAGGATTATTCTGATGTCGGTTACTTATTTCTTGTTTAGTTGCACCGAGACCGAGGGCTAGTGGACCAGGCCCGTCGGACCCGTCTCGTGGAGCGCACTAGGTGAGTTACTATACTATATATATGTGCTTAGGATGCATGATTTAGAAATGTATGTTTTATGTTGATTAAATATGCATAAATAATTTGATTATTTCTTAGGTTTATATTAAGTATATTTTTGGTTTATTTTTGGTATATATTAAATTATATGCATGTTTTGTAAATAAAATATATTTAAAATGTTTTTTAAATATATTTCTAGCTTAATTTATAATTTGATTGAATTCATTTGACGTATATATACTCGAAATATACCTGGTTTACTTTTGGTATATTTTCTGGTATATATATGGATTATATCGTTATTTCATTTACATTCATGCATCATTTATTTTTGTGAATGAATGTTTTATATTATTGATGATGAAGGATATCAATAGAACGTGCTACCTAGTGGGCAACACTAGGACCGAGTACGTACCGGTACGCCTATAGTATTTAGGCTATATTACTAACTTATTTGTGGATATTGATTTGATGTGATTATTGATATGTGTGAGATGTGGTTTGTGGGTGTAATTGCTGGAGCTCGGTTGACCAAGTGTCTCGGGGCCAATCACACTGGCAGTCAGACTGCTGGAGCTCGGTTGACTTAGTGTCTCGGGGCCAGTCTACTGTCCAAATGGATTAAGTAGATATATTTGGAATAAGTGAGCCTGTATGGCTAGAGTGTTGTCTAACACTATTTTCGAGGTTGCGATATTCTAGGGTTCTATATGATCCTTCATAAAAGATGATTTTCAGATAAAATATATATAAAAATGATTTTATTGCATCTGTGTGTAATTGCCTGTATATATATATATATTAGATATATACTGTTGACTGTATGCATTATCATTTAGTGTGTATGTATATATATTATAGTAATTCACTCAGTGAGGTCTGACTCCCCTCCGTTGACTATTTTTCAGGAGAGTCAACATCTTCAGACCTCAGTAGCAGGTCGATACGCCGGATTTCTTCCGCCCCGACTTCTTTGTGTAAATTATCTACTTGAGTCTTATTTATTTTATCTAGACACTGCAGTAGTTGTGAATTAAAGTATTGGATTACATGTATTTTATTTTAAGAGATGTATTATATTGAAACTGGATTTGTATTAAAGAGATTATATATCTATGAGATGAGATTTGATTTAAATCCAGTTGATGTGAATAATATTATGATATTATGATTTTTATTTCCGCTGCATAATATATGATTATTGTTATTATTACATGTTTTATTTTATTTTTAGGCTTGCTACGGGTTCCAGATTCGAAAGAATTCCCGTTCCCTAGCGCCGGTCATGGCCCCTATTTTAGGTCGTGACAAAGTTGGTATCAGAGCAGAGTTCTGTGTCATGGCTTAGTTATGTGAGTCGTGGCCCTAGTTTTAAAGTTGTATTTTCTATTGAACTACTGCAGTGAATTAGGTTTGAGTACGTCTTGATAAGTATTCCTTGCTTTAGTTTTCAGCGTTATTCCTCCGTTGTCTATTTTGTCTGAATCTTTCCGTTTGTCTTTTCTATATGAGGAAGCGAGCGCGTGTCACTCCACCGGTCGTTGAGGCTGAGGATGATGAGTCTTTTCAGGATGAGGTTTTACCTCATGAGCAACCAGTTAGGCGTAGAGGTCATGGCAGAGGTAGACCTCGAGGAGCGGCAGGTCGCCGTAGGCAGAGAGAGTTACAGGATGAGGAGCCTGTTGAGCCTGAATTTGATGTTCCTGTTCCTCCAGTTGTTCAGCCTATTCAGCCTGCCTATTAGCAAGGTATGTCTGACCTTGAGGCAGCTTTGTTCTATGCCCGAGTTGGCAGGATTGCTTTCGATGGTACTTCCGATCCGTTAGATTTTCTGCACGCGATTAAGACTAGGACTCGGACTGCTCATACCGAGTAACAGCGGATCATGATCGTCGAGTTGTCTGTCGAGGGACCAGCCTTAGATTGGTTCATTTAGATGATCCAGCCCTATATGATGACAATGACATGGGCTCAGTTTCGAGAGCAATTTATGAGGAGATTCTTTTCAGAGCCTCTTCGTTTGAGCTATCGTCTTCGACTGACCAGTATTTCTTGCGATGATCGATCTGTAGAGGAGTATACCCGAGAGTTTCTTCGTTTGGGTAGATATGCTGGGGATCTGATGCGAGATCAGTATTTCGTGGTTACTACCTATGTTACTGGTTTGGGTTCAGCTTTTGCTGGTATGCCTACATCAGGTCTTACTCTGGAGTCTGTGATTGAGTTGGCTAAGGAGATTGAGCTGAGGCTAGTTAGGCAGGGAGCGATGCCTGATTAATACCAGCTAGGAGTTCAGTCGAGTGGATTGCAGGCTACTCCATATTCGAGTTTTCATGTTGGATCGAGTAGTCAGCAGCGAGGTCCGACTCAGCAGAGTCAGAGACAGCAGCAGCGAGTGCATCGGAGTAGTAGACATGGCCGTGGAGGTCAGCGTAGATCATTCAGATTCGGATCAGGTGCTTCGAGCAGCAGCAGTGGTCGTAGTTCTGGATCAGCGGCCAGTGTTTGCCAGACTTGCGGTAGAGTCCATCAAGGATCGTGTTATCTGACACCACTGACATGCTTCAGATGCGGGCAGACAGGACATTTTGCCAGATCATGTCCTTATTCCGGGTATCAGCAGTAGCAGATTTCACGATTCCCACAGCAGTCAATTGCTAGTGCTGCACCCGTGCCATTTCAGTTACCACCAGCCCAGCATCAGAGTTCTACTTAGTTTATTCCACAGCAGAGTCATGGTAGAGGTACTAGAGGAGGTGCAAGAGGTGTTGGCCAGGCTTCTACCAGTCAGCAGGGAGGTCGAGGTCAAGCCAGAGTCTTTCATCTGACTCAGCAGGATGCTCAAGCATCTAATGCAGTCGTGGCAGGTATTGTTTCTGTTTATTACCTGGATGCATGGGTTTTGTTTGATCCGGGTGCCACGCATTCGTTTGTTTCTCCTGTTTTTGCTTCTAAATATTGTTGGCAAGCTTCGAGGATGGCTTTTCCTTTATTTGTTGCCACTCCTCTGAGCAATTCTTTGGACACCGATATTGTTCTTTTTGATTGTCCAGTTCTCATGGGAGATAGAGAATTACCCGCTGATTTGATTTTGTTGGATGTGATGGAGTTTATTGTTATTTTGGGAATGGATTGGTTATCTCAGCACTTTGTCATGGTAGATTGCAGGAATAAGGAGGTGACTTTTAGAATTCCTGGTGAAGTAGATTTTAAGTTTGTTGGTGATAGGAGTTCAGCACCTCAGAATCTTATTTCTGTTATTACGGCTAGGAAGTTATTGAAGAAAGGTTGTCATGGATATTTGGCATTGGTCAGGGATACGTCAGTGGAGAAGTTGTCACTCACAGATGTTCCTGTTGCTTGTGAGTTTCCTGATGTTTTTCCCGAGGAGTTGCCAAGTTTACCACCTCATAGATTCTGTATAGATGTGGTTCCAGGTACTACTCCTATATCTATGCCACCCTATCGTATGGCTCCTGCAGAGTTGAAAGAGTTGAAGGAGCAGTTGCAAGAGTTATTGGACAAAGGTTTCATTAGACCTAGTGTTTCTCTTTGGGGTGCACTAGTCCTGTTTGTGAAGAAGAAGGATAGTACCCTGAGACTGTGCATTGACTACAGAGAGCTGAATAAGGTGACAGTGAAGAACAAGTATCCTCTCCCGAGGATAGATGATTTATTTGATCAGCTACAGGGTGCACAGTTCTTTTCTAAGGTTGACTTGAGGTCGGGTTATCATCAGCTGCGGATTAGTGAAGCTGATATTCCTAAGACAGCGTTCCGCACTCGATATGGCCATTATGAGTTTCTGGTGATGTCTTTTGGTTTGACTAATGCACCAGTAGCTTTTATGGATCTGATGAACAGGGTATTCAGACCGTATGTGGATCAGTTTGTAGTAGTCTTCATTGATGATATACTGGTATATTCAAGGAGTATGGAAGAGCATGTATATCATTTGACGATTGTACTACAAACACTGAGAGATCATCAGCTTTATGCTAAATTCTCGAAGTGTGATTTCTGGATGGAGAGTGTTTCTTTTCTTGGACACGTAGTGTCTAAAAAAGGTATTCAGGTTGATCCACAAAAGATTGAGGTAGTATCTGAATGGCCTAGACCTACTTCTGTTACGGATATTCAAAGTTTTCTGGGTTTAGCTGGGTATTATAGGCGGTTTGTGCAGGATTTTTTCAGAATAGCAGCCCCTATGACTCGCTTAACTCAAAAGAATGTTAGATTCGAGTGGTCAGAAGCTTGTGAGAATAGTTTTCAGTTGTTGAAGGAGAAATTGACCACAGCGCCAGTGTTAGCTTTGCCTAATAGTGTGGATAAGTTCACAGTTTACTGTGATGCCTCTAGAATTGGTCTTGGTTGTGTGTTAATGCAGAATGGAAGGGTGATAGCCTATGCTTCGAGGCAGTTGAAGAAGCATGAGCAGAACTATCCTACACATGATCTTGAGATGGCTGCAGTGATTTTTGCTTTGAAGATTTGGAGACATTATCTGTAAGGGGTGACTTGTGAGATATTTACTGATCACAAGAGCCTTAAGTACATTTTCCAGCAGCGAGATCTGAATTTGAGGCAGAGAAGATGGTTGGAATTGTTGAAGGATTATGATTGCGAGATCTTATATCATCCGGGTAAAGCTAATATTGTAGCAGATGCCTTGAGTAGGAAGTCCTCAGGTAGTTTTGCTCACATCAGTGTTGAGAGGAGACCATTGATCCAAGAGTTGCATCCGATGGTGGATCAAGGTCTAATGATGAAGATTAGTAGATCAGGTGGACTGCTAGCTCAGTTTAAAGTGCGATATGTACTGAGGGATAGGATTAAAGCAGCTCAGAGCCGAGATCCTATTCTGGAAGAGCTTGCAGAGAATGTCAGAGCAGGAAAGTTCACTGATTTCACACTTGATGATGATGGTGTGTTGTGGATCAGTGGTAGACTGTGTGTTCCTGATGTGGATGATTTGAGAGAGGAGATTTTAGAGGAAGCACATTCTACAGCCTACAGCGTTCATCCAGGTGTCACTAAGATGTACCACAGTATCAGAGATTTATACTGGTGGGATGGATTGAAGAAAGATGTCGCTGATTATGTTGCTAAGTGCTTGACGTGTCAGCAAGTGAAAGCCGAACATCAGAAGCCTTCTGGGAAGCTTCAGCCTCTTCCTATTCCCGAGTGGAAGTGGGAAAGGATAGCTATGGATTTTGTGGTCGGTTTACCTCGTTCGAAGGATGGATACGACTCCATCTGGGTGATCGTAGACAGATTGACGAAGTCTGCACATTTCTTGCCTGTGAAAGCCACATATTCAGTTGCTAGATTGGCAAAGTTGTACGTGAAGCATATCGTATGCCTTCATGGAGTACCTGTGTCCATTGTGTCAGATAGAGGTTCGGTATTTACTTCTCATTTTTGGCAGAAGTTTCAGGAAGCGATGGGCACTAGGTTGGATTTCAGTACTGCTTTTCATCCTCAGACAGATGGCCAGTCTGAGAGGACGATCCAGACATTGGAAGATATGTTGAGGATGTGTGTCTTGGATTTGGGAGGTAGCTGGGATGATCATTTGTCGCTTGTTGAGTTTGCATATAATAACAGCTACCATAGCAGTATTGGTATGGCACCGTATGAGGCTTTGTATGGAAGGAAATGTAGATCCCCGTTGAGTTAGGATGAGATTGGTGAGAGAGCTTTGATTGGACCTGAGATGGTTCAGGATACTGCAGAGAAAGTCGTCATGATTAAGCGAAGGTTAGAGACCGCAGTAAGCAGACAGAAGAGTTATGCGGATCCTAGGCGTAGAGATGTGGAGTTTCAGGTTGGAGATTTTATTTTTCTGAAAGTATCTCCGATGAAGGGTGTGATGAGATTTGGCAGGAAGGGTAAGTTAGCACCGAGATACATTAGACCGTTTGAGATTCTGGAGAGAGTTGGCACTGTTGCATATCGGTTGGATTTGCCTCCGAGTATGTCACAAGTGCATCCAGTATTTCATATCTCGATGTTGAGGAAGTATATCTCAGACCCTTCACACGTGTTGCAGCCTAACAGTGTGGAAGTGAGTGAAGATTTGACGTTTGTGGAAGAACCTGTGGCGATCGTTGATTATCAAGTTCGACAGTTGCGATCGAAGCAGATTTCGATGGTCAAGGTTTTGTGGCGCAACGACAGAGTTGAAGAGCATACGTGGGAGACTGAAGCTGAGATGCGAGCTTCTTACCCGTATCTCTTTCCTTCTTGATCTTGTTTTCTGGAATTCGGGGACGAATTCTTGTAAGGGGGGAAGACTGTAATATCCCGTGTTTTTAAAATATTTTTACACTGTACCGGGATATGCAGTGTTAATAATTTATGTATATTATATGATATTTTTACAAGTTGATATGTATTTAAAATCTATTTTAATTACTGTGTATTATTTTCAGTGTTTTACGTAAAATTTTCCCGGGACTTGCATTTTCGGAGAAATTTTCACGTAAACAATGCATTATTAATTATTTTAAGTGTATTTTCGGACTTGCATGAACTCATACGTATTTTTAAATTACTAAATAAAGACTATGTGTGTGAATATTTATTTAACTAGGGTTTAATATATATTACCCTAATATTTTATTATTTATTTATTGTTATTTAATTATTTTATTTATTATTAAATTATTAAAATTTTTATTTATTATTATTTTATTATTATTTAATTATTTTATTTTATTTTTCTTTTTCTTTTTCTTTTTCTTTTTTTTTTCTTTTCTTTTTTTTCTTTTCTTTTCTTTCTTTCTTTTTCTTTTTTCTTCTTCTTCTTCTTCTTTCCTTCTCTCCCGCGCCCGACCACCATCCTCCCTTCCCTCCCGCTGCAACTCCGGTCACCTACCGTCGGTGTGCCTCCCGGCTTGCCACCGCCGTTCCCAGCCATCCCTCGCTGCTAGCAGCTCCCTTCCCCGGCGCCGGCAGCTCCATTTTCCATTTTTGGCCGAAATTTGTCCCTTCGCCGTTTCTCCCTCCTCTGGCCACCGTTTTCGACACCGCTGGTCTCTTTCTTCTCCTTGAGCTCCGGTGAATGTGATTCTAGCTTTGGTTTGAGCTTAAATGGTCTAGAATTGCTTAGGTTTCGAATCTTCAATTTCGGTCACATTAGGGTTTTTGATTTTTTTGAGCTTCGAATTGATTGATTCATGAAAACTCCCTTAACAAATGTTGATCCTAGTAGCTCAATCTACATCTTTGAATTTTTGTGGAATTTTTGGAGATTTTTTGGATTTTTGGGTATTTTTGAATATTTTAATATTATTTTCTAATTTTTGGAAATAAATTATTTAAATTATGAAATTGGGGTTTATGGTTAAATTAGGTGTTGAAATGAATTATAGGAATTTATTTGGAATTTTTATGAATTTCTAAGTATTTATTTTGAATTATTTGAGTTTATGTAATTTTGGGAAAATTAGGTTAAATGTGTTTTTATTTGAAATTAATTGGTTAATTGAGTTTAATTATTGATATTATTGATAAATATGTTGAGAAAATTTATTTTGGATAATTGTATAATTTTTGGTGAATTTTTGAAGTAATTTTAGTATATTTATATATATAGGGGTATTTTGGTAATTTTACCCTAAATTGGCTAAAAATGTAATTTAATTGGTTTTAATAGTTATTTAAGGTACAAAAATGATTTCTACAAATTATTTGGTATTTTTAGCTAATTAAAACTATTTTTCGTAAATTATTTTCAATTATATATATAATATACGGTTTTTCAAATAAAATGAGTTTTTATCGGTTTTTACTGTGTTTTAAGGCTAATTATGTAATTTCTACTTATAAAATGAATTTCTATGTTATAAGGATATTTTTGGTATTTTTGAAATTATTCTGTGTTTGTGGACCCCGGTCGGTGGACTGTAGTTTGGAGTCCGACCGTGGGATTTTGATTGTGCCTTGTGTAGTTTTTCAAAGTGTGTTTCTTTGCAGGGTCGGATCTACTCTTTTGAGTAGAGAGATGTCCGTTTTACAGGGGAGGTTCTGCCGAATTTTCGGTAGAATTCTCGTAAAACGTGATATCCAGTCGAACCCTAATTTCTGATTCTGTGTTTAATACTCTAGATCGAATTCTAAGATTTCTGTTAGGATTATTCTGATGTCGGTTACTTATTTCTTGTTTAGTTGCGCCGAGACCGAGGGCTAGTGGACCAGGCCCGTCGGACCCGTCTCGTGGAGCGCACTAGGTGAGTTACTATACTATATATATATGCTTAGGATGCATGATTTAGAAATGTATGTTTTATGTTGATTAAATATGCATAAATAATTTGATTATTTCTTAGGTTTATATTAAGTATATTTTTGGTTTATTTTTGGTATATATTAAATTATATGCATGTTTTGTAAATAAAATATATTTAAAATGTTTTTTAAATATATTTCTAGCTTAATTTATAATTTGATTGAATTCATTTGACGGATATATACTCGAAATATACCTGGTTTACTTTTGGTATATTTTCTGGTATATATATGGATTATATCGTTATTTCATTTACATTCATGCATCATTTATTTTTGTGAATGAATGTTTTATATTATTGATGATGAAGGATATCAATAGAACGTGCTACCTAGTGGGCAGCACTAGGACCGAGTATGTACCGGTACGCCTATAGTATTTAGGCTATATTACTAACTTATTTGTGGATATTGATTTGATGTGATTATTGATATGTGTGAGATGTGGTTTGTGGGTGTGATTGCTGGAGCTCGGTTGACCAAGTGTCTCGGGGCCAATCACACTGGCAGTCAGACTGCTGGAGCTCGGTTGACTTAGTGTCTCGGGGCCAGTCTACTGTCCAAATGGATTAAGTAGATATATTTGGAATAAGTGAGCCTGTATGGCTAGAGTGTTGTCTAACACTATTTCCGAGGTTGCGATATTCTAGGGTTCTATATGATCCTTCATAAAAGATGATTTTCAGATAAAATATATATAAAAATGATTTTATTGCATCTATGTGTAATTGCCTGTATATATATATATTAGATATATATTGTTGACTGTATGCATTATCATTTAGTGTGTATGTATATTTATTATAGTAATTCACTCAGTGAGGTCTGACTCCCCTTCGTTGACTATTTTTCAGGAGAGTCAACATCTTCAGACCTCAGTAGCAGGTCGATACGCCGGATTTCTTCCGCCCCGGCTTCTTTGTGTAAATTATCTACTTGAGTCTTATTTATTTTATCTAGACACTGCAGTAGTTGTGAATTAAAGTATTGGATTACATGTATTTTATTTTAAGAGATGTATTATATTGAAACTGGATTTGTATTAAAGAGATTATATATCTATGAGATGAGATTTGATTTAAATCCAGTTGATGTGAATAATATTATGATATTATAATTTTTATTTCCGCTGCATAATATATGATTATTGTTATTATTGCATGTTTTATTTTATTTTTAGGCTTGCTACGGGTTCCGGATTCGAAAGAATTCCCATTCCCTAACGCCGGTCATGGCCCCTGTTTTGGGTCGTGACACTACTAAATTTTCGAAACAAATCATAGTTCATTTAGTTGAAATAAATAAATACATAATTAATACTGAACATTTTTTTTATGTGACAACTATGATTCCCATTTTTCTAAATTAATTTTCTGATTTAAAATGTTTATTTTTAGAAATATTTTCAAGGACAAAGTACAAATAAGTATCATTTTGATTAGTTGTTTTTTAACTTAAAAGCCTGTGATTTGTTTCATGGTATTTAAAGGTCCATAAATTTACTTGCACAATGCTCTATTAACTAATATTATTAAAATTTGTAATATAATTTTAAAATATGATCAATATTTAATAATAAAATTATTTATTAATAATATAATATTCTATTAAGTACAATGAACTTTCGATAAATAAAAATAAAATATATTTCAAATTTTATTTAGAATAAAAAATAAGTTTTAAAATAAACTAACAATATTTCTAAAATATTAAAATATTTATATTAAATAACAAATCACTTATATAATATTTTTATTATTAAAATTTAATGCTATGTTAGTATTTTATTATAAAATAAAGATAATATTAATTAATAAAATATTAAAGTGTTAGAAAAATAAAATTATAAATCTCTAAATACTAAGAAAAACCACGAAGTTTTAAATAAAAAATATTCTGACTGCAAAATATTTTTTTCTATAATGATCTTTATTTTTAATGCCAACAAATTTTATATAAATATTGCAAAAGAAATGACTAAATCCGCGCAAGAACTGAATACTAATGAGTGGGACATAATGAAGACGGATATAGCAATGTAGAGATGGCTGGCTGGGGAGCAAGTGAGGCCCTTCGATTGATTGCAATCAGTGAAATTAATTGGTAACACCCATGGAAGGAAAAGGATGTCCTGAATGTGTCACGATCTGAATCTGAGTGCACATGATCGGCACTAGAGAATGTAAAAATATAAGATTTTTGAAATTCGTAATAAATCTTAAAAAAAAGATAAACAACTCATTACAATTTAAAATTTTATTTTAAAATAGAACACATTATCCAACTGATTTTTTTCTTAAAAATAAACAGATTCAAGTGCTTAATAGAAATGTGTTTCAACGTCACGTATTATAAATTAAACTTAAATTTTATACATAAGCGTGGTTTGTACAAATAAACTACACAATATACTTACAACATACAACTCTTAGTACATATACTAATGCAGCATCGTAGAATAATACAACAGTACAACTTACAATGACCTACATAAAATAACCGTCGGTGAAGAAGAAACCCGGTGTGGAGGTAGTCTGAGGTCGAACTCCTAAGCTCCTGAAAAAAATAAATTGAGGGGAATCAGACCTCACTGAGTAAGTCAATAAAAAGAGCTGTACGGTTTGAAAACTTTTTTGAAAACTATATATATTTATAGTGAAAATAATTTATAGTATATAATTATAGCTTTTGAAAAATCTTGGTAGAACCCTAAATCCAAAAATCTAAATGGCCAACTGGGTCCACTTATTACAACTAGATTACCGGTTCCCGAGAGCAAAAGCATCAATTGAGACACCAAGTCGTAGTCATTCACTTAATTCAAATATATGGCACTGACGGTCCTCGAGAGCAAAGGTATCGATCGAGACATCCATCCCAATCCATTATTAACCTTACAATCATTGGCGGTCTCCGAGAGCAAAAGTTTCCACCAAGGCACCCGTCCCAGTTTAGCATTCACCAATCATATATATATATATCAGATCCATCTCTCAATTTCTGTCATATGCATATATTCCTGGTGAAGTCTACCAGCTAGCCCGTTCTATCAAAATTTCTCAAAATCGATTTTAAATAAATAAAATGCATTTAAATCTTAAATAAACAGCATTAAATTAAATAAATTATATAATCAATATAATAAAAATACGAGTGCATATATTCTTTAAATAAACACACGCACAGATCGTTCTATCGACTTACAAGATGAATGCGAAGGCTGACGACCACACATCTACCTCGGTCTCACGACTTCTGCTCCGATATGCTCTAAAAGAAAAATAACAAATCAACTTTTAAAACATGACTATGGAATCGAAATCAACAATTAACAAAACAATGAAATTCCAAGCTGATTCAAGGAAAACCGGACAAAACTCGATAGACAGGATATAACCTAACTAACAGTAGAAATCATAACGAATATCACGTTTTACGAGAAAATCTACCGAAATTTCGGTAAAGTCTCTTCTGTAAAACGGATATCTCTCTACCAAAGGTAGAGCCAGACCTGCATAAAAATGCACTTCTAATAACTACAGACATACACATTCGAGTCGGGCTCCCAAAACTACATTTAGCCCCGACCGAGATCACAACTCAACAAAACATCAAGAATTAATAACATTTATTTCTCAAAATACATATTTCACATACAGATATACTAAAAATATATAAAATCTCAATTATTAAAAAAATTAAACAACTAAATTCGTATTTCATTATCAAAATATAATTAAAGCCTAAATTAAAACCATTATAATGTATTATATATATATATATATTTGGAATTAATATTTAAAATTAACACTACTTAAAGTAAAAAAATATCAATTAATTTATAAAAATTTTCTAAACCCCTTAATTATTAATAAAACTAACTAAAATATATATTTAACTATAATTAGTGTAAAATTACATTTTTACCCCTAAATACATAAATTACATAATATATTATTGGTACTAAAAATAACTCCTTAAAATTATTTAATCATCCCAAAAATTTATTTTCTCAAAATTAATCTTCCTAATTTAATTAAAACATAAAATCAACGAATAATTTCTTCTAAAAATATAATTTAATCTAAAAATCACATTTGGCATAAAATCAAAAATATTTATAAAAATAGTATAAAAATCTCAAAAATGATAATTTGAGTTCTAAAATTAATAACATTCACTAATAACTTCAATTATTAAAATTTCATAATTTTTCACAATAATTTTCAAAATTAACATAAATACCAATTAAATATCTAAAATTTTTTATGAACCTCTAATTAACACTAAAATTCTTAAAACTTGAAAATCAACCCAAAACCTTACAAAATATAATTTTAATTACTCTAAATTCACTAATTAACCCAAAGAAAAATCCAATAATTCAACTAAAAATTAAATAAAATAATGCAAAAATTCTGTAAATTAAGGAAATTTAAGAAAAATGCTTAAAAATTCGAATTTGGAGCAATTACATGGCATAATTCAACATATACCTAAGAACAACCTAAAATCAATATCCAATTTCGATCAACAACCAGAAAACAACCTAAAATCAACCTAAAAACAACACAGAGCAACTCATCTTCAACCTCCAATTCTGACGCCGGAGGTGAGTTGCAGCGGCGGCCCTTGGCTTGGACAGACACCTAAGAGGATGAAGGAAGTTGGGGAAGCTTGGGTGGTGCTGGATCTGCTTGGATCGAAGCTGATAGAGGAGGAAGATGAGAAGCAGCGACAGCAGCACCACTTGGAGCTTCTTCTTGTGGCGGCAATGACTTCTCAAGTGGTGGTAGGAAGAATGGCGTAGTGAGGAAGAAGGGAAAGATGGTGAGGGGCGGAGAGGGAGAGGTTGCAGGGGTCGGGAAGCTTCTTTGTTTCGTTTTTTTTTTCTCCTTTCTTTTGTTTTGTTGTTTTCGGTTTTGGGTCCTAACATCTACATATCTATATATATATATATATATATATATATATATATATATATATATATATATATATATATATATATAGTGTGTGTGTGTGTGTGTGTGTATAGGCAATTATTGGTATATGTACACATATACTATATTTACATATACATACATATACACTAGCTATTTCAATGTACACACACAAAATAATAATTAACCCTATATATATATATATATATATATATATATATATATATATATATATATGTATATATGCATGTACATAGTAACACATAAATAGCCATAAAATTAATATAGTTTAAAATAATAATAATAATAATAATAATAATAATAATAATAATAATAATAATAATAATAATAATAATAATAATAATAATAAACAATGAAATTTTAGACAATAAACAAATAATACTCATATATATAATCATTTCATAAATTAATAACTCTACAAAATATTATTAATAATTGTATAATATAATGCAAAAGTAATTATTAATAACACTATTTGAAAATTTCTTTATTTAAATAAAAATATAGGATATTACAGGATGTTACATGCTTTACAATTGAATAAACACAAGAGAAAAAAAAAAGTAATTCTGATAAAAAAAAAATTCTAATTCTTTTCACATAATGCAACTCTATTCAATTTTCTTAATTTTTATATTTTAAATTTTATTTTATATTTAATCACAGTTCTAATTAATTTATCACAATTGATTATAATCATATTTTTATAGCCAATGTAGCAGTTATATTGAATAATTTTAATATTATTTTATTTATGTTTATATTTTAATTGTAATTTTAAAATTTAAAATGCCATACTATACTTAAATTGTCAAAATAAAAATATTGGATTCAAAATAATAAATACGAAAAGCGATTTCTAATTTATCTACATGATATATCAGTTATTTTAAAAATAATTTTTAACATTTTACTTAAAAATTAATTTCACAAAAGCCAAAAATATATTAATATTAGCTAATCAATTCTTAAAGGTGGTAATTATACAATTAAGAGATGTTTGACTGGTAGATTATAGACGTCCAACTTCATGAAAAGTTGTTGGCATTTTTATTAAGAACACTGTCTGATTGGGGCTGCTGCCTGCGGCATCGTTGTGTACGTGATATTGCGATTTATTAAATAATAATTTCTTAAATGTATTTTTTTTTTATCTTACTAACGATGATAATGTTCACCGTTTTATAATAGCAACACAAAATATTATCTTTAATGTCTTTATCATATTATAATGTCTTCATCATCATTCTTATTAAAGAATAGGCATAATACATTCATCAGCTGATTTTATTGGCTGATGGTCGCAAATGATTCTTTTAACATTCTTGTTCAAATATGGGCATCAAGTTTTGAGCTAATTATTGAATGACAAAATATCCAAGTAGTGAATTGAATATAATTAATTGAAAGACTATTGGTCTAAAAAATCTAAATATTTTTAATTTATTGCGATTTTAATCTATTTTTAAAATCTTGATAAAGATATCTAAATTTAACAAATTAATTGTAATTATAGCCCAAAGTTAATTTTTGTCAAAATTGAGTATGAAAGTACTGATATAGCATCCTAGGTAATAATACTATTGATGTGGGGTTTATACTGCATCAACTGAATATTTTCATAAAAAACTGAATAGTTTCAATTTGTTGCAATTTCATCCTAAATTTATAATTTTATATAAATATCTTAATTTTTCTAAAATTATTACATTTTAATACTAAATATGTAATTTTTTTGTAGCTAACTAAAATATTTAAATTATCAATTATATTTATAATTTATAAAAGTTTAAAAATATACATTAAACATTTAACACTAAAATACATTAATCTAATTACTAAATTATTTCAAAATAAAACAATATTTACACAATTAATAAATAATATTTAATCTAATTAATATAATATTTGCATAATTTTATATCTAATATTTAAATTATTTAATTTTAAATATAAATTTTTAAATGTATGTTACTTATTTAATACTAAAATACAACAATGTATTGATAAATAATTTAAAAAATAAAATATTTCACATAATTAATAACAATAAATGTTAGTAAAATTAAATATATGTATTAATATAGTTATTAATTATGTAAATATTATTTTATGTTAAAATAATTTAGTAATTAGATTAATGTATTTGTGGTGTTAAATATACAATATATATTTTTAAATTCTTATCAATTACAAAAATATTTTATAATTTAAGTATTATTGTTAGCTACTAAATATGGCATATTTAATAACAAAATTTAATATATTTAGAAAAATTAAGATATTTTTGCTGAAATTATAAATTTGGAAAAAAAAAATTGCTACAAATAAAAAAAATTTGATCTTTTTATGTAAATATTTAGTTGATATGACAATAGATCTTATATCAATAGTGCCACTCAAAATGTTAAGTCAACACCTCCACTTTTAATTTTGATCAAAATTATTTTGGTCTATAATTGTGATTGATTTATCGAATTTAGATACTTTTATCAAAATTAAAAAAAATGAGTTAAAATCGTAATAAATAAAAAAGGTTTGAATTTTTTACATCAATATAACTTAATTGAAATATTCTAGATTATATGCATTCTCATATTCCTCCTATCAACAATAAATAGGCCTCTCTCCTCACCTAATTGTCTCCCTTCTCTCTACTGATTTTTACTTCGTCTTCTTGTTGCTTTCGTGAACCACCCAATTCCTCAAATCCTTTTTCTTTTATAATATATTTTAGTTAAGTTTAGAGATTAAGGGATTTTGTCCTAGTTAAGTAATTTTGTTGTTGATAATTGTTTGGTTTCGTTGGTTTGTTCTATGATTTGTGTAATGAAGCTGTCAATTGGTAGATAATGATGAGTCAAGTTAAGAACTGGTAAATGATTAAAAATAATTATTAGACCTAACTCATGTCGGCACTTTCGTTGTATCTTTATAAATATAACATATTTAATGAGAAATTAGACTTTTTCTTATAACCTTCAAGAGAATATTTTTCTTTCTCTTGTTTTATTATATATTTTTAAGGAAAAATATCTGCTATTAATGTTCAAAATTATTTCTAAAATTCTATTTTGGTTGATTGAAATCACCAAAAATGTAAAAAAAAAAAAACAATATATAGGCAAACATATATGATTAGGACAATGGCAAAACTATCACATCCAAAAAAAAAAAAAATTACAGTCATTAACAAATAATATTTGAATTAGCCAAGTACGTGAAGTTGAATAAATTTTGTAGTTATTAATTTATAAATAAAAGACTAATTAGCAAAAATTGAGTTAGCAATACATAGAGAAGGCGCATGATTAAATAAGGCGGCTATAGAAGGAAGATGACTTTCAGTTGAAAAACAAGACAAGGGCTGGAACTTAATTATAAGTTATGGAGGTTCCCTATTATTCTTGGCTTTAAGTGAAATGTTTGATAAACTTTTTCAATAAAAAATTATTTTTTTGAATATGGTAAGAATTAAAATTTAATTTTTTTTAAACATTAACATTTAACTATTTTCTTTCTTACTTTAAAGACTCATTTCTTCACACACATTAGTTTGATATACTCAAATATCATTATTATTTTTTTTGAAAATTAACTTCAAAAATCAAATTCAAATTAGTAAAATGAGAAGGCAATACTTTTAACCACAGGAACTATTTCTTGGATTAATAAAAGATTAAATTTGATAAGTGGGTTGATTGGAATAAAGAAGTAGGTTGAATCTCATAGAATCATATCTAACAATGTGGCTAGTATTTTATGTATTTTCCTCTTAAATATACATAAAGGATCTTGATTTATTTGAGGGAAAACAGGTACAACCCTGAAGATAAAAAGACTTAAAAAGGAACGGAATATGGGCAAGCTGATTTTGCCCAATAAGCACAATGAGATAATTTTCTTTTGATTAATTGATATTAAAATAAATCCTAATTATCAATTTTTTAAAATGCAAAAAAAGTTTAAAGAATTTCAATTTGAGCTAGTCATTTTAGTTTTGTTAATTTATATATTAGTTTTTCATATGATAGAAAATTTATATAATCTTAATTATATAAATTTTTTATTCATAGATTTCACTAATTTGTTAATCAAGAATAAGTAAAATATATTTTAGATATCACTGGTAAGATTTGAATTATATATTATATTTTGAACAATTAACACGTATAAAAATATTGTAAACTTAATCCAAAGAGTTGTGTAAATGGTGTAAAATTTCATTATTGAATTTTGATGTAAAAATATTTTATAATGAAAGATTCTGTATAATTTAAATACTTTAATATTAATTTTTTTCAGATAAATATATCTAATATGACTGAAAATACTTTGTGGTTTCAAAAGAAATATATAAAATATATCTTAAACTTTTCTAGTAATAGTCATACTTTCCATCCCATTCCAATCAAATTAAATCTGTGATCGTAAATGAATCCAAATGCTCGTGAGAAATTTAATGTTTAATTCAATAAAAATTTATTTAAACTTGTTTATTGAAACTTACTTAATAAACAAAATGAGATCAAGTTATACAAAATTTAGCTCGTAAAATTTACAAACAAGTTCAAATAAAAGTTTGGAATCAACTCATAATTTAATATTTGATAATTTAATTTTAGATATATCTATATAAATTTATATTATAAAAAATATTTTAGAAAATATAATATTAGAATAAAATCATTATTTTTATTAAATATATTATAATTTAATTTTAATTTTAATTTAATGTGTAATTTTAATTTATAATTTATATTTTTAAAATTTTTTTAAACTCGTTTAAGGTTATGAAGAGTTCGTGAGCATCTAGTTGTATAGCGAACTCGACTTAAGTTCAATTTAATTATAAACGAACTATATTCGAACTAGTCAAAATTTAGCTCGATTCGATTCGGTTACATCCCTACTCAAAGCCAGTCATCGAGGTAAGTCTTGTATGACCTGCACAATTTATACTATAACACTTCTCTATACTTCAAACAAAGGACAGATTAACTCTCTTAACAACAACTAGCTAGCCATTTCTTGGCCAATTTGCAAGTCATCTTCCTTCTTCCTTCCATGCATGGCTACCTTATTTTCATCTTCCACGGCTGATATAATTTTCACTCTTGGTGTACTAGGTAATTACTTTATATTATATATCGAATGAATGGATATCGTCTTTTAGAAATCTCTCATCTTTTGCTTGTTACTGTCAGGCAACATCACTACTGGACTAGTCTATCTTTCTCCTGTGTAAGTATAAAACTGATTTATAGTACGTATAGTACTATTGTTATTAGTAAAGAAATTGATCCAAACAATTTGGAACCATGTGATTACAGAAAGACTTTTTGGAGGATTGTGGTGAATAAATCAACTGAGGAGTTTGAAAGCATGCCTTATGTTTGCAAGTTATTAAATGCTTACTTCTGGGTCTACTACGGTATTCTCAAGCCTAATAGCATCCTTGTGGCAACTGTTAATGGGTTTGGTGCTGTTTGTGAGATTATTTTTGTAGTATTGTTTCTACTTTTTGCACCTCCAAGAATGAGAGTGAGTTGATTAACTGATGATCATACTTCATTTTAGATTCAAACAATGAAGTTTGTTGATTGCATAATTAATTACTATCAATCTGTTTTTATGTGTGTGTTTTAGTTCATTACTGCTATATTAGCTGGGGTTTTGGATGTGGGGTTTCCAGCAACAGTAGTCATAATTGCTCAGTTGTTCTTAAAAAGAAAAGCACAGATTGATGTTGCTGGTTTCTTCTGTGTTTGCTTTAGTATGGCTGCATATGGTTCACCTCTTTCAGCTATGGTAAGTCAAAACTGTTCCCATAAGTTTTCTTGTGAAATCCTACAACCAATTAGAACTGTTGTTCGAGTGTTAATACCAATTCCTTGAATTGTACAGAAAACAGTGATAACAACTAAGAGTGTTGAGTACATGCCATTCCTTCTCTCATTTTTCCTCTTTATAAATGGTGGAGTGTGGACTCTCTATGCTATTCTTACCTCAGACTGGTTCATTGGAGTAAGTTCTCATCACTAAAATCATCTCTTCAATCATGTTCAGTTTTACTTGCATCTCAGCTAATCCATTTGGCTTTTAATTTTCATGCATTTTTTTAATCGATTGTTGCTGCATAGATATATTGATATTTGCTAGCACTAACGCACTAACGCATTAACAATTGTGAATTTGGGTGGTGGTGGACCTTTTGTAGCTGCCAAATGGGACAGGTTTTGGTCTTGGGACAGCCCAGATGATTCTTTATGCAATATATTACAAAAGACCTCAGCCACAAAAAGTTTCAGAGAATTTGGAGGATGGATTGGAAAATGAATGTCTTATCCCAGAATCTGATAGAATTGGACCAAAAGATTAAAGGACTGAGGCTCAATTTCTAATCAAGAAGCTATTGAGCATCCCTCAAAGATGCATCAAAAATAAATGTCGGGCTTTGACTTGAGAGGTACGATGCTGAATATATCATACATCCAGAGAAAACAGAGATATGCCTCTGCCATGATTGATTAAGAAATGCAAAATTAATTTGGTATCACTTAGCTGAACCTGTTGCTAGTATTGAATAATAAATTTTGACACAGTGCTTGTGCAAAGATGTTTCCCTTTTTTTTTTCATAATGAACTTGCTGGAGTACAAAACCCTTCTCTATTTCAAAGCTAAATCTCCGAATTAGCTTGAATCATGTTTGGTTAATGAGAAAAGAAAATAGAAACAAATTAAGAGAACTAAAGAACTAAAGCAAGCTAACAACAATTGTTGGAATTAATTGATAGCGAGCTGTTTTCGCTTAAATTAGCTTGGTATTAATTATTGTTTTCGCTAACAACAATTGTTGGAATTAATTGTTAGCGAGTTATTTTTGCTTAAATTAGTTCTTAAATTTGAGTCCGAATACTAATGATTATAAAAAAAAACTGAAGCAAGCTTTTTATAAGAGGGTTTTTTATATAAATTAATTTTACTAAAATTATGTAGTATTTGAAAATTTTAAATTCATGCAAATTAGTTATAACTAAACTATTTTCTAATAAAACATTTATTCCTGTTTGGTTCAATTTTACTATAGAATTCATTTCATTTTCAAATAAATTCCAAATAGAATTCATTTCTCAATGAATTTTTATTAATAAAATATATTTAGTTCAAATGAATAGTTTATAAAATTTATTTTAAATGAATTTTATATTTTGTTATATTGTATTTGGTATAAATTTTAAATTTAAGTTTTTGTCAAAAATACCCTTTTAAATATAAAGATGTTTTTGAAAATAAAAATAAGGAGGGATGTTTTAGTTATTTAAAAATATAGACTTAAAATTTGTTGAATTCATTTGAAAATTCCAACCATTTTGATAGAATTTGGTTTAGTTATAATCAATTACACAAATTTAAACAGTTGGAATTACAAATGAATTTCATATTAAATTTATTTAAATCAAATATATATCATTTGAATTTATAAATGAATTGTATAAAATTTTGTAAAATTCATTTATACCAAACACATATTAGATTTTTGAAATAAATTCCAGAAAATTAAATTGTGCTTATAATTTTCATAAGAATAGCATGCCATTTTTATTACTTTTAATTTCTAAAAAAAAATTCAACAAATAAAATTCTTTAATTATTAATTCGCTTAGCTCTTGAAATATTGGGTTTAATGTAAAACTAGTAATGCCATAGCCATGACGAGATAGAGTTGCTTGTCATCATTAAGAGAATGTTTATCTTAGTGGTAACAACTTGAGTACCGTTACTGCAGCAAGTACCAGTGGCCCTGGCAAGCTCGAGCGACCTCTATATTGTCTGGAGCGCAATCTCCAGAATTCAATTTTAGCAATTGCTTTAAGTTAGATGAGAGTCAAGGTTGCTGCAAATCTTTATAATTAATTTTATTCTTTTTGTATAAAATAATTAGACTGTGGATTATATTTTAATTTTACTATTTACTATATTATAATATTGATATGATATTGTAAATCAATTATATGTAAATTCATATACTAATATATATTGTAAATTATTGTTTTTATTAAAACTAGAGCATAGCTAGATTTATCAATTAAAAAGACCAATATTCTGAAATTCTCTCATAAAAAAACAAAAAACAAAAACAAACTTTTAGGATAAAAATAAAATTGACAAAATAAAAATAAAACGTTTGATAAAGTTGCAAAGAGACTCCACACTCCATTTTTAAAGTTGCAGGCAGCTTTCAGAAGTTTGAGCTTTATAATCTTTCAATAAAAGGATAACCACGCTGTTATTACTATAATTTATATCTTTCTTTTTTTAAATTAAGTTGTACAAGAAAATATTTTCACGATTAAGTTTTAAAAAGTTTTTTCGTTAATTTTATTCATTAATATAACTAATTTTACGTGTTAGGATAAGAACTTTATGAAAGAAAATTTTAAAAATTTAACACAAGAATAAATCAAAAATTCGTATTTATTGAATAAAAAATGAAAAAAAGTAAAAAAACAAATAGAAATAATTGGCATAGCCAAAATTTTTTTTTTATTTAGAAATCTAGAGAAAAAAGAAAATAAGAGATGCTTAGAGTTTTTCTTTAACCTTCTTTCTGTTTAACCAAACTCATCATTGTTAAATTTTTTTCTTTTATGAAACATGAAAGTAGATAAATGTGTAACAATTTTTTTTAATGGAGAAGGAAGGCAAAATTTTAATCCTTAGTCTATAGATGTTTCGAAAGGAGTTATGCTGGTAACTACTAAACATTCGACAAAGTTTTGGGGTGAAAGGATGTATTTAGCCTAGGATATTTTGTAAAGAATAAGACATTCCATTATGCACACCCTCAAGCGATCACTATAAAGAAAAGTTGCAGGCCTCAGATTGAATAGCTTTCAGAAGTTTCTGAGTTTTATAAACCTTTGTGTAAAGTAGGAAAAATAACATTTTTACTCCTATAATTTATATTTTTTAGTTAAGTTCTATAAAAAAATTTTTACAATTAAATTATATAAATTTTAAAAGTCATTCGTTAAAATAGCCGTTAGTCAAATTAATTTTCTATTAATCAGCTGTAAAATTAAATTTTGACATAATATATATGCAACTACTTGTACTTGTATGAATTTATCATTTTGCTTTTTGTATTTTCAATTTTGTTAAATTAACATTTCAATGAAGATGATGATGAACATGGCATTAGAAGGAAGTCAATATGTTGATTTTGAACCAAAAGCTAAAAGGATCAACTTCAAATTAAGTATGCATTTGAAGAGTGCAATACAATTCAGAGCTAATATTGTTAAGGATTCAATACAAGAAGAAAGGAGATCAAACTTATTAGGAACATTATGGAAGAAGTGAGGGCTAAGTGTGTAAAAAGCAACTATCCATTCCATATTTTTACTTCCGAATAAAGGGCAGTAGGTGGATTGATAGTGAAGACCTATATGCCTGACCATAGCTACCCTGTGACCTTCAAAAATGGGAGAGTGACCACAAAATGGGTGACCATGAATTACTTGTATAAATATAAGTCAATTGCTATAATGAGATTGGTTGATTTAAAGGACTTGATGAAGGAAGATTTGAAGCTTGAAATGAGTTTAACAAAGGTGAAGATATCAAAGGAACGTGTGCTTGTTAAACTATAATAAGATGCCAAAAAAGAGTTTGTTTTATTGTAGGATTGCTTAGGTGAGATAGAAAGGTCTAATTTAGGGAGTACAACAATAATAAAGGTGTATAGAAAAAGTCCAAAACAACTTTTAACTTTTGAGATGTTATATATCTCAATAGAATACTTAAAAAAAAAGGGTTATTAAATGGTTGTAGGAAGGTTCTTTGATTAGATGGATGCTTTTTGAAAAAGGCAATAAAATGACAGGTTTTAGTGGCTATGAGAAGGGATAAGAGAAATCAAATGTTCTCGGTGTCTTAGGGAGTTGTTGATGGTGAACAGAAAGCAACATGGATGTGGTTTATAGGTTTGCTAAAACATGACTTAAGATTGGAAGATGGCAAGGGATGGACAGTGATAACAGACTAGCAAAAGGTACTTTTTAATTGTACAAATTTCTTTAAGTTAAGTTTAAAGTTAACATTTTATGGTTGCTAATATATATTTATTGAAATACAAACCTGCATTATAGTTAAACTAATTTTTTTCACTCTAATATGGTCTTATTGATGTAATTGCAACATTATTGCCTAAAGCAGAGCATAGGTGTTATGCTCGACACCTTTATGGAAATTAGAGAAAAAGGCATGGAAGAAATAAAGACATACAAAAGCTTTTTAGTCTTGTGGTAAGTCTACAAACATGTCTGATTTCAAAGAGAACATTAACAAATAAAGAAAGTGACACTAAATGGGTTTAAAAATATATTGGTGACTCATCCAAACATTGGTGCAAGGCCTACTTTAGTAATGAGATCAAATGTGACATAGTGGATAATAATCTTGTGGAAGCTTTCAATGGAAAAATAATTGAAGCTAGAACAAAGAATGTATATACAATGTTAGAAGAAATACATAAAATGGTGATGAAAAGGTTAGTTACTAATAAAGAGTTGGTGGACAAATAGATTAGTGAGTTTGGAAATAGAATTAGAAAGAAACTACATGATAACATGAAGGAAAATGGTGAATGTGAACTAACTTGGAATGGTGATTCAGAGTTTGAGGTATTTCAAAAAGAGACACTTATGATATGAATTTGGAAGGTAGGACTTGCCCATGCTAGAAATGGGATCTCAGTGGAATCCCTTGCCCCTACGCTATTTATGTGATTAACCATCTTCAACAGAACCTTTAGCATATCTCCATAATTGTTGCAGCGAGTCTGCATATCTTGTAGCTTATAGGAATATAATGTAGCCACTAAATTATCCTAAGTTTTTAGGTGAAGAGAGGAATTAATACTTTACAACCTCTTTATAAAAAGATGCCTAATAAAGTTGTTAGAAATTAGAGAAAGGAAAAGGGTGAAGATTGAAGTGGACATAAGTTATTACGAAAAGGGTGGATGATGACATGTCAAGTATACTTTCAAAAAGAGCATAATAAGAAGACATGTCCATATTTAAAAGAAAATGCATCACAAAGCAAGGTATTAATGTTAATTATTCATTTTTTCTTGTTTGAATGTGAAACAGTCTAATATGAAGGTGTTGATGTTCTAGGTTATTGATTCAAGACCTCAAATGCGAAGCAGGACTGGGCCATCTACACTACTAGCTATATTTTCATTTAAATATTTTATGTATAATGGGTCTATAGATATTACCTATTTTGTTGAAGCTTATTTATATTTGTATGTCTATTTATAGGTTGTTAAAAGAAAATCAAATCAAAATACACAAGAGGCCACTAGTGTTAAAGAAAGAGATGAGGTACCATACAAGGAGACTATGATAAATAAACCTAAATTTCAGAGAAATGATCCTGGGCCTAACATAAATGAACCTCAAGTTGATAGAAATGAACCTAAATAAGGAAATAATACTATAATAGTACATATTTTACTAAATTCATATTAAGTAGCATCTAATAGCCAATTCAATGAGACTAAGAAATCAATTCTAAAATTTAGTAGTCCTGATAAATTGATGAGCATAGAAGCAAACATTTAAAGGTAGCATCCTAAAAGATAGTACATTTCAGGACGTCACTTGCAACCTATAAGAGGTTACGGAGTGTACATCAATTTGACAACTGGAACAATGATTATTAATGTAAGATTTTATCTTTATTTTACTAGATACTTAACATGCTTTGAGCTAGGTATATTATTAATACTTTTGTGATATTTTTTAGCCAAAAACAAGTTCATAAAGGGTCATCCATAAAGAAAGGAAAATGAGACTAGGCAATGAACCTAAGCCCTAGTTTATCTCATAAACTAAAGTTGGCTTCAAGAAAAATGGAAAGAAATACATTACTATATTCTCTTTGCATGTTATTTTTTTAAGGCTAAAAATGTGAATGATTCCCATTTCAATTTTAGCATGTTAATTTTAACCATATGTTTATTTTTTTAACAAAAAGTAAAAATGCATCATTATAGCCTATAACATCTCAAACAAATCATAAAGAACCCCACATTAAATCAATTGGAGATGCAGTCAACACTTAATCTAGCAAAAAATAACTTAAGGTCCAAGAAAGAGAGTTAGATTTGAATGACATATATAACTTGAATTGACATTTGTATTTTGACTTTAACAAATAATGTTTAGGCACTGATAATTTTTTTAAAGTGATTCAAGGTTAAGTTAGAATTTAAGATATTATTAAATGAAGGATCAATAATTCAACATAAAAACTTGAAATCAAGCACAAAAGGACCTTTATATATACATCTTGAAGCATAACAACATTCCAAAGTGCAAGGCCAATACAATTGCTTAGGAAGGACCAAGTTTCTTAAGGCCAACTGCTGCTCACAATCTTGAGCAAAAACTTATAATCTTAAAGAGAGCGAGACCAGGCAACCTCAAGTTAAAAGTTCTCAAACCTGAAGCAGTTGGGCTGCTTAAGATCCCTACTCTAGATAATGAGAATGCTTATAACACTTACCTATTGCATTTGCGTTTATTTTTATAACATGCATATTATATAGACATGAGAAATGCATAAGATATGTGTGGTATTAATTCCAATATTAAATAGGGGAAGATTATAAATGTTTATAATTAAGTCCATAACAAGAATTATAAAGTTAAGTGTTTAAATTGATTAATTATAAAATTATAGTGCTTAAATTAGTTTAGTTAATTTAAGAAAATAATAAAAATAGGAGGGGCTAGAACACTATAGAAAGGGGAGAGGGAGATTGATGAGTAGATTTGGGTGGAAATAAGAAAAAGAGGAGAGAAGAAAGAAAAATAAAAAAAGTAAAAGATAAGAGAGAATAGGAAGAACCAAAAAAGGAAAAGAAAGAAGATGGATATGAGGAAGGTTAATAGGTTACTATAAAGGAAGGGAAAGAGATTTTAGAACTGAAGATAAAGGTTATAAACAATAGGATTTAGAAGAGGCAAACTAATCTACAACTTGAGTCTAAAATAGAAGTCTGAAGTTTAGTCCAAGTATAAATGGTTAGCTTGTTTAATCTATAACTTGAGTTCTATAACTACAAATTAGGTGATATTTACACTTCAAGAAACTTTAAGATATCTATTATGAAACTTAAAGAAATAAGAGAAACCCAATTCTATTGTTTTAATGGTTATTTGAGGCTAAACATTTTATTGCTCAGTTTCAATTGATGGTTTAAGTATGGTGGATTATTTCTTAGGGTTCTTTCTCTATACACCTCCAATTGAAACAAACTTAATTTTAAATTACTTTAGACATATAAGGCTAATGATTTGGAAAGTTTCTTTATGAAATTCGTTTTATAAATTTTTTAGAGAATTTTTAAATTCATCCTATTAAATTTATTATAGTTGGTAGCATCATATGCTTAGATAGTTTAATGATGTTATCATGCTAGAAGAGGTTACATTATTTTTAAGTGTTTAAAATAAGTGAATTATGATATATTTCAACTAAACCAATTAGGAATGAGGCAATCACACAAATAAATGCAAGCAAAAGCAAGAAAGTAATAAAGATAAGTGAATAACCTTAATATTTTGTATGAATATAACACTTAAACTAAATAATTATAAATGTCTGTGTTAAGTTGATTGATTGAAGGGAATATGTGTGTTCTAATTGATAGATGCTGATTGTTGAATAGTATGTTGATGGTTGATTGGTTTTTAAGATGAGATTGTACATATGACAGAGGTTTGCTGAATTTAGGTGTCTTATTCAGGTGAGGATAGAATACTTATTTGAGCCATATATGGAGTTTTATAACTCCAAACAGGGTGTTGTTTATTCCTATAGAAACTTTGAGATATTAATTACAAAATTGATATAAATAGAGGAAGCTTGCTTTTACTGTTTTGATGGCAAATTTGGATTATACTTGTTATTGCTTAGTTTTTATTGACAGGTTAACCATGGTGGATTTTATTTTTATGTTTCTCCTTCAATATATATCCAATTGATGCAAAATTAGTTGCAAATTAATTTAGACTTATAATGCTATTGCTTTGGAGAATATGGCTTTAAAATTCATAATGTGAAGTTTTTAGTATCTTTGCACTATCAATTCTACCATGTTAACAGTATTGTGTTCTTATATATTATGGAGATGTTAATTGTTTAATGGAGTGGTATGTGATGTATTTAGTTGATGATTGGATAAATAAAGTGTTGCAACAGTGTAGTGATCTCTTGATGTGTATGTAATTATAAGAAACATGGTTAGATGAATATGAGGATGCAATGCTACTTGTGAATGAGGCAATGTTATGTCTATGGAATCCCCTTGATTTACCATGAAAACATTAAAGAAATATTTTGTATAAGACTATGGTAGGTTGTATACGTATGGGAATTTATCAATAATTGAAAAAAAAACTTTGATTTTACATGTAATTCACAAGTTCATTGATGTCTAAAAGAAAATACTATGCTACTATGATTATATGCATGTTATATGTTCATAGTTAAACATTAAGCGGGTTAGTAATTGATAATATTACATGCTTAGGTGTGTTATATTTCATAGGATATTATATTATTCATTTATTAAGTTGCAAGCTCACTCCCCTGCTTTATTTTTCAAGATTAGAAGAATTATAGTCAGTCTTGAAGAAACATTTTCATAAGTTGCATTAGCATTACGTCAGGTGGGTTAGCAGGGGATCGTCCTCAAGTTTTGTTTTTGAACATGATGTACCTAGTGAACTACTTGATGTTGTGAGCTTTTTAGTGTGTGATATATATATATATATATATATATATATATATATATATATATATATATATATATATTAGAGGTTAACTTCTTGGAACTTCATTGGAAGAAGCTAAGATCATAGGGAGTGAAACTATAAGCTTTTCTTCTCTATGACCTTTTTAAATGTTGTAAATTACTGACATCGAAAATTGAAAATTGAACTTTATCTCGATAGTGATCCTATTACATTAAGGGATGTAATTTTAGATGGTTGGGAAGCTCCAAAATCGAAAGTTGATGATATTGAATTCCTTATTGATAAAAGTTAATCGATTCAAGAATAAAAAGATAAAAATCACAAGAATGAGAAGCTTATGTTGAAATGAAGAAATCTACTTTCTAAGAAGAAGCATTATGAAAGCGCCTTAAAGGGGGGGGGTGAATAAGGCCAAAGATGGTTTTATTAAAATTAAAAATGAATTTAACTAATGAATAAGAATTGAAAAGAATTGAAAGGAAGACTAATGAATACAATGATTTAATGAGTTTGAATTCTCAATAATCCTACATCTCCACCTAACTTATCCCTAAGTTAGGATGTTTAATTCCTACAATCTAATTCATAAGATTGAGATTTTACAAGAGTTTGAGGCTCACTTTTTCAACCTCACAACTTAAGTTTTTAAGAGCTACTCAAAAACCAAATTCCTAAGTGTTTTAATGGTTAAGCACTTAACCAATTCCTTTAGAATAGAAGCTTGGTTCCCATTTTATTAATCTCGGAAAATAGAAGAACAAAAATATCTATTCTAATACTTACCAACTCTCACAAGAGTTATATAAATATAAAATGATTTGAAAAGACTTTTGAGATCTTAATTTAATATTTAAGAGAGTATAATGAATAAACAAGTTTTTTAACTCGTCAATTGAGCTTTAGGAGTTGTTTATATAGATGAACAACTCAAATTATGGTTGTTGAAGCCAATAATTATGTCCATAACGTCTTCAAGCTTTAGTCGATTCAAATTTGACTTATTTCTATCAAAACACCACTCACGATTGTGAGGAGCATGTCTTGGCTTGTAAGGAGCAGTTTAGTGACTGTTACATTTGAAATAAGCTTGAAAATGTCCGTTGTGAGCAGTCTGAACTACCCTCACAAGCTGCTCATGATCATGAGGGTAGCTCATGAGTGGCTCAGGTTAGCTCACACCAAGAAGTTGAAAATGGGTGCTTCAAGGTGCTAGCTCGTGAGTAGACACCTATAAGTTAAAAAATCTGCATTTTTTACTTTTAATTGCTTTAGATACTTTAAGTATATGTTAAGGATATTATACTTCAATGAAATACACTTTTATGAGAGTACTCTATATCTCTATACTATGAACGATATGAATTAAGTTCCTACACACTTAGAAGAAATAATTAGCAACTTAAATTATTTATCAAAGTCCAAAATTAGGAGTTTGATCATGCAAATGGTCAACAATCTTCTCTTTTTTTTGCTTGGATAAACAATTTGATAAAATAATAAATAAAGTGTGTGTGTCAAAAATAAATAACCTGAATAATCATATGCTATATAACATGAATAATCAATATTGCATATATAAGGAGTAAAGGATATGACATAGCATTTTTACATCTTTAACTATTTAATAATTATAAAAGAGATAATTTTTTAGAAATGATACTAATTGAAAAAAAAACCATAAAATTTTTCTCCTTATAAAAAATATATTTCTTTATTTCTCCCCTTTTTGGTCATGATAAAAAATATAAATTTAAAAGTTATTTCCTTTGTAAAAAAAAAGATATAACATGAGGGAAAGAAAAACATGGCCTAACATGACAGATGTGTTAAAAACATGATAACATGATCATTTAAATAAAACTACATACTACATCACAAACATAATACGTATAGCACTAATTAAAAAAAATTAATACTTTGCTAATTGATGATCATATAGCACTTAGTATATAAAAAAACACATCCTAATTTCTCCCCAATTGTCAAAGATAAAATGAAATAACAAACCTAAAGGAAACAAAAGATCAAGAACTAAAATAATAAAATAAAAATAGATCAAATCTAAGAAAATCTAAGAGCTATGAAGGAGGAGGAGGAGGAGGCCAACTGCATTGGATGTTGTGATGAGCATGTTAGAAAATCAATTATGGTATTTAGACATAAATACATGTGTAGTAAGCACAAGTCTAAATATAGTAAATTTCAAAAATTTACTCATCATAACCCTTTATAAAACGAAGAATTTCATTTGCCCAGGATTCAAACTGAATTGAAATACATAACTAAATAAATTAAGCTATATACAAATAAATAAATAATTAATTAATTATAAGTTTGCAAACTTACTTGTTGTAGAATTTAGCCTTCCTTTTGTTCAATTCCTTAAATCAAATGCTTAGCCCTCCAAATGTAAAGCCTTTAGTTTGAAACACCAAAGCCTTATCTATCACTTACTTGTGTTAATTAAACTTAGTAACTTGTTCTAATTTAATTAAGAGCACAAGTGTAGAGTATATATTTAGTATATATTGTGTTTATTTTTGGTTTATGATCTTATCATAACCAAAATCACTTAGTGATTTTTCTTAACTCTTTAAGCAAAAACTCTCTTAAGCATTATTTTTCTCTTACTTCCTTTACCAAGTCACTTGACTTCCCTTAGATATATGAAATGATATGTGTAGTAATTTTCCACTAAGGAAAAGTTTGCATTAATTAATTAAGTGCTTATTAAGTGTCCACCTTAGGTATACACCTAACTATCCAAATGATTAAAAATGACACCTTAGGCATACTTTAGAAATATCCACTTAATTAATATGCCACCTTGCTTAATTTAATAAATGAGCTTGCCACCTACACATATTAATGTATAAATTTGTATGTAAAGTATACATCAAATGTATTATTTTACATATTAAATTATACATATACATAGATATGAACTTTAATTAATCTTTGGTTCAAAATAAATTTTGGCCTATGTTCAAACCAATTTGGACCATTAATATAAGTCCATAAATAAATAACAACATATATATATCCAATATTAATTAATAAATAATACTCTTATTTGAATTAGATTTCATGATTATACTAGAATCATTGTTAAAAACATAAATCTAATTCTATTAATATTTACTAATCGATTAAACTCTTTTAATCAATTATTAGATTAATACTATAGTGAATAAATAAAATTCTATTAGGTGTGACTTACTATGTTCATGTTTAAATGGCAATGAGAAAATATAATATTAACATTTAATATTATTTGAAACTCTTTTCAATTCTAAATGTGAAAGTCCCAATTATTCACATTTAGTTCTCATAAGTTATGAGTGACTCTTAGTATCGATATCACAGCTACCCAATTAGCATTGAATACATATTATGATTCACATAAACCTAATCATAATTACCGTGCACTAAATTCCTTTCATTAAACATCCCGATAAAGCCTAGAGTCAAGGTATTATCAGACTCTAATAGCTTTATTATATGACCTCATCTTAAGTTTTAATTCTTGATAAAATACAACAAATACTAGAACTCTTTCTAGTACTGAAACTCTTTTTCAGACTGTGTTGTATTTATCCTGGGCAGAAATTTATTCATCAAGAATAAACTTAGATAGCATAGGATCTATCCCGGTTCACACCAGGTAATGAATCCCATCTTGGTTAAACATTCATCCTTATATTTAACTAATTAGAGCCACCACATGCCATATACCCATGTGATGATTAACACAAGTATGTAAGCGGTAACAAACTCTAACCACCTAAATGTGGATGACTATTTCACCTCAAGTCTAAGGACTATATGCACCATTATAATCTAGATTGTGATTGTTGATTATATGTGAATATCCTTACAATCACAATGTCGCTGTTCGATTAACCCATCCAGTGAGTATCCACATGTCTATTATGATCACTCATATTAAGTAGCATGAGATTCACTACCTCCCACTATTAGTTTCTCACACTAATCAAGGAAAATAGACAGAGGTGATAGTCTAATTAATATTATCCAAATATTAATTAATCAACTATGAACAATTTATAGTAAATGTACTGAATAAATTTGTAACTCATATTATCAACTCTTTGATAATAAATTTATTCAACATAATACTAAAGGAAAAATATTCAAAAAAATAACATATTTATTTAAAAGAATATTTTATTGCCATAAGGATTATATATAATGTCTAAATAATTACAAGAATGCCATTAGGGCATACCTTATACTAACAGAGCATACAAGTGATGAATATCATGTTCCATGTGGTCCATTAAATGCTCAAAATGATCAAGTCTAGTATTTATTTGATCAAACCTTATGTTGAAGTTGAACTCTGCAATAAAGAGACGACCAAACAAACCACCAACCCAAGCGGGCTCATCATCAACACTTTCAAAAGTAGATGGATCTCTTGCTCTTTTTCTTTGAGATTGAGGAGGAACATGATCTTAAGGAGTGTCTTCTTTAAGTTCAATACCTTTAAGACCATGAGTACCAATTTGTTCAATATCTTTCAAATCATATTCAAGCTCCTCATCAACATCTTCATTGCCTACTTCATCTTTCTAAATTTAAATATTTCTAGCAAGTTTGAATTGCCTAGAATTTCTTAATAGGCTTTAGTCAAAAAAGGAAGGAGGAATATAAAGAATATAGTTTAAAGAAATCCTAAAGTGATTTGAAATCTTAGTAATGATCCCTCAACCACATAAACTCCTACTAACACTATCACTAACCATCCACAATCTCCATTGAAGCCATCTCCCTAATTCAACTTCCATATTCTCAACAAAGCAATGAATGAGAAATAAATCATTAAAGAAATTGCTTTAATAGCCCCCTAGCACGAATAGAATAGATTATCAAATGATAAATATACCAAAGGAATTTTGAAGTAAAAAGAGGTGATTGGTATGTCTGACAACAAAAGCATTAGCATTGGGTTTAGCATATTGAACCTAAAAGCTTTAAGGAGATAAAAAAGAATTAAGAGTGGTTAAACCTCCTTATCTAAACCCAAATATACTATTAAATTATTGAGAATTAAAAAACCTATCTCTACCACCCACCCTAAATCTTATACTATTCATAGGATTTTGATCATCGAAGTATTATGTTCTTAAACAATAGGAGGAGAGAAACTCATGGACAAGAAAGGGATAGGTAGGAAGAGCATCAAAAGCAAAATTATAAATGCCTACCCTTTTAAGCATAGTCTCGACTTCATTGTGACATCCTATATTTTCCAAGGTTTCTTGAGACATGTATTTAGTAGAGATGAGTTTTCTCTTGCAAAATTGATTCATCCTTTACTTAATTTGGGTAGAGGAATAAGAAATTGGAGGAGTCTTCTATTATTGATCTTTTTTTGCTCTCCTTGATGTTGAGGAAGAGGGGACTTCTTAAGATGTTTTCTTCTTAAGAGCCATGATGAAGCAAAGAAGGATGGCTACGATTGAAAATTTAAAAAGGAGAAAATTTTTCCTTTGAAAAGAGTTAAATTACAAAAATAATAAAGTGAGGAAGAAGAGAGGAGTTTAGGGGGCTTATATAGAGGTGAAGTAGGGTTAATAAAAACTTAATTTGAGTCCTAAAAATACTCAAATTGTGTAAGTGACCATTTTGATTTAGGAAAGAGTGAAAGGAGTCAAAGTCCTAGTGAAACTAGGATTTTCGTTAGATAGCATACTCCTCATGAGCACCTTACGATAGTGAGGGGTGCTATATTCTGATACCCTCAATGGTCATGAGCAGAGCCTAACAGCTCATGACCCAAATGATAAAAAGACCCCTAATCTTTTAGAATAAAAAAAATTAGACCCTTAATACATGACAATTAGGTCCCTAATGAACTAAATTAACATCAAATTAAATCAAATCAAAATCAAATTAAAATTTTTAATTATTATTATCATAAATTAACATAATCAAGCATTTAATTAAGAAATTTGATTTTTTAAATTTGAAAAGATCAATAAATTAAATTAATTTTTAAAAAATAATAAGAAATTTTTTAAAGATTAATTTTAATGTAAGTAAAATTTTAAGAGATATGTTAAATTAAATCATGACCAATTTAAATACTAGAATAATAACATACCATAATTAAGCATTTAAGTGGAAATTTTAAATAATGATAATCTTAAATATGTATCAAGCAAATGGGAAATACAATAAATTAAATCATGTACATGAAATAAATTTTCTTATTTAAATAATCAATAAATTCAACAAAAGTCAATAATTAATTATTAAATAACAATTGTTTAAAGTAAAATTATACATGATAAAATCATAAATTCTAGCAATAATTTTTCCTAAAAAGTATTAAAAATGAAAAATAAATCAAAAGCATAAATGATTGAAAATCATGTTTGCGCATGAATTTATGAAGTGGTATCAAATCTAAAAATACATAGAAGGTAAAAATTAGTTAAGAGCATGATTGCACATGAAATTAAGAAAATTATGAACTAAAAAGTCCAACCATCAATAAGCAATTTAACAAGTCATCAAGACAAGCTTAAACCATCTATTATACCAAGCTCATGCTTAATAAAATTCAATCTTTCTTCACACCAAGGCTTGGAAAATATGTCAACTAATTAATGATTTGTATCAATAAATTTAAGAAAAATATCACCATTTTGCATATGATCACATAAAAAATGATGCCTAATATCAATATGCTTAGTTTTAGAATACTGAATGAGATTCTTGCTAAGGTTTATAGCATTTATTTGTCATATTTAATAGGAATGTGATCAAGTTAAATGCTACAATCCTCAAGTTGTTGTTTTTGCCATAAAACTTATGAGCAATAATAACTAGCTACCACGTATTCTATGCTAGTGGTGGACAAGGCAATCGAAACTTATTTCTTACTAAACTAAGAAACTAAACATTGTCCTAGGAATTGATAAGTTTCAAAAATACTCTTTCTATCTAGTAAGATACCGGTAAAGTCTGCATCTGAATAGCTAATCAAGTCAAAGGTAGAACTCCAAGGATACTAACGTTCTAAATATATTGTTCCACAAAAATATTTGAAAATTCTTTTAATTGCATTGAAATAAGACTCTTTAGGAATGGATTAAAATCTAGCACATAAGCAAGTAGCAAACATAATATCTGGCATACTAGTAGTTATATAAAGTAGGGATACAATCATACCTTTAAATTATTTTTCATCAATCTGTTTATCATTCTCATCCTAATTGAGTTTGGTGTTAGAGCTCATTGGAGTCTTATTTGACTTCATTCCATCCATTCCAAACTTCTTGAGAATGTCTCTTGCATATTTGATTTAATTAATGAAAATATTATCCTTACATTGCTTGATTCGTAATCCAAGAAAGAATTTCAGTTCACCCATCATTCTCATCTCAAATTCTCCTTGTATTAACTTAGAAAATTCCCCACACAAGCAATGGTTAGTAGCACTAAAAATAATATCATCGACATATATTTTCACAATAAGTAAATCATGCTTGGATTTCATTATGAAAAGAGTTATATCAACTTTTCCTTTAGAGAAATCTTTCTCTAATAAAAAGTTGCTTTATTTTTCATACTAAGCTCTTGGATTGTTTCAATCCATACAATGCTTTAGAAAGTTTAAAAATAAGATTCAAAAAATTAAAACTTTCAAAACCTAGAGGTTACTCAATATATACCTCCTCTTCAATGAAACCATTAAAAAAACACTTTTAATATCCATTAGATAAAGTTTAAAATCCATGAAAGATGTGAATGCAAGTAGCATCATAATAACTTTTAACCTTGTAATAGGGGAAAAAGTTTCATCATAATCAATGTATTCTTCTTGATTATAACCTTTAACTACTAGTCTTGCTTTGTTCTTAGCTATGACATCTTGTTCATTCATCTTATTTCTAAACAACCATTTTGTGCCTATAATAGGATTATGTTTAGGTTTAAGAACCAAGGTCCAAACTTTATTTCTCTTAAAAAATTTTTAACTCTTCTTATAAAGAAAGGATCCACAATTCATTACTTAATGCATCATTAATAGTTTTAGATTCAATTTGAGAAATAAAGGCTAAATTAACAATAAACTTAAGTTGAGATCTAGTAGTTACCCATTTTGTAGTGTCACCTATGATGAGGTCTTAAGGATGAGCTTTCTTGAATTATCAATCCTTTGGAATATCATTCTTTAAAGAAGATTTAGGTATCCCCTCATCATCCTCCTTTGTAGAAACTTCTAGCTCCAAAGGTTTTCTAGCATTTTTTTCCTGAGTGTTCACATCCATATGCTCATCTACAAAATCATCAACACTACAAACATCTTTTCCAGGATTAAATGAGTTTGATTTATTAAATACAATATGCATTGACTCTTTAACTACTACTGTTAAAGACTCTATATATTTTGCTAGAAGTGGCATAGCATAGGAAAATTCCTTTATCAGCTTTAGAGCTAAATTTCCCAAGATAATCCTTAGTGTTTAATATAAATCACTTGCATCCAAATACTTTTAAATATGAAATTTTGGATTTTCTATTGTTCCATAGCTCATAGGAAGTTTTATTTAAAATTGAAATAATCTATTTGCATTACAGCAAGACGTGTTAATGGCTTATGCTTGAAGTCAAATTATACTCATGAAGCATTATTCTAGCCATTTCCACTAGAGTTATATTTTTTCTTTAAACTATCCCTTTTTTTAAAGAGTTCTAGGAGAAAAAAAATGTATGTTAAATACCATTTTCATTACAAAAGGTTTTGAATAATTCATTTTTAAATTTGGTTCCATAATCACTTCCAATAGATGAAATACAAAAACCTTTTTCTTTTTTTAACTCTTTTTGAAAAATTCTCAAAAGCTTTAAAATTATTATTCTTATGAGTAATGAAACACACCCAAGTGTATCTAGAGTAATCATCAACTAATATATATGTATAGTGCATTCCACTTAACCTAGGAACTCTAATTAGTCCAAATAAATCCAAATGTATAAGTTCAAGTGGTTTAAAAGTTGACACTACTTTCTTAAACTTAAATAAAGACTTGAATTGTTTTCCCTTTTGACAAGCATCACAAGGTTTATCCTCAGTGAATTCAAGTTTTAGTAAAATAGTCATAAGTTCATGTTTATAACGTTCATTCAAAAGCTCAAATTTTACATGTCCTAACCTTTTATGCCATGTCCATGTGTCATAGGGAATAAAAATTAAACATTTTATATCTTTGTTATTAATCTTATTCAAATCAATAATATAAATATTGTCTACTCTTTCACCACTAAAAATCACTTTGTCTTTATCATAACTACTAACAAAGCAACTTCTAGGATAGAAAGTGATCTTATTTCCTATGTCACATCATTGACTTATACTTAGAAAATTATATTTAAGACCATCAACAAACAACACATGGTGAATGGATAGGAATTAAGGATTATGAATGCCAATAATTTTTCCTTTTGCATTATCCTCAAATACGACATATCCTCCATCTTTAGTGTTAAGTTTGTTGAATTGCTCTTTATCTCCCATCATGTATCTTGAACATCCATTATCAAGATACCATTTACTCTTTGCTCTTGTGGACCTCAAGCACACCTACATAGTATAATTTGAATATTCTCTTGAAACCAAGCCTTAATTGGTTTAGGTTTGTTAGTCTTAAAATAATCTGAAGGTAGCAATTATAAATGTAGTTTTTGATAGAAGTATACACTGCTAGAGTGACCTTTGGTTATATAACAAAAACATTCAACATTGGAAAATTTATTTCTCTTAGGTTGATATGGTTTGCTTATGTATAAACCATGCCTTTTGTGTTATGGTGGTATGTATCTCCTAAAATTATTTTGAGTCATAATGTGAAATATACATTGACAATGGCAATTTGTATTTTGATAGGTTTGTGCAACATATTTAGGAGTGTTGTGTTGTGTAATATGCTTATGAGTATTATGTCTAGTGTATATATAAGCATGTTTAGGTTGAGGTCAATTTGTTTATGCCTTACCTCTTTGTGTTAAAGGAGGTTGAGTCTTATGAGACTTTCCTTTATTATTTGACATATAAGACTTTTCATCTTTGAAGGCTTAAGTTTTAATCAATTTAGAGGTAGAAGGAGTGGAATCATATAAGGATTTTAAAAAATTAATGTGTGATGATAATGAGGGAGGCATTCCATTTATATATCAATTCCATGAGTATCTCTATGAAATTTTTGAGAATTAAGAAGACTATCTAAAGTTTCTTTTCCTCTCTTGAATTTAAAAATGGAATTTTCTAACTCTAATATTTTCTTAGAAAGCTTATGATTTTCATCACTTACTTTTTTAAGTTGATCTTTCAAGGAATTTAAAGATTTTAAATCACTAGCAAGTTTTTCATTTAATTTAACAAGATTAGAAAAATCATTTTTAAAATTTTAAATTCCTTAGTTAAGCTAGATAGCTCATGCTTGTAAATCTTCTTTTTAGAAAGTAAGCTTTTGCATTTAACTAATAATTTGCTCATAATAGAGCTCTTATCATCATCACTATAACCATCGTAAGAAGAATAAGAGATAGATGGCACCTCTTTTTGTTTTCAAGAGCTATGGAGTAAAGGTTGACCACTTCGTGTTGTTCCTCTTCCTTTGGGGATTCGAAAGAGTCATCCCAAGTAGCATTGAAGGCCTTCTTCCTATCCTTTGCTCCATTGTTCGTGAATTTGAGTTTGGGGCACTCACTTTGAATGTGACCCAGTTTCTTGCATTCATAGCAAGTAATCTCTTTAGTTTTCTTCTTGCTTTCTCCTTTATACTTTTTATTAAAGTCTCTTATTCTTGAGGGATTTTTCTTTCTTAAGAACTTCTTGAAGTTCCTAGTGAGCATGGCAATGTCATCATCTTCATTACTAGAATCTTCAAGTTTTTCATCTTTACTTTCTTCTTATGAAGCCATTAATGCTATGCTATTTTTCTTTTCTTCCTTCTCTTCTTGCTCTTTTCCCTTTTACTTTATGGTAAGCTCATATGTCAAGAGCTTACCAATAAGAATATCGGTTAAAAGAGTTAAGAGGTCTTGAGCTTTCTCAATTGAAGTGACTCAAGATCCCTAATCCTTCTTAGGTAGAATTCTTAGAATCTTATTGTTCACTTCTTCCTTAGAGCAATGTTTTCTAAATTTCTTAAGGGTGGTAAGGAGAGCATTGAGGTGATTTGTCATCTTCACAATTGATTCTTGAGGCTTCATTTTAAAGAGTTCATATTGATACATATAAAGTTAAACCTTCTTGCTTCTTACTTGCACATTACCTTTATAATGATTCTCAAGTGATTCCTATACCTTTTTTATGAATTTATAATGTTAAACTTTGCCACCTTCTTCTTTAAACATGGAAGAGAGTAGTGTAATCATAGCTCTCTTATTTTTGTGGTTCTCATATTTTTAAATTTGGTTCCATTTTCTTCTTTTTAGAACCACTTCCACATCATTGATTTTGTCTTTAAGATGTTCCCAACTATCTAGGATGACATCCCACAATTTAATAGATTCACTATCGAGATAGAGTTCTATTATGAATTTTTAATGTGCATAATCACTTCCATTAAAAAATGGTCTTAGTGAAGAGATGTTTTGAATTTCACTCCGCATGATCTTGTATTCTAGCAATTAAGTTTTTAGAATCCAAGTTTTGATACCAATTGAAAGTGCCTTAGAAGGGGTGAATAAGGCTGTAATATCCTGAGTTTTTAAATAATTTTAAACCGCATCGGGATTTGCAGTGTTAATAATTTTTATACATATTTATGATATTTTTATGAGTTTTTATTTATTAAAGCTAATTTTAATTATTTTATATTATTTTAAGTTCTTTACGTAAAATTTTTCTGGGAATTATATTTTTCGAAAAATTAAGACGTAAATAATTTAATATTAATTATTTTAAATAGTTTTACGAATTTGCATGAACTCATACATAATTTTAAAGTGCTAAATAAAATGTATATATGTACATTTATTTAAATTAAATTAGGGTTTAATTAATTAAATTAATTTTTATTATTTAGTTTTTATATTAATTAATTAATTATATGTGTATAAATTATTAAAATATATGTGTGGTGAGTATTAATGTGTGTGGGATTATATATTATTATAATATATATATATATATATAAATTATTATCAAAAAATAAAAGTTAGCCAAAATTACAGAATTGCCATCCGATTTTCTCCTTCCCTCTCGATTGTCCCATCTCCATTTCTGGCAACTGCAAGCTGATTTTCTTACCGTCAGTGTGCCTCTCAGTCTTCCTCCTCCACCTCCAGCCATTCCTGTCGCCCCTAGCCACCATTTCCGACGTGTTTTGGCCAAAAAAGTCAAGAGAAGCCGAAATCATTCCCACCGTCGATCACGCCGATTCCGGCCATCGTTTTCGACACCGCCAGTCTCTATCTTCTCCTTGAGCTCCGATGAGTGTGATTTCAAGCTTTGTTTCACTTAAAATGGTCTAGATTTCCCTAGGTTTTGATTTTCCATTTTCGGCCTATTAGGGTTCTTGATTTTTTTGAGCTTCAATTTGATTGATTCAAGCAAAATACCTTCACAAACTTTGATCCTTGTAGCTAATCTACATGTGGTAATTTTTGGGAATTATTTTGATTTTTGTGAATTTTTTATTATTTTCTAATTTTCAAAAATTAAATAATTAAATTATGAAATTATGTTTTATGGTAATTATAGGTGTTGAAATGCATTTTAGAAATTTATTGGTAATTTTTGTGAATTTTATATATTTATTTGGAATTTATTAAGTTTATGTGATTTTGAAAAATTAGGTTAATTATGTGTTTAATTGAAATTAATTGGTTAATTGAGTATATTTATTGATATTATTGAGTTATATGTTGAGAAAATTAATTTTGAGTAATTATACTATTTTTGGTGATTTTTTTATTAATTTTAGTGAATTTATATATATATATATGGGTATTTTGGTAATTTGACACTAAATTGGTTGAAAATGTAATTAAATTGGTTTTAATAGTTATTTAAGGTATAAAAATGATTTCTACAAATTATTTAGTATTTTTAACTAATTAAAACTATTTTTCATAATTTTTTTTTTAAATTATATATATATAATATACGATTTTTCTAAATAAATAAGTTTTTATCGATTTTTAATGTGTTTTAGGGTTAATTATGTAATTTGGATTTATAAAATGTATTTTTATTATAAAAGGGCATTTTTGGTATTTCTATGTTATTCTATGAATTGTGGACCTCAGTCGGTAAATTGTAGTTTGGAGTCCGACCGAGGGATTGTGGTTGTGAATATTGTGTTATTTCGAAGTGTGTTTCTTCGCAGGACTGGCTCTACTCTTTGAGTAGAGAGATGTCCGTTTTACAGGGGAGGTTCTGCCAGATTTTTGATAGAATTCTCGTAAAACGTGATGTTCGATCAAATTCTGATTCTAATTCTGTGTCTAGTATTTTAGATCGAGTTTCTAGGAATTTTCGTTACATTTATTCTGATTTTCTGTTGTCATTTATTTGTTTAGTTGCGCCGAGACCGAGGCCTAGTGGACTAGGCCCGTCGGACCCATCTCGTGAAGCGCAATAATAGTGAGTTGTTATTTTATATATATATGTTTTAGGGTGCATGTTTTAGAAATGTATGATTTATTGTGAAAAAATATGAATAAATGATTTAATTAGTACTTAGGTTTATTTTTAGTTTATTTTTGATATATTTTTGATATATTTTAAATTATATGCATGTTTTATTAAACATTTATACTTAAAATGTTTTTAAATATATTTCTAGTTTATTTTGCAACTATATTGAATTTATTTGATGTATATATACTCAAAATATACCTGATTTACTTTTTGTATATTTCTAGTATATATATGGTTTATGTTTCTATTTATTTCAAATTCATGCATCATTTATTTATGAATGTATGTTTTATATATAAATAAAGGATATCAATAGAACGTGCTACCTAGTGGGCAGCACTAGGACCAAGTACGTACCGGTACGCTGATAGCATTTAGGCTATATTACTAACCTATTTATGGATATGGATTGGATTGATTTATTTATTTGATGTGAGATATGATTTGGGAGTGTGATTGCTGGAGCTCGGTTGACCAAGTGTCTCGAGGCTAATCACACTGACAGACAGACTGCTGGAGCTCAGTTGACTTAGTGTCTCGGGGCCGGTCTACTATCCAAATGGAATAAGTGAATGTATTTGGAATAAGTGAGCCTGTATGGCTAGAGTGTTGTCTAACACTATTTGAGGTTGCGACTTTCTAGGGTTCTATTTGATCCTTCATAAATAGTGATTTTTCAGAAAATATATAAAAATGATTTTGCTGCATCTATGTGTATTTGCCTGTATATATATTTATTATATATACTATTGATTGTGTGCATTGTCATTTAGTATGCATGTATATATATTATAACAATTCACTCAGTGAGGTCTGACTCCCCTCCGTTGATTATTTTTCAGAAGAGTCATCGTCGTCAGACCTCAGTAGCAGACCTATATGCCGGATTTCTTCCGCCCTGGCTTCACTATGTAAACTGTTTATTTGAGCTTTATTTTATAATCTAGACACTGCAGTAGTTGTAAACAGTTGTGGAGTTTATGTATTATATTTGTGTGAGTTATGTATTTTAAATATTTGAACTGGAATTTATATTAAAAGTTTATTTATAAATATGATGAGTGGTTCAATTTAATTTCATTTGGTATATTATTATTTTAATATTTATGATTTTATTTCCGCTGCAGAGCACTTTAATTATGTTAATATAATTATTGCATGTTTTAATTTATTTTAAGGCTTGCTACGGGTTCCAGATTCGAAAGAATTCTCGTTCCCTAGCGTCGGTCATGACCCCTATTTTGGGTCATGATAAAGGCTAAAAATGGTTTTATTAAAATTAAAAATGAATTTAACAAGTGAATAAGAATTGAAAGGAATAATAATGAACATAATGATTTAAGGAGTTTGGATTCTCAACAATCCTACGTCTCTACCTATGTTATCCCTAAGTTAAAAATTTAATTCCTATAATTTTATTCATAAAAATGAGATTACACAAGAGTTTAGGGCTCACTCTTTTAACCTTATAACTTGAGTTTTCAGGGGCCACTCAGAAAACCAAATTCCCAAGTGTTTTAATGGCTAAACACTTAAACCAATTCCTTTATAATAAAATTTCATTTCCCATTTTCTTAATCCCAAAAAATAGAAGAATAACAATATCCATTCTAAAACACACCAACTCTTATAAGAGTTATACAAATATAAAATGATTTAAAAAGAGTTTTGAGAGCTTAATTGAATGCTTAAGAGAGTATAATGAATAAACAAGTTTCTTAACCCTTTAATTGAGCTCTAAGAGTTGTTTGTATAGATGAACAACTTAAATTATGGTTGTTGAAGCCAATAATTGTGTCCCTAACATCTCCAAGCTTTGGTTGATTCAAATTTAACCTATTTCTATCAGAACACTGTTCATAATTATGAGGAGCATTTCCTAGCTTGTGAGGAGCAATTTAGTGACTGTTACATTTGAAAAAACCTTGAAAATGCCCATTATGAGTAGTCCAACCTGCCCTCATGAGCTGCTCATGATCACGAGGGTAGCTTATGAGTGGTTTGGGCTAGCTCACACAAAGAAGTTAAGAATGGGCGCTTCAGGGTGTTGGCTTATAAGCAGACATTGGTAAGTCCAAAAATATGCATTTTTGACTTTTAATTACTTTGGATACTTTGAGTATTTGTTAGGGATTTTATACTTTAATGAAATATACTTTTATAAGAGTATTTCATATCTTCATAATATGAACAATATGAATTAAGTTTCTACACATTTAGAAGAAATTATTAGCAACTTAAATTATTTATCAAAGTCTAAAATTAGGAGTTGGTCATGCAAATGGTTAGCACATTATAAGCAAGAGCTTTTGAAAATGTCTAAAGACTTTTAAAACTTGAAAAATTACTTACAAAGATTATTTATCTAATTAAAAAATTCCAAGTGATTTAAAGAAATCCTCTTTTTTGAAAAATGAACTTGAGAAAGCTAAACATTAAAATCAAAAGCTTGCATAAGAAAAGTTTGATTTAAAATTCTTTATTTCAAAATTTAAAAAGAGGAAAGACACTTTAAATTATCTTTTAAACTCACAAAGATTTTGTAATAACATATATGGTTTAGGCTACTCTAATGGAGCACCATGCTCTTCATCAACTCAAACCATATTTGTTGAAGCTAAAAATTATTCTTCTTCTTTATCATCTAATATGAGTGATAAGGATCAAGTCATTAACACCATAAAGCCTAAATCTCCTAGAGTTACTGAAGAGTCAAAAAGGACTCATTCTCCTAAAGCTCACAGGTCTAAGACTCAAGTCAAATGACCTCAACCTATACATGCTTTTATGTACACTAGAAACTACACACCAAAATATGCTTCATAAACATGTCACACTCAAACTTATAATATATGTCTCAGACACACTCCAGATTTTATAAGCAATCTAGGATGTATCCATAAAATTTTCACGCAAAATTTAGCAGGTATGGAATTCATAAGAGAAGTATACAATTTACCAACATGAAATATCATAATGCTCCTAAAAGAAATAGATTTGCTCATGTTAGATGCTTTTATTGCATACCTAAGATCACACTAGCAATGTATTCATTGGATTACTTTAAGACTAACCAACCAAGACCAATCAAGATTTGGGTTTAAAAGAGTATTTAAATTTCTTGAATATAAGTGTGCCTTAAGTTCACTAAGAAGAATATTCAATGGTATCTTAATAGTGGCTTAAGGCATAATGGGAAATAAAGACCAATTCACCTCCCCTAAAGTAAAAGAAGGAGACAACTCCCCTAAAGTAAAAGAAGGAGGCAACACCCCTAAAGTAAAAAAAGGAGGTAATATGACCTTTAGAGATAATGTTAAAGGGAAAATTGAAAAAATAGTTAATATCTAATCCTTCTCTATTTATCATATGCTTTTGATTAATGGTTTAAAGCACAATTTGCTTATTATTAGTCAATTATATGATATGAGGAATAAAGTTACCTTTTACCCAAAAAATTACTTCGTTAGTGGCCTTAATAATGATAAAATAATTTTTAATGATGAAAGAGTTAATAATTTATATGTTATTAATCTAAATAAAGTAGATAATAAAGAATTTAAATGTTTGATGTCTATTTCATATGATTTATAGACTTGGCATAGAAGGTTTGGACATGCTAATTTTGACCTTTTTGATGACCTTAGTAAATATGAGCTTGTGGATAGCTTACCCAAGTTCAAGTTCACTAAGGACAAGACTTTGTGATGCTCATCAAAAAGGCAAATAAACTAAGTCATCCTTTAAGCTTAAAAATAAAGTAACCACTTTTAGACTTTTAGAATTAAGTTATATGTGTTTATTTGGTCCTACTAAAGTAGGTAGCCTAGGTGGAATGCACTGTGCATTTTATGCTTATTAATGAATACTCTAGATTTACTTGAGTTAGTTTTTTAGCTCATAAAAATGATGCTTTTAAAGCTCTTCAAAGTTTTGCAAAAAGAGTTAAAAAGAAAAGGGCTTTTACATTTCATCTATAAAAAGTGATCATGGAATCAAATTTGAAAATGAATTTTTCAAAAGATATTATGATGAAAATGAATTTTTTATAACTATTCCTCTCCTATAACTCCTTAACAAAATAAGCTAGTTAAAAGGAAGAATAGAACCTTGGTTAAGATGGCTAGGGCTATGTTTCATGAATATAACTTACCACTAAATTTTTGGGTGAAAGCCATTAATACCATAAATTACATTTCAAATAGAATTTTTAGAAGACCAATTTTGAATAAAACTTCTTATGAGCTTGTGAACAATAGAAAACCTAAGATCTTATATCTAAGAGTATTTAGATGCAAATACTTTATATTGAACACCAAGGATAACATAGAAAAATTTAATTCTAAAGCTGAGGAAGGCACATTTTTAAAGTGTTCCATCTCTATTTGGCTTACATAATCTTTAGTAAGAGAACTTTGGTAGTAGTCTGTGCATGTAGTATTTGATGAATCTAACCTAATTGACTCAAGAAAGGATATTGCTTGTATTGATGATATTGTAGATGACTTGTTGGAGATGAATATTTAAGAAAATGATGCTAGCAAACTTTTAAAACTAGAAGCTCTAGCCAAAGAAGAGCAAGGAAATGTCCCTCAATGCACCTTAAAGGAGGAACTACACAAAGATTGACATTTCAAGAAAGATAATCTTAAAGAGCTTATCATAGGTGACATATGAAATAGGGTAACTACTAGATCTTATCTTAAACCTCTTATTAATTTAGTTTTTCTTTCTCAAATTTAACCTAAGTTTACTAATGAGGCTTTGGAGGATGAATTTTGGACTTTTCCTATGCAAGAAGAACACAATCAATTTGAAAGAAATAAGGTTTAGAACTTAGTTGCAAGACCTTAAAACTACCCCATTATTGGCACTAAATGACTGTATAGGAATAAGCTAAATGAATAAGGCATTATTACTAGAAATAAAGTTAGGTTAGTGGCCAAAGGTTATAATCAAGAAGAAGGTATTGACTATGATGAAACCTTTGCCCTGGTTGTAAGGGTAGAAGCCATTAGAATGCCACTTGCTTATGCATCTTACATGGATTTAAAACTCTTTCAAATTGATGTTAAAAGTGCATTTTTAAATGGATTTATTCAAGAAAAAGTATTTGTTGAACAACTTTTGGGTTTTGAGAATTTTGAATTTTTAAATTATATTTTTAAACTAACTAAATCATTGTATGGATTAAAGCATGCTCATAGAGCTTGGTATGAAAAGTTGAGTACCTTTCTAATAGAGAAGGGTTTCCCTAAGGAAAGGTAGACATAGCTTTATTCAACAAGAAATTCAAAAATGACTTGCTTGTAGTACAAATCTATATAGATGACATTATATTTGGTGCTACTAATAATTGCTTATGTAAAGAGTTTTCTAAGTTAATGCAAGAAGAATTTAAGATAAGCATGATGGGTGAGCTTAAGTTCTTCCTTGGATTTCAAATCAAGTAATGCAAGAATGAGATATTCATTAACTAAACAAAGTATACAAGAGACATCCTTAAAAATTTTGGGATGTAAGGAGCCAAAGCTACCAAAATGCCTATGAGCACCACTACCAAACTCACCAAGGATGAGAATAAAAATTCGATTGATGAGAAGCACTATAGAGGTATGATCAGATCCCACCTTTATTTAACCGCAAGTATACCAAACATAATGTTTGTTACATTCTTATGTGCTCATTTTCAATCTAATTCCAATGAATCTCACTTGAATGGGATAAAAATTAATATTTAAATATCTTGTTGGGGCTATGCCTTTAGAACTTTGGTATCGTAGGAGTCCTTCATTTAACTTAGTTATCTATTTAGATGCCAACTTTGCCAGTAGCTTAAGTAGATTATTAAATAGAAATAGCACTTTCGAAACTTATAAATTTTTAAAAAATTATTTAATCTCTTAATTTCATAAAAAGCAAGTCTTGGTTGCCTTGTTCGCCACCGAAGCCGAATATGTGGTGGCAAGTTGTTATTATTCATAAATACTATGGCAAATGCAATAACTAATGGACTATGTATTGTTTAAATTCCAATCAAGTGCGACAATACAAGTGTTATAAAACTTAGCAAAAAGCCCATTCAACATTCAAAAACCTAGCATATAGACATTAGGCATCATTTTTTGCATGATCTTATGCAAAATAGTGACATTATTCTTGAATTTAATGATACTAATCATTAATTAGTTGATATCTTCACCAAACTTCTAAATTAGGTAGAGACATGATTGAATTTGTGAATCAAACTCCTTAAATATTTGAGTTCTTGAATCTTCTACTTGTTTATTCTTATTAACCTTTATTAATCTCATAATTAAATTATAATCTCATCAAAATTATTAATTGCCCTATAAAACCCTCTAGGGTCTCTTTCAAAATAGTCCAAATTATTTTATATGGAATGTATTATAAGAAATCTTAGCCACATAATCTTTCAAAGGAATATAACATAATGACATATAATCCTTAGATCCAACAATTGATGTTCAATTTCTAATGAAGCTATTAACTGTGAAAAAGAAATAATTGTTGGACAATGACTTGACAGTTGGATGTTGGAGATGTCATATCCTGAGAAAATTGATCAATTGCAAATTTTAGTTAGGTCCTTGTAAGTCAATTTGGATACTCATTTCTTTTATTTAAATATCTCCCCATCTAATTTTAGCTATATATATTTTATAATCAATGAAATGAACATAATTGATAGAGTATTTTTATTGTGATGTCCTAAAAAATATGAGAATATATATGACTAACTGGTAGTCCATTCATGCATTGCAAAATGCAAATAATATATATTCAAAATAAATAATTAATTTTAATAGATAAATTATAAATTAATCATATAAAAACTTAAAAAAAATATAATAATAATTTTATTTGGTTACATATATCTAAATTAATTTATTTGTGTTAAATTTTAAAATTAAAAAATTTTAAATTAATGAAAAAATAATACATTAAATACAATTGATGAGAATGCATTAGGATGCAATGTATTTAAACAAAATATTTTAATAAGATGCAAAAGTAAGCATAATATGACTTCTATTAACATTTATTAAACAATTCCAACTCCATCTTACCATTGAATCTATAGATAGTATGAATTGTTATTATAAGTAGGATGTGCAAATACCGTCCGGATATATTTTTCAATTTTAGTTTTTGATTCGGTAGAAGTGATCTCTACCCAAACTCGTATGAATTTATATATATATATATATATATATATATATATATATATATATATATATATATATATATATAGCCCTAATTCTAACCCTAGGTATAAATACATCTCTTTGACTCCTCTTCTCATTTCTCAACTGCCCTACCCCATATCAAACCCTATTCTAGCATACTCTCTGCTTCCCTCGTTCTCTCCACCTCCCTCCTTGGTTCTCGAATCTTCAATAACCCAAATCTTTCAGTCTTCTATAACCTTATGTCTACTCAGCTTCCTTAATGTGTTGATGCAATGATGCTTATGCTTTAGTCTCTGTCTCATCTTGTTTTCTTATGTTGTGTCCTTCCTTATACTTGGTTATTTCTTTTTGGAATGGTGGAACCTTCAATACTTCGTTTAAAATGGAGATCTCATTGGTTCCCTTCTTTCTACTAGAGTTATTATCATCACAAATCCTTCCATTTATAGAAACAACAACCTAACTTCATTGTTTCCAAATTGTTACTGGTTTTTATTAAGTATTTGTGTATATAGTTCTTTGATTCTTTCTTTCCAATTAAAAATTTGAAGGGTTAGCAAAAAGTAAATGCTAATCTCAAATCTATGAAAGCTACCAATTTTCATTGAGATTTTGATCTTGAAAAGTAAAAAAGAGTTAACTTTTGTTTTGTTTTTGTTTTTTTGTGTTTGCATGTTTGAATATGCAATTAAAATTGCATTCCCTTAAGGTGGAAGCAAAAAATTTGATAGATTTAAGCATATGTGCTTTGTTGACACTTTGATCTTCAGGAAAAAAATAGGAATGGTATATTTTGTTAATCTTTGTTAAATTTACAATTTTTGGTTGATAAAAAAGTTTTTGGTTAGTGATCAAATATAAGGTTTTTATGCAATTTTTGCTTTCTGATTCAAAAATTTTTGTGTTTTTTATTACTTATAAAAGGCTTCTAAATTTTTTTTAATATATAAGTAAATTAATAATTTAATTTAAATTATCTTATATTTTATAAATTAGATTTAAATTAATAATATAATTTAAATTATCTTATATTTTATAAATTAGATTTTAAAAAGCACTTTATGATATTTATATTTTTTTTAACTATATATAATTTTTAATTTCATTACAGTTAATAATATAAGTAAATTAATATTTTAACTTATATAATATAAGTTTAGTTCTTTTATAATAATATTAACAAAAAAAATTTATAATATTTTATAATATTTTTAAAGGTTATGTCCATTTAATATAATATTTCTAAACCCTCTGTCCATATTAAGTAATTTTTTTATAAATAATTTTGTATTATTATTAATATAATTTCATATAAATATAACTTTTTTGTACAAATATTATATTTATTTATATAACTATATATAATATAAGTATAGGTATAGGTATAGGTATAGGTATAGGTATTAAAATATTAGCTATATAATCAACCAATTGTTCTTATGAAATTAAATATTAATTTTTATTTCTGTTAATTTGTTAACAACAGTTGGTTGATTGTGTTTATTAATTTGTTATTGTTTATTTGTGTTTATTAATCTGTTGTTCCTCTTTATATGTAGATGGACCCTCCGGGTGATGCCAGTGGCAATAAACCTACTAATGGTGATCTTGTAAATATGGTGGAAGCATCCCAAAACACTCAGCAGTAGCGTAATGCTTCCATTGAATAATCAAATGTCATTGCTTCAAAGTAGACTGGTGGAAAAATAATGGAAGCAAATGGAAACTAGATCTATAGCTTGGGAGCATTTTGAACTAATAAAGGAAGGTGAGACAGTTGTTAAAGCTAAATGCATATACTGTGATGCTACTTCTGGTGCTGAATCCAAAAAACATGGGACTTCATCCCTTAGGAACCATGTTCTTACTTGCACTAAAAATCCATCTAAAAAGTTAACTAGGCAATAAATTTTCACTTTTTAACATGCACCCGATGTTTTTGCTACTGATTCTGCATTTAATTTGGAGGTTATGGGAACATGGAAATTTGACTAGGAATTGTTTAGACATGCTTTAGCAAAAATGGCAGCCACAGATTAGTTACCTGTTAGATTTATGGAAGGGGATAGGTTTAGAAAACTCATGAGTGTTGCATGCCCTTATTTCAAAATCTCCTCTAGGTGGACTTACACTAGGGATATCTTCAACATCTTTGTTGAAGAGAGATTGAATTTATAATCTTTTTTGAAATCTAACTGCTAAAGAGTTTGTCTAACCATTAATTCTTAGACATCTATCTAAAAAATCAACTATATGTCCATTACTGTACATTTTATAAAGAATGAGTGGAAGCTTAATAAGAAAATAATTGCATTTGTGCATGTTTCTTTACATTGGGGTGAATATATTACTAAGGCACTAGAGAACTCATTGCTTGAGTGGGGATTGAAAAACATTTTCACTGTCATAGTTGATAATGCTACTTCCAATGATAGTGCAATGTCTTGAGTTAGGGAGAGTAGTATTGAAGTGAAATATGTGCATATTAAGTGTGTGGCTCATATACTAAATTTGATTGTTAATGAGGACCTAAAAGAATTGAGCACATCTATAAAAAGGGTGAGGGAGGTGGTAAGATACATAAGAAATTCCCCATCTAGATTAAGAAAATTCAAAGAATTTTCTTATTTGCTTGGCATTAAAGCTAAGTGTGCTCAGACTCTTGACAGGCCAACCCATTGGAATTCCACTTACCTCATATTAAAATATGCTTGCATTTATGAGAAAACTTTTGAAAAATATAAAGAGAATGAATCATCTCTTTGATCTAACCTTAGTGATAATATTCCTGACTTTTATGATTGGAATTATGCCAAAAATTTGGTTCAGGTTTTAGAGCATTTCTTAAAAATGAATTTAAGAATCTTGAGTTCTCATTATGTCACTATAGATTCATTTTTTCTGAGATTGCTGATCTTTTCTGCTTTCTCAATGATTTGAGGATTATTGATGATATGCCTATGAGGTTAATGAGAGTAAATATGTCACGACTCGAACCTAGGGGGTACGTGACAAGGATTAGGGAATGGGAAAGTTTAAAGCTATTGAAACCCTTAGTAAGCCTTAAAAGAAAAATGTGGAACATTTCACCTTTAAAACTTTACAATGCAATAATTAATTCATGATGCACATTATCAAACTAATTTTTCTCAATTAAAATAAACCATACCATCATCATGCATAATATAGTAATAATTAGTTATACAAAATAATATCTCAGTGCATAAATCTCAAACACATAATATCCAAATTAAAGTACACAGTTATATAATTTCTCTATTGCAGTATACAAATACTACTATAAACACAAATTATGTAGACTATATAAAATAGCCGATGAGGAAGCTACTCAGCGCAGGGAACTAGGTATAATAGAAGACTCCCAAACTGCTAAAAAATAAGTTAAGGGGAGTTAGACCTCATTGAGTAAGCTAATAAAAGAAATGAATGTGGTTTGAAAATCTCCTTTAAAATAGGTTTTTGAAATATAATATATTTATAATTTTATTCAAATCATTTGATATACATATAAGAAATTCATTTTTCAAAAGGAGGAATAAATTTTTAAATGCTTTTAAAACATTATAGTATAAAACTCAGTAGAATCCTAGTCCTCAATTCTAACAGCCATTTGGCTCACTTATATCCAATACTGTCGGATCCTGTGAGCAAAGCATCACCAGGATGCATAGCCGCAGTCATATCACTTAATCCAATATCACTGGCAGTGTCTAAGAGCAAAGCATCATGAGACCATCGGCCCCAGTGATATAATAAATATAATCCAACTTTACTGGCGGTGTCCAAGAGCAAAGCATCACCAAATCTTCGACCCTAGTATAAATCAATCCAACCAAATATCATATTACTGGCAATGTCCGAGACTAAAGCATCACCAGACCTTCGATCCCAATTATATAATCAATGCAACCCAATATTTTACTGATGAGCACACGATCCTGATGAAAACCATTAGGTAGCTCGTTCTACTATAGTTTATTTAAAATAAATGAAGATAAATAAAATAAGGAAAATTACAATAAATAAAAAATAAAATAAACCAACTATAAATTAAGTCATGCAATACCATTTGAAGAATATTGACTTAAATCTCATAAAATTAAATTCATCAGAAATTTGTGTATTAAATTTGAAAACCTGACATGCAAATCGAATATTAACTTACAAGATATATGAGCTCCTCTGCTACGTTGTGTTCGACCTCGACTGATAGACACAACTAAAAGGGCAACTAAAAGACAAAATAAAAATGACTATCAAAAAATATAGAAACCCTAACTTCTAGAATTTCTAAGGAAGACTCGACTTGGACCCAGAATTCAAAACTTAGGATTGAACCGATGTCACTTTTTATGAGAAATCTATCAAAAATTCGACAAAGTCTCCTTTGTAAAATGAACATCCCTCAACAAATGTAGAGTCAATCCTGTAAGCAAACACACTTCTAAACTTCACAATAGCTCAACACCTTGGGTTGGACCCTGAACTACACAATTTCCAACTGAGGTTCACAATTTGAGATAAAATAAATATTAAATAATAATATATTAAAATTATTAAAAATCCATAAAAATCAATAATTAATCACAATATCATTTATTTAAACATCAAAACACTAAATATAATTATTTTTCACAATAATTAATAAAAATCTCAAATAATTTATATAATTATATAAAAACCCAATTTTCCAAATATAAATCATAGAATAGTCAGATTCACATTTAATTATTCAAATAGCTTAATTATAATAAAAGTAATTTAAAATCCATTTAATCGCCAAAATAATAAATAATATATTATTGGAATATAATTTTCAAAAATTAGTATTAACTAGTTAAAAATAGTAAATAATTTATAAAAGTTATTTTATTAATACTAAAATTACTAACACTAATTAACTCAAATTTCACCCAAAATAATTAATTAACATAATTAAAAAAATACACATAACATTTAAAGTACCTAAAATTAATTATTCAAAACTTCATAAATATTATATTAATTAACATAAATTGTTTATATATCCCCATAATTATAATAAGCTAAAATAATTTAAAATCAACTAATATATATATATGAATCAACCCAAAAATTAACCTAATAAAAAAATATAAATTCAGGATAAATAAACAAATATATACCAATTAACCAAAAATTAAAATTTAAACTTGAATAATGTAAATCACACACTAACTAACAAAATCAACTAACAAACAACCTAGATCAACTAAGAAACCAACCTAAGAACTCTAACTAAACTAACCTATATACTTCACCAAAGCTGGAACCCAAGGACAGAGGAAGGTAGAGATGTCATCAGAAGCTGGAGCTGCAACTATTTCTGGTGGCTGTAGGAGGCGAAGGAGCTTGACGTTCCATGATAGAGGCTAGAAGGAGCACTGCTATCCCTCTTACGAAGAGAGGAATAGGGACAATAAGAAGAGAGGAAGCTAGTTGATGGTGGTGAAAATGGTGGTCCAATGGTTGAGTAATGGTGGCGCTACTGGCTGAAGCACAGAGATAGGGAAAGAAGAAAAAGAATGGCGTGAGCAAAAGAGAGAAAGAAAGAAAGAGGAAGGTGATGGACTTGACCGGTTTGATTAGCTTTTTGACTATATATATATATATATATATATATTAACCATTTGCATGATCAAACTCCTAATTTTGGACTTTGATAAACAATTTTTATACTAATAATTTCAATTAAGTGTATAGAGAATTATATACCAAACATATACTAAGCATATACACTTTTGGATGAATAGTGACTTTTCGGGCTGATTGAACCTTTGAGATTGAAGAAGACTTTTGACATATTTAGAGCTCTTAAATGAGAAAATGAGCTTCTTCACTTTTGAATTAGACATCTTAAGATTTCCAAATTAACCTTGCTTGTCAAAATCCAAGTTCATTTGGGTATGAAAATCTTTAGTCGAAGTCAGCATATGCAGCTTGCATTTCAGTTTGCATAGCTCTTGGTATTTCAATAATATCTTGAGCTAAAGATGTCCAATTGAGGTGATTCAAAGTTTTATAGAAATCTAAGACAATTATTTATAAATATTATGAAGAACATTTTGGCTGAATCAATTGTCTTTAGTCCCATTCATGAGCATATTTTAAAGTGGTCACGAGCTATCCTTCAATGGAGCCTTTGGAGCACGTTTTTGCCAAAAAATGGCAATACCCCTCATGAACTGAGTGCTCATGACCTTGCTCATGAGAAAACCCCTAACAGCATCCAATGGGAATTTTTTAATGCAACGAATATATTTTCACCCCTCACGAGCACTATTCACTTATGAGCATCCTTTGAGCTGCCAAAAGTCTAAGAATTAATTCAAAATCAATTCTTAAATATTCAATTGAGCTCTTAAACTTTCCTTTAAACAATTCTTTGTGTATAACTCTTGTGAGAGTTGGTGAGTGATTAAAATAGACATTCTTATTCTTCTATTTTTTGGGTTTAGAAAATGGAAAGTGAGATTCTATTCTAAAGGAATTGGTTTAAGTGTTTAGTCATTAAAACACTTAGGAAATTAGTTTTAGTGTGAGCCTTGAAAACACTTGTAATTTGGTTTTTGAGTGAGCCTTGAAAACTCAAGTTGTAAGGTTATAAGAGTGAGCCATAAAACTCTTGTGTATTCTCAATCTTATGAATAAGATTTTGGGTGATTAAAAAATCCTAACTTGGGGATAAGTTAAGTGAAGACGTAGGATTATTGTTAAATCTGAACTCCTTAAATATTTGTGTTCTTCATTCTTCCTTCTCAAATCTTACTCAATTCTCGCAAAGAATTCCTTTAATTTCCTATTTTTGTTCAATAATCCTATTCACCCCCCTCTAGGACTCTTTCAATTGTATCAAAGCTTGAATTCTAGGTACTTCATTGCTAAAATACAAGATCATAAGGAGTTAATCTCAAAACATCTCTTCTCTTATACCATTTTTTGATGGTAGTGACTATCCACATTGGAAATTCAAAATGGAATTATATCTTGATTATGATTCCATCAAACTTTAGGATATTGTTCTAAGAGGTTGGGAACCACCTACAACCATCATTGATGGTGTGATAACTACTCTTGCAAGAAGCCAATGGAGTGTTGATCAAAAGGAATAAAATCATAAAAATAATATGATTACTCTAGTCTCCTCCATGACAAGAGAAGAAGGAGGTAAGCTTCAACATTGTATTTTGGCTAAAGAAATGTGGGAGACCTTAGAGAATCACTATGAAGGCAACATTCAAGTAAGAAGTATAAAGGTTGAACTTCATATGTATGAATATGAACTTTTCAAAATGAAGCCTCAATAATCAATCATGGAGATAACAAATCGTCTCAATGCTCTCCTCACAACCCTTAAGAAATTTAGAAAACATTTCTCCAAGGAAGAGGTAAACAACAAAATTCTAAGAATCATACCTAAGAAGGATTAGGAATCTCGTGTTACCTCAATTGAGGAAGCTCAAGACCTCTCAACTCTATCAACTGATGTGCTCATTGGTAAGCTCTTAACATATGAGCTCACCATCAAGCAAAGAGATGAAGAATAAGAAGAGAAAGAAGAAAAGAAAAAGAGCATTACTCTAAAAGCTCTTCAAGAAGATAGTGAAGAGGAAAGCATCAAAGATTCTAGTGATGAAGATGGTGACATTGCTATGCTCACTAGGAACTTCAAGAAGTTCTTAAGAAATAAAAATTTCTCAAGAACAAAGGACTTCAACAAGAAGTTTGAAGGAGATAGGAAGAAGAAAATAAAAGAGGTTATTTGCTATGAATGCAAGAAACAGAGACATATTAGAAGTGAATGTCCTAAACTCAAATTTAAGAGCAAGGGAGCAAAAGATAAGAAGAAGGCATTTAAAGCTACTTGGGATGATTCCTATGAATCTGAAGAGGAAGAGGAACAATAAGAAGTTTCCAATCTTTGCTTCATGGCCATTAAAAATGAAAATGAGATGTGCTTAAAATCTGCAAAAATAAAAAGCAAGTGGTATCTCAATAATGGATGTTCAAGGCACATGATAGGAGACAAGGAGCAATTCAACAAACTTGATGCTAAGAATGGAGGACACATTACCTTTAGTGATAATGCAAAAGGAAAAATTATTGACATTGGAGAAATAGGTAATCCTCAATCCTTATTTATACATCATGTTTTGTTTGTTGATGGTCTTAAACATAATTTACTAAGTATAAGTCAATTATGTGATATGGGAAATAAAGTGATTTTCTATCCTAAAAATTGCTTTGTTAGTGGTCTTGATGAAGACAAAGTAATTTTTAATGGTGAAAGAGTAGATAATGTTTATGTTATTGATTTGAATAAAATTGATAACAAAGACATAAAATGCTTAATGTCAATTTCCCATGACACATGGACATGGCATAGAAGGTTAGGACATGCAAATTTTGAGCTTTTGAATGATCTTTGTAAACATGAACTTGTGATTGGTTTACCTAAGCTTGAATTCACTAAGAATAAACTTTGTGAAGCTTGTCAAAAGGGAAAACAATCTAAGTCTTCATTTAAGCTAAAAAATGTAGTGTCCATTTCTAGACCACTTGAACTTATACATATGGATTTGTTTAGACCAACTAGAGTTGCTAGTCTTGGTGGAATGCACTATGCTTATGTATTGGTTGATAATTACTCTAGATGTAAAATGAATTTTTCAAAAACTATTGTAATGAAAATGGTATTTCTCATACATTTTCATCTCCTAGAACTCCTCAACAAAATGGGGTAGTTGAAAGGAAAAATAGAACTCTTATGGAAATGGCTAGAATATTGCTTCATGAGTATAATCTGCCTTTATACTTTTGGGCGAAAGCCATTAACACATCTTGTTATATTTCAAACTGAGTTTTCAAAAGACCAATTTTAAATAAAACATCTTATGAGCTATGGAACAATAGAAAACCCAAAATATCATATCTAAGAGTATTTGGATTCAAGTGCTTTATATTGAACACTAAGGATAATCTTGGGAAATTTGATTCCAAAGCTAATGAAGGAATTTTCCTAGGCTATTCCATCTCTAGCAAAGCATATAGGGTCTTAAATAAGAGAACTCTAGTAGTTGAAGAGTCAATGCATGTGGTATTTGATAAATCAAACCCACTTGATCCTAACAAGGACGTTTGTAGTGTTGATGATCTTATAGGTGATAATGAGATTGTGGAAACACAAGAAGAAAATGCTAGTAAGCCTTTAGAACTTGAATATCCAAGCAAAAAGGAAAATGAGGAGACACCTCAACCTACCTTAAAGGATGAACTTCCAAAGGATTGGCAATTCAAGAAAGCTCACCCTCAAGACCTCATTATAGGTGACACTACAAAAGGGGTAACTATTATATCTAAACTCAAGTTTATTGTTAATTTAGCTTTCATTTCTCAAATTGAACCAAAAAATGTTGATGATGCTTTGAGTGATGAATTTTGGGTCCTTGCTATGCAAGAAGAGTTAAATCAATTTGAGAGAAATAAGGTTTGGACCTTGGTTCCTAGACCTAAACATGATCCTATTATTGGCACCAAATGGGTGTTTAGAAATAAGATGAATGAACAAGGTGTTATAATTAGGAACAAAGCTAGACTAGTAGCTAAAAGTTATAATCAAGAGGAAGGAATTGATTATGATGAAACCATTGCCCCCATTGTAAGGTTAGAAGCTATTAGGATGTTACTTGCATTTGCATCATACATGGATTTTAAACTTTATCAAATGAATGTTAAAAGTGCATTTTTAAATGGTTTTATTAAAGAGGAGGTATATGTTGAACAACCTCCGGGTTTTGAAAATTTTGACTCTCCAAATCATGTTTTTAAATTATCAAAAGCATTATATGGATTGAAACAAGCTCCAAGAGCTTGGTATGAAAGATTGAGTAACTTTTTACTAGAGAAAGGTTTCTCTAAAGGAAAGGTTGACATAACTCTTTTCATAAAGAAATCCAAGCATGATTTATTAATTGTTCAAATTTATGTTGATGATATTATTTTCAGTGCTACCAACCATTGTTTGTGTGAGGAATTTTCTAAGCTAATGCAAGGAGAATTTGAGATGAGTATGATAGGAGAACTCAAGTTCTTTCTTGGACTTCAAATCAAGTAATGTAAAGATGGGATTTTCATCAATCAAACTAAATATGCAAGGGACATTCTCAAGAACTTTGGAATGGATGGAGCTAAAAAATGCAAAACTCCAATGAGTACCATAACCAAACTCAACAAGGATGAGAATGGCAAACCAGTTGATGAAAAGTGATTTAGAGGTATGATCGGATCCCTTCTATATTTAACCGCTAGTAGACCCAATATTATGTTTACTACTTGTTTGTGTGCTAGATTTTAATCAAGTCCTAGAGAGTCTCATTTGAATGCTATCAAAAGAATTTTTAAATATCTTTATGGTACAATGCATTTAGGACTTTGGTATCCTAAGAGTTCTTCCTTTGACTTGATTAGTTATTATGATGCTGATTTTTCCAATAGCCTATTAGATAGAAAAAGCACTTCCGGAACTTGTCAAATTTTAGGAAATTGCTTAGTTTCTTGGTTTAGTTAGAAACAAATTTTTGTTGCCTTGTCCACCGCTGAAGCAGAATATATGGTGGCCAGTTGTTGTTGCACCCAAGTTCTATGGAAAAAACAACAACTTTTGGACTATGGCATTGATATTAATCACATTCCAATTAAGTGTGATAATACAAGTGCTATAAACCTTAGTAAAAATCCCATTCAACATTCTAGAACTAAGCATATTGATATTAGACATCATTTCTTGCGTGATCATGTGCAAAATGGTGATATTTTTCTTGATTTTGTTGATACTAATCATCAATTAGCAGACATCTTTACCAAGCCTCTTTATGAGGAAAGATTAAATTTTATTAAATATGAACTTGGTATGATTGATGGCTCAAGCTTGTCTTGATCACTTATTAAATTAATGAATTGATGTTTAGATTCTTTTATGATCATGTTCTTTAGAAAAATTATTTTCAACATCATGTATAAGCTTTGTTTTAAAAGTTTTTGCTTTAGCAAATTTACTTCATATACATGATATATTGTATTTCCCATTTGCATGATCTTTGTATTAATTTTATTTTATTTGGATTCTTTCAATTTTTTTTAAAAGCCCTCCTATTTTGCAAATTAACAATTAATTATTGAGCTAAATTCAATTAATTAATTAATTTAATTTAGCAAAAATATTACTCCTCCTCAACAAATTTTTTTAATTTTTATGCTAGTTTCTGTTTGGTTTATTTTCAGTATACTTTTCGTATCTAAGTTTTGAGATGTTAAGTGTGTTTTATAACTATTTTTCGTCAGTTTATGTTCGGTTTATTTTTTGGATATTTTTTGAATCTAAACTATGAGCTGTTAGATTTTATTCCTAAGTTCATGCTTTGTATATTTTTAGTTTATTTTTGGTGTCCCTTTTTTTAAATTCATTTTAATTTTTTAAATAAATAAAAAATATATTTTTTATGTAATTTACATATTTGCAAAGATTTCTCTTTGATTTATTTATATATGTCAAAAATAATTGTTTTTAACTATCATTGTATAATTAATTTTATGATCAAGGACCTATTTGTCACCTTTTTTCGACCTTTTATGATCAAGCACCATTTTGAAATTTTCATCATGAGCCGTTAAGCTCATGATCGTTACGATCTGGGCATCCAAAACTGCTCACAAGCAGGGTCATGAGAAGACCGCTCGTGAGGAGCGGTCTGGATGAAACATCCAGTACTGCTCATGAGCGGGCCGCTCGTGAGCAGCGGTCTGGATGCAAATTCAATTTTTTTATTATTTTTTTCTTCTTTTTCTACTTTCTTTGTTTCAAACGGTCACCTACAATTTTCTTTTACTTTTTGAACTTCTTTATAATTTTTTTTTTGTGTATAAATACCCCTCAACGTCTTCTTTCACTTTCATTTAATTACATTTTCAAATCTTCTTCAAAATTCTTTCAAATTTTTTCAAAACTCTCTTTTCATTTTCAATCTTTTCTTACCCTTATCATGGCTTCAAACTCTAAGTTTGCTCAAGGTGCTTCTTCTTCCTCTAAAAGAGTTACTAAAGATTAACCTAAGAAGCAACCTCCTCTCTTATACACTTCAATTCAATTTAGGGGGAGGCTGGCTCATTTCAAGGATAGGCAAATTATTTCCTTTAAGTATATGTCTCAAGCCACTTTAGAAAAGATGGGTTATTACAATGAGGTTAGAAGTTTACTTGATAATGATGGTTCATATGATTTTGCTTTCAATGATTTTCTTACCTATCCTACCTTAGTTCATGAATTTCTTACTTCCTATTATTTAAGAAATCATTCTTTTAATGAGCAAAATCCTATGAATAGCATGAGATTTAGATTGGGTGGGAGAGATAAATTCCTTACTTCTCAAGCCTTTAATAACATCTTTAACTTTAAACAAGGAGGTTTAGCCTCTCCTATTTCAACTTGGCTTCCTAATCTTTTTTTGTCTCAACATTCTAAACCTCATGCAAGAACTTTTGAAGCCGAACACACTAAAGCATCTAATTTGGCTTCAAAATCTCTTTGGTATATACATAGGTTTATTACCTACTCTTTTTATGCTAGAGGCTTGAGTAATGAAACTATTTCCTTTGATGATCTTTTCCTTCTTAGATGTCTTGTTGAAGGTATAGATGTTGAGCTTGGAAGATGGCTTCAATGGAGATTTTGGTTAGCTAGTGATAGTGTTAGTGGTGCCTTATGTATAGGAGGATTTATCACTAATATCACTCTTTTCTTTGGGATTAACTTGAGAAATATTCCTTCATTACCTCCATCTTTTCTTGATGATAAACTCTTAAGAAATTCTAGGCAATTCAAACTTGTTCAAAACTTTTAGTTTTGGAAAGACGAAGTAAAAGATGAAGATGTTAATGTAGAGCAAGAACAAGATATTGAGCATATAGGCACTCTTCCTATTGGAGAAGAATTACCTCAAGAGCAAACTCCTACTCAAAGAAAAAGGGAAAAAAGACCTTCCACTTCTCAAAGTGTTAATAACGAGCCCACTTGGGTTGATGGTTTCTTTGATCGTCTATCCATTGTGGAGTCAAACTTTAACACAAGGTTTAATTAAGTAGATACTAGACTTGATCAATTTAAGCTAATAATGGATCACATGGAATATGATATTCATCAATTGTATGCCCATCATAACATATAATGCTCTTAGCCTCCTCCTCCTCCTCCTCCACAAGGCTAATTCTTTCTTTATTTTATTTTTCTTTTTCATATATTTTCCGTATTTAAGCCTTAAAATTGTTAGTTTACCTCTTTCACATCATTGTATTTTTTTTAATGCCATTTTTTATATATGACTATTAATTATGCTTATTCATGTATAAATTCCTTTTAGGAATGGTTTTTATCTTTTAAAATGACATGAATTTTATAAAGATTTTAAGTATCTTTGCTTGCATTGTTTTGGTTCTTGATCTTTTATTCCCTCTAGTACTTTTGGCTCCCTTAGGTCTATTTCCCCTTATATCTCTCTCTTTTCTTTGTCTTTGACAAAGGGGGAGAAGAATCTATGTGCTTAGGGGATAAATAATTGTGTTTAAGATATGCTAAGTACCACATGATTATGCATGATTGATTGACTAGCTAAACTCTACATGATCATGTGATGTTTGAATATAGCATATATACTATTTTGTGATGCATTATAGTAACACTATATGCAAATATGTTTGAAATTATTTCCTTCATGTTGTCTAACATTTTTTAATCATGTTATCATCATTTGTTATGTTAGGCCATGTTCTTGATAATTTTTTTTTATGTTTTCTTTATTTTTAACAAGAAAGATAATAAAATTTATTTATATTTCTTATCATGTCCAACAAGGAGGAGAAATAAAGAAATATATTTTTGTTAAAGGAATATATTTATTTAACCCTTATACATGTTATGATAATTCATTTCTTTATATGCTCTGATACATGATAAATATTGAATTTATGCACATGTTAAGGGGGAGCAAAATATTTTCTCATCTTGCATGTATTTAATTTGAAAGGGGGAGCTATTTTAATTTACCATGCTTATACATGTTATTTATTACACACAGACACACATATTATTTATCATCTTTTCAAATTGGTTGTCAAAGCCAAAAAGGGGGAGATTATTAAACATTTGCATGATCAAACTCCTAATTTTTGAATTTGAAAAATAATTTTTATGCTAATAATTTCAATTAAGTGTGTAGGAAATTATATACCAAACATATACCAAGCATATACACTTTTGGATGAATAGTGACTTTACGGGATGATTGAATCTCTAAGATTAAAGAAGACTTTTGACATATTTAGAGCTCTTAAATGAGAAAATAAGCTTCTTCACTTTTGAAGTAGATATCTTAACCTCTCTAAATTGAGCTTGCTTGTCAAAATCCAAGTTCATTTGGGTATGCAAATCTTCAGTCAAAGTTAGCATATGCAGCTTGCATTTCAGTTTGCATAGCTCTTGGTATTTCCACAATATCTTGAGCTAAAGATGTCCAATTAAGGTGATTCAAATTTTTATGGAAAAATAAGACAATTATCTATAACTTTTATGAAAAACATTTTGGTTGACTCAATCATCTTAAGTCCTATTCATGAGAATATTTCAAAGTGGTCTCGAGTTATCCTTCAATGGAGCCTTTAGAGCACGTTTTTGCCAAAAAATGGCAGTACCCTAATGAGCTAAGTGCTCATGACCCTGATCGTGAGCAGACCCCTGACAGTATCCAACAGGAATTTTTGAATGCAATGGATATATTTTCACCCCTCACGAGCACTGTTCACTCGTGAGCCGCCCATGAGCATCCTTTGAGCTGCCAAAAGTCCAAGAATTGATTCAAAATCAATTCTAAACATTGGAGACATGATTGATACATCTAAAAAAAATACTTTTTTAAGTGTTTTTCTATATAAACACAACTTAGAATTCAATTGAAAAGTTAAGAAAACTTATTTATCATTCATTATTTTCTTAAACATTCAATTGAGCTCTTAAACTTTCCTTTAAAAAATTCTTTGTGTATAACTCTTGTGAGAGTTGGTGAGTGATTAGAATAGACATTCTTATTCTTCTATTTTCTGGGTTTAGAAAATGGGAAGTAAGATTCTATTATAAAGGAATTGGTTTAAGTGTTTAGTCATTAAAACACTTGGGAAATTGGTTTTAGTGTGAGCCTTGAAAACTCAAGTTGTAAGGTTGTAAAAGTGAGCCATAAAACTCTTTTGTATTCTCAATCTTGTGAATAAAATTGTGGGTGATTAAAAAATCCTAACTTGGGGATAAGTTAAGTGGAGACGTAGGATTATTATTGAATCTGAACTCCTTAAACATTTGTGTTCTTCATTCTTCCTTCTCAACTCTTACTCAATTCTTGCAAAGAATTTCTTTAATTTCCTATTTTTGTTTAATATTCCTATTCACCCCCCCTCTAGGACTCTTTCAATATATATATATATATATATATATATATATATATATTACTTAACTTAAATCACACAATACACATGGATATACATATATACACACACACACACAAAACACATAACAATAATAAAAATAACCCTAGTTAAAATGATAATAGAAATAATAATAATAATGATATTTAAAGATAATGACAATTAAAATAAAATAATGTACATGCATGCTAATAATAATGAAATGATAATAATAATAATAATAATAATAATAATAATAATAATAATAATAATAATAATAATAATAATAATAATAATAATAATAATAATAATAATAATAATAATAATAATAATAATGACAATTGTATTATTAATAACTTTAATATTTTCAAATAATAGAACCCCCAAATAAATTATTTTATGTAAATAAAGCTTTTAAAATAAAATAAAAAGAAAATATACATAATTAATAAATATATATATAATTAAATTTTAAAATTTTGTATCAACACTGCATATTTCAAAATATATTTATATTATGTAAAATATCAGTCATTATAAAATATGAAATCAAAATTTGATAAGTACTAAGGAGATCTAGACAAAATGAACTTCCTTATTTTTTTTATAATGTTCTGGATCCACAGTAAAAATTGGAATATCTGAGCACCATTTATGGCGATTTGATTAGTGGGAACTTGTTTAATTCTATTAAATTTACTTTATATGAATTGTATAATGATTATATGAAAGAGTTACAATCTGTTCATGAAACTTCTACTCCAACAATTGTTGTTAAAATGACTGGTGGAAGCCAATCTACTTCTCTTGATGTGCAATCAAGTTACAAATCCATGTCGGTGTTAAAAGTTAGATTTAAGCAGAGAAAATTAGAGAGTGGCTTAGGTGGAAGTAAGAAAAGTGATCTTAAATCATATTTATCTGAGTCATGTGTTGAAATGGAAGAAGAGGGGAAATTTGATATTCTTAAATGGTGGAGGTTAAAAATAGAAAGATTCCCTATTCTTTCTAGAACAACGTATAATATTTTGGCCATTCCCATTTTGACAATTGCTTCAGAATCTACTTTTAGCACCAATGGATGAGTTCTTAATGCCTTCAAGAGTAGTTTAACTTAAAAACTTGTTGAAACATTAATTTGTGTTCAAGATTGGATTAAAACTTTAAATATTGATGTGTATGGTGAATAAAGCATCAATGAATTAAAAGCATTTGAAAAAGGTCATTCACATATGTTAGTTTCTTTATTAATTTTTTTTAACGAACTTAATTCTGCTTTTTATCTGATTCTCTTCTCTATTTTTCTTCTCAAAGCTCCCACCAATTGGAGGGGCAATTCTATTAATTGCAAACTTGATGTTGAATTAGTGATCTCTATCCTATGTCCCTTTTTGCTTGCTTTTTAAACTTCAAATGACTTTCTGTTTTAACCAAACTGCTTACTGATTTATGGATTACTTATTATTGGTTGTCAATTACTTATGATTAATATTTACTGCTTTATGTTCATGACTTCAGTCTGTGACTGACTTTGGTCTGTGACAATACCTGTGTGCCATTTTTTATGTTGCAAACTTGCAATATCTTAAATCTACTTCCACAAGCTTCTAAGGTTTTGATTATGCCATTTAAACCTCAAATGGATTTTGTGTTCTAATTTCAATATGTGACAATACATTTATGCCTTCTTTATGTTGCAATATCTTTTCATCTACTTCCTTAAGCTGCTAAGGTTTTGATTATGCCATATAAAGCCTTACCCAGCTTATGTTAATGAGGTTTAGTAAGGTTAAGTTTTGCAATACGAAATTTGGTGCCTATGTTTATTGTAGCCTATGTGAGGTAATAATAAAGCTTCCACCATTTTATCTAACAATTAGTTGAATGCACAACTTTGTGTTTCTTAGATAGTGAATAGTTTGCAGTTTATTGCCAAGAAATTAAGTTTGTATTTATCCAATAACATGAAAATTTAATTATGAGCCTCACTTGTTTACATTTAATGGACATTCAATTGTATGATTGATTGAATTTCTTATTTTATGCTTCAGTTGATTTGTCAATTTTTTTAGGTTCATCTACCTACCTTGACATATTCAACAATGTGACTATAAATTATGAATACATGTCTGCCTGAATTTTTTGGTTTGTGTAGACAACCCTATTTAAGTACACACTGAGATATTGTAAAATTCCTTTTATTTTTTTGCTATTGAGGGAATTATATTTTGTAAATGGTTGAAAATATCAAATATTTGTATATTTTAGTTCAGCATTACTTTTTGAATTAGGACTCTTAATTCAATATAACTAGACATTAACCTATTGAATTAGGACTCCTAATATTTGTATGTAGCCATTTAGGAGCTTAAAAAAGACATGGCCTAAAGTAGTCAGGAATTTTTTTATTTTTGGGCCAAAGGCCTTGTACACAGACGCCAACATTAAAGGCTAGACACTTAATTTTTTTGTAATGGGCTCGAGGCAATGTATTATAATTATTTAATTTGAAGGTTTTATATGTTTAGTTTAAGACCTAACCAAGATCGACCCCATTCAATTATCTAATATGGACTACCTGATGTTTTCAGATTACCGAACCAATTCTTTCCATTTTTGAAGTTGGTTGGTTCGGTACCAATAATTACCTTTTTAGACCGGATCGATTGCCACTTCCACCCTTCTGACTCACCTTGAACAACCTAATGCACACCCCTAATTACAAGGTATGTAATGACTTTTATGATAAATAATAAAATTTAATCAAAACTTGCACTTTACTTGAATTCTCAATATTATAAAATAAAGTTATAGTGCATATGATCCTAAAAAAAAATTGATTTTAATTGAAAACAGCAACGGATGAATTTGGTCACTCTGAAATTCTAGGCAATTATTTACTTAGGATGTGATGAATCCTCCATTTTAGGTTTTATGAATAAGATTTTGGACAAAATGCTTATGCAGAATTTTAATGCAAGAGTATACCATCGTGATTTGTGAATAAGTATACCGTTGAATATATTGAAGATGATAATAAATTCAAAGTTTAAAGAAATTATTTTACACCTGAGTAATAAAGACATGCTTTCAAGAATGGTACTCCAGGCAAACTTTCTACATGCACACAAATTTAGATTTAGTCAAAGCCCAATAAAATAGTGGTACACCATCTAAAAGCAATTATTATTCTATAGACCTCTATTCATATTGCAATATGGAACCCTGGTCCATAACATATCTAAGAAAGAAGTTTAAGTTCAAACACTGAGATGTGCAGTTGAAAGCGTGAAACATATAAGGATAGTAGTAAGAATTAGAGGAGATTGAAACATAAATCCAATACCAACACTCTGGAAAACAAGATTAATCTTATCAAGCAATACGATCTCTTATATATATCTTACATATGTCAATAAGCTATCTTTAACTTTTTTATTTTATTTTTTAGCTAATCACTTACCACCAAAAAAGATGCAACAACAATTGTAATACCAGTTTCATTAAGAAGTTGCCCGAAACAAGTGGGAGATAAGGTTTATGTATTTGTTAACATTAAAATGTTAAAATGGTGTATCTAACTTTTATATATTTATAACCAAATATGTATTCATTAGATAAAATATGTAGGTTTATTACTTAAAATAATACAGGTTCATTAAGAATGAACTGTAAATTCATTATATTTACCTATAGGTTCATTAGTATAAAAATTAATATTGATATATTAATATTAAATAGATTATTAATTAATATTATTAAATAAAAATTAATATTAATGTTATAAAAATTAAAATTAATATTAATATTACAAAAATTAATAGGTTAATTGGTCAAATAATATAGGTTCATTACTTAAATCATAAAGGTTCATTAGTTATCAACTATAGGTTCATCACGTTTAATACTCTAGTTCATTATTTTATATAGTTTCATCAATAAAAAAAAAACTATATGTTCATTAAACACAATATACAAATTCATTAACTATACACTTCAAGTTCATACATTATTTATACTCCATCAATAAAAATGACACAACTTCTTAAAATGTAATTGGGATATACATCTTAATTAATTTTTTTTCCAATTCTAAATACTCTTTTAAAGTCCATATATCAAAAGGAACAAAAGGAGGAGAGAAGAAGTTCTAACAATTAAATTTCGGCTACTTTCCCATTTTGTAATATTGCAATACAATTTACTTCACGAATTGTTGACAATCTGTGAGCTACCAAAATTGTCATTCTTCCACCATAAGCATAATTAGAGCCTTTTGAACTATCTTTTCTGATACTGGATTCCATGCACTCAGTGGTGAAGATTAACTCCAATTTTTTTTTTTGGGGGGGGGGGGGGGGGGGGGGAAAATAACAGAGAAATTACAAACAACTTACAACTTAGCAAGTAAAATCATCAAATCTAAAATGCTTAAAAAACTTATTAATTAAAAGTTTTAGTCTTACATGCTCGTTAACTTAAGATAAATGAAAGTCAAGCAAGAAATTAAATAAAATTTAATAGGACCTATCTATAATTACTTGAATATTTTATTAGAGGGGACCAAATATTAAGAATCCATGAAAAAATAATCATAGTTTTAATTATATAATATATAGAAAGAAGTTTTAAATTTTTAGGAGGGCCATGGCACTCCCATGACCCTTGAAAGCTCCGCCCCTGCATGCACTAGTTGCTTCATCCAAAAGATTATGAAATATGGTTTTGTTCAATTTGAGAAACCCTAAATCTTATTTCAATTTCAGAAAGAAAGATTTGTCAATTCAACTTCTTCAAAAAGAGGATATGGTTTAAGGAAAAAAAAAAGAGCAAGTGGCCAAAAAGGCTTTAGTTATGGTTTTGGCAGAAGATTAATTGTGGGGAATAGCAGAAAAAAATAATGCAAGTCTCTCATGCACGTGTGATGAACCCTGGTCCATATTGTCATATGGACATGGGTCCATAATATAATTTATGATCTAAAAGCATAAGTTGAAATTTGACCAAAATGTAGGAAATTCACAAGTTATAAAGAGAATATACCACAAAAAACCTATGGGGATATATTGGGATAGATGGATAGAAAGTAATAGTAAAAGATAAAAGGGCTAAGGAAGTATTTAACGGTGTTTTAGATTAGCATTGAGTGATTTTAGATTCAAAATATGAATTTGAGCGTTACTAGATTTATATATGTGTGTGTGTGTTTTAGATTAGTATTGAGTGATTTCAGATTAAAAATATGAATATATATATATATATATATATATATATATATATATATATATATATATATATATATAAGAGGGAGGGAGGGAGGGGGGAGGACAGGCAAAATTATGAAAAAATCTACACTCATTATTATATAAAAATTAGATAATTTAGTCATTTACTAATAAAAGTAAAATTAACTTAATTAAAATGTGATTTTAATTTGATAGAAAGTTCATTTCCTATTTTAATTAGGTCAACTTCTATTTTATCTCTAATAAAAATTAAATTAACTAAAATATAATTCTAATTTAATTGAAAGTATGTATCCTATTTTATTTAGGTTAATTGCTATCTTATATCTAATATAAATTCTAATTTAGTTGAAAATATATTTTCTATTCTAATTAGGTTAACTTCAAATTTATATCAAATACAAATTAATTTAATTAAAATATAATTCTAATATAATTGAAAGTATGTAACTTATTTTAATTAGGTTAACTTTTATTTTTATCTCTAAAAAAATTAAATTACATTAATTCTAATTTAATTAAAAGTATATTTCCTATTCTAATTAGGTTATAATTAACTTTTATTTTATCTCTAATAAAAATAAAATTAATTAACATATAATTCTAATTTAATTAAAAGTATATTTCCTATTTTAATTGTATTAATCTCTATTAATCTCAAACAAAATTAAATTAATTAAAATTTTAGTTGGTTAAAAATATTTTTTTTATTTTAATTAGGTCTACTTATATTTTATCTAATATAAATCAAAATATATAACATAATTCTATAAGTTTTATTATATTGAATTAAAAAGTAAATAATTAAAATCAAAATTAATAAATTTTATGAAAATAGGAAAAGTATATATATATTAATAAATAAAAAATATAGGATATAATTTGTTTGAAAGTATATTTTCTATAAGAAAAATAGTATAATTATATCATTTTCAGATGCTTTTATAAAATTTAATAAAAAAGTTAAAATTAAATTAATTAATATTTAAAATAATGAAGAAATAAAGTGTTATAACTCAAATAAAAAATTTACTAAAATTGAAATAGATTATAAGTTCAATAGGGTGTAATATTTAAATTGTTATATAAAGAAAATAGAACTTTTATTATTTTTAAATTTTTATTAAAAATAACTGATGATTTTTATTATCTTATGATTAATTATAACTATAATATATTTTTTATATGAAATCAGTTTTAAAGTTGAGGAAAATTAATTATAAGAAATGTTGAAGTAATATCATATAATTGTTTAAATAAAATATTTATAAAAATTGTAATGAATTATAGTTATATTAAGTTAATATTAAATTGTTATTTAAATAAATAACATTATTATTATTTTTAAAACTTTTATCTAATAATAATAATAATAATATTATTATTATTATTATTATTATTATTATTATTATTATTATTATTATTATTATGTATTTATTTATTATATATTATGAGTTAAATAAATTTTTATTCACATGTAAAGTACGTAGTTGTTTATTTTATATATATATCATTATTATGTTAGTACTATGAAATTTATAATAATAGTTTAGTAGGAATATAATATGATTCTTAATGTAATTAAAAAAAGTTTCTTTTAATTTTTATTAAAATATTATGAATTTTAATAATTAAACACTTCAATTAAAATGACAAAATAGTGACATTAGAAAAAAATTTAATAGTTCAATATTTAATATATATTTTAAAATACAAGATAAATTAATACGACATGAATTATGAAAGATAAAATAAATTTTTGTTGGCTTTTTGTTTTAAAATAGGCATTTTAATTTTTTTCATGGATGAAATGGTAATCTGGCTAAAGAAAAAAAATTTACAATTTCTTTTTTTGAAAATGAAAGAATGTACAATTTAAAATATTTTTTTTCTTCAATATACATTGGTAGAGATTCTTACGTGCTTTAAATATATTGCACCTTAAAAATGAGATGTGTCTTTACTTCATAAATTTATCAGTAGAATATATTGCATAATAAATAAGTAACAATTTTCCACCTTCTTATATATTGGACCCGTTAGAGTTCTAGCCTCTTAGCCCAATCCATGTCTATACCTCAACCGCAAATTATATTATGGATTACTAGGTCATTACACATTCAATTTGCTCATATTTTTTCTTTCATTTGTTAATGGGTATTACCCATCTTTTGTAGATTCTTCATATTTGGGTTCTGCCGTAAAGAATAATGTAGCTAATGATATGGGTATTACTAAACCAACGGCGAGATTAGACGAAATAGCGCTATGTATGCTTTTACTATTACGTCAAATTTTCTTTGGAGTGATTTTATCAAATCTGAGGTGAAAAACAATGCATTTGAAGTATTTCGAGGTAAACGGTAAGAATTTTTATTGTTTGTCTATAGCAAAACGAGAGAAGGGACAACAGATAAAACCACTCTCCAATTGATTAGTGCCACTGCGCATTAGCATGTTTGATGTGGTCAAATCACCATGGATCATGTAACTTTCCGATTGCATCATCTATCATGCAGCAATATCATCCAATCGTTCTTCGACAACACCATGCAACCCAAATTCAAGAAGAATATCTTTGACGGCCTGACCCTTAACGAGCTCAGAGTGTGAAATAAAGGATCAACAACGTACAAGACCAGCATAGGAAACACCAAGACATCTTGCCTTTGTCATGCACCTTACTTCCTGTAACTCAAGAGGGTTTCAAAATAAAGAAACAAAAATGAGTTCTGTTGCTTTCAGAAATTCTTGAATCTGAATGATAGATCTAAACAATGGTCATTTTTTTGAGAAAATAATGGTTGACTTTGGTGGCTGGCAATAATTTTTGCACTGCATATTTCGAAGAATAAGAATTGTTATATGTTTGGGGGGAAAAAAGAAAAGAAAAGAAAAAGTTGAAAAGAATATTAAAAAGAACAGGGCCATAAAGAAGGAAAGAAAGAAAATTATGAAAGCGTAAAAAGAAAAATACAAAACAATGATAAAAAATTTCACCGGATTTAAAGAGTAAAAAAAAAAAGTTTGCTGATTTTTAAGGAATTAATAAAAAAAATAAAATAAACTTTAAAGAAAAAAATATCTACATAAATAATAAAGAAAAATAATATAGAAAGATAAATAAATATTTATTTTTAGCAGCAGATTATTCAGTTCACTTCATGCTCTTTAAAAGCATTTACATAACAAACATAGCTTTCTACTCAAAATTTTGGTGTTAATTGACCTGAAAAATAAAAATTTTGAACAAAACTGAAAAAGTTTAAATTGAATTTATTCACACCTGACGTAAACTCTATATAAAATATAAAGCGGCCAGGATTTTCGTTTGTCTCCCAAATGCCAAGAAAATAAAATGCACATAAATAGCACCTAAATTCAAAATTCTATTGCTTCTTGTGAGGCATAACATTAATTAAAACAACCTTTTAAAAAATGTTGTGAATATCATTAATTGGCACATCCTTTTCCCCTTTCTTCAACCAAAACATTCGAATGCCATCATTATACAATACATTAGAATGTAGTGAAATAATTTACTCCTCGATTTTCTGGTTTACAGTACTGTCCATTGCATTATAAGCAGCATCGGCTGAAGATGTGTCGATATCGTTCAGTCCCAACTCCTCGTTCTGTTCCCAGGATCTCTCATATTCCTCAACTAAAAGCAGCAAACAGAAAGTGTCATTCAGAGGAAAAGGTCGCATTTTTACACGATTTGAGATGTGGCAGTTGCTTTCGTCTTAGCAGACCCTACCAGGAAAGGAAAGGACAAGAACTTACATTGCAACTGATTGTCGTCTCTGATGCCATCAGTTGCAGGTGCAATAAATGAATTTGCTAATGCATCATCAAGAATTAAAGTCCATGGCTCCTCCAAACTCACAAGCTGAAGAATGAGGGATAAGAAACAAATTATGAATACACAAGTTTCTGTGAAAGTTAACAAATTAATCCTTTGATATCTAGACCCTCCACAACTAATATAATTACTGCTACCAAATTTGGCTGACAAATTTCCTCTTATGAACACAATTGGCACTTCTTGTATACATGGCAAAAGAAGATGAATTTCTTTTCTTCCATCATATAATGTTGCCCAAGGTAAGTTCTCCACCAACATTCTTTAAAGAGGAAGAAGCAAGCAAAAAATATTTTCACGCACGAGATGTGGCCATTCTTTATCCTTTCACTAATAAAGGCAATTAAAACATGAAAGATGAATTCATCATCAGCATTTTTAATAAATGAATGAGGTACCAAAAAGTTCCCCGGATTCAACTTTGTCCACACCACTTCAATTCAACCAGATCATTAAACCATCCCCTAGACTACCTCTCCATAACCCCCATATAACTTAAAAAGAATCAAACGAAAGAAGAAACTTGGCTCACAAAATCAATTTAACAGAAAAAAAAAAAAGGAATAAGATGATCAACCATTCTAATGTACCACAGTTTGTGACAAAATCTATAATGAATTTCAATTTTCAGAGAACTATTATCTCAAGTCAGCATATATATGATAGCATCATTACCCATATAAGATGACTAAAGTAGGAACTCCAGTTTGTCACAGCAGTCTCCCATTGCACGCCTAATATAACAAGTTTATTCCAATTTTCGTCCCCATTATGCCTCAACTTAGTACATTCTCCAAACCAAGTTTTGGCTATGCTTTCACTGATTTTACTGCTTAATCTTCAACAGGACTGACAAACACAGATCTACTATGAACCTACCAAAACACAAGAAACTAGCATTGTATCCTGAAATGGATATTGTGAGTGGCTTCCCCAAGATTATAAATTTTTCCAAAGTAGTATTTTACAGCAACTCAACCTTACAGCTTACTTGGCAAACATTTGCAGACCATTCCTAAATATGTCATTAACACCATAAAATCAACACCAACCACATTCTTGCACTTCATTGCTAAGACTTTGATGGAAGATGTTTGTACCTGGACAACATGTCAATCTCTGCACACCTCTCAAACACTAACAAAGCTCTAAGCACCTCTAGCCAAAAATATAGTAGAAATGACTTGGCAACTTATTCAGTAAATAAGAAGTGGAGATGAAAAATTTTAGTTAATCCAACAAAGCTTTTGTTTGTTGAGACACTTGTAGTGCTGTAACAAAGTATATCATCCCGCTTTACTACTCCATTGCACCAAATTTTCTTATCTATAAATAACTTATTTACAATTTAAGAAAGTTGGGTTCATGGCATAACAGCTGTAATTTACAGCATAAGATGTTAATAAGTGCTCGTATTGTAATTAATTAAAATTGGTCCTTCTGATCGCTATAAAATCCAATTATTCTCTGCATTTTAGCATGATTACAGGACATTATTCTATTCTATTAGTTTTGACTTCTGATGCATGTTTTCTGATTTTGTTTTGGACAAGAATATCTTTAAAGATAAAGAGAGTTTGATGTGATGGTAAGTCAAAATATAGCTGCTTTCTTTGGTGAAGCTACTTCTTCACCATCAAAGGGTATTGAATCATCAGCCTAGAATGAGATAAACTTAGGGAAAAGGACCCTATTGCCTCATCCACTCAGGTCAGGTCACCTAGCTAGGGGCTATGGAAAGGGCCTAACTGCTGTTTTAGCTGTTTTAGTGAACTTGTGTCCATCTGCTTCAATTCAAAAGAATGACGTAGGTAGACTAGAAGGACAAGATCCATGAAGATTGAAAAAAAAAAAAAGGAAGTTCCGCCCATGCTCCATGGGACTTTTGTGTAAGTGGACGATGCTTTACGTGATCAAATAAATGGGATGATTGGGCGTTAAAGTTGCTGTCTAATCTTAAGATATTTCTAGTTGGATAAAAACATCACTCCTAAATGAAGCCTTTTCTTTGAGAAGATGAAACGTTGGGAAGAGTCACTTCTTGAGCTGCAAAGTTGAAGACACTATAATCCTCCAATCAAATGATACCAAAACAATAAGCAAGAGATAGGACGACAAAGTACATACAGCGCCCTCTAAACATATTGCATGGCACTATAATGAATACTTCTAATTCCCTAAAGGCTTCAAAGCAAGCTCCTAATGCTTCACAAAAGACTATTTCACTTTTTGTTCCTGCAACATATCGAAATGCACATTCCTGCAGCTATCTCAACCTTCCTCTTTTCCAGTTACAGTTCGTTGTGAGGAACACCTAATCCTCCAATGTTTATCTTTCCTTTCTTCATTAATTCAAAATATTTCCACCAATAAAGTAAAATGATTTTGGTTGACGAAACTAGATCCAAAAGAAAAATGTACAACATGAAGCTATATTCAACAAACAATCATCACCTCTCCCGCAATGTAAAAATTAGACATTATCTAATCTCTCTAAGACAGGCAAGAGGAAGGATGAAAGTTGCACCTTGTTTAGCTTTGCTCTGAAGTCTTGCCACTTGCTTCTCTTATAGTTGTCAAGACTATCTCCGAAGGTGAATCCATGTACTCTCTCAAGGCCTGAACATATAATATTATAATTGGAAAACCCAAATCATGCTTAAAAAAAATCCAATGTTTGGTTGGTGGTATATGGAAAAATTAACAACAAAACTATATTTCAGCATAAAAGATTTAATGGGAGATATGCAGCAATAGAAGAAAAATATGATGCTTGCGTAGGCTGGCGTAACTATAGAATTCAGCAGTTGTCTCAGCAATACAAAAGAAATTATATTAAGATAGAAAAGGAATTTGAGTATGTGGAGAAATGAGAATAAATTCTTCCTCCTAAAAAGAATTCAATGAGAAAAGGAACAACAATTTAGAAAACATATCAATTTGAAAGGACTTTACTAATCTCGTTTAGTAATGGAGCTATAAGACTAATTAAAGTAGGGCCAATGCAAATTTCACCCTCATTCTTAAGAGAACTGGGAAATAATTTTGAGGGAAAACATTTTTTTTTGTTTCAAACTCGCATTCCCTCCCTATGCATTCCAAAACTGTGTAAATATCACCCCCAGAAAAAGAAAATGAAAGGGACAAATCTGTGCCCTTTCTTTTCAAAACATCTAATAGAACAATGAGAATTCTTTAATGCTACTTTGATTGCAAAGGATTTGATCATGGTTTTGGATTTGGATCAAATCTCTTGGTTGACAACTATGTGGATTTATATTAATGAGGATTTCAAACAAATCCACAATAGATTTAAAAGCTCATTTGAAGAAAATTAGAAATAACATCTAATTACATGTTATTTGAAATCCTTATTTGAAATTTACTATTTGAAATCTAGAATTTCAAATCAAATGCTTGCATCCAAATACAACCAAAGTTTATTGGTAAAACTCTTTGTTCACAACATTTTGCAAAAGAGCTTGTTCCAACACTTTGCAGCACATAACAATACAGAAATAGATGTCAATGACGCTAACACCTACCATAGCACATGTCACATTTAGAAATAATGATAAATAAGGTTCTCCTATTAAGATTGGAACTGCAGCTTTTTCCTCACCTTCAAACTTCAAAATGTTGAAAGACTAGCAATTGTTCAAATGGTGAATGTTGGAACAGTTACATGCACATTTGTAAAAGATGTAAACACGACAGCTCAATAGCTAATAATTTCATACCTCATTCTAGCAAGGGCATGGGCTATGTCCAATTCAAAGTGACCTTTATTTAATATATTTGATAAAAAAAAGAATTGTAAAGGACACTAGAGGCAAAATTACAATACATTAATAGAACAGCACAAAGTAGATGTGAGACACTATACTTACTTTCACTTATTTTTGCAATTAAACCTTCAACAGTTGTAACCACTCCTCCCAATGTGCCACTAGCCAGCTCCAACTCCAGCTCTGGGATTTTAACTCCTGCAGTATCTGACTGATGAAGTACACGACTTCATAAATAATTAGCAAACCACACAAAACTGGAAGTAAGGAACACGTCTAAAGAGGAGAACAATGAGAATATTTTTCCAAACTCTAATCAACGTAACAGAGTACAATGACCAGGTAAGAACATAATGAATCTTGTAAAATTCGTATGCTAAATACACTCAAGCCATCATTAAAAAGACAAAAACAATTCCATTAAATCATCATAATGTGGTACCTATATTTACAGCTGAAAGAGATAAGCAGCAAAATAAACAAAGATAAAAATAAATAAAAAGAGAAGGAAGAAAATAAAAACAAAACCATAATTGTATCTCATAGTCTTGATGCTCCCATAAGTTGGTTCTACATCAATAGCCATTGTTTTACTGGTGCCAGCATATAATTGATGTAATAAACTCCTAATATTAGTAATACCAAAATGTACTGAAATTTAGTTTCCATTTGTTTTTTCACTCCTGTTATGAGAAGCTTTCATAGAATATGTGCAAGTTCAGTACAGTTCAATTTCAAAAATCCAGAGTTCTAAGATGCATAAGAGATGTGGCACTTCTAGTAGGATATAATGGGTATCCCCCTACTGTGTATCAGATGGCAATTTTTGGGGAGTCATAAAAGCTCAGCTTGTTAAAGAGAATAAATGTATCACCGACACAGAATCCTTTCTAGTAATAAACCAGAAGTAGAGTTGGTTCTACATCAAATAGGTTAAGCCTTGTGATACAATCTTATACAACAATAAGAACTTAAAAGTGAATGGTATTGAATTTATATAGTAGGAAGACCCTATAAAGGATTAAAGGCTACACCCATATCAAGTATCTAAAACATTTTACACCAAAAGAAGACTGAAAACAAGATTAAAGGCAGCTGCAATTAAAGTTAGGCTTTAAAAACCATACTTATCTCCTCTCTCACAAATTGACTAAAGCTATGAAATATATATCTATATAATGTCATTCCTTTTTAAAAGGATAGAGACTTACTTCATCTTAGAAAATAGATGCAGGAAACATGTATCTGAACTTTTCTAGCAAACTTCAGAAATTTCAAAATATCAAGTTCAGTGTCACCCCATTTGAATAGAAGCCAGTGACGGGTATGAAAGGGAGAGGAGGAGAGAGGTGGTTAATCCCCACTCTCTAACCAAACTAGAGAGATCATCTTTTTTCTTTCACTCTTATTTTATTTCTCACCCCATCATCATTAAATTAACCAAGGGGAGGATAACTACCCTTCCCCCAGACTCTTTATCACACTTAAATGGATTTGCTACCATCAATTTTTGTGACTACTACCATTTTTAGCCATAGAATATTTCTAATTATTATTTACTTCAGCTTCATATGATCATTTCACATACCCTCACTAGCAACTCCCTTCTTCCTTCCACAAGCTCTTCCAATACATTTGTTACACACAATTCAGATTGAAAGCAGATAAATATACTATGATAAAAACAAGAAACAAGAAAGAAAGAAATGAGAGTGCCATTGTAGCCTTGCATATATTTCTTTCAAATCATACAGTTATTAATAATAAGGAAACTTTATTGATCAAACACTGCACATCAGATGAAACAATTAAAGCTGACCTTTATTACATCACGGCTTAAGTCCCTAAGATTCTTAACGTGTAGAATGCTTCTCCTCCCTTTTTCAGGAATCCGCCCACCAGGCTTTAACTGCAAGGAAAATAACAGCAGCAATTACATAATGGAACTGACAGAAAAGAAAAAAATAAATAAATAAATAAATAGTCAAGTTACTAAAAGTACAAACCTCAGAATTGCGATAACCACATGAATCACAAGCAGATGCCATGACAATTACTTCTTGGAAGTATGGAATCTCTACATACTGTTAAGGCCAGAAAGCATTCTGGTGCATAATCTTAAAGGATTAATGTTTTCGAATTGTGAGATTTAAAATGAGTTCAGCCTTATAAACAGAATCATTCAAATGGAATAATCATTATCATGAGATTTCATAACCAAGGACCGTAGAGTCTCCTTCCATGGGTTAAAATATAAAACAAGTAAGGATATCAATAGAAGTATCATATCTAACAAATATCTTCCCAGTATTTCTTACGTGCAACACTTACTTTCTCCAATTCATCCAAATAGAAACATATTAACTTAAAGCTACAAAAAAAAAAAGAAAATCAGAGTACAAGTACAAATTTGAAGGAATAAACAAATAGAAAATATGAGAGAGAAGGGGAAATAGGACCAAACAAACATCTAACATCTATCCTACTATTCCAGAAACTTTTTGAAAGCATAAAGTGCAAACAAGAAGTTGCTAGGGAGAAAACAACTTCCCTATGACCACCACCAAATCATCCAGCACCTGTTACCCTCAAAAGCTATTTTACAAAACAGAATAACTAACACTTCATGAAAGATCATTCAATGCCTCTTTAGTAGGCCAAAAAATCTTAGAAATATCTGTGGCATGACCCCCAGCATTCCGAACAGGGAAAGCCATCAACAAATGATCTCAAGCCACCACCCAGTTAAACAAATGACATGCACTTTCCCTATCACTCACACAATTAATACCAACTAGTTAGAATACTCCAGAAAGACTCACAACAACATTTACTTGCAACTCGTAAATTCCAAGTAATACCCCAAGGAGATAAAGCTGCTGATGCACCAAACACCATAATAAGAAACATAATAAAGGCAAAACGGATGTCAAACATGTACCACAGCCATTGTTTCCACTGCAAATTTGATATTCCAAAAAGAGCAGCTACGTAATTTAGTTTCAAGAGCCCAGAAATGGAGTTAGTCAAAGCAATAATAGGTACCCCCCAAGACAATTAAGATAATCGCATCCCAACAAACTCAATGAAGGTCGCCTATGCCTTGAAAGAAGATTACTCTTCCATAATATTTTAACCAGATCTCCATACAGGTGAATGGCATTAATGCACATTAGCCCCTTCTTTAAGTAAACCTCTAATCATCTCGATCTGAGCATTATTACATATCTTCATTCTCCATGAACTTTGACCTTTGAAACAATTAAACCTCTAATCATCTTGATCCGAGCATTATTACTAATCTTCATTCTCCATGAACTTTGACCTTTGAAACAATTCTTCAACCTAACCTTTCTGCATCCCAAAATTCCAATCAAAGCTCATACTTGAATTAGCAGGCTACAATACCATGAGGTAATAAATTGGGAGACTAAGATGAGGCATTTTATCTTAGAAACACTCCTCCCCCTAGGTGTCCAAAACTAAATTTACATCTCCTGACAAAAGCATAAGATGTTAAAAACATCAAGCCCATCAACCCTTACTGTCCCTCAACTAGTACTTGCTTCCTATCCCCAAAATTAACCCACTGCCAAAGACTCCCATAACCCAATCTTTTCAGGCATTACTTATTATAACTAAGTTTAGAGCAGTTTTTTTTTTTTTTTTTTTGAAAAAAAAAGATAAGGAAATCAGATTGGTTTCACTATTAAGAAAGCTCCTTTTTCTCTCAAATTTCACCTTGATGACATGTAAACAACTAAGTGTCTCTCTAAACAAATCAACGATTCATATGTATGTGTTTGATATCTTTTATGTTAGAATGCAAGAAGATGCATAAGAAATTAAATATGAAATTAGAACTCAAAGTAATTACGTCCAAGAATAAACCTGCACCAATTAAAAGGCCATTTCAATGAACCTGGCCAGTTGACCACCGAAGATGTCTAGCGTGATAATGTGATATTTAGTAAATAAAAAAATGATATCATCCACAAGTAGAATCCCTGCAGCAAGGTCAAGGATACTAGTAACAAACATTCGAGTTTCACATCTGCTAGCACAAGCCCCACAAGTTGATGGGAAAGTCATGACCTATTGGTGAAACCATGCATCAAGAAATATGTCAATGAGACATGAAAATATAAATAAAAATTCATCTATAGACTATTTAGCAAGCATTACTGCATTACCTCTTCTGGTGCAGTGTACCGACACAAAGCTTCAGCAATTTCTGCATTGTTACTTTGAGCAATGGTCCGATGGCCAGCCGCTGCCCCAACTGATCCATGAGGTTCTCTTATTTGCTGAGAAACACTGCCTGACACTTCTGAGGGTTGACTTTCGACAGCTTCTCCTAACTGTGACGGGTCAGCTAAATAGCCCAATGCCACCTGCTGCTCTGGAGTTCGATCATAGAACTTAATACTCAAGCACGGATCAGGGGAAGGAGCAAACCTACATGTCATTATATCTTCATTCATAAGTTGAAAAAAAAAAAAAAAAAACAAGGACAGAGGGTTCACACATAAATAAAAGGAGAATAGTTTATATTTGTCCCAAAAGCACAATATAGTCAGTCATCTATCACATCTCAGTAAAAGAAGAACTGGGAATTGAGATCAAGAGAACATGTACAGACTTGTGAATCTGTGTGTGAGCGAGTGAGAGAGAGAGAGAGTTCATCTTTCCCAATGCAGGATCAATATTCACATAAAAAGAAAGAACTAAAATTCCAGTCGAGGTCTATTACGGGTTTTCAATGAAGCTGTTTCCAGCAGGATCATCCAGGATGAAGGTGAAAGATGACTCTCCTGCTGCACATGCTCTCAATTTCAACAAAAATTGGTCGATTGCTTCAGCAGTTTTAGGATCAACTTTCTGCACAGCCAAAGAATAATATCAAGGAAATGGATAAAACAACAGGGGGAAGGAAAAGGCCTCAAACAACAGCAGTAACAAAGTTGATTCACACCTTCCTTTCTTCTTGAAGAGCCTGCAATTCATCTGCAGCTCGTACCAAAATTCCTTCCAACTAAAAGAATTATTCCCAATATGAGACAGTTAAATGATCCATAGAGGCAGAACAAATAATACACGAACATAAGAAAAATATTGGAACAGTTAGTTAAAGGATGAAACAACTCATACAACAAAAGGAGCCACCTAAAGCCTGAGTAAGCTTGTGTAGTGTGAAGAACTGCACAAGAAACCAGGAAGAATATATTCAACACCACACAGAAACTTACAGCCTCCCAACTCTCAACATTACATTTTTACAGGCAAAGCCATTAAAAAAATTTTGCAGTCAAAAGTTTATGAATCACTATCAATAGGGTTTTGAAGCTTGTTCAATAAATGAGCCAAGCATGAACTAGGAAAAACTCAATTCCATTACGCTCATTTATAAGATTATAAGCTAGCTCTTAAATAAATATATTAATAATCAATTTCACACTTACGATTCATATAATTTTATTTAATGATGAATGAACATAGAAACACCTATTTAAACTTGTTTACCAAAATAATATTACATAGAAAAAACAATTTTCTTTTTTATTTCCCAAAATAGTCTAGAAACATAATGTTTAAAAATCATGTGTTATGATATAAACCATCAAAAAGCATAAACTTCATTATTACAGTTTCCTTAATCACTATTTTATGTTCTTAACAAATTGATGAATTATTTTACACTTAAATTTATAAAATCAGATCAATTTAGGCTAGTAACCTTTATAGAGTAGTGGTACTTAATAGGGTTCAGCTTGATCATAAATGAGACAAGCACAAGCTAGGCTCAGCTCAGATTTGCATCCTAAATTATTGAGAAGAGCTAACACATCAAAGAGAGCTATGATTTCTACTTTAAAAAACATTTTGAAACATACTACACAAGTAACAAAGAGTAATTTCTCATTGCAGGGTCTGTTACAGTTTAACATTTAGTTAGAAAGGAATATTGGTAAAAGAGTTTCTTATCTCTTGATACAGGGAATATTAGCTATTACTCAATCTGCTTGCCCTAAAATTAATGCTGTTGCCCAAATGTCATTAGGTGCAATCAGGTACTAGTTCCTTCCTTGATACTCCCACTGCCTTGTTTCCACAATCAAGAAACATTTTCCTCCCTAGCCACTATGCATTATTTGAATATTATTCATCCTTGTAATTCCTTCATGAACTTTTCAAACTATCCATTTCAAATATTATTGTTTCTTTTTTTTTATTTTCTCTTGCAATGTTTTGTTATTACTTCATCTGATGCCTCTTAATACATCAGCATGTAAACACTAATAATGCTCCCATAACAATTAACCTGGTAAAAGGAGAAGCCAAAATACAATTCTTAATAATACAAAGGCACTCAAAACCAGCAACAAGAAAAATTGTGAAAGCAAGAGAATGTTAAAGGGGATACTGTTGACAAACTTCCACGCTGTGCCTCTGGAGGAATCTCAAAATCCAATTCAGGAATCTGTGCATATAGAGAGAAGTTACAGAATTTTCAAGAACTCCCAAAAAAAAAAAAAAACCCTTAACACTTTAGATAAACAAACTAATACAATTCAATTTAGTTGTTCAGTTATAAGAAAACATAAATCGTAATAATTAATAGGCAAGTTCTAAATACAGTAAAAAGTAGCTGACTATACTTCACTAACAAGACAAAGGTGGCCCTTTTAGTTAAAATTTATTGACAAAACCAATTGCCAAAGGCACACTCATCATCTATGCAGAAAGATGTCTAAAATAAATTGATATGTTTTCACCACAGTAATAAACATCAATCAAATTTAGTACTCTTACATTTGAAACAATATTTAAGATTAGACTGTGAGTGCAAAACTGATCCAATTCAGATTTTACAAAAAAACAAAAAAACAAAAAAGTTCAATCTGATTCTACTCAGTAATGCTAACATTCAAAAAATATTTTAACATAAAAAGAATATATGAAGGTTAGGAATTGCAAGCAAACACATATTCTCGCATATTCTCGTATAGAACAGAGCAAGTATGATCAAGTAAATATACCTTTATGGTGGCAGACTCAGATTTCACTACTTGTCGATTAAACATCTGCACTTCAAAAAAAAAATCCACAATTGGTACAGCTTAAATTTTGGTAATAGGAACAAAATGGATCTACCCTTTTCACATGCACACCAAAACAATGGACAATTCCATATATGTTGCATCAACAAAAAAGAAAAATTATAAAGGCAGAAAAATTGCACAAAAATAACAAATCAAAACAGAGTGAAAGAGAAAAAAATGTTAAAGATTGCAGGTTAGAACAGTTTTCAGACAAGAAAGGTGAACTGCCAGATGTACTGAAAATGAAATCCCAAGAGACAATCCAACAAATAAAATAAGGCACACTCTCTATGAGTAACCAATACATTCAATAAAGAACAATTTCATCAATGAATTAAAAATAGGAAATGTGAAGCAGGAGCTGAAACAAGACACTAGCAATAACAAAAGTACTAGACATTGGCACGCACAATAGCAACTCCAAAGAAGGTAAGGAGCAGTCTATAAATTTAAAACTAGAAACCAAATCAATTATTCGACAGATTGAGTCACTAATATAAACTCCAAAGAATACAATCAAGATTCAAGTGCTAAGAATTTACTTTAAAGGAAAACATTTTTATTTAGAGGCCAGGGAGGGAAGCACACAGCCTTAAACCATAAATAACAAGTCCAAACAAGCATTAGATTAAATAGAGTGAACATTAAAACAAAAGAAAATAAATAAGATAAGTATGAATTACTCTCGGCTACTGCAAAAACACATTACGAAAACCAATAATAAGCACTTTATTATTAAAAAAAAAAAAAAAAAGACAACCTTCAGATCGCCTGACCGGATCTCCAAACGATAAGAACATCCCCGCTGCTGGATTTCACCAGCAAACTGGACCTCATTGTTCCTAAAAAAATAAAGAATCATAGCATAAAATATAATAATAATTAAAATAATAATTCAACTATACATGCATATATAACCATAACAATTCTCATATCTTAAAGCAAAGAATCCAAGATTACCTCTCACCACAATGCGGACATTCAAAAGCCGATAACAAAATCTGCATCAAACTTACACATACTTTTAAAAAAAAAATTTTGAAACTTACATAATATAACAAGTAAAAGTATCAACTTAAATGATGAGACATAAAAAAGACCTTTCTAAAGTGTGGAATTGATGTCAATAGCAACCTTGTTACTCCCTGTTCATGCAAAATGCACAGAAAAAAAAAATCAATTACTTCAGAATTCGGAGAAAAGAAGCAAAAACCAAACCAAAAAAAGAAAATGAACGTAAGATTGGATTACGTTTTCACCGCAACGCATACAGAGGCTTTCCACTTGGTAAAGAGGAGCGTCGTTGGCGTCGTCGTCGGCTTTAGAAATAGCTTCAACCACTGATCCTACATCCGCTATCTGCTCTTTGTTGCTGCTGCTACTGCTATTCTCCATTTTTTTTCCCTTTCTTCTTCTTCTTCTCCTTCTTCTTCTTAGCGGCGGCAACAATAAAATAAAACAAATGGAAGTTGAGCCAGTAATGCGCGAAAATTGAGAAAGGGCTAGAAGTCTTTTATTTCAAGGCAATAAGCGAAGAACATGCTAGCAGTTTCGGCTAAGACTGCTATTGAAAGATTCTCTAAACGACGATCATTTTCTTTTGTCGTTCGACCGTAGTTTTGTTAATTTTTATTTTGAAACTAATTCTAAAGCTGCACTTTGCGCGAAATTCAAATAATATATTCATTTTAATATAATTATTAAATAATATTAATAAATTTAAAACTATAAATTAATTAAATATAACAGTAAAATTTTAGAAAGTTATTATAATAATTTTATATATATATAAAAAAAATGTATTTTTAATTGAATAAAATGTGCATGTTTTAAATATAATAAAAGATAAAAGAGTAGTATAATTAAATTGTTTGATATAAAACTAAAAATAAAAATTTTTATAAAAAGAAAAGATAACTAATTAATTTTATTCTCTTTAATTTTATTGCCGCTATTTTTAACTATAATACAATTTATTTTGAGATCATCAAATTACTATTAAAGTATGTATAATAGTGTTTTAATTAAAAAAATTATTAAAAATAAAATTTCTAATGGTTTAGAAAAAGCGATATAGTGATTTGAGATTTAAAAAAATATTTTATTTTTAATAAAAATTAGGATTTTTTAGAATTTTACACATTAGATTTTAAGATAAATACTCAAATATGAAGATAAACATTTGTCAAATTTTTGACATAATAATTTTAAAACTCAACATTTAATATATATTAGTCGTGATTCTGCACAATACACAAACTATGAAATAAAATGATTATATAAATAATTTGAATAAAATAATAACTAAATAAATTAAAAAGTTATTACAATAATTTTATTTTAGGGATAAGGTTCATTTTAGCCCCCTAAGTTTACTTCGAAGCTCAAATAAGCCTTCCATTTTTATTTTTTTTTGCTCAAATAAGTTAGGATTTAATTAAAAAAAAAAAAAAGGTTCATTTTTTAGCCCCTCTTAAACGGTGAGAGCATTTAAATGAAGATTGCCATTAACTTTTTGATGACGTGGAAACCATACAAGGTAAAATCAATCCCATCGGCAACACGCAAGCAAACGTTCATAAAAGCTAGAGAATATAATAAATTGTTATTTTCCCTTGAAAAAAATCTCAGCCATTATCAATTCTCATTCTCAATCACTGGAATCAAATTCTTGACTCTGATGGCCATAGCATACATACAGAAATTATATCGATGCAATTTTTATCCAATTAATTTTGAAAAAGGAAAGAAAAGAAAGAGCTACAACTGTATGAGAAACCCAAAAATAACAGAAAATTTGAAAGCAAAGTGCAACTAAAAAGAGCAACTCTGCAAAGAGTAAACCAATTTAAGAAAGAGAGAGAGAGACATGCATAGAGTTGAAAAGGAATGAATTGAAAATCATTAATTGGCACAAGTTGTACCTTAAACACATACTATCTTTGACTGCCATAAGCTGGGTATAGAGCTGGTGGATCTTTGAAATACATTAAAATATATTTTTCTTATTTATGCCTTGATCATAGAAAAACATGACCACTTATATTCACTATAGCCTAGTGTCCAATCTCAACCAACGAAAGGGGCTAAGATTGACTTTATAATAGAAAGAGTTGGAATTGCTACTTTGATAATTCTTCAATAACTTGACTTTATAATAACTTCTCAAGTTCATTTTGGGCAATCTTATCTACAAGAAAATTGATTATAAGGCACTTCCAACTCAACAAAAGCAATTATGTACAAAAAAATATTTCTCAACTCAAAAAACAATCATTAAGTCCACCAACCCTATAAAACACATTTTTCGTGTTTAAGACTCAAACTAACAAGACATCTTATAATAGTACAATGGTAGGTCATTCTTTACAATTAAAATGGCCATATTTTAGAACATGTTATAACCATCATTATCATTCATGCATATGTAACACATTATGGCCATCACAAATAAAAAAAATGAAGATAGCTCCATTGCCAATGCTCCCCACCCAATGACACCAGAGTGCTTCAAGATTGTCGGTATTACAATGCTTCCAACAACTGAGGCTCTAGTTCCAGTTAAGAACTTGGTCGCATTGACCCATCTGTTTTATCAACATTGAAAAGAAGATAAGGATAATTATTTTCATTCTTAATCTTAAATTAAATGCAATCGTTCTTTCTCTATTATGTTTATTTATAGTAAGAAAAATAGCCAAATATTGTTAGTAAGCCAACGAAAAAGGGCTTTTCATGCATCAGCTAAACCAGACTTCAAGGCTCCATTATTAGGATAGATCTCAAGACCTTTTTTATAAGCAAAAATGGCATCTTAAAATTGGTTCAATCCCAAGTTAGCAGTGATGAGATGAGAATAGCCTTTGGATTTAAAATAAAACCATTCTAAATGCTGCAAATATAAAATCAATCCCAAGTTAGACATTCAATAAAAATGCATAAAACATGAATAATTACCGGGTATGATTGACTAATCATTCACTTCCCTATAGTATGTGAACCCTCTAAGTGTTCCTTACAAGTTATAAGAGGGTATAGAAAAGCATGAACTTCAAAAAAGGATAAATGTTAAAGGATTATAACAAAAATAACCACAACAACAAACAAAATAATTAAGCAAAAAAATAAATAAATAAAAACACAAGAGAAATCAGAGGGTAGTGCATGTATCAAATTGAAATAACAGAAGTTGAATTCCTATATGAAACAGTTGTCGATGCCGATGCTGAGATCAAGGCGATTACCATTAGAGTTAGAGAGGGTGAGGCCAACTTGGAATGGTTTATGTTGCTTTAAACACCATTGGAGAGCATTCATGCTCTTATCACTTTCATTAACCACCACCAACAATAGCAGTAAAAAGACTGAGGATTTTTTACTTTCTTTTGAGTTTTGTTAATAATAATTACTAAGAAATTGAAAGGAGGAAAATGAGAAGAAGCAGCAACAACTCCCTCGTCAGTGATAAATGGGGTGGCCAGCGATGATAGAGATGGTAGGAAGCGATAGGGAAGAAGAACAAGGAAAAAAAATCATTTTGGTAAAGAGATATATTTGGTAAAGTTCTTCATATCATCACTTAAATTAATGAAGATGAACTTTGTCTATTCAAAGGGGCTTAAATGAACCTTTTTTTTTTATTATTATTAAACCTTAACTTATTTGAGCCAAAAAAAAATGGAGGGCTTATCTGGGCTTTGGGTTAAACTTTGGGGGCTAAAATGAACCTTATCCCTTTATTTTATTATTTTTTATTAAGAGTACATATAAATATTTTTAATATGTATAGTAATAATAATAATAAGTGAATAAATAAAATAAAAAGAAAAATAGAAAATAATTGAAAATGGATGTTTTAATTAGAATAAAAGACATGACTTTTCATTAAAAGAAAGAGTAATGTTATAGATGTAATAGAATTAAAGTGATTTACATAAAATAGAATATGTATATTCTAAAAAAATAAGATTTTTTAATATTTTTTATAGAATAATATTGTGAAATTTTAATAACTTAACACATAAGTCTTTAAGAGTGAATGCTAAATTATGAAAAATGACATTTATTAAATTTTGGACTTAATAACTTTAAAACTCAGCATTATAGATATAAATTTTTTAGAGATTTTTGTCTACACTCAGCTTATTACATCATACCCTTGGATTTTTGACACATATACTAAATATTTTACATTTAAAAATAGAAATAAGACACATATTTTAATCTTACACATCTAATCATTAGATGTAATAAGTTGAATTTAGATAAAAAAAACTTTCAACAATTTTTAAAGGAACTTAATAGCTTAACTTGTAGCATTTTTTCTAATGTTACAATACTTTTTCTATTATTAATTATATTTAATGGAATTTGCTGAATAGAAGTAAACATATTTTTTAAAAAAGCATAAAAAAAATTCAATTATTAATCATGTTTGGTAACTTGAAAAAAAAAATTCTCCCAAGATAAAATTTTTAAAAAAATTACAAATTTTTCTCCATCATTGAAAAAATTATATCAATTTTTTTTATTTAATGCTTTATAGTTATAAAAAAAACAATTGTTAACACATGAATTAATAATGAAGTAATTAATAATAGCTACATATCCTTCTATTTTTTTTAATAAGTATAAAATATGGAGATCAGATCATTATCTTGTGTGAGGAACCCTTCTCTCTCTCTCTCTCTCTCTCTCTCTCTAGTAACAATACTTTGATACATTCTAGGGTTTTAATTTCTGTCCTAATTCATCTCCTAGGAAAGCCATAGATCACCTTTGTACCTTCTATCTTAGAAATAGTTCAATACTATCTCTTTCTCTTTTTATTCTTGGTTTCAATCAGTAATCTATTGCACTTCCCTATATTGCTCTATCATCAAATCAACCTACTCCAAGATTGTAATGGAAGAATAACATTAAAATGATCTCTCAAAGGATGAAGAAAGCACAATGGTGTTAGGCAAAATCCTCAGTGATAAAAGTTATACCCCTAATCTTCTCAAGCTATAGTTGAATCAAGTATGGCATCCCTCTGAAATTTTATCTGTGCAATCTTTGAAAGAGGAGAACATTTTTAAGATTAAGCTAAAAACTACTGATGACAAAAAGAAAATACTCAACAACACCCTTTGGTCAGTGTTTAAGTATCATTTTGTTATTAAAGATTGGATTCAAAGTTAATCTATTAAGGATTTGGATTTTAATTATGACAATGTCTAGGCAAAAATATAAAATCTTTCCCTTGAGTTTATTAACAAACCTAATATTGAGTTTTTAGCTAACTCAATTTTTAAAGTTCTGTTAGAGATGGAGGATCTCTCACACTTGGCCAAGACTCATAAGTCAGTCTTAAAAGTTTAAGGTTAGGATCAATTTTGCTAAGCCTCTTCCCAAAGGCTATTAGTTCAAGTTAGGGGAGAATGAAATCTAGTTCAAATTTCATTATTAAAAACTTATAATTTACTATTATTTTTGTAGCTTCATTGAATGTTTTTCTAACATTGGTAAGAAGGAAAATCTAGCCCCTGAATTTACAGGTGGTCCTAAAAATCAATTGTTAAATTTGACCACTATGGAAGCTAAATCATCCATCTATAGCAAGCAAAGGGAAAAGATAAAAAAAAGGAAGAAAGAATTACAATCAGTTGACTGAAGAGATTCAATTTGCATCCTTGATTAACCTAGAATAGTCTAGGGAAAACCATCTCCAATGGTCACAATGAAATAGAAGATATCTATGATCCATAGAGCCGACTCAGGGCCTCAGAGCTGCGAAAGCTCTTCAAATGCTTAAGGGAAGAGAGCCATCAACTTTGATTTTAAATAGCTTATGCTATCTAATTAGGCTTGTAAAACTTAGTTTTAGTCTGAGAAGTTTTCTTTCTTTTATCATTGATATATTTGTAACATGTATAGTATAAGTTACAAAAGATGACTAGAGAGTTAAAGTTATAATAGAAAACAAGAACATAATAAATACATATCAAAGCATGATAACTTTCAAGTCAATGGTTAGAGGGTTGTTTAGTCTTTAATACCCCCTTACAAACCAATGAGTCGGAGGAACTAAGAAGAATGAGTTTGGAGGCAAAGTCCTAAAACTGACAAAGACTCAATGGTTTGGTGAAAATATTAGCCAACTAATCCTTGCTTGAAAGGTAGCAAACATGAATTGAACCTTTTGCAACTTACTCTTGGAAAAAATGATAATAAAGCTCAATATGTTTATTACGAGGATAAAAGACAGGGTTGGAAGACATGTAAATGGCACTAATGTTGTCACACCATAACTCAGTCGAAGAATGAGGAGGAATGCCAAATTCAAAGAGGAGATGTTGTATCCAAAGTAATTCTACAATTGTATTTACCATTGCTTTATATTCACTTTCAAAGATTGATCGGGCAATAGTAGGCTACTTTTAGTATACCATGAGATGAGATTTTGACCAAAATAAATTGCTTAGCCATTTATAAAATGACAGTCATTCAAATAACTACCCCATTTACTATTTATAAAACATTAAAGTTTATTGGCAAGCTTATGATCAAAGAAAAAAGAGTAATGGAGAGTATGCTTGAGATAGCAAAGTAGGTGTTTGATGGTAAGCTAGTGCAATTTGGTAGGTTGATGCATAAATTGATAAAGCTTATTGATAAAAAAAATGTGATGTTCAAATGGGTAAGTGTGCCATATTGAAGTGCACCAACTAATTAATGGCACAACTCTAAATTTGAAAATAAAGAGCCATCATTTTTATGAAGTGGTAGTAAGGTAACCATCGATGTAAGGCAGCAAACTAGATTTATGAAGAAAGTCTTGAAGATATTTGGATTGGTTGAATATTTAAGTTTCACTTAATGCGATAAACCCACTTGTTTTTTATGATATTATAGTTGGAAGGTTTAGGCGCGAGTGTCCAAGTTTAAGTTTGAATGAGGGCATCAAAATCTAGTTGCATTATGTTATGCCAGTGTTTATATTTATTAGCTTTAGTATAGGTTGTAGGTTCAATGGCGGTAGATGGGTGTTAAGATGAATGAAAGGCTTGGCATTTATTTATAGTGAAAGGATGAAGGATCATGGAGTGTATTCAAATAGGTAAAGTGTTTAGTTATTGAGTTGTGATAGGGAATGGAGAAATTTAATTAGGATTATACAAAGACATATTGACAACTAGATTTAGGCCATTTGGAGAGGGATGGTCAAAGTGAAGGGGAGAAGACGGGGAGGATAGAGGTAAAGGTGGTTGGGATAGAGTTAGAAGTGATTAGGTAAATAGAGATGGAGATGTAAAAGAGTTAGAATTGAGTGAAGAAGAGGAGGTATGATTAGACAAGGATAACGTACCTAAGTTTGTTAAAAGTTCTGAATGAAGTTATAACTAGGGTTGTTAACTAGTGGTGGTGAAGTAGAGTTTGAGTGAGATGAATGAGAAGGTTACTGTTGGTAGGGAATTTATCTTTAATGAATTGGACATGTCTTGCTATGTAAATTCAGCCAGTTGAAAGGTCAAGATAGTGATGCCCATGATGTTGAGTAGATGGACCAAGGTAGACACATTCCTTAGACTGAAATGAGAATTTATGTTTGTATATGGGTGGAGTAGAGGAAAGATGGAGTAGCCAAAGACCCTAAGCTCAGCATAATTTGGAGTATAGTTAAACAACTTGGTGAACGAACATTTTTTATATAAAGTTAGTGAAAGAAGCCCATTGATCAATTTGATTGTTATATCAAAGGAGTATGACCAATAATGGAATGAAAGAGAGCAATGAAATATAAAAGTAAGGCCAGTATCAAACAAGTAATGGATTTTGCACTCTGCCACCCTAGCTGTTTGTGAAGGAAATTTGTAGAGCCCATGTTTAAGTGCCCCTCTTAAGAGTTTTGTCCTTGTGTTATGGTCTTTGATGAGAAAGAAGGAAGGCCAAAATTCAAAATAACAATGATTGTCAGTACTAAAATTTTGAACTGAAACCAACGGTATGGTAATGTGTAGGACATGTAAAGTATTCATTAATTAAAAAGAGTGATTAGAATAAGTAATAAAAGATGTACCAGAATGTTGAATAAGTAGTCCTTGGCCATTACTAATAAAAAGTTATTCATTACTATCAACAGGGTAAAGGAGATGTAAAGCTCCCAAGTTTGAAGTAATGTGTGATGTCGTACCAGTATCAATGATCCAGGGTTGAAGAGTTAATGGAGATGAGTGAACAAAAGGTCAAAGGTGAGTAATGTTTACTTACAGTGTGAATGATTATAGAAAATTAGTTAGTTGATTGTTAAAAGATTGATAGCAATGTCGATAAATGTTTGTTATGTGGTTGAAGAGACCATAAATTTAAGAGCTACCATGTTGGTCGCTGCTAAGGATGAGACCATTATTGCGATTGGGAAGAATGAAAGCAGTAGGTTGAACGATAGTCTATGGAGTGGGAAGAAATGGCATTGTATATGTGGATGAGGCTTAATATGTAACATGAGTAAAGGGAGGTTCTTGATGACTGTGAAGAATAATCTTATGGGCAACAAGTTGGCTATGAAGAACATTAAAGGACAGAGACTTAGGTCGCATGTTTAAGGTAGTGATGACACTTTGAAATGTAGAATGGATATTTCTAAATATGATTGCATTAAACTCAATTGAAAAGAGACTTCTACTAGCAACTGCAAGATACTCTATAAGTGATTTTACCTTGAGTGGATATTCAATGACTAACAGATCATGTTATTTTAATTCTTGGAGTTCAATATACAATTAGAGTTGACAATTTTATGAAACTACACCAAAGGTGCGTGCAAGCATATACCAAGCTAAATAAGATTATGTAATATTAGTGACATAGGGAAAATTTTCTTTAGAGAAGGAGGATAGAATCCAAAAAAGGAGAAATTGTTCTTTCTTGAACCATGTTTGATATGCTGGATTGGGAATGATATTTATAACATTTTCAATGCTCAAAATAGTTGATAGTGGTGCTGGATTTGATCCATCTATGAATCCAATTAATTTTTGTGAATTAAGAAAGGGAAGAAGTTTTGTTTTCTAAGCCAAGTAGTTTTGGAAATTAAGTTTAATAGAAAAATTTAGGTGTGTTGAAGTTGATTAAGGTAGAGAGGAAGAAGTAGTTAGGATAATTTGAGTGTTTGTTTGGGAAGCCATGAAGGCTCTGATACCATATAAAACTTAGTTTTAGTTTGAGAAGGTTTTTTTTCTTTTGTCATTAATATATTTGTAACATATATAGTACAGGTTACAAAAGATGACTACAGAGTTGGAGTTATAATAAAAAACAAGAACATAATAAATACATATCAAGGCATAACAAGGCTTATGTCTTTTCTCTATTTCTTTTAGCTTTATGAACTCTGTTTATTGAAACAATCTATTTTTCTTTCCTCATTCTCTTACCTTAAATACTCTATAAAAGACGTGATTTGTTTGCTTGGGTTGTCATCCACGGCTATTGGGACTTGTTTCCCTTTTGAGCTAGCTTGCTAGCTGTTTAATGGTATTAGATGTTTCAAATAAAAAAATGAGGGAGATTAAATATGATCATCTAAATTAAGAATTACCTATTAGTTTGTACTATAAAATGGGAGAAAAATTTATGATTGGGAAGATTTAAAGTTGTATATATTAAGTTTACAAAAATGATAAAGACAAAAATTGATGATATCTTGAAATCATAATCATTTTAATGTTAAGGGAAATTAATTAAGGATCTTTTAAGGTTATGAAAGATTAACATGAAAAAGTAATCATTTTTATGTTATGGCCAATTGCTGGGGGCATTTTATAAGGTTTAAGAAGTATCATTACTATATGAAAAAAATTGGATTTGACATGTAAGTTTATTACTTGATAGGTCCCAGTCAGAGTTAAATTACAATTTCTTTAGAAAATAAGATTATCTTAAAGTGAGTGTAGACCACAAAGTTTAGATAATAATATGCTTACATTTTATTGAATTTTCAAGAATTTAAATACATAGCATTCAACTACTACTCCTAAACTCTAGATCACCATTAATACCAATAAGGACTCAATAACTAGTATTATAATGCAATAAATATGTTAGGTACTAGGCTCATTAAGGGCTTCAACACCTTTTAATCTAGTAGTAGTGGAAGTTTGTTAAGAGTATATATATTCTTTATATCATTAAAGGAAGCAATAAAGGAAAAGGGATGAGGAAGAAGAAGAGTAACCAAATAAGGAAATAAGAGAATTGTATTGATAATTCTTAATGAATACAATTTTAGACTCCTCTCTCCATTTATGGATCAACTATTATCTAGAATCTTTCTAGAATGATTTGATCTTTGACAACTAATAATCAATAAAAAGATAAATTGAAATAACAACTTAACAAAAGGACAAAATAGCAATAATAATAACCTACCATAGAAATAAAAAACAATCCTTCTAGGATGTTTTTAAAATATCTGGCTGTAATTCTATTCATTATTTTCTTTGATTACATCATCACTCATTGCCTCATCATCAACTGACATTGCCTTTTCATTTATTGACAAACATGTTGATTTGGCCTTCATAATGCTTGACAATTCTCACCTTTATAAGAAATTTCTTATCCTCAAGGAAGAAATCTAGAAATTAAGCCTTCAAAAAATTAAGATTTTCCCAAGTAGCTTCCTCAGGGTTCATATTTAGCAAGTGCACTAGAACTTGTTGCATTTTTTCTTCTTTCTTCTAACCTCTCTTTATTGTAATATAGCCATAGGATAAATCTTGAATTCACATTTTTATAAACATTAGGCAAGTCAGTAACAACAGTCACATGGGAGCCAATATATCGCTTAAGAAGTGAGACATGAAAGACTGGATGAAGCAATTCCAACTTATAAGCCACTAACCCTACCTTAGCTAGAACTTTAAAAGGCCTAAAATACTTTGTTGAGAGTCTAATGCTTCTCCTTATTGTAACTAAACTTTGCTTATAAGGTTGCAATTTCAAGTGTGCTTATAAGGTTGCAATTTCAAGTATACAAGACCTCCTACTTCAGAACTTTTATCACTTCCATGAGAATTTTAAAATTATTTCTGTCGATTATGAGCTATAACCATATTATCTCTGAGTTCTTGAGTCATTAGTTTCCTCAATTTTAAGAACTCCTCTATTGTAATTATAGTAGTTCTATTAGCAAGAGAGAAATGACTATAGGAGGAGTGATGCCATACAAGACTTGAAATGGAGTAGTTTTTAAGCTTATATGATAATTTGTATTATAGATAGCCATTTAAACCAATTCCCTAGATTTTTGAAAACACATGTTTCTTAAATAATTTTCCAAGTATTGATTCACCCTCTCAGTCAGTTTGGATTCAACTTAACCCCAACTAAACTAAATAGCTTCTACCAAAAGTGACCAATAAAGATTTTATCCCTATGTAATATAATATTATTAGGGAGACCATACAATTTGTATATATGGTTCAAAAATAATTAAGCCACTTGAAGAGCAGTACAGGGATAAGATAAAGGAAAAAAGTGGGCATACTTGGTTTGCCTATCCACCACAAGAAGTATAGTGTCCTTTCCTTCTGATAGGTAGTTGTAGAATGAAATTTATGGAAATGGATTCCCATGCTTGCTTGGGCTGCAACAATCCTGAATAAGCAACATTTTATGCCTTACACATTTGGTAGACCTCACACCTCTAAACCCAACTATAAATATATTCTTTCATTCCAACCCAAAAAAAAGAAGAAGTTTTAAGCCTATTATAAGAAGCTTTTATGCCAGAATGTTCACCAAAAGATGAATCACGGATTGCTTCCAAGATTCTATTTCTCAATCCTTGAGCATAATAAATATAAATCCTCCCTTTATCCCTCAAAACACCTTGTGAATAAAAGTAGTGAGGCTTAGCTTTAGCATTAGCTACCAGGGCTTGAATGATGTGTTGAACTTCCTCATCATTCTTATAACTTTCTGTCACTTCTTTAAGCCATTTAAGAAATAGTAGCAATTCCAAAACTCTTAGTTTGTTCTTTTTTATTCCATCCTCTCTTAGAGAGTGCATCTACCACTTTATTTTCTACACCTTTCCCATACAAAATGTATAATCTAACCCAAGTAGCTTTGATATACCTTGTCACGATCCAAACCAGGAGTCATGACCGGCGTTAAGGAATAGGAATTCTTTCTAATCCAGAACTCCTAACAAGCCTAAAAAATAAAAACACATGCAATTATGTAAATAAAAATATAACAAAATTAAAACTTTTCAAATCGAAATACAAAAATAGATACTCAATATCCTTTCATAAATAAAAGATGTTCATACAATATTCTGGGTACAAAGTATCAAGAATAAAATAATACTCTTTTAATACAATAACACCACTATTGCAGTTTCTAGAATACAAATCAGAGTTTAAATATAAATTTTACACAATCTAGTCGGGCAGAAGAACACCAGCGAAGAGTTCTACTACTAAGGTCTGACAATATAAAATCACCTGAAAAAAATAATTGAGGGGGGTCAAACCTCACTGAGTGAATTATTATAATATATATACATGCAATCTAAACTATAACAGTCAAACATCCATATATATATATATATATATATATATATATATATATATGCATATACACGCATTTCACACAAATGTTAAACTCTGCTTTTATATATATATAATAAATGCATAAAACATTTATTTTAACACATGAAGGATCAAATAGAACCCTATTTAATCGCAACCTCAATCAATAATACCGCTCTAGCCATATTGGCTCACTTAATTCCAAGGTAATTCATTTATTCCATTTTAGACAGTAGACTGGCCCCGAGACACTAAGTCAATTGAGCTCCAGCGATTTGACTGTCAGTGTGATTAGCCTCGAGACACTAAGTCAACTGAACTTCCGCAATCACACTACTCAATCACATCAATTTCAATAAATAATCAATCAAATGTCACCTCAAATAAGTTAGTAAATCAACCCTAAAATCTATCGCACCAATACGTACTCGGTCCTAGTGCTGCTCACTAAGTAGCACGTTCTATTGATATCTTTCATTTAAAAATTAAACATACATATGGAAAATAAATAATGCATAACAACATTCATAATAACGAAATAAACTATATATATAGCAGAAATATACCTAAAATGAACTAAGTATATTTCAAGTATATATATGCTAAATAAATTCTAAATCAACCATAAAAATATACCAATTAAAAACCAATAATATATTAAAACATTTTAAATATATATATATATATCGAAAATATAACACACATTTATTTTCAAATATATCAAAAAATATACTAAAAATATACCTAATTATATATCATGCATATATCAAAATAAACCCTAAACATACCAAAGATATACTAAAAATAAATCGAAAATATAATGAATCATTTAATACATAAATCACATTTAGACATAAAATAAAATGTAAAATCCTTATTCATGCATCCAAAATGCAATGCATATATAGTATAATAACTTACTAATTCACGCTCCACGAGACAGACTCGACAGGCCTGATCCGATAGGCCTCAGTCTCGGCAGCTAGAAAATAAATAATAATAAAATATCATAATAAACTTCTAACTTTACGCTTTTAGGATTACTATAGAAAGACTCAATCAAAATTTCAAAACTAGACTCGGATCGATTGTCACGTTTTACGAGAAATCTATGAAAATTCGATAGAATCTCCTTTGTAAAACAAACATCTTCCTACAAAAGTAGTGTCGATTCTGCACATAAAATACACTTCTAAAATCACAAGGCACAACACCTCAAGTTGGGACCCCAAACTCCACAAATTCCCAATCGAGATTCACAAAACACAAACCAACAATATTAAATAACAAAGTAATAAAAATCATCAAAAATCCATAAAAATATTATAAACCTTTATTTTTCCAACTAAAACATAAAATTCTAAGTTTTAAATAATATTTGGTAATAAAATTTATAAATGGAATAAAATTCCCATTTTAAAATTAAATTAACATAAATTGCAAATAATATTTAAAATCACAATTTAACATCATAAAAATAATAAAATACCCATTTAAGCTCAAAATAATAAATAAATTTATTATTTACATAATATTTCAAAATTATCACAAATTAATTAATAAAATCTCAACTATTATACAATATTAATGAAACCAAATTTTCAAATAATTAACCTAAAATGGTTAAATTCACGATTAACTACGTAAATAGTTCAATTATATAATAAAATTAATGTAAAACCCATTTTTATCACTAAAATAATAAACAATATATATATATATATATATATATATATATATATATATATATATATATATATATATATATATATATATATATATATATATATATATATATATATATAATTTTCAAAAATTAATATTAATTGGATAAAAATTACAAATAATTTATAAAAAATTATTTTAATACTCTATATAATCATAGAATCATTTAAAATATAATATTTGACAATATTTTTAGCAAAAATCCATAATTAACCTATATTCCAAAATCACATAATACAAATAATTTCCTCAAAAATTATATAAAATCACAAAAATAATTTTATCAATATATAATATTCTAACATTACTAAAAACAAACAATTAACCAATATTTTAACAAAAATACAAATCTAACATAGAATTCTAATCTTTCCATAATTCAAAAATATTTCTAAAAATTATATAATATATCCAAAAATTATTTTCTCAACATTATAATTACTAACATACTATAATAACACTAAATTAACCAAATTTATAATTAAAATAATTAATTAACCTAATTAACAATAATTCATTTTTAATTATTAAAATATTCAATAATTAACCAAAAATCAAATAATCAAATAAAAATAAACTAAAAATACGTATGAGTAGATTAAGATGCATAGATCAATATTTAAAAAGGAATTTATCAAGAATTAACCAAACTCAATTTAAAAAAAATAATAAAAACAAAATTAGACATAAACCAAAAATCAAATAAAATTCACAATTGGACAAATTTGAGCTCTGACCAAGCTTAGGATTGTCTTTCCCGTAGCTCAGAGAGTTGACCAAGCCAAGAACTCAAGCCCTCGCCAACAGGAGCATCTCCGGTCACTAAATATGCTGTTGTTGCTACTGCTACTACTTCGCATGATCTGACAGCGTTCTGTAACCCTGCTGATGGCGGTAATGACGAGAAGAAGATGAGGAGATCATGATGACGACGAGTTGAAGCTATGACAGCTCCGGTGTGAGGGTGAGGGGTGGTTTGTCGCAAAGAAGAAGGAAGAAAGAACATGGAAAAAAAAAAGAAATGGGGAAAGGAAGGAAAGAGAATAGTTTATCTAATTTTCGCTTTTGACCATTAATATATATATATATATATATATATATATATATATATAAACTTTACTTTAGTCAATAATAGCCACATGTGTATATATATATACACACATACACACCACATGGACACACACACATGCATTAATACAATTAAATATAATATAACAATCGAAATTAATAATATTACAAAAATAATTGAATAATAAAAATAATATTCCTAATAATATTAAACAACAATAAAATAATAATAAAAATAATAACCATGATAATAATAACACACAATATTTATAATAATAACCCACATAAAATAGCAATGACAATAATAATATTAATAATAGTAGTGGAATAATTTAAAAATATTAATAATACTCATAATAATAACAAACAACAACAATAATAATAATAATACACTTATCAATCATAAAATAATAGTAACACTATTGAAAATAACAACAATAATAGTAACTTTAATATTTGAATGATGAACTCCAAAACTAATTATTTTACACGAGAAAATATATATACGTAAAATAACGATGGTTAACTATAAATAATAATAATAATAATATAAATCCCACGTAAATAAATTATTTTTACATAAATAATTCTCTTAAAATAAAATACATAATTAACATTAGTAATTAACAATAATAATTTATGATTAAACTTTAAAATTATTAATACTATATATCCCGAAATATATTTTTATAATTTAAAAACAAGGGTCATTACATTTCTTTTGCTTGTATGTGAATATGAATTTTCTGCTGCAAAAAATATTTTATACTTTCATGATCATTCTTGATGGTTAAGTGATTATTCTCCAAGTAATGTCTCCACTTGGAAATTACAACCATCAATTCTTTCTCATAAATTAAGGCATCTTGATTAATGACACTTAAAGCTTTACTGATAAAGGCTATTAGTTTGTGATTTTGCATTAACACAACATCACTACTAGCATCAATCTTAAACATAAAGACTTTGAAAAGTCAGGCAATGCTAACACTAAGGCATTGCATATTGCATCTTTAAGAGTATTGAAAGCTTCTTTTGTAGCTTATCCCCACTTGAATGAGTATTTCTTAAGGAGTTTGATTAATGGCCTAACAATGACTCCATACCCCTTAATGAACTTTCTATAGTACCTTGAAAGACCTAAAAATCCTTTCATAGCTTTTAAATCAGCTGGCATAGGCCAATTCATCATTGCTTTAACTTTTGACTTATTAGAACTTACACTATTTATACTGATAATATGCCTTAGATAATCAATCTCATGTTGAGCAAAAAAGGGTTATTTACACTCACAGTCCCTAATTTATTACCCTTTTCCCACCATCGTCCGAAAGAATCAATTGGGCATATAAAAATTCTTGACTTTTAATTTCAATAACGGTAATCCCCATTTGTTGATTTCTAACAAAATCAACACTAGAATGCTGACTGGGTAAATAAGAGGATAATTATGTGAAAAAATTATTTTCAATAATGAACGAAAGACCATATTTCAATAATAAAGTTAAAGTTGTAGCTATTGAAATGCAAGGGCCCATGTGAACTCTAGTTTATTATTGAAAATAAGTTTACCACATCATCATCCTTTTACTTTCCCACATCAGTATTCTGGTGTTAATTTCATCAAAAAATTTATAAATGGGGATCACCGTTATTAAAATTAAAAGTCAAGAATTTTTATATGCCCAATTGATTCTTTGGGATGCTAATGGGAAAGGGGTAATAAGTTAGGGACTATGAGTATAAATAACCCAAAAAAAAATAATTAAAAAGTTTTATATAGAGCTAATGTTGCTGCAGAATTTAAAAATGTTATTTTCTAAGTGTTTTACATGAGTGTCTAAGTCTGAACTGTAGATCAATATGTCATAAAAAAATACCAGGATAAACTTTCGTAAGTGAGGCTTAAAAATGGGGTTCATTAATTACTAGAAGGTAGCTAGGGCATTAGTAAGCCCAAATGGCATTACTAGGAACTTATAGTGCCTTGAAGGATTCCTAAATGCAATTTTGTATGTATCTTCATACCTTATTCTAATATAATGATATCCTGCCTTCAAGTCAAGCTTAGTGACGTAAATTTCTCCTTTCAAGTCATTAAGTAAGTCATTAATGATTGGTATAGGGTATTTTTTATTGTAATTGAATTTGAGTTATTAGTAATCCATGTAGAACCTCAATATGCCATCCTTCTTTTTAACTAAGAGGATTGGTGATGCAAATCAGCTACAACTAGGTTGGATAATGGAATTGCTCAACATTTCCTTGATATGCCTCTTAATCTTATCTTTCTAATAGTAGGGGTATTTGATAGGGTCGAATACTGAAGGGTTGAGTGTCTTTTTTTAGTGGTATACTGTGGTTATGGGTTCTAAATGGTGAAAGTGCATGAGGGTATTAAACAATTTGCATGTATTTTTTAATTAAGGTGGCTATGGTAGAGGGTAATAGTTCTGGTGTTTGTTTAAGGGGTTGATTACAGTGTTTGGTAGGGTCAAAAACATGGCTATAAGTTACTAAAAATAATTGCACCCGAGCTTGTTCACCAATTTTCTTCAAGTAGTCCTATAATTTCTTATAATTGAATTGCAAGGTGGTAGTTTCCCTCATTCCTACTAACTGTACTTATTTCTCTTTCTTGTTAAATGACAATATCATATGCAGAAAATTAAATACTATGGGACTATAAGCCTTCATCCAATCAACACCTAGGACCATGTGTCATACCTCAAATTTGACTATCCCCAAAAAGGTCCGATAATGAAATAAATCCTTGAGATGACTAGAGTTTGCTAGTTTGTAACACCTTTGAAGTGTACAACCTTAAAATACCCAACCGACCCCACCAATGTGCAAAATTAATCACTGAGTCATTAAGTTGTGCTTTGACCTTTTGAAATATGAATTTTCAGAACAACAAGAGGTTTATTTTGAGAAAACTCCTCTCAGAATACTCAGCTTGTCGGGCCAGTGCATATTTTGTTAAACTGAGACCCAATTTTGTGAAAAAACAAAAATCAATTTTGATAAAACAGACTTTGGAAAACACATCCAAAGGGCTCCAAAACCTGCGAAAGTGGTCCCGGAATGGTCTAACACAACCCAGGTATTAGCACATATCATTTAGAAGTGCCCGTAAACACCCTTAGGTGTCATGTACTAAAATCAAAGCTAAATTTGGCAAAACAGACTAAGGAAACACGTCTGGAAGGCCCAAAAATCTTAGGAACTAACCTTGTAATAGCAAACGTAGAACCCAAGAAGAGCACGTAAAGCATCAAAGTGCACGTGAAAACACGCACATTGTGCATGGTCACGTGCACTTGGCGTGGCCATGTGTAAACATACACTCACATGTGTGTGACCATGCTTATACCACCCTATTCTTCATATTTTTTCTTATAAATAGACCCCCTATACACCCTATTAGGGGGGAAGCAGGTGAAGACATACACACACTCAAGAGTTAGTCCAATTGAAGGCGCGGGAAACCCTTTCCTATACAGTTATCATCGTTCTTTGTAAGGGATGATAGCTGCAACTCCAGCTCACTAATGTGGTCAAATAAAATACACGCTCCCACCCCTATTCATGACTACCAAGATGGTGCTCAACCTGCATTACACATTGCATATCATACACTCATACATAAAACATGCACATAAAATAAATAGGTACAATAAAGAAGGCATACCATAAATAGGTACAATAAAGAAGGCATACCTATTGAGTGGTAGCAAACTCCAAAAAGCACTGTTGTGCACTCCCTACAATAGTATACTAGTACTGGCTAGAGGAGACAATAATCTACAAAAGCAAGCAAATAAGTCAACCTCCACTCACTAAATAAATAAAACACAGGCAAGAAAAATAGAGGAACATGAACATGGGTAGCATCAGTAAGAGCAACACCCGACTGAGGAAAGCTAAGTCTAGGCAAATTGAATCTTACTACTCTACCAAGGATATCCATCCCAAGCAAAGACAAAGATGGCTAAACCATAAAATCCCTAAGGATAGTGCTACTAGAGGCCACACCACTGGCATAAGCAGTCGCCTCAATGCGGAGTGTGCCTTTATCATCCTTAAAATGGGATCCAAATCTCCTCTGGCATCATTGCAGATAAGCTCTCACAACCCATGTCAATTATAGTTTATTACTAATAAAGTTTGCTACATGCTTGCACTAAAATAGGAATAAAAGCTTATTGGATTAGAAGAAGTGACTCTCGATGACCTGCGTGATAGCCCAGCCCTCAAACCCGAGGGACGAGATGCATCTGCTTGAGAAGGTAGAGGAGAAGGAAAGGAAAGGTCTTGGTAGCTATAGCATTAAACAACTGAGGGATCAATACATCATCATAAGGCAAACCCTCACTCTCCAAGAGTCCTTTAAAGGGAAATCCCATCATAACAGTAGCAAGATCATCGTCGTAGAGCTTATAACCCTAGAACATGTCCCTAGAGGGAGGAATGGGAACTCTCCTCATGTATGTGTCATCCCACCAATAATGGACTCGCTCGCCCAAATACCACACCTTGTCAATGAGGCCAGAAAGTAATACTCATCTCTCTGTCAACTACCATATAGCCACTATCTCTGTCATCCGATGAGATCTTGCCAACCACCAGTAAAGAAAGATCTGCTCAAAGGGAAACGATAAACAAATGATCCCAAAGAAAGGAATAACCAGCACAATAGGAATCAGACATACCTAATCAGGGGACAACCTCCTCATGTGGTCTTAGGCTACCGTGTAATCCTTGATCAAATTTGTAGTCTTCCTGATCCAAAAAGAATAACAAGGGAAGCCATCCTCTTCGAAATGCTCGATGGATAAATGAGGGAGAATCCTGAACTTATACGCCCAGATCTGTTAAAATCAGAGGGTCATAAATAACAAACCAAGAGCAAGACAATAGACAACAAAATTACTACTCACGTCCAACACGAATAAACATCCACAGATCCTTAAGTTGATTCGGCATACTGCGTCAAGCCCTATGAGCAAAGGAAGTAGCACCCCAATAATACCTCTGGAAGCCATCCAGGTCCCTCAAGACAGGAAACAATCACATATCACTCGTACCCGAGGGGTTCGAGAAGATAACAATACTCAATAAATAAAATAAAAAGCAATAGGCCAGCTGCTCCACTGAGACAAGACCATGATTATACAAAGCCCGCACAGAAGAAACAAACTCCGTGTATCGAGCAAAATAAGGGCAACTAGACTTCATAGGAGTGACTGCCCCGAGCAAATTCCTCATGAGATGCCTCCTCACCATGACAGTGGAACACTCCTCATCATTAAAATGAATGGGCTCTCCAGAAAAGCTCAAGCCCGTGATAACGATAAAGTCCAATGGGGTAATAATCATCTCCTCGACAGGCAAATGAAAAGTATGTGTCATGTCCAACCACCGCTCTATCAATGCATACATAACAATCTAACTCGATGCATATGAGTTGTAAAATAGTACAACAATCATTCCATCGAAGCCCTTCCTGGTAACCATCTGCTTTATACACATTGGGAGACCCTGATAGTACATACTAACCCTGTTAAAACTACCAGGTAGCACAGTGACATACCTACAAGGCTACAAACAACAGGTATGCTATCAAACATTTACAAAACTACTAAATACTAACACATCTCTCTTTGTCACTTAACAAGATCAAAACAACAATAAAGGCTGAAAAGGAAAGCATCGCGACAAGCAGATAATCACAAAGAGAAAGTAAAGCAAGAGCTATCAACCACTGACATTTACAATAAAACTATGACTTAATAGAAAATTACAATAAGAGCTACAAAACTACAGCTACAATGACCTCATATAGTAAAATAAACATCAAAGCAGCTAATGAATAAGCTTCAGAAGATAAGGGCAAAGAAGGACCTACCTCACGAAAATGACACACCCAAGCATGAGTCTTCAAGCTATGAACAACATGGATCATATCTCCTTGAGAAACTTGGAAGGTTGAGAACACTGAGCACCAAATGTGCTAGTCCCAACTGTGGATGTCCCAACTCTAGTAGCCTCTGTAAAGTCACCCTTAAGATCAAGATCAACATCAATAAAAATGTCCTCCAGACCCTCAGGAATGTTAAAGAATTCCATTTTACGCAAAAGAAAATGGAAATACGAAAGTAAAAATAGAGTAGAAAGCACTTGAAACATAAAAAGGGTTAAGAAAAGTTAGAAAACACTCAAAAAAGTCTGAACGAAGCCTTTCAAGACCTTTGAAATAGCCACTTAAATAACCACGTGACCACACGCACTTCCCCCTTCCATGCGCTCTTCTGCAATTTCACGCGTACTTTAAGACTTTGCACACTTACTTTTACAGTTCTAAACTTCCATTTGAGCATAAGATATGCACCAAACTCAGATAAAAGTACATTGGTGAGGACTTCATCTGTCTAAAGACACTGCACGTGCACTACTTTCTTTAGAAAACTTAACATTTTACAAAAGAATAAGAGTAAAGAAAATTCATTGTAAGAATATCTTACTCTAAATCATTAAAATAACATCCTTAACATGATAAATTACCACATCATTACTGCATCATCACTGCATTATTAATGTATCATCACTGCATCATTAGTACATCATCACCACATCACTATTGCACTACTACTACATCATCATCACTATCTCATTCACTACTTAAAAGCATTTGCATTGCTTAAGAGGAACTCTCACATCTCATTCATTGCTTAGAAGCATTCACATTGCTTAAAAGTACTCGTTCATCGCTTAGAAGCACTTACATTGCTTAGAAGCACTCACATTGGTTAAAAGCATCTTCACATTGCTTAGAAGCACTCATTCATTACTAAGAAGAACTCTCACATTTCATTCATTACTTAGAAGCATTCGCATTACTTAAATGCACTCGTTCATTACTTAGAAGCACTCTCACATCTCATTCATCGCTTAGAAGCATTTGCATTGCTTAGGAGAACTCTCACATTGCTTAAAAGAACTCTCATATTACTTAAAAGTACTCTCATATCTCATTCATTACTTAGAAGCATTCAAATTGCTTAGAAGTACTCTCTCATCGCTTAGAAGAACTCACATTACTTAGAAGCACTCACATCGCTTAAAAGCACTCGTTCATTACTTAGAAGAACTCGCTCATTGCTTAGAAGCACTCTCATATCTCATTCATTGCTTAGAAGCACTCTCACATATCTTATTTATTGCTTAGAAGCATTCACATTGCCTAGGAGAACTCTCACATTGCTTAGAAGCACTCTCACATCTCATTCATTACTTAGAAGCATTTGCATTGCTTATGAGCACTTGCATTGCTTAGAAGCACTCACACTCATTACTTAGGAGCATTTATATTACTTAGGAACACTTTCATTGCTTAGAAGCATCTTCTCATTACTTAAAAGCACTTTCATTGCTTAAGAGCAACCACACTACTTAGCAGCATTCTCATTTGCTTAATAGTATGTTCATTTATGTGACACCTAAGAAGGTTATAGTCGCATGTTCATTTTGCGTGGCACCTAAGAAGGTTATAGTCGCATGTTCATTTCGCATGACACCTAAGAAGGTTTTAGTCACATGTTCATTTGTGTGACACCTAAGAAGGTTATAGTTGCATGTCCATTTTGTGTGACACCTAAGAAGGTTATAGTCGTATGTTTATTTTGTGTGACACCTAAGAAGGTTATAGTAGCATGTTCATTCACATGACACTTAATAAGGTTATAATCACGTGTTCATTTTGTGTGACACCTAAGAAGGTTATAGTCGTATGTTCATTTGCATGACACTTAAGAAGGTTATAGTCGTAAGTTCATTTACGTGACACTAAGAAGTTTATAGTCACATATTCATTTGTGTGACACTTAAAAAGGTTATAGTCGCATATGCGTTCTACACTTTACATCAATCACAAGCTTGCATATGTCCCAAAATAGCACCCTGTATAACGACCAAGTCATAGAATAAAAACAACAAATAAAATACAATAATAACAATCAAATCTTAACAAGATGTCTAGAGATAACCCACAGGTAAGTACCTCTCTCCCTATTAAAATGTTTTTGCATCTTTGCATTTGCTTCACATGTATTAACACTAGCGCTAGGTGGCTATATAACACATGCTAAACAGGAGGCAACTGTCATACCTTAAATTTGATTGTCCCTAAAAGGCCTGATGATGAAATGAATCCCCGAGATTACTAGAGTCTGCTCGTTCGTAACACCTCTAAAGTGTGCAACCTTAAAACACCCAACCGACCCCACCAATGTGCAAAACTAATCACTGAGTCATTAAGTTATGCTCTGACCTTGCAAAATATGAATTATTAGAACATCAAGAGGTTTATTTTGAGAAAAATCATCTCAGAATACTCAACTCATTTGGCCAGTCTGTATTTCGTTAGACTAAAACCTAACTTTGTCAAAAAATGGAAATTGATTTTGATAAAACGAACTTCAAAAACATGTCCAGAGGGCTCCAAAACCTCTAAAAGTGGTCCCAGAATGGTCCAACACAACCCAGCTATCAGCGCATATCGCTTAGAAGTGCATGTGAACACCTTTAGGTGTCATGTGCCAAAATTAAAGCCGAATTTGGCAAAACGAACTCTAGAAATGCATTCGAAAGGCCCAAAAACCCTAAGAACTAACCCCAAAATAGGACACATAGAACTTGGGAAGAGCACGTAAAGTATCAAAGTGTGTATGAAAATGCGCACATGCATATGACCACGCGCACACTATGTGTGGTCACGCACACTTGGTGTGGCCATGCATAAAAATATAATTACACATGCGTGACCACGCCTATACCACCCTATTCTACACATTTTTTCCTATAAATAGACCTCTATACACCCCATTTTAGAAGGGGGAAGCAAGTGAAGACACAAACACACTCAAGAGTCAGTCCGATCGAAAGCATGGGAAACCCTTTCCTATATAGTTTTTGCTCTCCCATAGCCTTTCCTTTAGGTTGTTATATCCCTTTTTCCACCAAATCCAACCTCATCTTTATCAAAGCACACTTTAAAGGTATACAGCCTAACATCATTCTACTGTCATTTTGAACCTCTCGACGAGGAAAGCTTGATAATCTCTCGAAGCTAGAGCTTCAAAGTTCACACAAGCTGAGTAGACTCTGAGGACCACACAATCATTTTAGCATATTTACTTTACTACACTACATTTTATTTTACTATTGCCAGCATTTGGGAATATTATTGTGCTTGTGTGATGAGACTGGCAATCTTGCATGCTACGTGAATAATATATGCATTATTATGCTCATTTTACATCATCACTCTGCATCCTTTATTTCTAAAATCATGACATCACATCATAAGTATCAATAAGGTGAAAAAGTTCATGTCCCAGAATAGAGTCATCATGCTATCGGTCTGGTGATGATCTCATGCATCCTTTATATTATCATCATTCATCATCATAGAATAAATAACCACTGAAAGCATGATCATCCTATCATTCATCAAATAAATTTGTGTAAATGATCATGTTATCCTTGCAGATCAATCATATTGGATTTACTTTTTTGCAATATTTTTCTTTTCATATGTAGTTTATTAAGAAAGCGATGTAATAAAATTCTCTGCTTTATTATCCTATATTTATGATGTACTATGTGAATGCTATATAACCTATCATCACTGAAACTAGGGTATTACGGTAGCTATACATCGAATATTGTATAATAAGAAATAGTCAAAAAGTATATGCGATCTCCTGAACCTAAAAATTCTGTTGGGGATAATACTTGTTGAGTGACTCGATGTTGTCCCTTTCTTTTCCCAATTTTCTAAAAGTCGGGTGGTGACTCCATAAAATTAAAAGTGTCTTGTCCCCCCGAGGCCAATCACTTGTCCCTATTTAATAAAGTTGTCATGTCCCTTAAAAATAAAAAAAAAACCAACACAAACTAAATAAAAAAAAGAAGGTCGCTCACACCATGCCATGTCCACCTAATTTCAATACCTTGAAATCATAAGTGAATTCAATCACTTGCATAGACCAGGTGAACCCCTCAAATTTGGTTTTGCTAACCCTACTTTGTCCATTTGCAATAGTGACCTATAATGTTTTTGCTTTTACTAATGTAACTCCTACTTCATGTAACATTTTAGAATCAATAAAACTATAAGTGTTGCCACTATTAATAAGTATCATAATGGTTTTTTTTCCTTCACTTCACCCTTAATTTTTGGTGAATATGCAACTTCCCTACCCTTAATAGCATGTAAAGATATCTTTATTCTATCCTCTTATGCATTTATCTCTTCTCCTGCATTGTCTTCATTATTTTACTTCATTATAATTAATATATTCAACTATTTAGGTTTACAGTGGTGACCTACAAAGCACCTATCATCAAATCTATTGCATTGGCTTGGGTTTCTCTTATTCATATTTGATGTTTTAGTATTAGGTTGTGTTTAGGTAAAGATGAGGGCTAGTTGATTATTGTTTAGGTTAAGTTAGCATTGCTACTAGTTGAAACGGTTTTTATGTCAGTTAAGGCTAAATCTATTAGTAGTTCTAAGTTGGTTGAGGTTTTGGAAAAGAGGTTTAAGTTTTTGGTTCAGCTTTTTAAACATAGCCTAAATAGATTGCTCCTAAAGTTTGGCTTATTCACAAGCTTGGTTAAGGGTTACAGGCTTAATACTCTTCACCATTGGCTATAATTCTTTACATAATCCACTGATGAAGCTAAGAACAAAGTAGCTTCCATCAAGCCATAGGTGATGTTTAACCATTAATGATTTTAATTCTTCAAACTTCTCTTAAAATTCTTTAATACTACCAATCTACTTAATCTTGTTAAACTCCTCAACTATATTAATGATGCTCATCCTGCCAAATATTTTGCAAAAGACTTTTGTAAATTCTTCCTAAGTCTTGTCACCATTTTATCCTTGCTAGATAGGGTACCACACATCAACTTTCTCTCTCGTATAAAGGGAAGCATGATTAATCTTTTAATCTTCAAGAATGCCATAAAGTTGGAAGTATTTTTGACACTTCCTAATCAAGATTTTGGCTGAGTACCAATAAAGTGAGTTAACTCAAACTTTAGGAACTAAGGAACTCTATTACTCCTAGCAACAATATTAGAAATAGGAATAGATTTGCTAGATTCACCTATCATAAGATAAAATTTGGGAGTAGAAAGTATTCCCTTACCTTCATATCCAATCCCATTGTTCTCTAATTGAACTTGCCTTGTAATGGTAGGTGTTGTAGGCACTAGTGTATAAACTGTTAAAGGCATTGAAGTAGAGTTATCTTATTGATGAGTTAATCTTATTATTATACCTAATAATTGGTCCATTTATAGTTGCATAATCTTCTAAGAATTTTGGATAGTTTATTCAGCATTATATTATTCTCAAAGCTACTGTTTGTGCAACTCTAGTTGATTATACATCTCCTTCATGAATTGTTGGCCCTTTTAATCCAATATTTAGACATGTTCTTCTAGGTTTCATAGCTAGTTAACATCTGTGACTGCTACTTTTGCCTTGGATACCTTCATAGATCTAGTAGCATATACTGCTATTGATTTCTTTTTAGTCATTACAAGTTCAATAATACTAGGATCTGAATCAAAATGCTTTGATGCCAAATTGTCAAGTACTAAGCTTATTAAGGGCTTAAGTACCTTTCAATCTAGTAATAGCGAAAGTTTGTTAAAAGTAGTTATATTCTTTATATCATTAAAAGAAGAAATAAAGGAAAAGGGATGAGGAAGAATAAGCAAGAAAAAAGAAGAATAGAATAAGGAAATAAAAGAATTTTATTAATAATTGATAATTTTCGATGAATACAATTATGGAATCCTCTCTCCATTTATAGATCAATTATTATCTAGAATCTTTCTAGAATGATCTAATTATTGACAACTAATAATCCACAAAAAGAAATTGAAATAACAACTTAACAAAAGGACAAAATAACAATAATAACAAGCAGTTGCAAAAATAACAAACAATCCTTCTAGAATGTTTCCAAAATATCTAGCAGCAATTCCATTCATTCTTTCCATTAATTACATCATCACTTATTACCTCATCATCTGTTAACATTACCTTTTCATTTACTAACAAGCATGCTGATTTGGCCTTCATAAGCTGACAATGATCTTGGTGCTTAACAAAATAACAATAAAATAATGACTATTATTAGTTGACTTATTCTCATGCAATTTGAGAACGTTGGCTTGGCTAACTCTTGACAGCATATACATATACTTTGGATTTCTAGTAGGAATGCATTGAGAACATCTTAGCTTAATAATACCCCCTCTTTCTCGAAGACCTTGTCCTTAAGGTCTAAATTCATGAATTGGTCCTGCAATTCCATATTATTTTCCTAAGTTGCATCATCTACAGGAAGATGTTACCACTTAACCAAATTTTCTTCTATAAAACAGGCTCTTTTTTTTTACCGAACAAGTATCCAAAATAGCCTCAAGTTCAAGAATAAGTGCTTTATCATTTGTGATAGGTGGCAAGTCAACAATGGCATCAATTATACCACTTATTCTTTTCTTAAGTAAGGATACATGGAAGACTGGGTGCACACGAGACTCTTTAGTCAACTTGAGTTTATAGGACACTTTTTTAATTTTTTTCTCAACTTGAAAAGGGCCATAAAATTGACTTGTTAACTTTTGGAAGGCTCTCCTGAAAACTAATTTTTGTCGATATGGATGGAGTTTTAAGTATACCATATCTCCTTTTTAAACTCAATATTTCTTTGTTTAGCATATACTATTTGTTTCATTTGGTTGATGGCAGTATGTAGATTAGCTTTGAGTTATTATAATAACTTATTTCTCAAAGATAAACTTTGATCTACTTCATTCACAAGTGATAAGCCCACTTAAAAATAAGGAATAATTAGTGAAAGTCAACCATATAGAGCTTAAAATGGTGTCATACTTGTAAAAGCATGATAAGTTATGTTGTACCAAAACTTAGCCCATGGGGCTGCTAATAAATAAAGCATTTTAAATACTGATACTGATCCATATATCTGTTTACTACCTCTGATTATTTATTAGTTTATGTATAGTAGGCTAAGTTTATTTTTAATTGAGTTCTTAAGAGTTTCAAGACCTCACTCAAAAAAGTATTAATAAACATCAAGTTTTGATTGGCAATAATTTTTCCTGGCATTCTATGCAACTTCACCACCCCATCCATAAATTTTTCAACTACTATTTTGGCGGTAAAGGGATGAGTTAATGGCAAAAAATAGGTTGATTTGTGAGACAATCTACTACTATAAAAGTATTATTTTAACCATTAAAATTTGGAAGACCTTCAATGAAATCCATGGTAATGTCATCGTATACTTGACATGGAATAAGTAAAGGTTGCAAGAGACTTAATGAAGAGAGAGTTTCAAACTTAGCTCTTTGACAAATATCATAGGAAGAAATATATTATTGCACATCTAAATGCATGGAGGGCTAATAAAATTATTGTGTCAATCTCTTGTGTGTAGGACTCCAAAACATTCACCAATGTGGGAGTCATGAAATGTTCGTAATAATTGTGTAATTACTTGAGAATTTAATGGCACTATTACTCAATGTTTGTAAAAAAATCAATCCATTACGGTAAGAATAAGATGCTTCAAGATTTTCTATTATTAAATTGCCAATTTTCTCCATATAAGTGTGCCCAAACAAGGCATCAAAACTAGGACTTTTTGGAAGTCTTGGTAATGCATCAGCTACTAAATCTCTCAACTTAGTCTCACAACCAAGTAATTTAGCCACCCATTTTTTATGTTCTTGTGTTGTAATTGGCTACTCTAATAAGAACTTGAGGCTGCATTGACCATTTTGAATATTAAACTTTCATCCTATTAAGTAAAGTCACCATGTTTGAATAGCTTGGACAATACCTATCATTTCTTTAGCATATGTGGACCTTGATTTCTTTGACTTGCCTAAGGTTATGCTCATAAATGCAATTGGCTTCCCTTATTGTATGAGAAACCTCTTATTCCCTTACTTAAAGCATCTGTTTCAATCGTAAATGGATTATTAAAGCTCAGTATGGCTAGAGTTGGTGTAGATGTCATAGTTTTCTTAAGTATACTAAATGCTTCTTTAGCCTCATCAGACCATTTAAATTGGCCTTTCTTAAATAAGTTATTGAGTGGTTGAGCCAAGATAACATAAATTGCATATGAATTTCCTATAATAATCTATAAGGCCTAAAAGTCCATGAAATTATGAAATATTAGTAGGATGAGGCCAATTAGCCACTGCCTTAATATTTCTTTAATCCACTTCTACACCATAAAGAGTGACAATATGACCCAAGTATTCTAGTTCTTGTTGCCTAAAAGCACATTTACTTAACTTAATAAAGAATTTATAATGCCTTAATATTTCAAAAAAAAATTTAAAATGTTCAAGGTGCATATTCCAATTGGGATTATATATCATAATGTCATTAAAAAATAATAAGAAAAATTTACAAAGGTAAAGACCAAAAATAGAATTTATAATCGCTTGAAATGTAGAGGGTGCATTACAAAGACTAAAAGGCATTACTAGATACTCATAATGACCATTATGAGTGCAAAATGTCATCTTATGAATATCTATTGGATCCACCCAAACTTAATTGTAACCCGTCCTTAAGTCAAGTTTTATAAAATAAGATGCATTATAAAGTTCATCTAACATGTCATCAAATGTAGGGATAAGAAATTGATCTTTAATGGTTACAATATTAAAGGCCCTATAGTCAATGCAAAACTACCATATTCTATCTTTTTTTTTCAACCAATAAAATAGTAGATGAAAAGGGACTAGTGCTTGATTGTATATGCCCCAGTTTTAACATGTTATGAAATTTTTTTTTCAATTTCAGCTTTTTGAAAGTTGGCATACCTGTAGTGTCTCACATTGATTGTCTCAGTTCCTTCCTTAAGAAGAATTCGATGTTCTACTTCTCTTGTTAGTGGTAATTATTGTGGTTCCTAGAAAAGATCCTCAAAAGCTTTTAATAATTATTGCATTTATAGATGAAAGCCTTGTGATACAACTCCCTCCAACATTTGTAAGTAAAAAATAAACATTGAACTCCTTTGTCTCAATTCTTTCAAAATTGCTTCTAAGGATGCAAGTTATTGTTCATCCATTCCTTGTAAATTTTAAAATTGATTCTACCAAATAAGCTCCATTATCATCTTTTTCCAATTGCACACACAGGCCCCAATTGTTATAACCATTGAACTCCTAGAACCAAGTTAAAACCAGTTAATTGTAAAGGGTAAAGAGTAAGTGAGAAAGGAATACCTTGAAGTAGAATTCGTAAATGTTCAAATCTCGCTCTGCATTTTAATGAAATCTCATTTGCTACCTTTACATTAAAAGGTTTAATGGGTACTATTGGGAGTTACAATAAATTTTCTATCTTCCAATTAATAAAATGATGTGTAAAGCCACTCTCAATAAGTACAACCATATTGTATGGTCCCATATTTATTGCCACTCTCATGGTTTTGAAGGTTGTCCATCTTGTCAAAGCATGTAAGGAGATTTCAGGTTTATATTGCAATTTAACTAGCTCTTACTCTATGTTTCCACTAGCTTCATATTCATTCTCATTGTCTCTTTCTAATAATAACAGGTGAGGACCTCAATACCTATAACCTGCAGTAAAATTTTCATCACAATTAAAGCAAATGCCTTAAGCATGTCATTTTTTCATTTCGTCCCGTGAAAGTCATTTTGTTGTACTGATTTAGCTTTTGATAGGGCTGGAAGTTCTAGTAGAACTCAATTGAGTGTTAAGGGACAAAATCTTCTTTGACAAGCTATTTGTTCATCTCACATACGAGCTAGGCTAATTGCTTCTTTTGTAGACTTAGGCTTGAACATTCAAATTCCATTAGCTATCTCAAGTTTGAGACCACTATGAATGTATGCACCAAAGCTTTTTTAGTCCACCCTTATACACGGTTCCATAATCTTTCAAACTCCTTTTGGCAGTCACACAATGAGCTAACTTATTTTACCCTTAATAAAGCCTCATTGAAATCATCACACTCAGTAGGATCGAAGCAAGCCCATAGTTCCTCAATAAAAATATCCCATGTAACCTCTCTCCCTTCCTCCTTATAATCTCAACAGAGCCATTGCCACCACTAGGACTTATTTTACCCTTAATAAAGCCTTACTGAAATTGAAATCTTCACACTCAGTAGGACCGAAGCGAGCCTATAGTTCTTCAACAAAAATATCCCATGTAACTTGTCTCCTTTCCCCTTTATAAGCTTAACAGAGCCATTGCCACCATGAGTTTGCTTTACCCTCAAGATGAAATAAAGCCAATGACACTTTTTATATTTCCATAGTGTACTGGAATTCAAAGAGTTGATCAACTTGTGTGAACCATTCTATAGGATCATCACCTGTATATCTAGGAAATTTGAGTTTAGCTAATTTAGATGAGAATATTGGCTGCCCTCCTTTAATGTTTCTCAAAATTTCTCTCTTATATTATAAGCAAGCCCTTTGAAGGAATTCCCAATGTGACTATTGTTGTTATTAGAGAATGGTTTTGGTTTTGTAAACAAGGCATCAAATATTTTGTGGAGGGCTTTCTCCAGCTGATGTAACTTCTCAATCATGCCAAGTTCCATTTGCCTAAAACTACGTTGGAGTCCCCCTAACCTTGCTTCTAAATTTTTAATTATCTCTTTGTTAACTAATATCATAATGTAATAAATAATAATAAAATAACCACTATTATTGGTTAACCTATTCTCATGCAAATTGAGAACGTTGGCTTTAACAACACATTAATCTTCAAGTTCTTTTATTGACAGCACATGCATGTACTTTGGATTTCTAGTATGAATGTATTGAAAACGTCTTGGATTAACATTACCATTTGACTACAAGTGAAAATTAAAGATAACAATAACTAATGAAAGCTTGTGATCACTAAAATCACTTTTTTAAAAAAGAAAAATAATATTATTGATTCAAACTAGCAATACATTGATAGAAACATAGATACAAATTCGCTAAAAACCATAGAGGATGAAACAACCCTCAAGTTAATAGCATAATAAAACAGTTTAAAGCCTATAAATTTGATAATACTATAGTGACTAGAATACTTATAACTCCAATTCTGCAACATACTGACGACCATAATCTAATTTATTATCTCTATATGATCAAATATGTTTTGCTTGTTTGAGTCACCCACACATAAATAAAAAGTCATAATAAGATGATAGAAAATAAAACATCGCAACAAAATGAAAAAAAAAAACCAAACGTCTAAAAAAATGACGAAATCACAAAAAATAAAATAAATCCTAGATCTATGTAGAAAAACCACTTATTTAAGAAATAAATCGATAAAACGATGTGTAGAGGGGTGATTTGAAGCTGAGAATGATAAAAATTACTCCTCCTTACTTAAGGAAGATGAGTGGCTGGAAAATAAAGAATAGAAAGTTAAAAGAAAAGAAGGATAAAGTTTTTTTTTAAACAGCGCTCAATCACTTTGTCATACCTCAAATTTGACTGTCCCTAAAAAGGTCCAATGATGAAACAAATCCCTAAGATGACTAGAGTCTGTTCATTCGTAATAGCTCTTAACTGTGCAACCTTAAAACACCCAACCGACCATACCAGTGTGGAAAATTGATCACTAGGTGATTAAGTTATGCTCTGACCTTGTGAAATACAAATTATCGGAACAATGAGAGGTTTCGTACTCCTCTCAAAATACTCAGCTCGTTAAGCCGATGAGTATTTTGTTAAATCAGGACCCAGCTTTGTGAAAAAATAAAAACCAATTTTGACAAAACAAACTTCAAAAACACATCTAGAGGGCTCCAAAACTTTCAAAAGTGGTCCCAGAATGGTCCAACACAACCTGGGGATTAGCGCACATTGCTCAAAATTGCGCATAAACACCCCTAGGTGTCATGTGCTAAAATCAAAGCTGAATTTGGCAAAACAGACTTGGAAAATGTGACCAAAAGGCCCAAAAACCTTAGGAACCAACCCTAGAACAACGCATGTAGAACCTGGGAAGAGCATGTAGAGTGTCAAAATCACGTACACACTATGCATGGTCACTCACACATGCGTGACCACACCTACACCACCCCATTCTACACATTTTTTCCCTATAAATAGACCCCTCTACAACCCATTTTAGAAAGGGGAAGCAAGTGAAGACACACACGCACTCAAGAGTTAGTTCGGTCGAAGGCGTGGGAAACTCTTTCCCATACAGTTTTTGCTCTCCCACAGTCTTTCCTTTAGCTTGTTAGATCCTTTTTTCCACCAAACCCAACCTCATCTTTGTCAAAGCATGCTTCAAGAGTATACAATCTAGCATCATTCTACTATCATTTTGAACCTCTCGATGAGGAAAACTTGATAATCTCTCAAAGCTAGAGCTTCAAAGTTCACACAAGCTGTGTAGAATCTGAGGACCACACAATCATTTTAGCATATTTACTTTACTGCACTGCATTTTATTTTACTATTGTCAGCATTTGGGAATACTATTGTGCTTGTGTGATGAGACTGACAATCTTGCATGCTACATGAATAATATATGCATTATTATGCTCATTGTACATCATCACTTTGCATCCTCTATTTCCAAAATCATGAAATCACATCGTAAATGTCAATTATATGAAAAATTTCATGTCCCATAATAAAGTCATCATGCTCTTGGTCCAGTGATGACCTCATGCAGCCTTTATATTATCATTATTCATCATCGTAGCATAAATAAACACTGTAAGTGTGATCATCCTATCATTTATCAAATAAGTTATGTAAATGATCATGTTTTCCTTGTAGATCAATCATATTAGATTTACTTTTCTGCAATCTTTTTCTTTTCATATGTATTTTATTAAGAAAGTGAAGTAATAAAATTCTTAGCTTTATTATCCTATATTTTCTTATGTACTATGTGAATGCTATATGAACTGTTATCATTAAAACTAGGTTGTTATGGTAGTTATACATCGAATATCGTACAATGAGAAATAGTCAAAAAGTAGATGTGATCTCCTAAACCCAAAAATCTCTACTAAGGACAATACTCGCTAAATGACCCTATATTGTCCCTTTCTTTTTTTTTAGATTTTCTAAAAATTGGGTGGCGACTCCACAAAATTAAAAGCATTTTGTCCCCTAAGACCAATCACTTATCCCTATTTGGTAAAGTTGTCATGTCCCTCAGAAATGAAAAAATCAACACATACAAAAAAAGGGAGGTCACTCACAGTGGCGACTCCACTAGGGACTTCTAAGTAAGAGGGATCAACTTGAAAATGACTATTTCTCATTATGCAATACTCAATCGTATAAAGCCCCTTACCATTGCATTTTCACTACACATCACATGTGCACCACTTGTCCCTAAAAGCCTTGATAATACTAAATGACATCACCACTATGGTTCCACTCGAGTCATAGGGCAATGAAGATATGGTATTATTACCTTTAGTCTTTACCCGTGCATTTGCCGGACTCATCTGACTAGAGTCTGTAACCCAAGTCCTTAAAGGGGGCGACCGAGTTATCAAAAGAATACAAAACTCACTGACCAGAGTCTGTAACCTTAGTTATATAGGGGCATTCTAGCTAAAGGAACCCTTAGCCTTTCACCTTGACTCAACTCATGTAGATAAACTAGTAGCAACATCCACTAGGATTCTACCAAGCTATGCATGCTATTCTTGTCTTAACACTATCTGTTTGACTTGATATTCATAAATGACATGACCCTCCTAGTGTATATCATCGAATGACATTGTAATGTCAGTTTTCATAGAAAATTTATGCTCAGGACCATGTGATTTTCCTCTCCTTTATGTGAGCCCGAAGCATGAGGAATGATGAGAATCATGTACCTCAGCTTAAATAGTCTATACGAATTAATAAATAATGACATCCCTCGATGACGGAACCTACGAGATGTCATCCATTTATCCTTATTAGATCAAATGAATGGGTTAGGAATCCAACTAGATTATGGACCTTTATGTTAGTAAAATCAAACTGTAAACTATCAAACAATACTTTCATGACTCACGGTAAGCATATCGAATATCGTTATTGAGGCAAGAACTCTGACTCCTTTTGATTGACCTTGGTCCTATGCATACGAGCACATATAGGTTTTGGACATCATTTGAAGTTCAAAAATCGACCCTCATATTGACTTGATATAATTACCTCAAGCACATTTGAGTATCATTCGTTAGTTTACCCTTCGTTTCTAACTAATATAAATCGAAACAGCCTAGTTTTGAGAGTGGAACTATAGTCTCCTAATGACTATAAGTTCAAAACCCACCTAGGAAAGAGACTGAATGACTTCATGGAGAAATAAGGTTGGAAGCAAGACCTTGCTTGTGATTGGTTTGTTCATTGTGTAGGAAAAATAACTAGCTTTAATCATGCATACATCACATACATATAGATAGCATATACTAACCACTGTTTCTTATAGGAATAATCATTTTTCCATTATAGGATTTCTTGCATCCACTCCATGTATACATACTCACCCTTTTCTTTTGCAGGCACACGTCATGCATCATTCATTTAGCTAACCCTAATAAATGTACAAGAATACTATATTAAAAACATAAGTGACCATGAAGCTAAGTCTTCTTGCCGAAGCAATGGGAAGTTGAAAGCCAAGATCCAATAACTGCTTGATGATAGCGTCATGGTCGAAAACCCCCAAGCCCAAACCAGTATCACTAGAAATTTCCTCCATAACCTTGATAAGGCCGACTAGAAAAGTTTGCAACCATACGGAATGTTATACATTAAGACATTCTAGCACGTGGCCCTCGACTATGAACTCTTGAATGCTGCCGTGTCATTCTGGGACCCTCAAGAGCACGTGTTCTAATTCAATACCATAGAACTATGCCCGTTATATGAAGAATTTAGTGCCATAGCAGAGCGAATCCCCACCATGATTGAAGAAGTAGTTTTCACTGACTAGGACATCAAATACGCAGGACTTAGGGTCATTTTCCTTGACCTAAGCTCAGAAAAGCTTGATGAACTAGTCATCGAGTGCAAATGACTGATTCCTACATAACTCCTACCTGCCTACATTACCAAGAAGACTGGTACTCTGATTTGGGCACATCTCCTTGCGTGTTACCTTTTTACATAATGCTTCACTATCTCGAACAATGGGCTAGGAGATTACAGGATAGTCCAAGTCATTAAAGGAATAGAATATTGAATGACTCCCTTCCCATTGTTCCTAGTAAAAACCATTCAAGGTTTAGATGACCTCAAAAAAAGGAAAAGTCCAAACTTCACTAGAAGCCCTCTGTTGCTTTAAATATGGCTACAAGAAAAGTTGAGTCTACTTGACAAACCTATAAGGAACTAGATGAGATACTGACCTAAAAATCACCTAGAAAGACACATCAAGGATGTTCATGGATGCTCAGCCAATATCTTGGCCCAAGAATGGTTCGAATGCATGAAGGACACACCAGAATATCAAATAAAATGGATGCGGCCATGGTGGAATCTGGGACATATGACTCTACACATATGTCAACTACGTACCAATCTCAAGATTCAGGTCATGCACCTACTACTATTTGGCACTAGTGAAAAGACAGTTTAGCGAGAAATAACATGTACCCTCTGAGCTCACAGACTTCTCTGGTGGTAGGATACAATAAAGGTTTATATATTACTTCAGAGCAATATGGAGGAGGAGAATCATCCATCAATTTACTACTAGTATCAGAGACGATGTTATAGATGAAGTATACAAGTAGTGGATGATCTAAAGACTGAAACATCTCTCAAGTCACTGACCTAAAGAAAGTTTGCCTCTTTAGTTTCTTTTTCTTTGTTTGAAAATGATGATGTAACAAAATCTAAAGTTAATGCAATGAAATCAGATTTTGCTTACTTGTTTGATGTTTTCCTAATGGTAATATGCATTGCATTGATCAAAACATTAGCATATTTGACATTCATTCTATATGCACTGAATCATTTTATTTTGAAAGATGTTACCCCTGAAGAGACAAGAGAAATTAATAAAATATTCAAAAGTATTTGCCTAGACATACGATAATATGCCTGGCATTGATAGAGACATTGCTTAACACTTCATTCCTACTAAAGAAGGGTGCAAACCGGTAAAGCAGAAGCTGAGAAGACTTAAACCAGAATGGGCCCAATTAGTGAAAGAGAACATCGAGAAACAGATCAAAGAAAAATTCTTAGAGGTAATAGACTATCCAGAATGGTTAGCAAATGTGGTGCTAATACCAAAAAAAGATGGAAGGGTTAGAATCTATGTTGACTACAGAGATCTTAACAAGGCCTTCCCGAAGGATGATTTCCCACTACCTCATATAGAGATATTGGTTGATAGCACCGCCATATGTGTAATGTACTCCTTCATGGATGGTTTCTCTAGGTACATTCAAATCCTAATGGTCATTATCGATAAAGCAAAGATAGCTTTCATAACAGAGTTGGGTACTTACTATTACAGAGTAATGCCTTTTAAACTAAAGAATACAGGGGAAACCTCCCACATAATGGTGAATGCAATGTTCCATGACATGATACACAAAGAAGTGGAGGTATACGTCGACGACATGACGGTCAAATCAAGAACTAAGGAAGAACACCCCTCTGATCTTGAAAAGTTTCTCAGAAGGGTTAAAAAGTATAGTCTTAGGCTAAATTCAAAGAAATGCATATTCGGGGTTACTTCAGGAAAGATGTTGGGGTATTTTGTCAGTCAGAACGAGATTGAAATGGATCTATATAAAGCAAAAGCCATCAGAGAGATGCCAGTGCCAAAAATAAAGAAAGAAATTAGAGGGTTTCTAGGGAAACTACAGTTCATCAGAAAATTCATTGCTAAGTTGACAGTAGTGTGTGAACCAATCTTTAAACTACTCAGAAAAGATCAACCGATTGAATGGAATGAACAGTGTTAACTAGCATTTAACAAGATTAGAAGATACCTAGCCAACCTACCGGTTCTAAGACCACCTAAACCAAGCATGCCTCTAACCCTGTATCTGGCCATCGAAGGGAACACAATTGGTGCAATGTTAGCCTAAGAGGGAGAAACAAAAGTAGAACACGTAGTCTACTACTTGAGCAAGAAGATGCTACCATAAAAGGATAAGTGCAGCTAAGTCAAACAAATATGTCTAGCAATGGTATAGGCAATAAAGAAACTCAAACACTACTTTCAATCTTACAAAATATAGGCCGTGTCTAAAATGGACCTAATGAAGTACCTCTACGAAGCTCCCTCTCTAGTGGGAAAACTTCCTAAGTGGCTTGTACTGCTAACAGAATTCGACATGCAATATCTGACTAAGAAAGTAATAAAAGGGAGAGCAGTGGCTGAATTTCTAGCACTCAACCCCATTCCAGACTCAGAAGAAATCCAACTGGACTTCCCAAATGAACGTAGCTTAGCCATTAAAATCCAAAGATCGCGCATGTACTTTAACAGAGCAGTCAATCAATTTATCACAGGAATCGGTGTCATACTGCAATCTCCAAAAGGCGAAGTGTACCAATTGCTAAAAAGCTCAAGTTTAGAGTCACAAATAATGAAGTATAATATAAGGCATGCATACTCGGAATAAAAGTACTGATAACCCTAAATGTCACAGAAGTCAAAATCTTCAGAGATTCCATGTTAGTAATCAATCATGCCATGGAAGAGTAGGAACTGAAAGAGCAACATTTAAAGCCTTATCTAGACCACTTGAGGCTACTCACTATATCCTTCCAAAAATGCAGATTAATTCATCTTCCCAGGAACCATAATCAAATGGCAAACGCACTTGCTTCCCCAGCATTAGTATGGGAAGGACCATCCAAAATGCCCATAAAGGCCCTCATTCTACTCAGATTAGGATAGCCTTGTCATAAAATTGCAGAATAACGAAGATAGAAGTAGCTAAAAAACCCTAGTTCTATGACATCCAGAGATATTTAAAGGAATGAGCCTATCTTGATCAAGCAAATGAAAGAGAAAAAGTGGTGATTTGACGATTAGCATTAAAATTCACATTACACCAGGGTGTGTTATATAGGAGAACCTCAGATGGTTTATAACTCCAATGTCTAGATGAAACTAAGGTTGCAAGAACAATAGAAGAAGTACACGAGGGTGTTTGTGCTCCACATATGAATAGAGCAATCTTGGCTAAGAAGCTAATTAGAAAAGGGTTCTTTTAGATGACGATGATGGAAGACTGCATCAAATTTATGAGGAAATGCCACAAGCGGGAATGTCAGGCACCTTCCCTAACAAAACTACACTACATATCCTCTTTATGGCCCTTCTCAGCATCGAGACTAGACATAATTAAGGAAATCCACTCGACAGCCTCAAACAGACACAAGTTCATCTTAGTAGTAGTAGACTACTTTACAAAATGGGTCAAAGCAGAATCATTTATAAGAATAGGAGCTAAGAAAGTGGCTAAGTTCATCAAAAGAAACTTGTTATGTTGATATGGGATCCCCCATCACATCATCTCTAACAACGGTGTCCAATTCCAAGGGGAAGTTAGAGAGCTACTGAGGAGTTATAAGGTAGAACATCACATATCTACTCCTGGCGCCATCGAAGCTGCAAATAAGAACATCAAAAAGATTTTATCAAATATGACTTAGACTTACCGAGACTAGGCAGACATATTGCCATATGCCTTATGGGGGTACAAAACAACAGTCAAAACTTCAACAGGAGCAACTTCTTTCTCATTAGTGTGTGGATCAAAAGCAGTCCTTCCAATCAAAATAGAGATCAAGTCTCTTTAAGTAGTAATCAAATCTGAATTACTAGAACTACAGTGGGCTCAATAGAGTCATGACAATCTCACTCTCTTAGATAGCCAAAGGCTCAAGGCTCTATACCACACATAGTTGTATCCAGCTCAATTAGCCAAGTCCTTCAATAGAAAAGTAAAACACAAGAGTATGAAAGCATGAGACTAAGTGCTAAAGCAGGCAAGACATAATGTTTCAAACCTTAGAAGGAAATTCAAACCAAACTGGGAAGGTATATTCCTAATCAAACATATCCTATCAAAAGGAGCAGTCAAGCTAATGGATTCAGAAGGCAATGAATTCTCTGAACCTATCAACACATACCGCCTGAAGAAGTACTATGTCTAAGGCACAAAAAAAATTATCCCATTGAGTTAAAACCTAAAAACAATAGCTCAAGAAAAAGTTAAGGACTTCCTGCTGAGTTGAAAACCTAAAAATGGTAGCTTAAGAAAAAATTAGGGAAAGAGAAAAAATACTTAACTAGAAAACTTTAGAAGGCTAATAAAGGATAGGGGTAACCTCAAGTTTGAAATTTGTATGAATGCACTTGTGCTTTTCTTAAATGATTATAGTGAAATGAGAATGATTGCTAATTTATTCAAAATGTCTTTGAAAAGTGCTACACATTTTATCATCATGAATTGCATCAAGCATGCTTTGCATTTTCTTTCATTACATGACCATGGTTCTTACTATCCTCTATAAGCTCATTCATTGAGATTAGCCACTATCGTATAGTAAAAAAAAAAGCCTAGCTAGGTGCGAAAAGTTCTAAAAGGAGATGCTTTAGGCAAAAAAGGAAAAAAAGGCAGATGATAGTAATGGCAAACATCATCATCAATGATACACATCATAAAGTATATACAGTTATCATCATACAAACATCATAAAACATGCATGACAAACCCCAGATACAACACCCATAGTCCATAACCTTAGAAAAATGATACAACAAAGCAAACCATAAACCAAAAAGTCCTACACCTAGCTCTTAAAACAATTACATTGGTCCTGACTGCCATCAAAAGCAAGCAATGATTCTACTCAAGCATCCCCCTCGTCTGATCCTGACTCATCATCATTTTTTGTAAGGGAAGATAGCCGTGACTCCAACTCACTGATGTGGTCATGATAAGCTGCACTCTCTTGCTCTTATTCATGACTAGAAAAATGGTACTCAACCTACATTACACATTTCATATCATACACGCATACATAAAACATATGCATAAAATAAATAGGTATAATAAAGAAGGCATACCCTCTAAGTGGTAGCAAACTCCAAAAAGCACTACTATGCACTCCCTACAATAGTATACCAGTATTGGCCAAAGGAGACAGGAATCTGCAATAGCAATTAAATAAGTCAACCACCACTCACTAGATAAACAAAATAAAGGCAGGAATGAGAAAAGAATATGAACATAGGTAGCATCAGCAAGAGCAACACCTGACTGAGGAAAGCCAGGTGTAGGCAAATCGAAGCTCACTGCTCTACCTAAGATATCCATCCTAAGCAAAGATAAAGATGGCTGAATTATCAAATCCCTAAGGATAGTGCTGCTAGAAGCCACACCACTGGCATGACCAATCGCCTCAGTGCAAAGAGTGCCCTCATCATCCTCAAAGTAGGATCCAGATCTCTTCCAGTGTCGCTATAGATAATCTCTTATAACCCATTTCTATTACAGTTTATTACTAATAAAGTTTGCTACATGCTTGCACTAAAATAGGAATAAAAGCTTACCAAATCAGAAGAGGTATCTCTTGATGACCCGCGTGATGGCCTAGCCCTCGAACTCGAGGGACAAGATGCATTTGCCTAAAAAGGTGAATGAGAAGGAAAGGTCCTGGTAGCTACAACATCAATCAGCTAAGGGATCAATACATCAGCATAAGGCAAACCCTCACTCTCCATGAGGCCCTCAAAGGGAATCTTATCATAACAGCAGCAAGATCATTGCCACAGAGCTCATAACCCCAGAACATGTCCTTAGGGGGAGGAATGAGAACTCTCCTTATGTATGGTTCATCCCACTAATGATGGATTCGCTCGCCCAAATACCACACCCTATCGACGAGGCTAAAAAGTAACACTCATCTCTCTATTAGCTGCCATACAGCCACCATCTCTGTCATCCAGTGAAATCTTGCCACCTACCAATGAAGAAAGATTTTATCAAAGGGCAATGATAAACAAATGATCCTCAAAAAAGGAACAACCAACACAATAGGAATCAGACAAACCTAATCAGGGGAAAACCTCCTCATTTGGTCCCGGGCTACTATGCAATCCTCGATCAAATCTATAGTCTTCCTGATTCAATAAGCATAATGAGGGAAGCCATCCTCCTAAAAATGCTTGATGGATAGATGAGGGAGAATCCCACACTCATACGCTTAGATCTATTAAAATCAGAGGATCATAAATAACAAATAAAAAACAAGACAATAGACAATAGAATTCCTACTCACATCCAGCACAAATAAACATCCATAGATCCTTGAGCTGCCTCGACATGCTGCATCAAGCCTCGAGTACATATGAGCAAAGGCAGTAGTGCCCCAAAAATACCTCGACAAGCCATCCAGGTCCCTCAAGACAGGCAATAATTGCAGATCACTCGTACCCGAAGGGTTCAGGAAGATAACAGCACTCAAAAAATAAAATAAAAAGCAGCGAGCCAACTACTCTACTGAAACAAGACCATCATCATACAAAGCCCGCACAGAAGAAATAAACTCCATGTATCGAGTGAAATATGGGCAACCAGACTTCATAGGAATGACTACCCTGAGCAAATCCCTCATGAGATGCCTCCTCGCCACAACAGTGGAACACTCCTCATTGCTAAAAGGAATGGGCTCTCTAAAAAAGCTCAAGCCTGTGATAGTAGTAAAATCCAATGGGGTAATAGTCATCTCCCCGAAAGGCAAATAGAAAGTATGCATCATGTCCATCCACCGCTCTATCAATGCATATATAGCAATCTAACTCGATGCATATGAGTCGTAAGATAATGAAACAATCATTCCATCGAAGCCCTTCCCGACAACCATTTGCTTAACACACATTGAGACACCCTGATAGTACATGCTGACCCTATTAAAATTACCAAGCAATATAGTGACATACCTACGGGGCTATAAACAATAAGCACACTATCAAACATTTATACAACTACTAAATACTAATATATTTCTCTCTGTCACTTAACAAGATCAAAACAATAATAAAGGCCGAAAAGGAAAGCATCATAATAAGCAGACAATCATGAAGAGAAAGTAAAAGAAGATCTATCAGCCACCAACATTTATAATAAAGCTAGATAGACAATTACAGCAAGAGCTACAGCTATGACAACCTCATATAGCAATATAAACAGTAAAAAATGATCAACGAATAAGCTTCAGAAAATAAAGACAAAAAGGGACCTACCTCATAACGATGACGCACCCAAGCATAAGTCTCTAAGCTATGAACAATAGGGATGGGATCTCCTCAAGAAAGCTTGGAAGATTGAGAACTCTGAGCACTAGTTGTGCTAATCCCAGTAGCGGACATCCCAACTCCAGTAGCCTCTATAAAATCACCCTCAAGATTAAGATCAACATCAATAAAAATATCCTCCAAACCCTTAGGAATGTTGAGGAATTCCATTTTACGCAAAAGAAAATGGAAGTACATAAGCAAAAACATAGTAGAAAGCACCTGAAACACTAAAAGGGTCAAGAAAAGTCAGAAAACATCTAAAGAAGTCCGAATGAAGCCTCCCAAGACCTCCAAAAATAGCCACTTAAATAAGCACAGAGGGAGGGAAGCGCGTGACCACGTGCACATGCGCATGATCACGCACTCCCCATGCATATTCACACGCACTTCCCCCTTCCACGCACTCTTTTGGCATTTTACACGCACTTTGAGACTTTTCACACTCACTTCTACAATCCTAAACATCTATTTGAGCATAAGATATGCACCAAACTCACACAAAAGTACACTGGTGAGGACTTCAACTGTCTAAAGACACTACGCATGCACCGCTTTTTTTAAAAAACTCAACATCTTATAAAAGAAGAAGAGTAAGGAAAATTCACTATAAGAATATCTTACTTCAAATCATTAAAATAACATCCTCAATATGATAAATCACTGCTTCATCACTGTATCATTACTACTGCACCACTACTGCACTACTACTATCTCATTCATTGTTTAGAAGCATTCGCATTGCTTAGGAGCACTCTCACATTGCTTAGAATCACTCTCACATCTCATTCATTACTTAGAAATATTTTCATTGCTTAGAAGCACTCTCTAATTGCTAAGAAGCACTCACATTTCTTAGAAGCATCCTCACATCGCTTAGAAGCACTTGTTCATTACTTAGAAGCACTCATTCATTGCTTAGAAGCACTCTCACATCTGATTCATTGATTAGAATCACTCTCACATCTGATTCATTGCTTAGAAGCATTCGCATTGCTTAAGAACACTCTCGCATTACTTAGAAGCACTTTCAAGCATCTTCTTATTACTTAAAAGTATTTTCATCACTTAGAAGCATCCTCACATTACTTAGGAGCATCCACAATGCTTAAGAGCATTCTCATTTGCTTAGTAGCATCCTCATTCACATGACACCTAAGAAGGTTATAGTCGTATGCTCATTCATATGACACCTAAGAAGGTTATAGTCGAATGTTCTTTTGCATAACACCTAATAAGGTTATAGTCGTATGTTCATTTGTGTGACACCTAAGAAGGTTATAATCGCATGTTTATTTGCATGACACCTAAGAAGGTTATAGTCATGTGTTAATTTTGCATGACACTTAAAAAGGTTATAGTCACGTGTTCATTTCGTGTGACACTTAAGAAGGTTATAATCGCATGTTCATTTTTGTGACACCTAAAAAGGTTATAGTCGCATCTGCATTCTACACTTTGCATCAATCACAGGCTTGAATATATCCCAAAATAGCACTTTGCATAATTACCAAGTCACAAAACAACAGCAACAAACAAAACACAACAACAGCAGTCAAATCTTAATAAGACATCTAAAGACAACCCACAGGTAAGTACCTCTCTCCCTATCAAAACATTTTTTGCATCTTTACATTTGCTTCATGTGTATTGACACTAGCGCAAGGTAGCTATACAACACACGTGAAGTAGGTGGCAACTATCATACCTCAAATTTGACTCTCCCCAAAAAGGTCTGATGATGGAATGAATGCCCGAGATAATTAGAGTCTGCTCGTTTGTAATACCTCTGAAGCTTGTAACCTTAAAACACCCAATCGACCCACCAGTGTGCAAAATTGATCTCTGAGTCATTAATTTGTGCCCTGACCTTACGAAATACGAATTATCAGAACAATGAGAGGTTTATTTTGAGAAAACTCCTCTCAAAATACTCAGTTTGTCGAGCCGGTGCGTATTTCATTAAACTAGGACCCAACTTCGTGAAAAAATGAAAATCAATTTTGATAAAATGAACTTCAGAAACACATTTGGAAGGCTCCAAAACTTATGGAAGTGGTCCCAGAATGGTTCAACACAACCCAGGTATCAATGTGTATCGGTCATAAGTGCATGTAAACACCCCTAGGTGTCATATGCTAAAATCAAAGCTGAATTTGGCAAAAAAGACTCCAAAAATGCATCTAGAAGGCCTAAAAACCTTAGGAACCAATCTTGGAACAGCACACGTAGAACCCGAGAAGAGCATGTAGAGCGTAAAAGTGCACATAAAAAAGCGCACATTATACGTGGCCATGCACGTGACCACACTTACACCACCCCATTCTACACATTTTTTCCTATAAATAGACCCCTCTACACCCCATTTTGGAGGGGGGAAACAAGTGAAGACACACATACACTCAGGAGTCAATTCGATAGAAGGAGTGAGAAACCCTTTCCCATATAGTTTTTGCTCTCCCATAGCTTTCCTTTAGATTGTTAGATCCTTTTTTCCACCAAACCCAACATCATCTTTTTCAAAATATGCTTCAAAGGTATACAGTCTAACATCATTCTAATGTCATTTTGAACCTCTCGATAAGAAAAGCTTGATAATCTCTCGAAGCTAAAGCTTCAAAGTTCATACAAGCTGAGTCGACTCTGAGGACCACATAATCATTTTAGCACGTTTACTTTACTGCACTACATTTTATTTTACTGTCGCCAGCATTTGGGAATACCATTGTGCTTGTGTGATGAGACTGATAATCTTGCATGCTACATGAATAATATATGCATTATTATGCTCATTTTACATCATCACTTTGCATCCTCTATTTCCGAAATCATGAAATCACATCATAAATGTCAATAATGTGAAAAAGTTTATATCCCAGAATACAGTCATCATGCTCTCGATCCAATGATGACCTTATACATCCTTTATATTATCATCATTCATCATCGTAGCATAAATAAACACTGCAAGCATGATCATCCTATCATTCATCAAATAAGTTGTGTAAATGATCTTGTTATCCTTGCAGATCAATCATATTAGATTTACTTTTCTGCAATCTTTTTCTTTTCATATGTATTTTATCAGGAAAGCGATGTAATAAAATTCTCAGCTTTATTATCCTATATTTTCTGATGTACTGTGTGAATGCTATATAAACTGTCATCACCTAAACTAGGGTGTTGTAGTAGCTGTACATTGAATATTGTATAATGAGAAATAGTCAAAAAGTATATGCGATCTCTTGAACCTGGAAATCTCTACTAGGGACAATACTCGCTGAATGACATGATGTTATCCCTTTCTTTTCCCGAATTTTCTAAAAATCAAGTGGTGACTCCACAAAATTAAAAGCGTCTCGTCTGCTCGAGACCAATCACTTATCCTTATTTAGTAAAGTTGTCATGTCCCTCAAAAACAAAAAAACCAACACACAAAAAAAAAAAAAGGGAGATCGCTCACACACTTGTAGTAATACTAAGAGTGTGTTTGATATAAATGAATTATATATGTTTGATATAAATGAATTATATAAAATTTTGTACAATTCATTTGCAATTCTAAATAATACATGTTTGATTAAATGAACATGTTGTAAAATTTATTTGCAATTCTAAATTTTTAAAATTGTAAAATTAATTATAACTATATCAAAATTTAACAAAATAGTTGAAATTTTCAAATAAATTCCACTATTTTTAAGTCTATATTTCTAAAATAACTATTCATCATTATTTTTTATTTTCAAAAATATCTTTTTATCAAAAGGATACTTTCTTACCAAAATAAAACATTAATTTGAATTCTAAATTTATACTAAATAATATATAACAAAAAATGAAATGAATTTGAAATGATTTTTATAAACTATCTATTTGAACTAAACACACATTATTAATAAAAATTTATTTAAAAATGAAATGAATTTCTTAATAAAATTAAATCAAAGATAAGTTAATGAAAAAGTAGTTAAGTAGTAATTATTTTCTAAAAACATCATGAGGTGCACAGCTCAATTCTTGCCGTTGTCGATTTAAAAAGAAATAACTGCACCTTTATTGTACAGTTCATCAATACTAAAGTTTTATTACCTTTAATTTACTAAAAAATAAAAAAAAAAATCAAAGATAATGTAATAATTTAATTGCTTCACAAAAACCATTTAGAATTTTTTGCTTGGAAGATCCAGATGGCCTACATCTAATGTGGCAATCTTCACAAAATTTGCAGGCCTGGAATTGACTGGATAAAACTAAAGGACCAAAAGAACAAGTCTCAGCTTACAAGCTCCACACAACTACTTGAAGATGAATGTCTGAGAAATTCTTTAAAAAAAAAAAAAAACAACAATTGTACTGGCATGAAGCATCAATTGGAATGTAATAATTGGTAAGGGGAGAGAAGGGGATGGGGGAAACTGAAGTACACACATCCCTCTGACTCAGCACATGTGCTGGTGTAAAATATCATATCCATCAATGCCTAGCAGTAGAAACAAAAAGGCCATGGACCCAATCGTTTTCTAGATTCGAACAAACAAACCAATGATGCATCTGATGTGTGACTTGCAAAACAACCTATCTTCTAACTATTTCCAAGTAGAACCGCCAAGCCGAATTACCTCTTCACCACTAGTATCTCTTCGAGGAACCCTTTCCATGCCACCATCCCCTTTCTGATCACTTAGATCACCGTAAAGATCCTTCAATTTTGCCAAATTGCTAGATGCAGATGTCTTCTCCTTGCTCCCATCCATATATGGACTTGAATGACGATCAAATGGCAAAGTACCAGTTTGTATGCTACGACTCCTGCTCCTGCTACGACTCCTGCTCCTGCTACGACTTCTATGAGAACTACTTTCTCTGTAATGCCTATTTCCTTCCCGGCTGCTCCTGTCATAATCTCTTCTGCTTTCCCTCTCAGAATGCCTGGACCTCCTATCATAATCATACCTTCGATCTCTGTCCCTTTCTCTTTCTCTTTCTCTGTCCCTGTCCCTGTCCCTGTCCCTGTCCCCGTCCCTGTTCCTGTCTCTGTCTCTGTCTCTGTCTGAATATTCTTTATCAGAATAATCACGACTTTGGCTGCGATGTCTGGTAGGAGATCTTCTTGGGTCATCACTATTTCTATCATAAGAAGGTGGTGGTATGGTACGGCGAACAGGTGATGAATCCCTGGTTGATGCACGATGGGGAGCACGCTGACCAAAAGATACTGAGAGTGCAGCCTTGACAGATGGTGGCCGACGTGCAGTGTCATCTGATCCATGGCGGATTGAATCCCCTGTTGCACCAGAAGGTTTTGTGGGAAGCTTCAACTTCTCAAGATTAGACACTATCTGCCGCAATACAGGAACGGGAATTCGGGGGAAAAGGGTATCAAAGTAATACTGTAGAGGCAAAAAAAAAAAGCAATTAATTATTTTTGGCAAAAGAAAGATAAAAGGATATGAGAACAGTACAGAATCATTAAAAATTGACTATAACTAACCTGCCCAAGAAGTACATCACGCACATATACACCCATTGTAGTTGTCCGTCCATTAGAACCTGGAGAGAATTCCTGAAATATAGATAATAATGTGAACAGATTATAACCCATAAAGAAACTCAAACTTGTTGGAAATTATCTAAATATGGATAATAATGTTTAATGAAGGTTTGTCCCAGAATCTAACAATGAACTGAAAGAATAAAATATTAGCAGTATAGACCAAATGCAGAGTACTCGCATAATAGATTGAAGGTACACTTGTGCATCAGATGACCTTAATCTAGCATACAAACAAAATCTTTCTTTTAAATTAAATTACACTGCAGAATAATAGTTACAAAAACCAAGAAGCGGTACTGTTCCAAGCAACAAAGAACTATAAGATCTAGAAGCCCAATTGACCAGGTACCTCAAAATTTCAAGAGCATTGATGACCTAGCAACCAATTCATGGAGGAAAAAAATTGAACTATAGATACAAGGTTACAAAATAGTACCTCGTCATCTTTAATGTATGGCTCACACCAATTCCAGAGAGTCTTTGGATCAGCAGCATATCTTAAGTAGAGGAATCCAACCTGCGATCAGAATTTGAATGCATCAATCTGCAGCATCACATTGTTATGATTAAGAGGAGGCTTAAGCTCTACAATAAGAAGTAAATCCTACAAATCAAGCACCAGAATGTGGGTGCACATGCGCACATAGAAGAAAAAATGATGTACATGCAGATAATGGAATGTGAACCTCTTAACACTTCGATGCGAAGAAAATACCAGATCCCTATCCTTAGCTTCAAAAAACTGAAAGAGTGGCAACATGAGTTTGGACATACATAAGGGATACAACCCCGGTTCTGTTGTTCACACATTCCCAGAGACGTAACAGAATCAGATAAAATCTAGGACATAGAATCAAAAAATAAGACACCTCAAACCTTGGTTTTGCGTATATCTGCTCGGCAAAGCAAGGGCAGTATTATGTAGGAGTAAGAATGTCTTAGCAACTCAAAGAAACAAGGACACCTCAACCTGGGTTTGTAGAAATCTGCTATGAAAAACAAGGCATCATCATGTGTGCATATATGTACACAATCAAATTAAAGATTTTAAAATGAACAAAATCAGATATGTTTTGTCCATTACCTTTTTAGTGACATGCTCTTTATTTTTTGGACAGTTCACACTCCGGCTAAATCAATAATACAGCACACAGATAATGACACTTTTATGAATCCCGAGGATATCAAATTATCATGCAAAGCATCAATACTAAGATGAAATTTTTATCCTGTTAACTTGAAATAAATACAAAAATACTTCCGAACCCTTTCGTTGTATTCACACTAGAACTTAAGGTAGCAACCAACTTACAACCAAATTCAGACATGCATGCATATCTCCCACATTTACCAAGCCATCAACGGAGAGAAGTTAGCAGCTATACAAGTATTGTTAATCCATTATTCATTCAATGAGAGGCTACCAGATTGAATATGAGCTTAATCCTTATCCTAGTGGACAGACATCTATAAGAGGTAAGTGGTATGAAAATGATATATTGAGAACCAAACAGTTTATATTTGATGGAAGAAGCAGTAAATTATTAACTTACAATTATACAAATCACAGGAATAAACAAATAAAAACATGTTATCAAATTTATGACAATGTCAGCTATAGATTAACTTGCCAAACATTGACCTCCAAACATATTCATCTGCATTAGTTTATCCAGTGTTGAAGGTTAAATCCAGAAACATAAAGACATGACAAAGTTCACAATCTCATTTAGGCTTGCAGAAGCTTTTTTGCACAAGATAACTCATCAGTTTGCAAACAATATTAACCCCAATTAGGATAAATTCAGCAAAGAAGTTTGCAACTCACATCAAACAAGTTTAAATTAAGATTCAGAAATTTGAAACAAATAAAGTTAGGTTTTGTTCTTAAAACAAATGAATCAGAAAGAAAGAACAAAAAAAGGTTTTTAAAATCTGGAGCAACTACCATAGTAACAAATATTTTGAGCAAATGAAGACAAGAAACATCAAAACTGCTTGATATAAAAAGAAACAGCCATTAAAGTAAATAGCTTTCACAGTAAATTCATATAAACAATGAAAAAATGCAACAAAGAGAAGCCAAATTATGGGGTAATGAAGTACAATTACCGCACGAATATAGGGAGAATCCTTATGCTTTAAAAGACCATGCATTTGTTTGACAGTAAGTTTCATGGTGAAAAACTTGTAGAGAAGACAAAACGCAGTAGACGGGCCTCGACAATTCCCAGTCATCCAAGGCTCAACATGGTCAACTTGATTGTAAATTTCATCAATAACTTCATGGTAGGTTTTTAACCTGTAAAGCTCCTTGAAATAATCTGAAGATAAAATGTTCATACAAAGAACCTTCTCCAGTAATGAATCAATTGGCTTTCCATTCGTCTGAATCTCCATAATTAACTATTATTATTGTTGTAATTATTGACTATCGATCAAATAATATTAAATTAAAATATTGAACATAGCATTCCTGCAATCAAAAATTAACCATAGTTGACATGAACAATTGATTCAAGAAAAAAAAAACCCTGAATGTAATAAGGGGAGATGTAAAATACCTGAGGAAAAAGAACAGAGAGAGAGGAATTGAAGAGCTGGAACAGAATCAACGAGCTGGAAGAATCGAAATTAGGGTGAAGCAGCTGAATCTTGCGATTTTCAGCGAGCGGAAATCGACAATAGGTCGAAGACAAATCCCTAAGGAGGAGCAACAGCAGCAGCGTTCAAAATTGTCCATTCAACTAAAGAGACGAAGTTGGGGCCTAATATAGAAGGTTAAGAAAGAGGCCTAGTTGCCAGGCCCAAACAAAGTATAAAAATTCTCTTTTTATATTTTTTCTTCTAAGTTACATATAAAAATAAAGGAAAATTCTAATATAATTTTATTTTTTTTAGTTTTAGTTTTACTTGTGTATTAAATTATTTAATGATAATTTTATAGTTTATTAAATTTGTGGTTATAGGATTTATATTTTGACTTAATTGTTTTTATTAAGATCGAGCTCTTTACTGTTTGAAGAAACTCCCACTTCAATAGCAGATAAATCGAGTTCAAATTATACAAAATTCGGCTCATGAAACTCACGAGTCAACTCTTAATTTTAATATTTAATAATTTAATTTTAAATATATAATATGTAAATTCATATTGTAAAAAATATTTTATAAAATTTATTATTAGAATAAAATCATAATTTTCATTAAGCATATTAAAATTTATTTAGTAATAATTTATTTTTAATTTTTAATATATAATTTTAATTTATAATTTATATTTTTTAAAAATTTCTTTAGACTCATTTAGTTTTGTTTAAATAGTAAATATCAAGTGACATAATAAACTATACTTAATTATAAATAAATCAAAATCAAACTAATTAAAACTTAACTCGACTCAATAATACCCATCAATAGTTATCTTTTTTAAGGCTTCCTCATCTCCAACAAATAAGGCTCTATATTTTCATTCAAAACACCTTATAAATATTCTTCCTTTAACATCTTAGCATGTTATGTTAATTTAATTTTAGAGATAGTTCAAGGGATATTTTTTCGTATGTATATTGACAAAAATATCGGAGTAGACATCCCAAAAACACCACTAGACCATTACAACATTCTTTGTTTTACATAACATCCAATCTTCTATTCACAACTCATCCAAACTTCAATTCAACTCATCCAAACGTTATACATATGCATATATATATATATATATATATATATATATATATATATTTATTTATTTATTTTATTTCAAGAGTGATGCAGGAATATGCCCTAAATTTTATGTAAAAATTTAACAAATTACGGTGGTGGCAATTTCGTAATTTTAGACAAACTCCAAGTATCAAATTTGGATAATTCAAAAGCTAATTTCATTTGGAAAACGAGCTAACGGTTTAAAATCACGAGTTTTGCTCATGAGATCTGTCATTTTTCAGCCAAATTTTTTCATTTAGGCTTTTAAACGGACAATTTTTATTATTTCCTATTTTTATGGTTTTATTTTCCTATTTTTTATTTAGAATTTTTTACTGATTTACTATTTAATTTTTCTTTATTATTGTTCAACGATAATTTTATGATAAATTGAATTCTTATTTTTTCAAAATTTCTTAAAATTTTGATATTTATAGTTTAAATTGCTATAAAAGATCATTTATTAGCAGTCGTGCGTGATTCACGTTAATAGATATTAAAATGAAATTTAGATGAGTTGTCAACAGAAGATTAGATGTTGGCATTGCATTGTTATGCCAGCAATGTAAAGACAAGTTCACACATACACGATGTTGGCATTACAACTTAGCGCAAACTCAATATTTTTTAAATATATTTTAACCAAATTGCATATATTTTTTTAAATTGAAGCATTATTATAAAAATTAAAAAATTAAAATTAAATTATAAAAAGTCGCAAATATATATATATATATATATATATATATATATATATATATATATATATATATATATATTTCCTTTACTAAAATTGTATAAATACAACAATAATAAAAATATTAATACCTTTTAGTTTTACAAAAATAAATATAAAATTTAATTATATAATGTAAAAAATTAAATTAAATTTGAACATTAAATAAAAATTATAAATTCAGACCTTACTCAACTTGAATGTTAGCATTAATGTATCTATTTAGTGTTTGTGAAGTTAATAGGTAATCTTCATCCACTAATAATTGGATGATGGTTCATTAGTAAACTATTTTGACCCATTTTACTCTCTTCTGTTATCTATATGTTTATGGATCTAACACGTTATTTGTTGTTTAATTTTATTATTTTCTATTTTTTTAAAGCATTTTCTAATTTTATTTTGTCAAGAGAAAAGTTACAAAATTTTAATTGAGGTAACCTGAACTCTAAAAAATCTATCTTATAGATTAGTTAAACCGTAATAGCTCAAAAAAAAAAAAAAAAAAACCGTAATAATCATCACATTATTCATCATCAACCCACAAGATTTTAACTCCATCACTGGCATATAATTTGCTTGAGTTTTCGTTGGACCTGCAGATTCTTAGCTTTGAACCCTGAAATGCATAAGTTTTTATGGTAAACCGCTAAACTCTAGCTTATTGAATTCGACCTATTTACTATGTGTAAAACATTTTGGTATTCAATTCAATTTTGAGTGCTTACAAACTGCTGATGCTATACTAGTGGGTTATTTACCAAATTATGGTAAAAAAAATTTTATTCCCCTAATTATGGTACTTTTAAAAGTAATTTTCATTTTTATGGTGATTTATGAAACTATTTCTCAATTTATGGTGCTTTTGACTGAGGTAGAGGGGAGAGAAAATTTTGTTAAAATTTTATAGGTAATATCGTTTGTGTTAATGGCGGTATGACCACTTTCTTTTTTTCTTTTTGGGCTATACTTCCACTAGCATTAACGATATGATCCCTTTCCATTTTGCCAATTTTTCTTTCATAATTTTTTATTTTTTGTTTTTTTATTTTAATTTCAATTTTTATTTTTTATTTAATAATAATAATAATAATAATAATAATGATGATGGTGATGTTAAAAATAAAAAAATCATAATATTATTATAATTATGATATTGTTTTTAATATTATTATAATTAATTAATTATAATCATTATAAAATTAAAATAAAAAATTAGACTATAATGGTCATTTCAATGCATAAAAGCCATAAAAGCCAATGACAATTCAAGCACACACATGTATATTGTTTTTAATATTATTATAAATAATTCATTATAATCATTATAAAATTATAATAAAAAATTAGACCATAATGGTTATTTCAATACATTTCAATGTATAAAAGTCATAAAAACCAATGAAAATTCATGCAAATTTATGCACACATATAATAATAATAATAATAATAATAATAATAATAATAATAACAACGATGATGATAATGATTATGATGATGATGATGTTAAAAGTTAAAAAAAAATTATAATAATATTATAATTATGATATTTTTTAATATTATTATAATTAATTAATTATAATCATTATAAAATTAAAATAAAAAATGAGGTTATAATGGTCATTTCAATATATTTCAATGCATAAAAGTCATAAAGGTCAATGACAATTCATGCACACACATATAATAATAATAATAATAATAATAATAATAATGTTAAAAATTATTTTATCATAATATAATAATAATAATAATAATAATAATAATAATGTTAAAAATTATTTTATAATAATAATAATAATAATAATAATAATAGATTGAAATTAAAATAAAAAACAAAAGTTTAAAAATAAAAATAAAAAAATTCAGCTAAAATGAAAAAATAAAGAAAAAGGATCATACCGCCACTGCCAGTTGCAGAATGATCACAAAAGAAAAAAAAAAGGATTGTCATTATTAATTAATTATAATAATATAAAAAATAATATCATAATTATAATAATATTAAAAATAATATCATAATTATTATGATTTTTTGGTTTTTAAATTTTAACATTATTATTATTATTATTATTCAATAAAAATTATGAAAAAATTGATAAAATGAAAAGGGACCATACCGTCAATGTCAGTAATAGTATAATCCTAAAAGAAAAAAAAATGATTATATCGTCACTGACATTAATGGCATAACCCACAAAATTTTATCTTCCCTTAACTTCAACTAAAAATATTATAAATTGAAAAATAATTTTATCCTTCCATTTCAGCCTTGAAAAATAATTTTATAAATCACCATAAAAAATGGAATTACTTTTAAAACTTCTAGAAAAATAAAATTCTTTTTTACCATAATTTGGTATATAACCCCTGTACTAGCTAAGTGGCAACTGCAAACCATGAATGTTCACTTCAAAAGTGAATACGAATTCAGACAATCAAGAACAAATGCTTTGCTATTCTCAGTTGTGATCGTTAATCTTCTCTCAACCTGCAAAATCAAGGAATGTTAACGTGAAAAATCAAAATAAAAACTAGAAAGCGCAGAAAAGTGAATTCAGCTAGTTTCTTGACTACAGAGCTTGTCTTGTAGTCATTAGGATGCAGCAAATAATGTAAAAGGAATTAGAATTAAACAAAATCGTACAAGGCAAATCCATCATTCATAACTTCACTAAAGAACTCAGTTATGGATATTATCTGATTCTATGACATACAGCCTAAGATTGTCAGGTGAACAAGATGGTGTTAGCGTAGAGAATTTTGATGTACTAACCATTAACTGTGGAGCTGGTGGTGATTAACCCGATACCGTAATCACAGTTTCTCACAGATTAATCTGATCAAGAAGGCTTATGCAGATGATATCGAGTATCAGCAAACAGGACATGTATTATTAGTCATCAACCATTTGACGATGCATTTGCCATGGAAGACATGAGAGCATGGCAAACGCTTAGCTTCAGAATCAACAGGCCGGAATTCTTCCAAGCATACGGAACACTCTAAACCATTAGTTGCTTCGACTTTCACATTCTCCAACTTGTCGATGGCTTCTTGGGTGGTTGGAATAGGATCTGGAAAAACTTCTTCGTCAGCAGTAGCTAAACAGGCCATTCTTGGTGCTTCAACATCATCGCCCATCAGCAACAGCAACGGAACCAATGAAGTCGGTGACTGATCTTCTTCAACACGCGCCAGTCGATCAAAACAAAAACCCTGAAGATCATCCGCAAGAAAAGATTCAAACTCTTCATCATCGCCGAAAAGAAGAGTAGTGCATAATCGTGAGGACATGGCTGCTTAGCTGATTGGAGTACTGATTAATTTCGTTTTTTTCGTTTATGTGCTGTATAGAAATTTCTTAATTAAGTAAAGAATACAAAATCCTAATTCATCAAATATTTGGAAATCTTATATATTACGCTGACAAAATTAGTATTTCATTATTTTTGGGTTATTGCAATGACTAGTGTAGACTTATGCTACGCTACAAACATTTATATAACCGTTAGATTAATTTTTATTTAATTATAACCATTTATGTATCAATATCATAACATGTATCAATGGTTACAATTAAATAAGTATTAATCTAACAATTTTTACTTAATTTATATAAATACAAATGTTTGTTATGAAAAATGACTAGCCATAAAATTTAAGTATTTTCGTCAAATTATCCTATTTTTTAAAATTATGACGAATTGATATATAAACATTTCAATTTGTTGCAAATCTATTCATTATCAAAATAGAATGTGTCCATCCTAACATGACATGCTAACATGACATACATGTATAAATTTATTTGATGATGTGAAAATTAGAAGAAAAAATTAGTAATTTTGATATTTTTAACTTTTATCTTTTTTGCAATTTTATCTTTATCTTTAATCTTTTTTTTTGCAAATATATATTTACTTTTAACAAATAATTTACATATACTTGCCATATAAGCATGCCATTCCAGTATGAGCATATAATATTTTGACCATCAATTAATTTGTAACAAATTGAAAAGTTTATAAATCAATTCATCACAATTTTGAAAGTATAATAGATTGATGAAAATAACTAAAGTTCATAGTATAATTAACCTTATTTTTAATTGTTTTATTAAAATTTAATATAAAGATTTGAAATTAATTCATTAATGATGAACTTTCATAGTATAAAATTTTTTGACAGTGGCGTTTAAATTATATAGACAATATAGTATTTTTATTATTTTTAAATGTTTTATTAATGTTTTGTAGGAAAAACTAAAATTAAATCAATAATTTTTTTTTATTACAAGTAACATTACATAAAAGCCCGTACGAGCCTAGAACTAAATATTAGGAATAAATAAACATTTTTCCAATATATAAAAGCTAAGCATTTTTCCTGTTAAAAAAAAATAAGTCAAGAATTTTGTTTTTTCATGTTTGATAATTTTTGCCTTGTGGCCTTTCGTATTTAAGAATATTATATTTTAATTTTAAAATTTAATGTTTGTTATTAATCATTTTTTTTTTAATTATTTTGCTTTTTCGATTTGATATATTATATTAACCAATCATTAATTTTCTATATTTTTGTGATTCTTCATGTTTTATTTATTTTTATTTTATTTTTTAAAATTTATAATTATATGTTTGTTATATTTATTTACTTAAATGTTTATTATTTTTCATACATTTTCAAATAATTAATTAAAAATGTCTATTTGTCATTGATCCAACTAATTCACAAAAATTTCGTATAAAATTTTCTGTGCTAACTACCACTATAGTACTCGAGTGAAATAGTTTACATGTGTACTAAAACAGCCTATCAACAAAATCAACTAATACTTTTAGTGACTTTGCATGGAAGCTGTTTCTTAACTAAAGAAATTGCATTGCATTGCTGAATTTTTTTTTTTTTTTTTTAAAAGCTCAATACGTTAGTACATAGGAACTGAGGAAAATGGAGGAGAGGAGCTTTGGAGGCTTAACCATTTGACCACATTCTAACCGACGAATTGGTGAATTAGCTCTAAACATATATATATATATAGCAACGCATATATGACATATGATGTTGTACAATTTTCCTCTTTGATGATACAAGATTAACTACAAAAATACAATTCACATTATTAATTTGTGAAAATTAAGGAACACTAATCAAAACCCATTGAAAGGATATGGCTTTTGATCTGGGTGCGTATATAACAAAAGCCTACTAATCACACCAGCTAAAAGACCTAACATGCCCGATACAGGAAGCTCTCTCTCTATACATACTATACATCAACACACTTGGAAAAAAAGAAGAATTTTTTTTTTAAAAAAAAAGGGGACGAAAAAAAGTGAAAAATGATCTATGATGGCTAGATATGAAAACTGAAACGGCAGCTCCAAGAATTCAGTTAGCTAGTAGTTCCATGGTTGAGCATGTTGAAAATGGTAGAGGTCATTGCCAGCAGAGTGGCAGCTCCAGCACTTGCTGTTCAACATGTGGAAACTTGGCTCTCTTGGTATTGTCAAAGGCCTGCTTGATCTGTATATATGAATAAAAAATGGACAATGCAATCAAAAGAGATGGAAAAAATATTATTACACATCTGAAATAATTATTGCAAAAAAGTTTCAAGCATCATTTGCATCATCCATAGAGAGAGAACTTATGAATACATGTTGTGATGAATAAAAAAAAAAAAAATTCACTCTTAGATCATTTTTATTTTAGTGATTCCCCAGCTTTTGTGTACAATATTAAATTTATATCTCTCATTCATTAAAAAGACACATCACCAGCCAATTTAATTTAGATTTTATTTTCTACCAAAAAATATATAAAAAATAAATAAATAACCAATCGGATTTTACGATTCATAAAGAAGAAAACTAAACTATCTTATCAGTAGTTATTTGACATTTCTATCAATCAAAATAATTATAAGTTAGCTTCCAAATAGTTGGCATTAATTGCTTATTACTATACCTTTGTGGATAGAAAGGTCTATCAAAGAAAGGCATTAGCTGAGCTCTTGGAATCATCTCTTTTCTCAGAATGCGAACCTCTTCCTCTTCTATGATCTGCTCCAAAAATTCTTGCATTGTCATCATATGTATATATATCAAAGGTACCAAGCTTACTATATGTAAATAGAGACAAAGGTACAAACCTTTTGGATCTTCTCTATTTGTTTCTTTTGTATCTCATTGAGATATAGCTTAGTTGCAACCTGAACATCAATGTTTAGTATAGTCATTAGAGCAAAGAAAATATAAAAAGAACTTCAAAGTAAAAATGAATTGAAGGCAATGTGGCTACTTACAGAATAGTTGAACATTGCACGTTTGTAAGCTCTTTGGGAAGTGTGGAGTTTGAATTCTTGTGGCTTTGTATTTTCCTTGGCAAGAGGTTTCGTAGCAGTAGTCTGTATATTGATTTAATTTATGGGTTTTATTTATATGCTTTTGCAATTAATAAGGAGAAAGAGATGAAAAAAAAAAAAGCCTGCGACGCTTTGGCCAAATGGCCAAAGCTTTAGCATGGGTATTTACGAGATTTCGGATTTGAGATCTCGTGCTCTCTAGTTGATGTTCCCTCCTCCCCAGAAAAGAAAAATTACATAGTACCAGTTAATAGAGTTCAAATTATACCTTGGATTTGTAGAGCTCATCTTTTGCCTGTGACAAATAGTGCCATTTCTTTTAGTAAACTTTTGAAGAAAGTTTAAATATGGCTAATGCAAGAATATTGCAGCAACAAGTCTCCAATGTATCACTATTTTCATACATATGTATATGTATATGTAAGTAGAATTTCAATGGCTTGACAAAGCTACCATGTTTAGAAGGGATAGATGCCTCATCTGAAAGACTCAGTTTGAATTATCCTAAACGTCCCTTATAAGATAAAAGACAACATTCAATTACTTAAAAAAAACAAAAATCAAGATCCCAAAGTTTCTTACTTAGGAAAAATAGTGCTTTGGACAAGATTTCTTTTATCTAAATTACTAATATTTATACTTAATGATTAATTCAATTTGATTACAGTAGAACAATAAGAGCAGTGCCAGTTTTTTAATAACAAATTTGATGTGAGTATTAGTTTCTGCCAACTGATTTTAATAAGCAAAAAATTTAATTCCAAATAAAAATATATTTGACAGTAAATAAGCAAATAATAAGACAGTAATAATAAACCACAAAGATAGTAATAACGACTAACTATAAAGTTTTCCTCCAAATTAAAAAGATAGCTTTCAATCATTATATAAAGATAGTAATAATAAACCATCCAACCAATTTATTCCATGCTAGCTACAACTATAATGATGTTTGATGTTAATAGCATCAAAATGATATATAATTGATTAGCACTTTTCAAAGAATCCAATAATTAGAAGAGGAAGACCATAGCCAATAGTCCATAGGACCAAGGTTAATAATGCTTGCGCAGATTGTTGGCTACTATTTATGCCTGCCCATAACCATATTCCTCCTCCATTTAATTACTGCAAAGCATTGAATATTACTTAAAAATGATTAAGTGAAAATGTATGCACACATTCAGTAAGTGTTAAAAATCTCATGTTGATAATAAAAATTTAGAAGAGTCGAATTCCAAACAACTAAATGACTAATTCTAATAATTTTGACGTAATAGTACCGATTCATGAACTGTACACTCTACTCATTTCACATTTGTGTTATTATATAAAATTATTTTCTTTTTTTGTATTTTAGAAAGGTCACATGAACTAAGTATCAATGTGCATATGTTGTGATGACATTAATTATCTCACCATTCCCCTAACAGTAGTGCTCCATGAAACAGCAGACTGTGAACCAGCCTTAACAAGCTTTGAAGAAAGAGAAAACACCAAAAGAAACACATTTAGCATAAAATCACATTGCCAAAAAAGAAGAAATAAACCAAAGAAGAAAAAAAAAAAAAAAAGGAGCAACCTTAAGTGCAGACTTAGTGTGAGCTTTCTCCATGTTAGAATAATTAAGTAAATAGCCGAAGCTAGCTAGATGGAAAATACAATGTGTGGGTCTGAAGCACATGCACTAACACTGGAGAGTTTAAGTGAATTTATAGAGTGAGTAAGCACTAGAAAAAATAAAAAAAGAAAAATGTTTGGAGAATTGTCTAAATTCCCTTCTGTTACGACATCACCAACATGCTTAAGCATTTGCATGCTTTCTTACACCAAACTTTCTGATTAAACCTCCCTCTCATGCACACTTATTTATCAATACCAGACCCCATTATAATTTTATGTTCCTTCAATTCTCCTCTTGCTATTAAATCAAATCTATATGACTTTCTTACAAGATTTCACATTATTTCACTAAATCAAAACGCTGACTTGATTAGCTAAGCACTTCATTTCATCATTTTGTTTTGTTCTTGTTAATTAACTGAAGTCTTATGACAATTATCTCTTTTACTCTTCCAACTTCTTGCTTAATTCAACCTGATTAAGCTAAGCTTTAGTTTGCTAATCAGTATCAATGTTTATGCTATATGATAGAATACCAACACTATATATGTAATACATTGCCAACTTTTTGTCTTCTATTTGTGTCTTGTTAACGTCGTATAGCACTATACTTAATCTGGATTATTAGTGACTTAGATAATCTCAAAAAAAAAAAAAAAAGAATAAAAAAGATTATTAGTGACTTAGACTTGTAATCCACTTTTCCTCTCTAGTGTGCATTTGAGATTGTTTCTTGTAAAAGAAACATTTCTACCCAGAAGTTTAAGCTAATAATTGCAATTTCAAAAATAAATTTATGTATTAATGTTAATTCAAGTGAGAAGAATCTTGAATTCTCTTAAATAAGATTTTGAGTTCAAATTTTTGTGTGAAAAACAATTGCTGGAAATAAAATCCATATGACTTGAACTCTGAAATAATTATAATCTATATAACTACTGAATTCTGAAAGTATCAAATGCTAAATAATTTATATATATATGGCACACACGTCCACATGAAATGCCTTATGATTTGAAATATGATTATGTTAGATAGCCATTCAATCCTTAAGTTTTAAACTTTTAAACAAGACTTTCAGAAATAATTTTATGTGTCAAAGAATCCTCCCATGCTATCTCACTAATTTTGGTTTTTATATTATAAAATATGAGTGACCAAAAATTTGTAAGTTTAAACTTTCTAATTGTATAAAATTTTATACCATATCCAAAATTATTGAACTCAAAAACTTATACTGTCGTGTGAAGTTTCAGTATAAATTTTATCTTAATTTAGCTATTCTGTGTGTGTCTATATATATATATATATATATATATATATATATATATATATATATATATATATATATATATATATATATATATATCAATTGTTATTTGCTCACTTGGTAAAAATAAAAGATTTCAATTTTTTTATATGTAATCCTTAGAATAAAAAAAGAAACAATTTTTTTTAAATAATTGCTATTTAGAATTTATTAGATTTTAAATAATTCTGTTTGATCTTAACATGACTAAAAAAATACTAAAATCGTTCAATAATTAATTTTAATAATACTATATGTACTATGGTTAGAATTCAAAGCGGCACCAGCTGATTTCAATTGGAGTTGTGGGTTGAAACATCTTTTTTTCTTCTACATTTTTTTCCCACGGGCATTGTCAATGATCTTAATAGACAAATGTGTTAGAGAAGAAAGAATTCTTTTAGAAAGTAGTGCAGAAACAATTTGCTATAATCTCTTACTCAGTGACAAATCAATGATTGAAGCAACTCGGTTGAGTAGTCCTAACTATGACTAAAAAGGAAAAAAATAAATTATTTATTTATTTATTTATGCACCTTTCCCTACAGGTATACAAATGAAAGTCTAAGAAAAAAAAAAATGAAGTGAACAAAGAGACAATAAGGTAGTTAACCACCCACTCTCAATTGTTTCTTGTTAAGGCCGTTATCCAACCAAGAATTAAAAAAAAAAAAAAAGCATTTTAACTATTTAGTTTGTAAATAATTATGTCTTTAATTTATAAATTAATTATTTAAAAATTTTTACTTGTTAAAATAAATTTATTAATGCTTTTCAATGCTATCTAAAATGTATAATGATATTTTTACAAACTACAATAAAATTTTAAGTATTTAAATTAATTAAAAAGTTTTTATAAATTATATTTTACCAAATTAAGTTGTTAAAATAATTAATCCATAAATTGATGAAAAAATTGGTAAATGAGTAAAAATTTTAAAAAATTATGAATGTATTAAGTTAAAAAAATAATGAACAGAATTTCTATATGATAAATTTAAGAACGTGAAAAATTAAAAAAAAAAATTATGAATGTATAAAGTTAGAAAAAAGCATGAACAAAATTTCTGTATTACAAATTTAAGGAAAAAAAAACAAGAAGTGATTATTTATTGGGATTATTAAGGGTAAGAGGCATGTCATACAGTTAGTTAGGTCTTGAATAGATAATCAACCTACTAATTTCATATCATGTGCTCATGCTTATAACATAAGTTTGAGAGATTACAATAGAACAAAAATATAATAACAATTTTTTTTTTGTTATTTTTTTATTTAGAATAATAAATGTGGACTTTTGTTTTATTTATAACTAAGCTGCGTGAGCCAATGGATAAAGATTTGAGGACAGGAGTTGTCTTGCTTTTGAAGGAGAAGAAACTTTATTAATTGAGTCTTGGTGCTTGATGTTTATAGTGGGAAGCTTTTCAAAGTTTGTTAGAGATTCATAGATTGCTTCTTGATTTGGGAAAATTTTTAGTGCTATGCATATAGTCAACACATTTTGATTGATATTTAATTTGTCTACTATCATTTCCTTTTGTTTTTTTTTTCTTTTCTTTAGAGGTTTATATTATATTTAAACTATATAAACTTGTATTTTAAGATGATTTTCTTTTTTCCTTTTTTGCTTATATATATATATATATATATATATATATATATATATATATTTGTGTGTATATATGTGTATTGAGTTAATATAAATGGTTAATTTCCAACACCATAGAAAGGGAGAGAGAGAAGTGGGAGTTTGAACCATACTCTCAACGAACTGGATGTTTATACTTTTTGCCACTTGAACTACTCGTGAGGGATGACTATATATATATATTAAGTTTAAAATTTAATAAGTGTCCTTATTAGATCTTAGTATTTACTTTAAAAGCCTTACATATAAAATCATTCAATTTTCTATATTTATTGAAAAATTAATAAAAAATTTTATTTTAAAATACATATATTCTATTTTATGTAAAGCACTATAATTCTATAATGTTTAAAATATTGCTCTATTATTTTATAAAAAACTATGTCTTTTATTTTACTTAAAATGTCTCTATTTTATTCAATTAAAAACATATTTTTCTTTTCTATTAAAAGTAAAAAGTTAAAAATGTATAGGTTCTCAATCATTTTCTATTTTTATTTATTTTCATTTATTTAAATATTATTTCTCTATGCATATTAAAATATACATGTACTCTTAATTAAAAAAATAATCAAATAAATATTATGGTAAATTTTCAATTTTTTAATTTTCAATTAATTATTTTAAAATAATTTTAAAAAATATATTATTTATAATTCATAAAAATGTAAATTGATGATTAGTTATTGATAATGCGCAATCCAAAAAAATAGTTTAACCTTAAAACTTGTTGCAAGTAACGTTACTTGCAACAAGAAAAAAGTACAAAAATGTATAATTTTTTAACTTTTCAATTTGTAACTTTTTTCTTGATATTATGAGTTCGTAAGTTTTGTTATATTATATTTAGTATTCTATCAAATGCTATCATTAGTTATTAGTGATCTAATATTAAAATAATACAAAAATTTAATTAAAAAATTATTTTTCAAATAATTTGCTATCAAACTAACTGTTAAAAACTAGATAATATATATATATATATATATATATATTTATTTATTTTTTTTCTTTTGAAAATGCCTTAGAGAGGATGAATAAGTCTAATGAGGGTTTTAGAAAAATAAAAATGATTTTAAGGAATTAAACAAGAATTGAAAGAATGTTGAGAAAGAAAAATGAAAAATGAACACAATAATTTAAAGGATTCAGATTCGACAATAATCTTACACCTCCACATAACTTATCCTTAAGTTAGAATTTTCAATCACCCACAATCTTATTCATAAGATTGAGATTACACAAGAATTTTATGGCTCACTCTTACAACCTTACAACTTGAGTTTTTAAGGCTCACTCAAAAACCAAATCTCAAGTGTTTTAATGGTAAACTTTTAAATCAATTCTGCTAAAATAAAATTTCACTTTCCAATTTCTTAATCCTAGAAAATAGAAGAATAAAAATATTTATTTTAACACTCACTAACTCTCAAAAGAGTTACACAAATATGAAATGAAATTGAAGAGAGTTTTAAGAGCTTAATTGAATGTTTAAAAGAGTATAATGAGTAAACAAGTTTCTTAAACTTTTAATTTAACTCTAGGATAAACAACTCAGATTATGGTTGTTGGATGCATTAATTATATCTCCAATGTCTTTTGTTGATTTTTGAATCATTTTGGACTTATTTTCTGTCAGAATGCCGCTCACGGTCGTGAGAAGCAAACCTTGGTTTATGAGCGTCAGTTTAAGGACCTTTGCATTCAAAAATATCTATTTAATGCTGTTAGGATTGCCCTCATGATTGTGAGGGTAGCTCATGAGCAATACTGAGTGTTTTGGCAAAAATGAGCTCCTTAGGCACTATATAAGGTCGGCTCATGAGGTGCTCATGAATAGACCACTATAAGTTCAAATTTGTATATTTTTGGTATATAATTGTTTCTCAAAGATTGAGGACTTGCATAAATGGAGATATTTCATCGAAATGCATAGTTATATTATTTCAAGAAGTATTTCATTGTCTCCAATCATTAAACAATTATTCTTGATAATCAATCAACTTCCTACACACTTAAAGGAAACCATTAGAATCTAAATTGTTTGTCAAAGTCCAAAATTAGGAGTTTGATCATGCAAATGGTGAACAATCTCTCCTTTTTAGCTTTGAAAACCAATTTGATAAGATAATAAATAAAGTATGTAAGTGTAAAAAATAAATGACATGAATAAGGTATTGTACAAAATAGCTCCCCCTTTCAAATTAAATAGATGCAATGTGTGAACAAATTTTGCTCCCCTTTAATATATGCATATATTCATGTATCAAAACATAAAATAAATTGAATTATCACATCATACATAAGAAATATCAAATAATCATAAAGGAAATGATTAAAATGATTTACAAAAAAAAATTCTCCTTTATAAATATATTTCTTTATTTCTCCTCCTTTTTGGACATAATAAGAAATATAAATTTAATATTTTTATTCCCCTTTTGTTAAAAATGAAAACAACATAAAATTTAACATGAGGAATAAAAAGAAACATGACCTAACATAACAAATGTGTTAAAAACATAAAAAAAACATGATCATTTAAAAAATGTTTGACAATATGAAAGAAATAATTTCAAACATATATGCATGTAGTGTTACTAAAATACATCACAAAAATATTACATATAGTACTTGACAAGTTTAACTATCACATGATCATATAGAGCTTAGTTAACTAACATTCATGATCATTTAGCACTTAGCATATCACAAACATACATACCTTCTTCTCTCCCTTTGTCAAAGACAAAAAGAAAATAGAGAGATATAAATGGAAATGAAACTAAAGGAAACAAAAAATTCTGGAGGGAATAAAAGATCACGAACCAAAATAATAAAAACAATGATACACTAAATCTTTATAAAATCTATGTTATACATAAATAAAGTAAGCAAATTAAGGTTTTTTATCACAAGAAGAAAATCATAAAAGTATAATTATTAAATTGTGATAAAAGTAGCCACACTTACAATGTTATTATGCATGCATAAACAAAATTATGTAAAATATATTCAAACAATTTTCTCCCCCCATTTCAAATAATAAAATAGAATTTGGTTTGGAAAAATTTGATATGAGGGACACACTATCAAATTGTTTGATACTCATGCAAACTCAAAATACAAAAGGAAATTTTAACAAAATAAAAATTACATTAACAATATAAAAAAAGGATAGAGAGACAATGATATTAGAATATCAAATGTAAATGAAAACCCAAATAAAAAAACACAAGACATAAGCTAGCATCTCAATGCTTAAAAAATTGAAAATAAACAGTAAATAAACAAAACATAAACTGATGAAAAATAAAGAAAATCTAGTATTGTGAAGGAGGAGGAGGAGGATTTCAAGTGCATTGTATGTTGTGATAAGCATATAATTGATGAATATTATACTCAATGTGATCCATCTTATTTTCAAAATGATAAAGTCTTGTATCCACTTGATAAAACCTATTATTGAAGTTGGATTCAATAATAAAGAGTCGATTAAAAAAAATCCTCCAACCTAAGCGGGTTCTTCATCAACACTTTGAGAAGTAGAAGGTCCTCTTGCTCTTTTTCTTTAAGATTAAGAAGGAGCATGCTCTTGAGGGATTTCTTCTTCAATTTATACACCTTCAAGTCCAAGAGTACATATGTGCTCAATATCTAATAAGTCTTGTGCTAGCTCCTTATCAACATTTTCATCTCTTACTTCGTCTTTCCAAAGCCAAGAATTTCTAACAAACTTGAATGGCCTAGTATTTGTTAAGAGGTTATCATTAAGAAAAAGAGGAATGGAAGGAGTGTTTTTCAATTTGATCCTAAAGTGATGAGCAATGCTTGTGATAAACCCTCCCACATATAAGGCACCACTAACACTATCACTAGCTAACCAAAACCTCCATTGAAGCCATCTTCCTAACTCAACATCTATGTCTTCAACAAGACACCTAACAAGGAAAAGATCATCAAAAGAAATAGCTTTATTACTCAAACCCCTAGCATGAATAGAATATGTAATAAACCTATGCACATACCAAAAAGATTTTAAAGAAAAATTAGATGCTTTTAGTATATCCCGCTTCAAAAGGTTTTGCATTAGGTTTTGCATGTTGAGTCTAAAAAGGATTAGGAAGCTAAAAAGAAATAGGAGAAGCTAACTCCATTGTCTAAAATTAAAGATACCATCAAATTCTTGAGAGATAAGGAATCTATCTCTCCCACCCAATTTAAATCTCACGCTATTCATAAGATTTTACTGATTAAAATGGTGTGTTCTCAAGCAATAGGAAGTAAGAAATTCATGGACCAAAGAGGGATAGGCAGGAAAAGCATTGAATGAAAAATCATATAAACCCATATTATCAAGTAAGGTCCTAACCTCATTGAAACAACCCATCTTTTCTAAAGTAGCTTGAAATATGTACTTAGAGAAAATAATTTTTCTTTCCTTAAATTGAGCAAGCCTTTCCCTAAATTGAGTTGAAGTGTAAGAAAAAGGAGGTTGCTTCTTAGGTTGATCTTTGATAACTCTTCTAAAGGAGGAAGAAGCATCTAGATTTTTCTTCTTGGGAGCCATGGTAATGAGATGAAAGAGCTAAGAGTGAAGAATTTTAGAGAAAAAAAAAACGTGTTTTGAAAGGAGTTTGAAAACAAAGATAAAGATGTGAAGATGAAAAGAACGGTTTAAGGGGTTTATATAGGCAAGAATTAGGGTTAAAATTAATCAAATAAAGTCCCAAAAGAAATAAAAAAAATTACAGGTTACTATTTTAAAGAAGGAAAGATTAAAAAAAATTATAATCCCAATAGTATTGGGATTTTTCTCCTGTCAGACCGTTGCTCACAAGCAATTCATAAGTGGTTCACTCATGAGCAGCTCTAGACAGGTTGAGCCACAACAGTCACAAGTTCAACGGCTCATGATGGAAGATGCTAGAAGGTCCCTAAACTTTCAAATTCTTTTCAATTAGGACCTTAAAATGTGACAAATAGGTCCTTATGCACTAAATTAATCATCAAATCAAAACTAATCATAACTAAATTAAATACTTTGACAAATATCATCATAAATTAACATAATCAAGCATTAAAAAATAATTTCAAAAAATAATTTTTGAAATATTATTATTAATTTTTTGAATAAAATATATTAAAAGTAAATCATGCAAATGGGAAATCAATAAAATAAATTTTTGTATATGAAATAAATTTGATTGATTTAAATAATTAATAAATTCAATAAAATTCAATAATTAACTATTTAATCAACAAATATTAAAAACAAAATTTATACATTACAGAAATTAAATTTTCTTGATAAATAATTATGATAGAGTGTTAGATACCAAAAATAAATCGAAATTATACAAAACATGGTTAAGTATGAATTTATTAAATGATTATCAAATATGAAAATTAAACATAAAAATAGATATACGTAACGACATGATCAATCTCGAATCCTATCATTAACTTTGCAATTTATTAAGTTGTCAAGACAAACTTGAACCATCAATCATACTAAGTTCATGTTTAATAAAATTTAATCTTTCTTCACAAAGAGGCTTGGTAAAGATGTCTACTAATTAATGATTAGTATCAATAAATTCAAGAAAAATATCACCATTTTGCACATGATCACGTAAGAAATGATGTCTAATATCAATATGATTAGTTCTAGAATGCTGAATGAGATTCTTGCTAAGGTTTATAGCACTTGTATTGTCACATTTAATTGGAATGTGATTAATATCAATGTCATAGTCCAAAAGTTATTATTTTTGCTATAAAACTTGTGTGCAACAACAACTAACCGCCACATATTTTGCTTCAGCGATGGATAAAGAAACTGAAACTTATTTTTTGCTAAACTAAGAAACTAAACAATTACCTAAAATTTGATAAGTTTCAGAAGTGATTTTTCTATCTAGTAAACTACCGACAAAATCCTCATCAGAACAAATAATTAAATCAAAGGATGAATTCCTAGGATACTAAAGTCCTAAATGCATTGTACCATAAAGATATTTGAAAATTCTTTTGATAGCATTCAAATGAGACTCTATAGGACTAAATTGAAATCTAACACATAAACAAGTAGCAAACATAATATTAGGTCTACTAGTAGTTAAATAAAGAAGGGATCCAATCATATCTCTAAATCATTTTTCATCAACAGGTTTGCCATTCTCATCCTTGTTGAGTTTCGTTATCGTGCTCATAGGTGTCTTGCTCGATTTAGCTCCATTAATACCAAACTTCTTAAGAATGTCCCTACCATATTTAGTTTGATTAATGAAAGTCCCATCTTTGCATTACTTGATTTGTAGTCCAAGGAAGAATTTGAGTTTTTCCATTGTACTCATCTCGAATTCTCCTTGCATTAACTTAAAGAATTCCTCACACAAGAAATGGTTAGTAACACAAAAAATAATGTCATCTAAATAAATTTAATAATTAATAAATCATGGTTGAATTTTTTTTATGAAAAGAGTTATGTCAACTTTTCCTTTAGAAAAACCTTTTTCTAAAATAAAGTTACTCAATCTTTCATACCAAGCTCTTGGAGCTTGTTTCAATCCATATAATGCTTTTGAAAGTTTAAACATATGATTAGGAAAATTAAAACTATCAGAACTTAGAGGTTGTTCAACATACACTTTCTCTTCAATGAAACCATTTAGAAAAGTATTTAACATCCATTTGATAAAGCTTAAAATCCATGAATGATGCCAATGTAAGTAGCATTCTAATAGCTTCTAACCTTGCAAGGGGGTGAAGGTTTCATCATAATCAATGCCTTCCTCTTGATTATAACCTTTAGCTACTAGTTTAGCTTTGTTCCTAGTTATGACACCTTGTTCATTCTTATTCTTAAACACCTATTTGGTGCCTATAATAGGATGATGTTTATGTCTAGGAACTAAGGTTCAAACTTTATTTCTCTCAAATTGATTTAACTCTTCATGCATAGTAAAGACCCAAAATTCATCACTCAATGCATCATCAATATTTTTGGACTCAATTTGAGAAATGAAGGCTAAATTTACAATAGACTTGAGTTTAGATCTGGTAGTTACCCCCCCCCCCCCCCCCTTTTGTAGTGTCAACTATAATGAGATTTTGAGGATGAGCTTTCTTGAATTGCCAATCCTTTGAAAGTTCATCCTTCAAGGTAGGTTGAGATATCTCCTCATCGTTTTCCTTGCTTGGACCTTCAAGTTCTAAAGGCTTACTAACATTTTCTTCTTGAGTATCCACAATCTCATTATCACCTAAAAGATCATCAATACTACACATAACCTTTCCATGTTCAAGTGAATTTGATTCATCAAGGACAATAAGCATAAACTCTTTAACTACTGGAGTTTTCTTATTTAAACACTCTATAAGCTTTGCTAGAAGTGGAATAGCCTAGGAAAATTTCTTCATCAAATTTTAAATCAAATTTCCCAAGATTATCCTTGGTGTTCAATATAAAGCACTTGTATTAAAATACTTTAAGCTATGAGATTTTGGGTTTTCTATTGTTCTATAGCTCATAAGAAGTTTTATTTAAAATTGATCTTTTGAAAACTCTATTTGAAATAGAACAAGATGTGTTAACAGCTTCCGCCCAAAAGTATAGAGGGAAATTATATTAATGAAGCATTATTCTAGTCATTTCCACAAGCGTTGTATTTTTCCTTTCAACTACCCTATTTTGTTGAGGAGTTATAGGAGAATAAAACATATGTGAAATAAAATTTTCACTGTAATAGGTTTTGAAAAATTCATTTTTAAATTAGGTTCCATGATCACTTCTAATATAAGAAATAAAAAAATCCTTTTTCTTTTTTAACTCTTTTTAAAAAAATTTTAAAAGCTTTAAATGCATTATTCTTATGAGTAAGAAAACACACCCAAGTGTATCTAAAGTAGTCATTAACCAATACACATGCATAATGGATTCCACCGAGACTAGCAACTCTAGTTAGTCCAAATAAATCCATATGCATAAGTTCAAGTTCAAGTGGTCTAGAGGTGGACACTCCATTCTTGAGCTCAAACAAAGACTTGGATTATTTTCCTTTTTGGAAAGAATCATAAGGTTTATCCTTAGTGAATTCAATCATAGGTAAGCCAATTACAAGTTCATGCTTACAAAGATTATTTGAAAGTTCAAAGTTTACATGTCCTAACCTTCTATGCCATGTCCATGTGTCATGGGAAATTGACATTGTACATTTGATGTCTTTGTTATCAATCTTGTTCAAATCAAGAACATAAACATTGTCTACTCTTTCACCATTAAAAATTACTTTGTCTTCGTCAAGACTACTAATAAAGCAATTTCTAAGATAGAAAGTCACCTTATTTCCCATATCATATAATTGACTTATACTTAACAAATTATATTTAAGACCATCAACAAGCAATACATGATATATAGATAAGAATTGAGGATTACGAATTTCTCCCATGTGTACAAATTTCCCTTTAATATTGTCTCAAAATGTGACATGTCCTCCATCCTTAGCATTAAACTCGTTGAATTGCTCCTTGTCTCCTATCATGTGCCTTGAACATCCACTATCATGATACCACTTGCTTTTTGCTCTTATGAATTTCAAGCACACCTACACAAAATAATTTAAGTGTTCTTTTGAACCCAAACCTTTCTTGGTCTAGGTTGGTTAGTTTCAAGATAATCCAAAGGAAGCAAATTCATATGTAGTTTTCTATAGAAACATACATTATTTGTATGTCCCTTGATCATGCAATACGAACATTTAACGTTTGCAAACCTATTTCTTTTAGGTGCATATGATTACTTAGAAAATGAGACATGCCTTTGGTATTGAAGTGGTGTGTGTCTCCTATTATTTTGAGTCATAGTATGAGGCATGCATTGAAAATGGCAATATGCATTTTGATAGGTTTGTGGAACATGTTTAGGTGCTTTGTGTTATGCAACATGCTTATAAGTGTTGTGTTTAGTGTACATGTAAGCATGTTTGGGTTATACTTTTATAGCATGAGACTTACCTTTTTATGTTATATAGGATTGAGTCTTATGAGAATTTTCTTTAATATTTGACACATGAGACTTATTAGTTTTGAAATCTTGAGTCTCAATCGGTTTAGAGGTAGATTGAATGGAATTGTATGATGCTTTAACAAATTTAATATGTGATGATGATAAAGATGATGCCATTCCATTGGTATATCCAATTCCATGAGTACTTTCATGAAAATTTTGAGATTTAAGTAAATTATCTAAACTCTCTTTTCCTCTTTGGAATTTGGATATGGAATTTTTTAGCTCAACTACCTCATTAAAAAGTTTATAATTTTCATCACTTACTTTCTTGAGTTGCTCTTCCAAGGAATTTGAAGATTTTAAATCACTAGCAAGTTTATCATTTGATTTAACAAGATTAGAAAATTCAATTTTAACTTATTAAATTCCTTAGTTAAGTTATTTAACTCATGCTTATAATGCTTCTTTTTTAAAAGTAAGCTTTTGCACTTAAGCTTTTGCTCACAATATAGCTCTTAACATCATAATTATCATCATATTCATCATAAGAACAATACTCATTACAAGAAGAGTTAGAAGAACATGGTACCTCTTTTTCATCTTCAAGAGCCATGAAGTAAAGATTAGTCACTTCTTATTGTTTCTTTTCCTTTTCAGATTCAAAGGAGTCATCATCCTAAGTAGCTTTAAAGGTCTTCTTTTTATCCTTTGCTCATTTATTCTTGAATTTGAGTTTGGGACACTTACTTCTAATATGTCCCAATTTCTTGTATTCATAGCAAGTAACCTATTTAGTTTTTTTCTTGTTTTCTCCCTTATGCTTCTTATTGAAATCTCTTCTTCTTGAAGAATTTTTCTTTCTTATGAACTTCTTGAAGCTTTTAGTGAGCATGGAAATTTTATCATCTTCATCACTAGAGCTTTCACCATTTTCCTCTTCACTATTATCTTGTAAAGCTTTTAATGCAATGCTCTTTTTCTTTTCTTCCTTCCCTTTTTACGCTTCACCTCTTTACTTAATTGTAAGCTCATATGTCAAGAGCTTGCCAATAAGCACACTGGTTGAAAGGATAGAAAGGTCTTGAGCTTCCTTAATTGAAGTGACTCGAGATTTTTTATCCATTTTAGGTAGGATTTTTAGAATCTTGTTGTTCACCTCTTCCTTGGAGAAATATTTTCCAAGTTTCTTAAGGGTTATGAGGAGAGCATTGAGATGGTTTGTCATCTCCTTGATTGATTCTTAAGGCTTCATTTTGAAGAGTTTATATTTATATATATAAAGTTGAACCTTTTTGCTTTTTACTTATACATTGCCTTCATAATGGTCTCAAGGTCTCCCATATTTCCTTGGTCAAAATGTAATGTTGAATCTTGCCTCATTTTTCTCTTATCATGGAAGAGAGTAGAGTGATCACAACTTTCTTATTTTTGTAGTTTTCTTCCTTTTGATCATTGCTCCAATCATTTCTTGAGAGAGTAGTTTGCACACCATCAATGGTAGTTTTTAGTGGTTGCCAACCTTTGAGAATAACTTCGCAAAGTCTAATGGAATCACAATCTAGATATAGCTCTATTTTGAACTTTCAATAAGGTAGTCACTACCATCAAAGAATGGTCTTAGTGAAGAAATTCTTTAAGATTCACTCCTTATGATCTTGTATTCTAGCAATGAAGTTTCTAGAATTCAAGCTATGATACCAAATGAAAATGCCTTACGAAGGGGGGTGAATAAGGCTAATGAGGGTTTTAGAAAAATAAAAAAAATTTAAGGAATTATACAAGAATTGAAAGAATGTTGAGAAGTAAAAATGAAGAACATAATAATTTAAAGAGTTCAGATTCAACAATAATCCTATGTCTCCACTTAACTTATCCCTAAGTTAAGATTTTCAATCACCCATAATCTTATTCATAATATTGAGATTACATAAGAGTTTTATGGCTCACTCTTACAACCTTATAACTTGAATTTTCAAGGCTTACTCAAAAACCAAATCCCAAGTGTTTCAATGGTAAACACTTAAACCAATTCCACTAGAATAGAATCTCACTTCCCAATTTTTTAATCCTAAAAAATAGAAGAATAAGAATTTCTATTCTAATACTGATCAACTCTCACAAGAGTTATACAACTATAAAATGGAATTAAAGAGAGTTTTGAGAGCTTAATTAAATGCTTAAGAGAGTATAATGAGTAAACAAGTTTCTTAAACTTTCAATTGAACTCCAAGAGTTGTTTATATAGATAAATAACTTAGATTATGGTTATTGGATGCATTGATTATGTCTCTAACGTCTTTTATTGATTTTTTAATCATTTTGAACTTATTTTTGTTAGAAAGCCTCTCACTATCGTGAGGAGCAAATCCTAGCTCGTGAGTGTCAGTTTAAGAACCGTTGCATTCAAAAATGTCTGTTAAATACTATCAAGACTGCCCTCACAAGCTGAAGCCTACTCCTTAGGATCGTGAGGGCAGCTCGTGAGCAACAGTAAGTGTTTTGGCAAAAATGAGCTCCTGAGGCACTATACAAGGTTGACTCGTAAGGGGCTCATGAGGTGCTAATGAGTAGACCACTGTAAGTCTAAATTTGAATATTTTTGATATATAATTGTTTCTTAAAGATTGGGGACTTGCATAGATTAAGATACTTCATTTAAATGTATATTTATACTCTTTCAAGGAGTATTTCATTGTCTCCAATCATTAAACAATTACTCTTGATAATCAATCAACTTCCTACACACTTAAAGGAAATCAGTAGAATCTAAAATTGTTTGTCAAAGTCCAAAATTAGGAGTTTGATCATGCAAATGGTCAACATGTATATATATATATGTATATATATATATGTAAAATTAAAAATAAATGTTAGTTTAATTTATTATAAGAGATTAAAGAAATGAAGTATAACAGTTGCAAATATAACTATTTTGAAAGTAACATTGATAAGTGTAATAATTAAATTGTTAATCCCATTTGATAAATGAAAGGTATTGGATAAACTGGTTTTTGGAATTGTTTTCTTTATAAATGCACAAATAATATCTAAATCTTTTTAATTTTTTTCTATTTAGATTTTTGAACTTTTCATATTAAATTAAGTGTTTGAAAATTGGTAAAAAATTTATAAAATATTTTTTTTAACACATTTTATATATTAAAATATTTATGTGTCTTATTTTAAATAGTAAATTGACTTAAATATTTTTTTTATATTATACTTGATTTTTTAATTTTAAAAAATCTACTCAATATATATTAAATTTGAACAAAGATATTAAATACAAAATAAAAATTGAATCATTATTATTAAAAATAAAATATTTAACTTTTTCAAATTTATTTAAAAGAGTTAAAAGAACAATACAATTTAATTAAAATAAAATAAAATAATTTTTGCAATAAATAAAAAGTTTAATTTAATTAAAATCATGAAATGGAAATTAAATTTAACCACTATAATTAATAAATAAAAAATACTATTTGATTTTTCTACTTTAGCTTGATCAATAAAAAAATAATTTTCTATTTTTAATAATTATAAAAAAAAATTAAAGTAAAAAAGAAAATGAAGTATAGTTTGAAAGGAGAATATTTAATTTGTTATTTTAAATTTACCACATAAGTATTTTAACTTGTAAAATCAATTAAAGATATCATTTTGAAAGTTTTGCTGATTTAGACACATATTTATAAAAAAGATAGTTCAAATACCATCTTTGTATTTTTTTTTAAAACAAACTGTTAATAAAGTTAATAAAATTTATATGAAATAGTTAAAAATAAAAAAAATAAATAAATTATTGTATTGTTAAATTCTTATAAGAAATAAAAATTAACTTTCAAAATATCATATAATTAGAAAAAATTATTGAAAAAATTTCATGAAGATAAAAAAATATAATATATATTTATACAGTCATACAAATATAAATAAAATATTATAAAAAATATAATATATGTTTATACATTCGTACACATAAATAAATTATTATATCCGAATAATTTAAGATAAATAATTTTAACGTTGATTTTATCTAATTAAATTACAATTAATTAATAAATTAATTACTTATTGCTTAATATTTTTAGTTAAATATTAAACATTCTTAAATTTTTAAAATATTGATAAAAATTAATTAAGTTCTAAAATGTCAAAATCAAATATGTCTTAAAATGTTAAGAATTAAAAAGTAAAAATTAAATAGTTGACTAAAAGAAAATTTCAGTTGACTATTTGCTCTGACTAATAGAAATAATTTTTCAATCTTATAGTATTCATTTATTAACAAACTTTCTTTTAGAATTTAATTGTTAAAATCACAAAATTTAGGAAACTCATAATGATATTATTCCAATTATTTCTTTAATTATTTTTATTGTATTGCCTCTTAAGCTATTTGCATATTTTTGTGCAAAATTTATTTACAATAAATTAAAGATCAATTATATAGTAATTGACTAGTTAATTACATGAAATATAAATTAATTACAGTAATAAATATCCAATTGATTATTGATTAAAATAATAATATAAAAATAACCTACAAAATTGAAATGGTTATCAATCAAGAATTCATAAATTAATTAGACAATAAGTTACCAATTAATTATATAATATTAAAAGTAATTGAAACAATAATCGATAATTAATCATAATAAATACTATAAAATTAACATATAATAATAAATTTGTTATTAATTAAAATTTTATAAAAATCAATTTAGTAATAAGTTATCAATTAATTATACAAGATTGATTTAATTGCAGTAATAACTGCATAATTAATTATAAACGTGTTGAATAATAAAATTAAAACTAAAATTAATTGAAATAACAAGTGCTAATTAATTATCAAGTAATGTGTGTAATATTTACATATATTTTAGTTGAATTTTAATAAATTTTGGTTCAATAAATATCAATCTTTTAGTTAAATTTGGGTTTAATTAGAAAACATTTTAAGTTTAGAGTTTTATTTAGGATTTATAATTTTTTGATTTAATTATAGTTTGTTTAGGAGTATTTTTGGTTTTAAATTATTATCCCTCTTTTGTAGACAATTTTGGAAAAGAATTCTCAAATAGCAAGGTTTTGACATGATATGGCCATGACTTGGGCATATTGGTGCCAGTGCTGTGCACTTGAGGAAGAAATGAGATACACAATTTGAAACACGGCCATTATTATTTGAGCAAAATAGGAGTATTTGACACAGGGATAGCACAAACATGCTTTAGATCGTGTTATCTACTGCTTCAAAACGAAGAATTGTTGAAGTTGCAACACAACTTAATACATAGTCGTGTTCCCAGCCATTCAAGGATCTGGAAAAAGAAGTATGAATTAAGACATGAGCATATTGAAATCATGCCGAAAAGACAAAAACATGACATGACCACGACATGGCCGTGTCGCAGGCTGTGTCACTCTAGGAAAATTCTCTTTAAAGATAAGGACTAGAGAATTTCACAAGAAATTAGGTTTTCTTTTATGTAATGCTTTTTTAAGGGGGATATTTAGGAGTTTTTATTCATTCATTAGATACATAGAAATTACAAGCAAAAAGGATTCCAAGCAATCAAGGGTTGCAGAAGACGTGCAAAATTCAAGAGTTTCATCTATTCTTCTTCTTTATTCTTTTATTTTTGTGATTTTTGCACTAAATTTATGTGGGTTTGAATTAGGAGTAGCTTTTCTAGGATGTAATTATTAACACAATTTTTATTAATTTGATATCTAGTTAATTTTATGAGCTGTACTTATCTTTTGCTTTCATTCTAGATATGTTTGTTTCCATGTTTATGGGTGAATTAACCAAGGAGAGTTAGGAAAATTTACTAGCTTAAAACTCATAGAACTTATATCACTTGATTATGAAAGTAAGCAATCTATTCGGAGGTAAAATAATTGTTAAGGAACTTAATAATTTTTTATTAAATTTTATTCACAAAAGTAAGTTAAATTTTAATCTTAACATGCTTAATTGAACTTGAAAGAATCATTAAGTAATTTAGAATAATTATCCTTAATTGAAATCAATATATTTAATAATTAAGCGTTCATGATAATAGTGAAACTACATCAAGCTCTATCTTTTAATTCATTAATTTTCTCTTAGTTTTAGTTGTTTAAATTCATACTTTGATTTCTTTAATTACTTTATTTAATTTACTAGTTAGGAGCATAAGTAAAAATATTAGTAATCAATATTTAATACTCGTGGTAACAATAACAAATGGTACTATAATTCACAATCTATATATTTGTGGGTTTTGAACACAACATCAAGGTATTAAATTTTCTAGTATTCCAATATACATAAAGCAGACCAAAAGATTTTCTTTAACTTGATATGTAAATGATTAATATGTTGCTTAATTTCATTGGCTAGTTTATGATATAAACAACTATAAATTTTTTATATTGTGCTATTTCTCAAAATTGTTTATAGATTTATACTCTTTTTCACCAATAGTCTATTTACAATCAAGTAAATATTAAAACAATATAGAAGTAACCCATAAAATTGAAATAAAAACTAATCAAAATTAAAAAATGATTAGATATTAAGTGACTAATTAATTATATGAAGTTAAAATTAATTTTAATAATAATATTAATTAATTAATTGTAATAATAATAATAATTAAGTATTACAAACTAATACTTAGATAACAAATAACTAATTGATTATTTGAGAACAAAATTTATTGCAATAATAAGTGGCTAATTAATTTTAAATTAAAATAATATGAAAGTAACCTATAAAATATTGAATAGGTTATTAATTAACATGTTAAAGAAAACTATATATTAATTGACTAATATAATATATGATATTAAAATTAATTATAATATTTAATTCCTAATTTATTATAAAGGTATTAATTTTTTTTTAATTTTTTATATACACCCTTGGAACTCAATTAAAGTTCACTTTTCAAATATAATTTTCATGAAATTTTATTTTTATAAAATTACAAAATTATGATCCATGCATGTGAAATATTAACTAGTTCAATAATATAATAAAAATCAGAAATGAAGAGAGGGACCCCTGGGCCCCCAAACTCTAAGATGCTTTAATTTTTGGAATTTTTACAAAAATGTCCGAGAAATAGCTCTTATTTTTTAAAATGTCTCTATTTTTTATTTATTATTGATATATCCTAAAAATAAGGGATAACTATTATTAGCCTCCTGAAATTTGATCTAAATTAGTAATTCATTCCTTTTTTTTTTAAACAATAACTAAAAACCCTTTTAATTTTAAATTTTTTAAACATTTTTTTCCTCTGTTAAAAAGTATAAAAATATTCTTAGAATATACTATTAATCAAAATGTCAATATTTTTAAAAACCTTAAAATTAAAATTTATAAATATTTTTGAAAATAAATTGCAAATATTTATACCATTTGATGTTTAAATAAAATTTTTAATAATAAATTCACTATTTTATTAAGAAATAGTAAATTTTTAATTTAATTAAATAACATTCAAATTTCTATATTTTTAAACTAGTAGTGTAAAAATGTGTAGGATTTAAAAAATATATTAAATATGGTTTGGTATTAGAAATTTAATGAAACATTGAGAATAAACATATATTTTTACAGTCTCTCTCACCCTAAACGAGAGTAGATATGAGTTTTATAGTTTAATAACTAGTCTTTTTACATAAGAACATATCAGTGATTCTTGGTTTTCTCATACTTCAAAATGAGCATCCTTTCATAAAATTGCTAAGTAGTGGGAAACAAATTCACAACCAAATATCTCAAAGATCTGATATGGAAGCATAGCCTAAAAATAGTTTTCCTAATAGAAACTAAACAAGATTGAAGCAAAATGGAAGTTATTATGAAAGAAAATAAGTACAACTATGGTGAATATGTAAATCCAATAGGTAAGTCTAGTGGACTAGCGATTTGGTGGAGAGGTGATTGGGTGGTACACTTAATTCAAAAATCAAAGAACTATATCCACATAGAAGTGAAAGGGATTTTGAGTGGTACTTAACTGAGTTTTATGGAGTCCTCGAGAGATAGGATAGGTAGAGGGTTGTTGTAGAGATTGGGGATCTGTATATGGGACATAATTCACATTGGTTAATCGTTAAAGATTTCAATATGTATGGTTTAGTTGCTGACAAATTGGGAGGGAAGGAAGTAAATTGGTACCAAATTACCATTTATAATGAAGTCATGGATCAAAAATCATTTGATGGAGCTAGATTTCACAGGCAGTCGGTAAACCTAGCATAATAGAAAAACTAAAGAAACAAGAATCATGGCAAGGTTGGACACGACAGTAGTACACTTGAGATAGAGAGAGTCATTCAAAATTGCCTAAGTTCTCTATGAAAGCTTTTGAGCTTTAATCACAGACTAATTATGGTGAAGCTGTGTTGGCAAGGGAGTTGATGCACCTAAAGATTTAGGTATAAAATCAAATGGAACAGGGATGATAGTTGTAAAGAGGTTATAAAGAAGGCTTGGGGTAAAGTAGAGAGTGGAGGTATTGATAGACCTATCAACCTTAAATTAGTTGAATGCTCGAAAAAAAATTGATGGAGTGGAGTAGTAGCATATTCAGTAATCCAAAGAAGAAGATTGAAGAATTAAAAAGAAAAATCAATGAATTATAAAAAAGAAACTTTAATAAGGTAGCTAGACAAGAGGAGACCCAACTTCAAAAGAAATTATAGGAATTGTAGGATATTAAGGAATTACACTATATGCAAAGGTTAAGGGTGGAATGACTAAAGAAAGAGAACAAGAATACAAGATTCTTTCATATGTCAACGATTCAAAGAAGATCAAGAAACAAGGTTGTTAGGTTGAAAGCAGACAACAAGGAATGGATCATAAATGAAAATGGTATAAAAAGGGAAGTCATGAATTATTTTAATAACCTCTATATTAAATGGCCAAAAGAAGTGCATCCAAAGGTTCTCGATAGTATTCCATCATTGGTGACTTACTCAATGAATCATAATTTGATAGCTCCTATAGCAAAGGAAGAAGTGAAAACAGTAGTCTTCCAAATGGAAGGCCAAAAAGCCCCAGGTCCTGATGGTTTCCCAGGTGCATTCTTTTAAACTCACCAGGATTTAGTAAGAGATGTTATAACCAACTTAGTGAGCAGTTAGTTTTTATAACTCAGACACCTTTGATTCTGAGTTGAATAAAACTTACATTGCCTTATTTGTTACTAAAGGTGAAACATCTAGAGAGTATGTCGTAGTACAAGCTTATTAATTGTTGTAACTTCTCTTATAAGATTATTGCTAAAAATTTAGCAAACAGGCTAAAGAAGCGTAGGAATAGTATTTTCACACCACAACAAATGACTTTTGTCCCTAAACAAAGAATATAAGAGAGTATTATAATTACTTATGAGGCTATACATGACCTAAAAAAATCAGAAATGGGAGATTTCACAATATGTTGTCAAGCTAGACATAGAGAAAGTGTGTGACATGATTAATTAGTACTTTGGGGAGAAAGTCTTAGTCATCTTAGGATTTTACTGAAAATGGATAAACTATACGATGAACTATATTACATCTGTTTCATATGTAATGGTATTGAATGAAGCAGAATTGAGTCCAATTAAACTCGGTAGAGGACTATGCCAAGGTGATCTGCTATCATCGTACATTTTCATTTTGGTTGCAAATGTGTTATCAAGGTTGTTAGTAAAAAAGATCAAAGAAAAAGTAACTAATAGGTTACAAGATAAGTAGAAAAGCTGCTCCTATAACTCATGTGTAGTTTATTGACGACATAATATTATTTAACAAGGGAGAGGTAGATAAAGCTAAAAGGCTACAAGAAATTCTTATGATGTGTAGTAAAGCCTTGAGCCAAAAAGTGAACTTGAATAAGTTTGGATTTTGTTCAACGTGCATACCCCATTCAGATGTAGAATTCAAATATCGAAGCTACTGGGTGTTAGTGAATCTAGAAGCTCGTCCAAATATTTAAGAATTCCTTTAAAAATGGGGTTGATCAAAGTTCCAACTTTGTAACATAATATGTGATAGAGATCTTCAGAAGATTCAAGGCTAGAAGGCACAAGTGCTCTCCTTAGTAGGAAAAGAGGTCTTAGTGAAGGCTATTCTTTAGGCTATACCATAATATATCATGACAGTATTTAAAATGCCAGCAGCCATCATTAAAAGAATAAAACAAATCATCTATAATTTTTGGTGGTCATAGGAAAAGAGACAAAGGAAGATACATTGGGTGTTATGGCAAAAACTGACAAGGAATAAAATAGAGGGAGGGCTAGAATTCAGAGAGATGTTGTTATTCAACAAGGCTTTATTAGCAAAGGTGTGCTGGAGAATATTAAAAAATCCTCAGTCCATCACAATAAGGTTGCTTAAAAGTATATATTTCTCGCATTCAAACTTCTTCTATACTAAGAAAGGAATAAGACCATCATGGCTATGGTTAAGTTTACTTCATGGAAGAGAAGTCCTAAAAGAAGGGTGTAGATGGAATGTAACATCAGGTAGAAATATAAGCATATGAGATGATAAATGGAGTTTTATATAATAAAGACATATAAAACTATCATCAAAATCCTGGGACTTCTTGATTTCAAAATCCAATCAAGGAACTCCTCAAACTATCATCTTTTATATGTTAAAGAAATTATTAATCAATAAACAAAAAGATGGAATGAAGTTTTATAATAAGCATTTAATAATGTAGAGAGGGATTCTATTGAAAAGATCCCAATTGACAATTCAAATGGTGCTGATAGATTTATGTTTTGGCATTATGACAAGAAGCCTTTACTCTATTATGTCAAGATATAAGTTCTTGAAAAGGAAGGATAACTTGAGGACAAATAGAAATGGGTAGTCAATATCTAAATCGATTGATAGAACTTTGTGGTACTAAACTTGGAATTTACAAGTACTTGGGAAAATAAGGATGTTCATATGGAGATGCCTATTTGATTCACTAGCCATAAAATGCAATTCAGTCAAATGGGGGAGCAAAATGGAATTTACATGCGATTTATGTCATTCAGAAGTAGAAATAATAGAGCATTTGTTATTCTTATACCATTAAGCTAAGCTAGTCTAGTTTAGCTCAGTGTTTTCCTATATACCCGATGAGACATGATTTCAATCTTTTAAGTCTTGGTGGACAAAGACTTGGCAACTTCTAAAAACCAATGAAGTAGGGAATGGTATGGAGGTAGCAGCCTTTATCTGTTAGCAGATATGGAATAGCAGAAACAAAATGACCTTCTAAAAAATTCAACCACTATTAAGAGAGCCCAACAATAATGGAGTGAATGGTTAATAGTGACCAAGCATTAAACCTCAAATATCTAAACATAGATGAATTTAACGAGCAGGTTGGTGACACCATCCAGAGGAGAGTTGAAAATTAATTACAATATGACTTTTGATGGGAAAAGGCAAGAAGCATATATCGCCTTCATATGTAGGCATCATGTAGGGGAAGTTATTTGAAGTGAGAAGAATTAAATGCATCTCACCTCTAGTGGTTGAGCCACCACAATAAAAGAAGCTATTCAGTTCATTCTCAATGGAGGTATCTGAAACACCATAATTGAGACTGATGCTTTAGGAGTGGTAAGAGCCATAAGGGATGATTTGGAATTTGTTAAATGGGAGATAACAGTAATTATACAAGACATCCAGGAGAGTTTAAACACATATAGAAAGGGATGAAATTATTGAGGAAGTAAATATTTTTTGTATATATTAGGATGTAAATATTTGTATACAATTAGGAAAAAGTCTTTGTTTTATTTAGGATGTTATTATATTCCTAGTTAGGATGTGATTATGATTCCTATGTGTATATATAAGGTTATAACCCTTCTTTGAAATACATGGAAAAATATTTCCTTTAAATTTTCTCTTTTTTTCTTTGAACTTTATTCTATAGAAATCGAGATTACTCATGTCAAGAGAGAAGCAAATAAGGTAGTAGATTGGCTTTCAAGAAACAATTTTCTTTTATGTAATTTGGAGAGATGAAGTAATTTACTTGTAAAACTCAAAACCTATTAATACATGATGTATATGGTTACCAATTTTAATCATTAATATGCTATTTATTGATAAAAAAAAAGAAAGCAACTGTTTTTTAAAAGGTTCAACAAGCTCTTGTGGCCTAATGGTTAGGATAATTGATATTCAAGCATATATATATATATATATATATATATATATATATATATATATATATATATATATATATTATAATATTATTTATTTAAATATTATATTTAATATTATTCAATATATTAATATATATTATATATTTTTAATAAATACATTTTAATATTTAATTCATACTTAATTATTTAATTTAAATAATAAACTAAATAATTTTTTATTTAATTAAAATATATTTTAAAATTATATATATATTATTATAATAAAATATTATTATTATTATTTACTGTTGTTTAAATTATTATTATAATAGAAAAGGCAGCAACAACAACTAAATCAGTACAAATACTAAAGGCATAAAATTTAGAATATTTCATTTATTTTTAGTTTATTTTTTCGTTGTCGTTGAAGTTTTTTTTGGGGAGTTGAGCTTAATTCTTTTTGTCATAAATTGAATTTTGTTTCAAGTGTCGTAATTTTGGTTCTAGGTTTTGTTGCAATCTTGATGGAAGAGAAAATGACAATAATTTTTACCCTTTTTTAGTTTTAATTTTAGCTTTTGATTTTTTGGTTTTGTGTGAATTTCATTGTTTTTTTTATTGTTTTGTTGCCTTCAAAAAAAGAATGTATTTGGATAATACTTCTCCAAATGTATTGAGTGTTTAGCTTTGTCATTTACTAACGTGAATTAGTTATCACTTGTATAGATGAAATTCAAGGTAGTGGAAGTTACCTCCAATTTACTTTTTTTGAATTAAACATGTAGATGGTTGATAAAGGCAAGTGCTATTGAAGCTAAAATAGAACAAATATGGTTATGGTTTTGATACATTACAAAATATTCCAAGTACAATTATTTGTTACAAGGTTATAGGAAATTACAAGATTTAGGGTTATAAATTAAAGATGTAAATATTTGATTGAATTAGGTGGGATTTCCTAACCAAGTAGGATTACTTTCCTTTTTCATAAACAAATTAGTATATAAATATGTACCATATTCTCACAATGGAATACAAGAAGAATAATTCTTTCTTGCTCTCTAATTCTCTCTGATTTCATAGTATCAGAACCTGTTTAGTAAGACTCTATCATTTGCCTAAATGTGAAGAAGGTGTTAGGATTTCGTGATGCAAAACGCATTGGAAAATAAAAAATTTAATCTTGAAATCCTTATACAAAATCCATATAACTCAAATAAATTGATTAAAAGGGTGTCCAAAACTCACCAAGATGATATCAAGATAAGAATGTTAGAAGGATGAGAGGGGATTCATACTGGTGACACCTTGCCTCAAGCTTTTCACGTTTTCTTATTAGATGAAGATGCCGCCAATATGACCACGTCCTCTATTGGTATCTACACAAATAGAACATTCAAAACAGAATTGGCGTGCTATCACCCTTTTCAAAGATGACTATTTATTTATTTTTTTCTCTTTTTGTGTGTTTTTCTCTTCTCAAAAGAAGTGGAGGAAGGAGGAGAAAGAGAGCCTTGAAATCCTAGAGTAAGAGATGTATATATAGACATGGCATCTAGGGTTTTTCAAACCATTTACTTACCAAAACAATTTTGGTAAGATTAAACTTCCTTTTTTCTATTTTGATTCTAATTTCAAAATTAGAATAATTTACAATTTATTTAAGATAACATTTACATTAAATAAATAAGGAAATAAATAAATGTAAATGTAACTGTTTATATATATATATTTCAGAGAGATTATCATTAGGTTAATTAACCCAAGTATGCTTGAGATATGTTCTAAGTATGTGACCTTGTAGTCTTACATAACATTGGCAGTGAGCCAAAAATTTCTATTTTAGCCCATAAGTCGTAAGTGGCCTCTTGCAAGATATTATGCCTACCCAAGTTGTGTAAAGGTCGATAATCCAATATAACCTAATACACAATGTGTATTATAGTCCTTTTATCATGTGATATCTTAATTGAACATAAGGCATAGTTTATGTCATTCTTTTAATGTTCAATTACATTATTTCTTAATCCCAAGTAGACTGATACTGATAACTCTTTATAAACTCATTCTAGCATGGCCATGTATTATTTCTCAGCCTAATTTTATCGAGGGGCTCATAGATATCTTCTCATAATATATGAGGGACAAATTCTATCTCAATTACTCACATTCCTCACATAATCATTGTATATCCAATCACAACCCATTTTACCATCTAGTTAAAGATGATGTAAGAATGTATCAAAATGCAAAACTTATTATATAGAAAACTATAGTGATTTCAGGTTAGAGGACTGAAGTAATACTATTATGATAAGAATCACTTATAACAACTATCCATGTAGTATTCTCATAGTGGATTGATCAAATACATTATTTCTCTAAACATGTATCTATAAGTTTGACTCAATATCTTATATACATGATTAGTAAAACATAATCATCAATCAACCATATACTAGTCTTCATTTATTGTTGTTCCTATAACAATGATCGACAAAGGATATTTTAGAATAGAATTCAATTATCATTTAAAAGTTTTATTACCAAGTCGTATACTTGATAACCTTAGGTAGAATTAACTAATCATGGAACATTATTAGAATTAGCCAGCTATAATGAGCCTGCCTATTTATTAATAAAATAGAATTATAATGAAGTCAAAGTATGACTATTATATAATTGGCCTAAGGTATATCACTAATAGAAGGTTATAGGTTTACCCTAGTGGCTCCATTTTTTTTAAGGTTTGCCCTAGTGAGAAAATGGTGTCTAAGTGTCTAGCCACTAAGTTCCAATCACCAGAATATCTCATCGTCAATATAGGGAGAAGCACCATCTACCGATTGGCCATTCTCTGAAGATCGACCACCATCAGCCCTACATGTAATCCTTACACGCGCCTTGAATGTCCAGCCCCCATCTTTAGGCAACCACCTTTTCTTGACCATTTGGTAGCCAATTTATTCTCCTAAGCACACCTATATGGTTAGTGGTTGATTTGAATGTTGCTTCAATTTTCTATTTGATTTTTTCTTGATCCATTGCCATATTTTCTCAATAATAGAAAGTTCATTTGGGTGTTTGTATGATCTTGTTTCTAGTTGATATAATGGATGAACAAAAGAATTTAACCATGCCTGGTGTTCTTCTCCCTATATTATCCAAAATCATTGAGCAAAAATTGGATGGAATAAATTATTTAAATTAGTGCAAAAGTATTAAACTTTACTTATATGGTGTTTTGAAAGATAACCATTTAGTTAAGGATCCACCAAATGATAATACACAATCTGAATGGTTGAATATTAATGCTTAATTATTTTTACAAATTTGCAATTCTCTTGATGCTGAGATAGTTGGTCTTATCATATATTATGAACATGTGAAAGAATTGATGGATTATTTAGCCTTTTTGTATTTTGGTAAAGAAAATATTTCCTAAATTTATAATGTGTGTAATGGGTTTTATCAGGCCGAGCAATAAGATCAATCTCTTTAGGCTTATTTCATGAAATTTAAGCACTTTTATAAAGAACTAAATGTCTTATTACACTTCAGCGCTAATATCAAAACTCAGTAGCAAATGGTAGTCATAAGCTTTCTCGCTAGACTTAACTCACAATTTGACAATGGAAAATTTTAGCCAACATTGAGATTTTCTTATTAAAAGAAGTTTTACCATAATACTTCACATTGATATTGGTGCCCTGACACTATTGTTTCATCAGTGCAACCATCTAGTGCACTTATTAGTCAAAATAGTGGAACCTTTGGCTGAACTCATTCTAATCATAATAATAGAGGAGGGGGATACGTTGAACGCAGTGATAGTGGATGGTATGGAAGGAAGGTAGTCTACTATTTTTACACTGAATCTAGTCACACTAAGTGCAATTTCCAAAAACTACAATAGTTAAATCAAACATCTTTTGGATTTAAGTTAGCTCATATTATAACTATTAATGATACTTCCTATGAGACTATTACAATTTATACAAATGAGTATGCTAAATTTACTAAGTATTAAGATGCACTAAAGGCTTCATCTCAATCTATCACAGTTATTTCTAACTCAAGTAAAACTAATACTTGTCATTTTTCATCTTCACCTCAATGGGTGATTGACTTAGGTGCCAATGACAAATAATCTTAGTTTGGTTTTCCACTTTCAACCTTACACTTTACCTTTATTAGTTATATTACCAAACTCAGACGTACACTTAATTGTTGTGTCTGATTTTTTTCTAATCATTATTTATTTTAGGATTTATAAAGAAAATTATTAATGAAGGATGAGAATCATGAGGTCTATTTGTATTCAATAACTAAGTACTTTGATCCATTGCATGTTCAAGTGCTCTCTCTCCTTTTAATGCTCATCATCAATTAGGACATCCATCTTTACATTTGTTACACAAATTGTGTCCTCAGTTTCATGCTATTTTATTTTTAGATTGTGAGTCTTATCAATTTGCAAAATATCATCATTTATCTTCTGTTCCTATAGTCAATAAAAGAGTTAGTCATGCTTTTAAGTTAGTTCATTATGATGTTTAGTGACCCGACCTTGTTGTTTTTAAAATTGGATCTTGATGTTTCATTGCCTTTCTTGACAATTTCTATTATATGATTTGGCTTTATTAATGAAATCTTATTTTAAGTTATTTTAAGTTATTTTATCATTTTTAAGATTTCTGTGCTGAAATTAAAACTCAGTTTAATATGCCTATATAAATATTACATAGTGACAATTCTAAAAATATTTTTCATAATCTTTTTAGACTTATATAATTCAAAATAGGATTCTCCATCAATCGTCCTATATGGACAAACCATCTCAAAATGGGGTGGTAATCGACACTTTCTTAAAATAAGTAAGGCTCTTCTTTTTCAAATGAATGTTCCAATGTTGTTTTGGGCTGATGCTATATCAATAACTTATTTCCTGATTAATCACATTCCATCTACTGTTCTTTATGATCAAATTCCATATAAAATTTATTTCCCAATAACTTTGTGTTCCTAATAAAACCATACATTTTTTGTTGTTCTTGTTTTATTCATGATGTTCATCCATAGGTTTTCAAATTGGGTCCCAATTCATTCAATTGTGTTTTCTTGGGATATTCTCAGCTTCAAAAGGGTTATAGGTGTTTTTCTCTATATTTGAATAGGCACTTAGTATCAGTAGATGTTACCTTCTTTGTTCATACGCCTTTCTTTCTTATCACATCCATTCCTACATATTCCTAAGAGGATGATGATCTTCTACGATATCATATTACCTATCCAAAATCTAACTTATGATCCCCATATCAAAGCCACTTGTTATCTAGGTTTATTCTAGAAGACCTATTGTGATTAGTTTAACACCAGTTTCTTCATCATTAAATACATCACATAGCAATGACGATCGCCTTATTGCTATTCAAAAAGGTATATGTTAGTGCACTTATCCCATTTCTTCTTTTGTTTTTTATGACAGTTTGTCTCTTGCTTTGTGTTCCTTTATAGCCTCTCTTGACTTTGTGGAAATTCCAAAGTTTGTTCACTAAGCCTTATCTCATCCTAGTTAGTTGTATGATATGCTTGACGAGATGAATGCCTTAACTGTAAATGATATGTGGGAATCAATAGACTTACTTGCTAGAAAGAAAGTTATTAGGTGCAAATGAGTATTTATAGTTAAATTTCATTCTGAAGGCTTAGTGGCATGTTTAAAAGCTAGATTAGTCACTAAAGGTTATACACAAACATATGGTATTGACTATTCTAACACTTTTCCTTTATGGTAAAGTTAACCTCTGTATGCCTATTCATTTCATTGGCAGCAACTTATGATTGGCCCTTTTATTAGCTTGATGTTAAAAATGTCTTCTTACATAGGGATCTTTAAGAGGAAGTGTTATGGAGCAACCACCTAGGTTTATTGTTTAGAGGGAGTCTAGGAAAGTTTATCACCTTTGTAAATCATTATAGGGGTTAAAATAGAGTCTGCGTACTTGGTTTGGAAAATTCAATAAAGTAGTAGAGAAGTTTGGGCTGAATAAAAGTAAGTCTAATAATACAATATTCTATAAGTAGTTGATATTTGGTATCATTCTACTTGTGGTGTATGTAGACGATATAGTTATCATGTGAAGTGACATCTAAGGCATTTCCTCCTTAAAAGTCTTTTTGCATAACCAGTTTAACACTAAGAATTTGGGATTATTGAAATATTTCTTAGACATTAAGGCATAAAAAAGTAAACGGGGGCTTTTTTCTATCTTAGAGGAAATAGACTTTAGCTTTGTTGATAGAAATGAGGAAACTTAGAGCAAAACCTTACAACACTCTTATGACTCCTAATAAATAACTTACAAAAGAAGGTGAAGATTTTAATGACCTTAAACTATAATGAAGACTGGTTGGGAAGTTAAAATATCTTATAGTGACTTGACTCGACATTACTTACTTAAACAGTGTTGTTAGTCAATTTATGGTCTCTCATATGATAATCACTTAGAGACCTTATAATGGATTCTATGTTATTTGAAGGGAGCTCTAGGACGAGGAATTCTATATCAAAATCATGGTCAAAACACCATTGAATATTTCTCATATTCATATTAGGTAAAATCTAAAATTAATCAATAGTTAACTACTTATTATTTTATCTTTGTAGCAGGAAAGCTAATTTTATGGAAAAGTAAAAACCAAATTGTCTTGTCATAATCTAGTGTAGAATTAGAGTATAGAGCAATGACTCAGTTTATGTGTGAAGTAATGTGAATCTTTAGCTTTTAAATAAGGTTAGCATTAACGTCCCAATTCGAGCAAAATTATGGTGTGATTATTAAGTAGATATTCATATTATAATGAATCTAGTCTTTCATGAATAAACTAAACACATATAGATTAATTGTCATTTTTTTTAGAAAAACTACAATAGAATTTGATTTCTATAGTATATGTGAAAACTGGAGAACATCTAGTGAATATTTTTACAAAAGCTCTTTATGAAATTCAGGTTACTTACATATATAGCAAGCTAGGCATGATCGATATCTATGATAAACTTGAGAGGGAGTGTTACAAGACTATAAGAAATTATAAGATTTAGGGCTATAAATTAGAGATGTAAATATTTGATTGAATTAGGTATGATTGCTTTCCTAATCAAGTAGGATTACTTTCTTTTTTCATAAACAAATCAGTACATAAATATGTACCATATTCTCACATTGGAATATAAAAAGAATAATTCTTTCTTGCTCTCTAATTCTATCTGATTTCATTAATTATATATTTTTTCCTTTATCATTTAATGCATATTTTTATTGTCCAATTCATTGTGAATGTGTGTGAAAATAAAAAATTCTTTCTTTATGAACTAGTTAGTTATTTTATTTTCTTTATAGTAATTTGAAATATGTCAATACGTTTTCGATATAATATTTTTGTTTCAGTTATCATTAAAGAACTAACTTCTAACACATTTTATATTTGGAGGAATGAAACAACAACTAGTTTTTATTTATTATAATGACAATTACATTTTCAAAAAAATTTAAAAATGATTGCAATACAAATTCCAAATGCATGAAATTTGAAATATTGTTTATTCACTTTTGATCTATTTTTCATATATTTTTAGTTTATTTTCCGTATATGCAACAATTTTATACACTTTGATTCAACTTTATAAAGAATACCTAACAATTTCATTATATTTTTTCAATTGCTTATATATCCAATGATTTTTATTTCTAAATAAAAATAATGTATTATAACTGGAAGATAGGTATTTTTAGTGTATTTTTTTTTTTACAAAAAATGTATTTCATATTTCAATTTCATTCAATTTTGAATTATTTTTGTTTATAATATGTAATGAAATAATATACTTAGTCAAAGTAATCTTCTTAAAATATATACATAATGTTTACAAATTGTCTCTTTGAAATGCAATATATATCGTGCATATCCAAATAACAAAATTCGTAATCATACACAAGAAAAAATATCCTATAAAATACAAATATATGAACAGTAAATATATGATAGTGTGCAATGAGTATACTTTGGTATATTATTGGTTTCTAATATACTTAAAAAAAAACTGATTATAACTTTTAATTTAAATAAAAACCTATTTACTATTGTTATTATTGAAAATATGTGAAATTAATTTTTAATAATCTAAAAAGAAATTATTGTGTATATAGTCCCTCAATATTTAGATAATTTGACCTACTTACTAATAAAAAACTTATTACTTTAATGTGAATTTTATTCAAATTATCTATTCAACAATTTTAATTTAATTTTTAAAATCAACACTTAAAAAAATTATTTTTGAATGTATCAAATAATTAATATGAAGGGTGTAACTCTAATATTTTATAAAAAATTTGTTTAGCTTCTTGAAAAATATTGGACAATCTTATTATATTTTCCAACTATTTATACATGCAATGATATTTATTTTCAAATCATGTATTATAACTGCAAAACATGTATTAAATATCTCTTTTTTTTTCAAAAATATATTTTATATTTCAGTTTCATTCAATTTTGAATAGTTTTGGTTTATAATCTATATATTTTTAGTTTATATTTTGTATATTTTTAGTTTATTTTTCATATATAAAACAATTTCTCACACTTTTATTCAATTTCATAAAGAATACTTAACAATCTCATTATATGTTTCCAAATGTTTATGATATTTATTTTTGAATAAAAATAATGTATTATAATAGGATGACATGTTCTAAATATCTCTTATTTTTTCAAATATGTATTTTATATTTTAGTTTCATTTTTTTATATTCTTACTTATTTTTAATATATTTTTTGTTTATTTTTGTATATTTTTAGTTTATTTTGCTTATATGAAACAATGTCTTACATATTTGTTCAACTTCATGAAGAATACTAAACAATCTTATTATATTTTTCATTATCTTTGATTAAATATATTATTATTATTATTGTTATTAGCCTTATGGTTGCTATGTTAGCAATTTTATTCATTATGACTTGAATATAAATTCCAAAAGCATGAAACTTGAAATATTTTTGGTTTATTTATGTTACACATACACACACAAATTTATATTTCAAAATATTGTTCTACGATCATAAAATAAAAAAAATTATATATTCAGAATTTTAATTATTTCTTAAAAAACTAATATGATTTTTATAATTTAATATGTTGATTATAATTTTTGAAATATAGTGTGTGTGTGCGCACACATACACATATATATATACCCAAAACCAAAACCAAAATAAAAACAAAAATAAACATTGTAATATTTCTATTTCTTTTTTATTTTCTTCTTTTGTTTTACTTATCTCCTTCTACTTTAGTCAACACAAATATGCACTTACTTCTAGTGAATTTGAACATCATATCACATTACACTCCAAAATCAACAATGGCAGGCACATGCATGCATGTTTAACTTGCTTAATAAAAGACATGGTATAAAGTTGTAAGAGCCCTAGGAGAGAGGTGGGGGGGGGGGGGGGGGGGGGGGGTGAATAGGGCTAAAGAAATTAAAATAAGGATTAATGAAGTTTCAAGAAATTTTAAGAAGATTAAAAAGAGTAGAAATTAAGACATTTGATTTAAGAAGTTTAGATTATAACCAATCATATGTCTCCACCTAACTTATCCTCAAGTTAGGGTTTGCAAACCACTTACTTTAATCATATTTCCAAGATTGATTACACAAGAGTTTTTCAAGGCTCAACTCAAACCTTTACAATAGTTTTTCAAGACTCAACTCAAACCTTCATACAAATGAATTTTTCTTGGCAACTTAAATCATAATAAAAAATTCAAGTGTTTTCAATGGATAACACTTACACCTATCCACTAAAGTTGATCCTTAATTCCCCTTACTTAACCTTAGAAAGAAATGAAGTAGAATTATAGCATTAATCCTTAATTCCCCTTACACAACTAAACTCTCACTAGATGAGTAAATATAAACTCAAGAAGAGTTTATTTACAAGAAATAAATATATAAAGAGAAATGTTAAAGAAACTAAGTTTGGCTCAATGCATTTCATAATTAATTTGATCCACAAACTCTCTAACTCTTTAAATGAAATCTTCTGCTTATGTTTATAGTGGAGGGTGTAAAATATGGTTGTTGGAGCTTTTCTTTTTATCCTTAACACTTCTCCACCTTCATTTAATGTTTCTTTCATTTTTTATAAGAATTCTAATGCTCATGGTCATGAGGGAAGGTGTCACGATCGTGAGGATCACTTATGTAACCATTGGAGCTCTGAAATGGCCATTACAAAAGTTGTTAGGATGCTCATGCTCATGACCATGCTCCTCACAATTGTGAGGAGCCTTTTTACGATTGCCCCTCATGACCATGAGGGCAAACTGTGAGTCATATAGAGTACTTCACACTCAGCTCTTTATTTGATTCGTGCCTATGACCCTCCTCACAATCGTGAGGGGATCGTAAGGGGCAATTCAACCTTTAAATGACATTGTTTAGACTTTAATTTAAGGCTTATTGATTGTGCCCTTGAACCTAACTTATAAACACACTTAAATATAAAAGTTAGCAACTAAAATTAATTATTAAAGTCAAAACCAAGGTTGATTTGAGATTGATCATGACCTTAATCATAAAAAGGGTCAACAATCTCCCTCTTTTTAATTTTAACAATCAATTTTTTAAGGATAATAAAAAATTACTAAGTGCATATATATGCTTTTATTCTTAATACTCCTTCTTAATCATATACTAAGGAATTTAAAACTTTCTCCCCTTCAATATATGCTAGGGTGAGTTAAACATATCAAACATTATGTCAAACATATCAAATATTTAAGTTCTCCCCATTTTTAATTAATAAGAAGAAGGCTCTATAATTTTCAAAACCAAAACTTACAAATATGCACTACATCAAGGGGGAAAGGGTGACCTCATTTATAACAAAAAATGGCCAACGATCTTTCTATCATGGCAGAGAACCTCAACCTTATGCTGTCATTGGCATTGGCAGAATGGGTATTCATTCTGACCATCTGAGCACATTTTATCCTTAATGTGCATATTTCTTTGAAAAAACCTCTTTTGCTTCGTCTCCTTCTTATTTTTTCAAATTGTTTTTAGAAGGTGATTTTTAAACAAAAAATAGGTATGTTGTGTAAAAATTTCATTATTTAATTTGTTAATTATTGGTAAAAATTTATATATTTTGTTAGATGGTATGTTGGTAAAATATTTATGGATATTTATTAGTAAATATTTTTTATTGTATATTTATTGGTAATTATATATGTTGTATATAATTATTTAAGAAAAAAATTAATTATTATTATTAAGAAAATTTATATATCAATTTCGTGAAATAATAATAGTTATTTTTTTAAAAAAATAGCTTTCATTAATAAGAAAACCATTAAAAACTATCAGTCCCAGCCTGAGATTTGACAAAGAGAGGAATCTCATACCAGAAATGACGTCAAGGGAAGAAACGAGCTACCTTAGCTAAGACATAAGCAACTCCATTACTTTGACATTTTCCAAAATTAATTGACATTAAATGACAGTACTGTAAGACACATTTACAAGCTCTAATAACAACTCCAAACTCTTATAGATCAGATATGAAGGAACTTATAGCATCAACCACTAATTTGGAATCAAACTCAACTATGATTTTTGAGAGATCACTATTATACAACCAACTTAGAGCTTCCTTAAAACACAGACCCTATGCCAAATAAGCATCAAATTTATCAGGCAAGCTATATGTTTGACAATGAAGAACATGACCATCACAGTCTTGTAAAATCATACCAAACCCAATAGATGAACTACCTTTATCTATGGCAGCATCGAAATTCAAATTTAAAAGTCCCTTCTTTGGCTTTTGCCATTTTACATTCTCAATTATAATAGACATAACCTTAGGAAGAGGATGATTTTGATGAAGTTGAAAAACCTGTAAATATTACAAAGCAGTTGATAAACATGTAATTGGGTACTGATAAGCGTTATTCCAAACTAAATTATTTTATTGTAGCTGAATTGCCCAAAGAATCATACAAACCTTTTCATACCTTACCTCATTATATTGCGCTAATATAGCTTCTAACCAGGAAGTCAAATCCTCACTGTCGACAACTACCAAAGGAATATAGGCAACAAACCAACATTCAAAAGCAAAACCATAATCCAAAAATAAATGCATACCATGCTTACCAACATCATTACAAAAGCACATGTATTTGGAACTTGATAGCCCTTTAAAAACAAACGCTCTCTAACAGGCAAATAATCCATAAAACACTTCCAAATGAACAATTTAATTTTTGGAGGAATATTCAACCTTCACATTTTAATCCAAGAATAACCTTAAGCACTATTGGAACATTTACCACTTCTTTCATAGCAATCTGGTACCCTGATCGAACATAATACATACCTCATTTATCATCATTCTAAATGAGCAAATCTTGGTTATCCTTTTCCATTGTAGGAAGCTTAAGAATTTCTTCCACATCTTGATTATTAAAAATTTCAGATAATAACTTAACATCCCATTCATAATAACCTGGAATATGTAAATCAGCAACTCTAAAAAAAGACAAGTCAACAACAAGTTGAGATCGAATTCTAAATTCCATAACATTCTTTACCCAAGGATCTTCCCACATTCTAACAGATTCGCCATCCCCAACCCTCTAATAACAACCAACTTTAAGAATGAAAATTAAATTCCAAATGATTCGCTAAATAAAGCTAGGATTAGAACCTAAGCTAGCATTAAACAAAGTCCTTTCATGGAAATATTTTGCTTTAATAACCCGACTAGAAAGACCATTTGGTTTATAAATCAAATTCCACCCTTGTTTAGGTAAGAGTGCTAGATTAAAGGATTGTAAGTGTCTAAAACCCATCCCACCATTTTCTTTTCGAGCACACAATTTATCCTAAGATGCCCAATGAACGCCTCTTAGTTTCACCCTTAGAACCCCATAAAAAAGAATTCATCATTTTTTGTAATTCTTCACAAAGAGAATGTCACGACCCAAACCGGGGGCCATGACCAGCACTAGGGAATGAGAATTTTTTCAAATCCGGAACCCGTAGCAAGCCTTAAAAGAATAAAAATATACAATAAATAAAATAAATGTACCACAATATAAAAATACATCAGAATTTAAAACTCAATAATTATGATAAAAAAATCTCTGCATATCATAAAATAAAATATTTAATACATCATTCAGAGATATACCTCTTTGAATTTAAAATCAACATATATAATACAGAGTACCACTTTCAACTAACATAAATACAATTACTGCAGTTTTCTAGAATATAATATAAAACTAGGTAAAAGATTTATATAATAAAGTTGGGGCAGAAGAAATCTGGCGGATAGGCCTACTGCTGAGGTCTGATGAAGAGGACTCTCCTGTAAAAACATCAACTAAAGGGAGTCAGACCTCACTGAGTGAATTATTATAATATATATACATGCATTTCTAAATGACAAATGCAAACACTTATAAGTATATATATAAACATATATACAGACAAATACATACAGATGCTAAAAATCACTTTATAATTAATACTAAAAAACATCAGTTTATAAAGGATCAAACAGAACCCTAAGTTATCATAACCTCAGATATCAATAGGAATCGCTCTAGCTATACAGGCCCACTTAGTTCCAAGTAAATTCACTTAATCCAACTGGATAGTAGACTGGCCCTAAGACACTAAGTCAATTGAGCTCCAACAGTCTGACTGTCAGTATGATTGGCCCCGAGACACTTGGTCAACCGAGCTCCAGCAATCACACCATTAATCATATCTCACATCAAACAAATCAATCAAGTCATAATTTCCAAAAATAAGTTAGTAATTCAACCTATCATCTATCGCACCGGTACGTACTCGGTCCTAGTGCTGCCCACTAGGAAGCACGTTCTATCGATATCCTTCATTTAAAAAAAATAAAACATACATTCGAAAAAAAAATAATATATACAATGGCATTCAAAATGATCAAGTAAACCATATATATACCAGAAATATACCTAAAATAAACTAAGTATATTTCAAGTATATATACGTAAAATCAATTCAAACAATTCATGAAATATACCCAAAACAAATCAATAATATACTTACAAATAATTTGAATATAAATCAAAAGGAAAAACATGCATTCATTTCAAAATATATCAAAAATATACTAAAAATATACCTAAAATATACTTAAGCATTCAATAAAGTAATTATGCAAAATTTTACATTTAAAACATATAATTCTAAAACATGCAACCTAAAGCAATATATATATATAATAATAACTCACAGGGATGCGCTCCTCGAGACTGATCCGATGGGTCTGGTCCGTTAGACCTCGGTCTCGGCGCAACTAAATAATAAAAGCAATCATAAATTATAATATATATCTAACTTAGGCTTCTAGAGACTCGATCTAGAATTCTAAACACAAACAGACACAGAATATGAATTAGATCCGGTATCACGTTTTACGAGAATTTTACTAAAAATTCTGCAGAACCTCCTCTGTAAAACAGACATCTCTCTACTAAAAAATAGAGCCGGTCCTGCAAGAAAAATACACTTCGAGTATAAAAATTCTCATAATCATTGGTTGGGATCTCGAACTACTAAAATTCCCCAACCGAGGTCCACAATTCACCAAAAATTCAATAATACAGTAAAATATATTAAAAATCAATAAATACCATAAATACCCTTCAAATATCAAAATATAGCATATTAAGCATTAAAACACCCAAAAATAATTATTTTCCTAATAATTACTTAAAAACCCTAATTAATAATATAATATTATTAAAAATCCATTTTCTCGATAATTCCAAAAATATTAATAAAAATTCATTTTATAAATCCAAATTACTTAATTAGTCCAAACACATGTTAAAAATTACTAAAAATCCATTTTATTACAAAAATAGTATATTATATTTTATTTGAAAATTAGTATTAATTAGTTAAAATTAGTAAATAATTTGTAAAAATTATTTTTATACCTCAAATAATATTAAAACCAATTAAACATAATATTTAACTAAAATTACCAAATTACCCCTAATATTTAAAAATACACATAAAATACTAATAATACTAAAAAATTCAATAAAAATTATATAAATACACAAAAAATTATTTTCTCAACATATATCTCCATAATATCCACAAAAACATATAATTAACCAACAATTTCTAACAAAACATATATATAACCTATATTTTCAAAATTGACATAAACTAAAAATAATTATAAAAATTACACAAAATTCAAAAAAATTATAAATAAATTCTGAAATTAATAATAACCACCAATAACACCAAAAATCACAATTTCATAATTTATATAATTAATTTACGAAAATAATAAAATATTAAAAAATTCACAAAAATCAAAATAATTCCCAAAAATTACACAAAAATTCAAGGATGTAGCTTGAGCTAGAGGGATCAACTTTTGTAAAGGGATTTTCCATGAATCAAGCAAGAATTCTCGAAAAAAATAAAAAACCCTAAAGTGACCGAAATTAAAAACAAGCAAAACTCCCCACCAAATCATATTTTCAAGCTGAATGGAGCTTGGAATTAACCTCCTCGAAGTTCCAGGAGTCCAACAACATCGAAAACACTCGATTTGGTGGCCGGAATCGCCTTGAACGGAGGAGAAGCAAGTTTCGGCTTCTCATGGCTTCTGGAGCTTCTGCTGATGCCGGAGAAGAAGGGAAAGGGCAGCAGTGATGAGGGCTGAAGGGGGAGGCACAGTGATGGACGGTGACAGGCGGTGAAGGTGAAGATCGGGGAAGAAGATGAAAATGGGGAAGAAGTTTTAGTTTTTGTATATATGTATATTATATATTTATTATATGAATATATTATTATATAATATAGTTAATAACTTTATGTAATAATAAAATAATGTGTATATATCTACCACACACATACATTTCAATATATATACATATTTACACACACATAATAACACACACAATAAAATAATACTAACCCTAATAATTTTGTGCATATATATATATATATTAATACATAAAATACAATAAAATAATGTAATTTATTAAAATAATAATATTAAAATATTAATGCACTAAATTAAGCATTATTAAAATAATATTGTCCGAAATAATAAACTTCAATATATACAGTTACATAAAAAATTATAATTAAACGTAAAAATAATAATTATTATTTACAAAATAATAAAATATAATTTTAAAATTTATTAACATTGCATATTTTGATATTTAAAATAAAATAATTTAAAATCTAGGTTTATTACAGAGAAATGAGCAAAAGAAAAACACTTATGCAGTATAAAGGAATTACTTGAGCCACAGACTTAAGAAAAATCTCTTTACCTACTTGTGAAAGCATACGACCATGCATACCAAAAAGCCTCTTCCACATTTTATCCTTTAAAAAGCTAAAAGAAAAAAAAATTTATTACTTAAGAAAGTTATATATTTATTTTGTAGTGAGACATTTTTATTTATTTAGGTAGTGAAAAAAGTTCATTTAGTTAGTTAAAAAAATTGATATAATTAGTTAGGGAAAATAATTTATTTATGTATTTACAGAATTTTTTAAAGATTTTTTTGAAAAATAGAGTTAGTGAATTATATATATATATATATATATATATATATATATTGTCTTATATATGTTTGATTTTGTTTTGTAGAAAGTGATCTTGAGGAGTTGATTTTTTAACAAAAAAAGGTATTGTAGAAAAATAAAATTATTTAATATGTTGATTATTGATAAAAATTATTATATTTGTTAGATATAATTGTTGGTATAATATTTATGGATATTTTAGTAGTGAATATTTTTTTTATTGTATATTTGTTGGTAAATTAATTAGTTAGTAAGAAAAATTTATATCATGTCTTATTTATTTAATTTTTTACTTAGTTAATAAAATTTATATATTTATTTTGTAGTAAAATATTTTTATTTATTTAGACAGTGAAAAATGCCTAGGTAGCTAGTTAAAAAAAAAGTATGTAATTAGTTAGGGGAAAAAGTTATTTATTTAGTTACAAATTTTTTTATTTTATTTAATATGTTAATTGTTGTTAAAAATTGTTATTTTTTCTAATACTAACTATTACATATTAATCATTATTATTATTTTTACTGTTTTACCCTTTCATATAATAATAATAATGACGATGTTATTATTATTATTATTATCATTATTATTATTATTATTATTATTACTGTGTAAAAATTAAGCCATGATTAATTTCTATTATTATAATTACTTATTGTGTTATGATTTTGTTAATTTTTTTTTTCGGCCAAAGTGTTCATGCATAATCGTGTAATAATTGAAGTCCAACCATGATGAATTCACAAAGACCAAGGTATTCTTGTCCATTTCACCAATCACTTTGGTGGAACTCTCTCCCACCACCTTAGCCGCTTCTTTTACATCCCGCCACCTTAGCCAAAATCAACATAAATTAAAGAAATCTTCTAAAATCATCAAAAAACACTTTCACAATTATCATAAATTGAAAAATACTTTTATTTTTTACCATAAAATGGTAAATAGCCTCTCCTCTTACCATCCTTTATACAAGTAATTTGAGTGTGAACTTATTTTTTCTATGTTTTTTTAAAGGATAAAGTTACAAATATACCCTTAATGTTTATATTTAGGTGCGGATCGATCCTAAATAATTTGTGGGCTCAATTAAATACAGGAATTCAAAATCACGGCATTCTATGCCTCTCATTTAACAGAGGCATTTGCTGCCGTTAGTTAGTGGATGATGTGGAAAAAAGGGTCCCACAAAACTCACACTTTAACATGCTCCGCCCCATTTGTCAATTTTAATGGAGATGATGCTCACATGCCTCTTAGCAAAGTAGACAGACACGTGGCTGGTAGCTCAAAATAACTCCATTTTCACAGTTCACGTGTACATATAGTAGATCCATTGTAATTCTAAAGCACACAACCCAGATCACCAAGTTAGGAAGAGAAGAAGAAAATCAACGACAATGGAAGTTAGTATTAAGGAAACTACTCTAATCCATCTTTCCACCGTCCCCTTCTCCTGAAGCCACAGTCTTCCCCTTTCTCACGTCGACACCGGCCGAAACATGAATGTTACTTTCCGTACCTTCGTGTTTATGTGAACAGTACTACTGCTACTAACACCAATCACCCTTTCAATGTCATCGCCACAACCCTTTCCTCTGCTCTAGTCCACTACTATCCTCTTGCCGGAACTCTCCACCACAGTGATAAAGATGATCGCCTAAAGGTATTTTGCTCCAGTGGCCAAGGTGTGCCTCTAATTAATGCAACGGTTAACTATACGTTAGAATCACTTAATTACCTTGATGACCCAGATTATGATTTTATGGAGAGGTTAGTGCCTGACCCAAGTTTGGATCAAGGGATGGTTAATCTATGTGTGATTCAAATTACTGTGTTCAAGTGTGGTGGGTATAATTCATCATGTGTTGTGCGATGGGCTTGGGGGCTACTAAGTTCTTAAATGCTATGGCTGGATAGAATAAAGACCTTGCTGTTTGAAAAGAGTGGCTCCAATTTTACCACTTTCGAAGCTCAGGGTGCATTCTTATGGCGAGCCAAGTAAGTCAATTTGGTTTACTTTTATTATACATATGAAAAGCTACTATAATGAAGCTACTATAATTTCCACTATAGGCATAGGCGGGATAGGCAAAACCATACTTACTTGTTTAATGTACAACAACAACGAGGTGCATGATATGTTTGATTTTAAATTTTGGGTGTATGTTTCGAAAGATTTTGACGTCTATAAAATAACAAGAGATATTCTAGGTCAGGTACATTCAAGTCAGGTGGACATTCAAAGACATCTAATGCGGATCTGCAGCAGGATTGACAGGGGATATTTATTGGTTGGTGCTTGCAAAATATACATTTGATGGTGAATGTCCACGTGTATACCCAAAGCTGGAGGAAACAAACAAGGACATAGCAAAAAGGTGTCATTGTTTACCATTGGCTGCAAAATCAATAGGCAATGCATTGCGCTCGAAAAGAAAAGTTGCAGAATGGAAAAGGGTATCAGAGAGCAACGCATGGGATGTAGCCAGCGAAGCTGGTTTGGCAGCTGTAAAATTGAGTTACTATTATCTGCCATTTCAAATTAAAGAACGTGTTGCTTACTGTGCATTATTTCGCAAAGGGTTTGCGTTCCAAAGAAGTTGTTGATCCATTTGTGGATGGCAGAGGGTTTTCTACATAATGTCTAGGTGAATGAATCAGTGGAAGATGTGGGCAATGAGTGCATTGATCATCTTACATCAAGATCATTTTTTCAGTAAGCAAACAATTTTAAGGCTTCACCATGCACGACATCATTCATGAACTATGTGAATCAGCGTGTTCCTTCAGCCTAAAGCTTGATCCCAGATGTCCATCCGTGCTTCCCATGAAGACTCAGTATTTATCAGCTCCCGCTTTTGAAAGGAACTACAATGCAACTCTACAATACCAACGGTGTTATTGTTGCCGCTCAGTCCCTACTAAGTAAGAGTCCAACCACCATTTTATTATTTGATTTAATTGGATGATTTGCTTTGGACTTTGTTTCAAAGAAGAAGAAGAAGAAGAAAAGGAAGAGGGGCGGAGCACGTTAAAAAGTGAGTTTTGTGGGACCCCTTTTTTTGCCGCATCATCCATAACTAACGGCAGCAAATGCCTCTGTTAAGTGGAGAGTTCAGAATGCCATGATTTTGAATTTCTGTGTCTAATTGAGCTAAAAAAATTATTTAGGGTTAATCCACACTGGGTATAAACATTACGGTCCGATTTATACCTTACCCTTTTTTAAATTATTGGACAACAATGTTTTCTCTCTTCAATAGGTAGTGTTGCCCCTTTTTTTTATTTTTTTATTTTTTTTATTTTTTCAACAATAGTTCCTATTGATTTTTATTTTATTTATTCTTTTATTCTTATTTTTTGGATTTTCTTCCAATGTATTTCATTTTTATTATTTTTTGTTCATTTTAATTTAATTTACTTATATTCTTATTTCTATCTATTCCTTATTTTTGTTTTAATCTATATATTTGTATTGCATTATTGAGATTAATTAATTAATTCTTTTTTTTGTTGTTTTTTATTCATATTTTATTTATTTCATTGTATTATATTTCTTTTTTTATTATTTCTTTTTTGTGTGCAATATTTTTATTTATTTCTATTTTTATTTTAATATTAATTAATAGTGATTAGGTAAAGTAGGGATATGTAGTTTAAATAATTGTTTGTCCTTTAATTATTTGCTTTGTTTGCTTTGTTGGATGAATAAATAATTGTAATGTGATTGATGTGATATATGGCAGATGATTTTAAGTTGGTTGATTAAAATATTAGACTAAATTATAAAATTTTGACAAATGCTTAGAGAAGCACATTTATATGTAAAAAAAGAAAGGATTAAATAATTAAAAATAATAAACATGAAATACAAGTGGAAGTCAACTATAAAATTAGATGATCATTCATAAAATCAATTTCTAAACTCAGACTTTGAGAATAACTACTTGATCCGAATAAGATTCAATTGTTGTAAAATATATCCTAAGTTTTACTTGATTCGTGACTTTCATCTCCAATCTAGTTGTTATGGCCCATGATCATTACGCCATTGAAGCTCCATCTCTTTTTTATGCAAACACTATCTTTAAAATAGCCTCCCATCACACCCCACTATATACAAGTTAGTTTGACAACCCTCCATATACTTCGGGTTAGCAATTTGTGTTAACGTGATATAAGCACGAATATAATACATAAATGGCTAATTTGAACACAATTTGTATAATTAATTATGTCAAAGTTATAAATCCAAATATATATATTTAAGTAATAAGTTATGCGATACATTTGTTTAACTAATACAGGTCCAAAAGTACTTAGACACATTTACAAGCATGATAAAGATATGCTTAACAAGTTTTAACATTGAAAAGGGCCCTAAAGGGAGGGGGTGTATCACACTCATGTTTGAGAAGTTCGCCATTACCGTAGGAAATGGAAATAAATAAATAAATAATAATAATAATAAATTTGTAATAAATAAAAAAAATAATAAAATAATAATTATAATTTTAAGATTAAGAGTACCTTTTGTTTATATTACTTATGTTATTTATAAATAATAATATTATTATTAATATTAATTTTAGATAAATTTATGTATATGTGAAAGGATTACAAATAGCTTGGGACTAAGTTGACATACATGTAAACTTGGGGATTAGGATGGAAAGTGTAAGGAAGAGTAAGTTTAAGGATTAAAAAAAAAAAAAAAAGAGTAGGCTGGCAGAATTAGGAGAATCTTAAGTGTGACTCATCAAGTTAATTAAGAGAAGAACATTTCTCTTAAGCTGTGGTTTCCTTTAGAACAAAAACAAGAGAGAGAGAGAGAGAGAGAGAGAGAGAGAGAGAGAGAGGAGTGAAGAGAGAAAATGAACTAGAGTGGACAGCAATAACCTAGAGGGCGATCAAGCTTGCACGTAGAAGGAAGGGATTTTCATTACTTGGCTTCTGAATTAGAAGCAAGCAGCTGCGGTTTTCTTCCTTAAGAGCCGAAGATCAAGGTGAAAAACAGAGCTAAACAAGAATAAATAAATAAATAAGAGGAAAGGATGGAGTTCAGTTGTGGAGTCGGTAAGTGAAGAGGGAGTGATAGTTTAAGTATTGATTCAGAGTCTTGAATGGCTTTAAATTAAGTTGCATGCAAAGGTTTAGTGAAGTTGTAATTATAAAGATGATTAGAAGTAAGTTTGGAAAGAGTCAAAGTCCAAACTGATTCTGAGCTAAGTTTGTGTGTAAAAAGTTTAACTCTTTAAGCCAAAAAATTGAAATAAGCTTGTGATATTGTTAGGAATTAATCTGGGCCTGAAAGAAAAGTCTGTCAAAGTAGCGAGGGGAAAGGACAAAGGCTGCACTTAACGGTGAGTATACTCTAACGATCCTATAGTTATTTCTGAACTCCTTGTTGCTTGATAGGATTTCGAACTCTTGGTCTTGTTTTCCTTGCGAAATTTGATTGCTGGAATTCTGTGTTGTTAGTGCTGTTGCCCTTGGTGAAAATTGGATTTTTGGTGAACCATTTCTGTTGCTAGAATTCAGTGCAATGGAAATTGCTTTTCTTTGCTGCATTTCGATTCCTTGACAGCCTAAATGTGATTATTTTCTTGTGTTATTTCCTTGGGAACTCGACTGTATAGCCTGCTTTGGAATTATGTTCATATAATCCTTCTTGAATCGCCATGAACTTCATAATTTTGTTGTTAATTAAATTGCTATCATTTATGTTGAGTTTTGCCGTAGAATTTTATGGGTGGGAAGTGCAGAATGCAGCTTGAATAATTTAATTAAAATGTCTTAAAATAAAACACACAAAAAAAAAAAAAAAAAAAAAAAAAGAACAAGAAGAAGAATGTGCACTTGCCATTAAAGCATTCACCCACCGAACTAAGAAGGTAGTATGTCTATATATATATATATATATATATATAAGGGAATCACATAGACTTGACTGGTGTTGCAAATCTCTATTAGAATGGCCATCTTGTTGCTATTGAGCTGATGGTCGATGACCTGTGAGTCTTATGGGTTTGGTGATACCTTTCTCAAGTTCTAATTGATTTAAACTGAAGATTGATTGTTCTTTTTTTTAGCTGTAATTGACTTGAACCTATTCTTGTGAATTACACATAAAAGAGCTGAACAAACAGGATTTATGGAATCGTGTTTTGGTAAAGACTTGTTGATGATCAAAGTGAAGTTTTAATTGCTAAAAACTATACTGAATTGAATTTTTAAGAACTGAAAACAGTCATTGACAGTAATTCATTTTAATCAAGATACAATATCTAGGACTTGAACTAAAGTTTGAGCGTTTAAAGTACATTTTTGTAAGAGGCTTCAATAATGTAAATAGTCTAATATATTCTATTTAATTAATTTATGACACATCATTTATTTTAGAAAAAATGAACAAGATTTATAATTTAAATTATACTTGTGAAAATAGCTATGAGAATTTAATTTACAAAGAACATAATTATGAATCATATACATGAGTAATTTATTTAATAATAATTAAGGAAGTAAATTGGAAAGGTGGAATTGAGCACAAACATGTATAAGAATAAGGATGGTAAGACCATGTTTGGGACATGGCTGGGTCTTTTGAATTGTAAGGCGGTGTCCAAGGCATTGCATTTTACACTGTAAATTGAATTGATTTAAGACTGTACCTAGGGTGCAGCTATCAAGATGTATTGACAGAAATAAATTATCTGCAATGGCTTGTTTATAACTATCTTTGGGACAGTGCTTGGGACCTATTATGTCTTTGGACCGGATTCGAGTGGTTAACTATATGCATATGAGTTTGTTAGACCTTCAGTGTACTAGTTATACCGATGTCCACCTACATACATGTATTGGTGCTCATTAATTTATTAACTATTGTATTTATTTAAATTAACAATTTGGTCTTTAAGTTAGTAATATTAGGCTATTGGTCATTATTTGGTTATATATCGCCAAGGAATTATTTTTAAAATGTACTTATAGACAGGTAGTAATAAATTGTGTTAGAGATGATTCATGGATAAATTTGGCGATATTGATAAATAATTATTAATAAGAAATCAAATGCTTAGATAAACAGTTAAAATTATTCAAGGGTAAAAGTAAAAGGTATCAATGAGTATTCAATTTTTATGGGATTATTTATTAAATTAAATTTTCCTTTTGGTCATTTTGTGTTGTTAAGTTATTTCTTCCATACCATGTTTCCATCTTTTATTATTCTATACCCTATTTTTTGTTATTTTGTTCACTCATTGCGTATTTTCTTGGAAAATACTCACCTCACCTTCTTTCTTTTTCAGGTTGGCTGTATTATTGCTAGTTAGAATTATTTACATATATATATATATATATATATATATATATATATATATATATATATATATATATATATATATATATATATATATATATATAGGAGTAGGAAGGATGTCTTATAATTATATCACTACTCTAATTTATCGATTTAGCAATGAAATTTATAAATGGAAAATTTCCGTTTCTAATTAGAAACAAAATTGAAACGAAAAGAAAAGAAAATCATTATCAATATAAATTTAAAATGGATAGAAACAAAATTAATATCCGGTTCTAAATTGGAAATGAAATTAATATCCATTTCTAAATTGGAAATAAAATTAATATCCGTTTCTAATTTAGAAATGGAATTAATATCTGTTTCTAATTTAGAAATAGAATATTAGTTCCGTTTCTAAGTTTGAAATGAAATTAATATCCATTTTTAATTTAGAAACGAAATATTAGTTCCATTCTAAATTAGAAATAGAATTAATATCCGTTTCTAAATTGGAAACAAAATGTTAGTTCCATTTCTAATTCAGAAACATAATTGATATCCATTTTTAAATTAAAAACTTTATTTTATTTTTATTTTCGGATAAAAATGAAATCGATATGAAAATGATAAAATCACATCATTTTTTTAATGTAGATTATGATTAATATTAAGAATAATTTTAATTAATAAGTAAAAATTATACAATAGTAATTAAATATGTTGTGAAAAAAATAATTAAATGAAATAAAACTTATTAGTATTAATATTGGGGAAATATAATTTAAATTAGTTACTGCATATAATATAATATTAAGTATATATTATTTAAAGCTGAGTAATGTATTTGGTCATTATTTAAAATTAACTTAATGTTGAGTAATGTAATACTAATTTTTGTATATTATAATAATTCTATTAATTTTTTTTGTTACTACCTATGCTACTATTATCTCATTGTATTTATATCAATAATAATGTTCGTGATATATATTTAAATTTAAATTTAAATTATTATTGGATAGATATAATTCAAATTGTAAATTATAATTTCCTAATTACAATAGAAACTATGTATTATAACATAATTAAATATCTAATTATAAAATCACGTAACGTAATGTAACTTCTAAACTATATAGTTTTGCATTTAACTGTAAATAAAATAGCATAGTATACAACCAACAACTAATAAATATCCTAGATAAATATGAAATTAAGTAGTATTCATATTTCGAACTTCAAATTGATAGTGATAGTATAAGTAATTATATTAAGTAGAATTTATATTTTAATTTGATTTATATTATTATAATAATATATAATTTTAATTTTTTTTGAAATGATATAATTTTAATATCAAAAATAAATAATTTGTTCATAACTAAAAAATTATATATATATATACTTTTCCACAAAACTACGTAGTTTTAGTATAACCTAATTTCCTAAAATTATTCTTTGACTTGTCTTGTCTCTTTCACTTGCCCTATCTCATTCACTTAACCTATCTTTTCTAAAAGGAGAAATGATCAAATCTATCATGAACTATATTCCAATTATCAATTTAATTTTAATTTCAAAGTTGTATCAATTTCCTTCTCCAAGTTTGAGAGTTGTTCCAAATTTATCCAAATGACATTGAGCTTGTGATAGAGATAATGTGCTAATCTAACGTGGCATAAGAGTGGCTGACATGATAAAAAACTTAAAACTCACATGATCCATGCTATCCTAATTTCAAAGTCATTTCAATTTACTCCTCAAACTTTTCGAGTTGTGTCAAATCTATCCAGATGTCAATAAGTTTGTACTAAATAGTTACAGTGGCCATCTTATGTGGCATAATATTGTTTGATATAACAAAATTAAACTTCCTTAAAGTAGGTGTAAAATTAAAATATTTTGGTGTTGTCCCTGTTTTGAGATATGGTTTCAACAAAAAGGATCCCATAAAAAATTGAAATATTTATGTAAAATCAAAATACTAAAAAGTTTCACCGAGTCCAAGTAGAAAGAAATTTAAATATTTTTAAATAAAATATTTACATAAATATTTCAATTTTTTATGGGATCCTTTTTGTTGAAACCATACCTCAAAACGAGGATAATACCAAAACAATTAAGTTGAATTTACATCAGTTTTAAGATGTCTTCAAACAAGCTATGTTTGCATGTCATGATCTCATTATACAAATCATATATTCTTTTGTTTTGCGATCATAATTTGGAATAAATTAAGTTTTAGGTTTTAAATTTTTTTGCTATGTTAGATGATCTTATGCCATGAAAGATGGCCATTGCAGCTATCTAACATAAGCTTATTGACTTTTGGATAGATTTGACATAACTCAAAAGTTGGAGGAGCAAATTAAAATGACTTTAAAATTAGGATTAGATTGATAATTGGTCTATAGTTCATGATAGAATTGATAAGGTGATTTTTAAGTTTTTTACTATATCAGTCACTTTTATGCCACGTCATCATTGCCATAAGCTCAATGTCGTTTGGATAAATTTGGAACAACTCTCAAAGTTGGAGGAGTAAATTAAGATAACTTTAAAATTAGGATTAGATTGATAATTAGCCTATAATTCAGGATAGACTTTATCATTTTCCTTTTCTAAAATCCTTTAAGTAGCTGCCTCCCACCCCCATCTCACACTGTCGCCCTCATCTGACCATCCAACCATCCTTCCTCGTTGTTATCGGCTCCACCATCATCATCTACACCCCTTATCACCTTTAGCTCCATAATTGTCTTTTTGTTTACTATCATTACCCTAAACTCTTCTTTTCTCTTCTCTTTTTCTCCTCCTTCATCTCTCTGGCGTTTTGCCTCTCTTTCTCTCTGTCTCTTACAATGTTTACTCCTCAAATGTGTAAGTATCCATCACTCCTCTTTCTTAAGTTCTTTTTTTCCTTTTTTCTACATCTTTTTGTTTATTTTGATTTTTTTCACACATATATCTTATCTGTCTCTTCTTGTTATCACTACCTTTTCAAAATTGTAATGCAGGTGGTGGCCACGATGATTCTAGCAGCAACAAAGGTAATGGTGGCGGTAGAGGAGGAGGAGGAGGAGGAGGAGGAGGAAGTAGCGGTAGTAGTGGTGGTAGTGAGGGAGGATTTTGTGTTTGATTTAGGTTTCCAAGTGTGTCATTCACTAGGTGGAGGAACTAGATCTAGAATAGGAACATTACTGATATTAAAGATAAGAGAGGAATATCCTAACAAAATAATGCTAACATTCTTAGTGTTTCCATTACCACAGGTTTCAAATACAGTGATGTGAAACTTATAATGGAACTCTTTCTATTCATCAATTGGTTAAGAATGTTGATGAGTGTATGGTTCTTGATAATGAGGCTCTTTATGATATCTGCTTCAGGACTCTTAAGCTCACTACTCCTAGTTATAAGTAAATACATATTTTTATGATTTAATTTTATGTTTGATTGGTTAGCTTATTGAATAGATATACTTTAATGGACTTGTGAAATTGCAATTGTAATCATTGCCTTTTTTAACTACCAGTTCTCAATTACATTTTTAGTAAGTAATAGTAGTGCCAGAGTCGGTTGGTTATTTTGCACAAATATCTTTTCATTTGACTTATTATTAGCATGTTGAAATGGTACTATGGTTTATTTATTAGTGTCTTAAAGGATTATTAAGTTTCACTATGTTAAGTAGAATCATATTTCAAGTAAAGTTACTATTTTTTTTCATATCCAAAAAATTTCCCTTATTAATGTCATTTTTTATTTATAGGTTTTTTTTTATAAATGAAAAGGATTTCTCATTTTCAGTTATTGGTTTAATGAATTGAGTAGTATTATTGTTATAACGCCACATCTGCGTCCTTGTGGCAATAGGATTTGTAGTGTTAATAAAACATCATCCCCTGGCTCAAATGGAGAAAAATGGTAGTTTGCTTTGGAAATGTTTGCACAGTCTTACTCTCTCTAGGAGAGAGAGCATTTGCAAATGTTTGCAATAATCAAAGGTTTAATAAATGAGAGCATCAATTTTTCCATATTGGGTCATTGAGATGAATATATTTTCTATTCTTATTGAGAATAATCTATATATATGAGTTTTTTTTTTTAAATTTTTTTTGCATGTTTGTCTCCAAATTAAAGCCATTCATCTACAAATTACTATTATTATTATTATTATTATTATTTTTGTTGTTGCTACTGCTATTGTTGTCCCTGTGATTTCTTCTTTTTTAAAATCACCTAATTTTTGTTGTTCTTGGGATGGTTTTCTAATTTTGCATTTTTATCTCTAATTTTTTTTAATGATTAGTTTTCTTTGTAGAATGTTAGAAAATAAAATTTCTTTTATTCTTGTGATTCTTGATGCTAATAATTTATTTTTGCGTGCAGTATTCGTCAATGGAAAATTCTATAAGACCCGATGCTTGCAATATTAGATAATTTCTCTTTTTAGGTGTCAATATTTTAGAGTGAAACTTAGAAATTTTTTTAATCCTAGTTGTCTTTTAGGCACTGTACTCTTTCTATATGAATGTTGTAGTTAATTTTTATTTGAAAAATTTTTCTTATTTGTACTTATTTATTTATTAATAATATGTAGAATTTTTTATTCTTTATACAATTTTTTTTTTCATAAATAAATTCTTACATATTGTTGTAATTTAGGTTGTTAATATTATTGAATAATATTTTTATTCAAATTTATTTAAACAAATTGTTCATTAGCAAATTACAAATATTTAAAAAAGAAATTAAAAAATGAATAAAAATTTGTTTTCAAATTAGAAATGGACTACAAAAGTCCGTTTCTTAAATAGAAATGGATTCCCAAAATTCATTTCTAGATTGGATGCATAAGTTCTCTTAAAATTAGAAACATAATACAATATTCTGTTTCTAATTCAAAACAGGCAATTTATGTTACAATTCTGTTTCTAATTAGAAATGAAATTTAAATTGCGTTACTAACCTAATTTGCAATGTGCAATATAGCAATAACAAAATTCCATTTCTAAATCCATTTTTGAAGTAATCAGAAATGAATTTTTCAATATTAGAAATGAAAACTCTGTTTCTAAACTACATTTTTCTTGTAGTGTATGATTATGAGCCTACAGGGAGATGAAATGACCATTAAGTATTCCTTAGGACATATGGTTGATGCTGTGTTGAATTAGAAGATGCAGGTGGAACTTGCAACTGTATCTTTCTGTTCCTTGACAGTGAGAGAGGATCATGGACATCTTGTTATCACAATAGTTCTTATGATCTACGAGATTGTCTTCAATGTCCATGTTTCTTTGATCCTCAACTAGTGCTAATTATGACTTAAAATTACCTTTTTGTCTTTTTGGACTTTGTGAACCTATGATGTATATGTATATATCTGTGGTGATTAGGGTTACTTATTTGTAGTTGATTAAGTTTTTATTTTGGTGTAATTATTTGTTAATATTTTGGTTGTAATCAGTACTCTGCATGTCCAGGAATGTATATAGTGTTATGAATAGTTTAAGAATAAATAATAGCTTCCTGTGTTATTCTCAATTGCTTATTAAAAGATGCTGATGTTCAAGTCCAGTCTAGATATAATATTAGTGGAATCCAACTAAATGTATAAGTTGAGTTTCATTATATTTAGAACATCAAATCAAGTTAAATTAAACTCTTACCTTCCCGACATTTAATTATGCCACTATATACAACCATTATTCTTTTTAGATTAAGTCTGAATATTACTTTTTTTAAAAAAAGTCTTAATAATCAGGTATTAATTGATAAAGTGTCGCCTTATCCTGTGTGCTTCCATATTAGATGTTCGAGAGCAACATTCCAATAGCGGTGTTTATAGGGTTGGCTATCACAGGGTGAATATGGCAAATAAAAAATGTTGAGAGGTTTGAAGATTAATTAAGAACTAAAAAGATATTTTAGTAACTAGGTGAAAAAGGGATTCAATAACTCAAGAATTTAAGGAGTTCGATTCATAAATTGAATTTACGTCTCCACCTAACTTATCCCAAGTTAGGATTTTTAATAGCTACATCAATTTTATTAAATAAGATTGAGTTTACAAGAGTTTTAAGGCTCAACTCTAACTTTTACAACACAATGAACTTTTCTAGGATAAGCTCCAACCAAAAAATATTCTTAAGTATTTAGTGGCTTACACTTGAACTAAGCTATCTAGCATTAACTCCTTACTTCCCTTTTTTAACCTAAGAAAGAAGATGAAAATGTCATGACCTAAAATAGGGGCCATGACCGGTTCTAGAGAATGGGAATTCTTTCGAATCCGGAACCTGTAGCAAGCCTTAAAATAAATAAAAACATGCAATAATAATAATAATATAATTAAAATAATCTGCAGTGGAAATAAAATCATAAATAATTAGATAATAATCCACCACGAGATTTAAATCAATAACTCATCTCATATATATAAATAAACTTTTAATACAAATCTAGTTTAAATATTTAAAGTACATAACTCATACCAATATAATAAAATATCCTTTTTCAATTTTTTTTATAGCTACTGCAGTGTCTAGATTAATAATAAAAACTCAGGTGATCAGTTTACATAATAAAGCCGGAGCAGAAGAAATCCGACATACGGGTCTGCTACTGAGGTCTGATGACGGTGACTCTCCTGAAAAATAGTCAACAGAGGGGAGTCAAACCTCATTGAGTGAATTTCTATAATATATATACATGCATACTAAATGACAATGCACACAATCAAAAGTATATATAATACGTATGTATACAAACAAATACACACAGATGCAATAAAAATCATTTTATATATTTTTATTGAAAATCACTGTTTATGAAGGATCAAATAGAACCCTAGAAAATCGCAACCTCATAACAGTGTTAGACAACACTCTAGCCATACAGGTTCACTTATTCCAATATATTCACTTGTTCCATTTGGACAATAGACTGGCCCTGAGACACTAAGTCAACCGAGCTCCAGCAGTCTGACTGTCAGTATGATTGGCCCCGAGACACTTGGTCAACCGAGATCTAGCAATCACACTCCCAAATCATATCTCACACATCAAATAATCAAATCCAATCAATATCCACAAATGGTTAGTAATATAGCCTAAATGCTATCAGCGTACCGGTACGTACTCGGTCCTAGTGCTGCCCACTAGGTAGCACGTTCTATTGATATCCTTCATTAAAATATAAAACATACATTCATAAAAATAAATGATGCATGAATTTAAATAAAATAGCAACATAAACCATATATTTACTAGAAATATGCCAAAAGTAAATCAGGTATATTTCGAGTATATATATGTCAAATAAATCTAATTAAATTACAAAATAAACTAGAAATATATTTAAAAGCATTTTAAACATAATTCATTAATAAAACATGCATATAGTTTAAAATATACCAAAAATAAACCATAAATAAACTAAAAATAAACTTAAGTACTAATTAAATCATTATGCATATTTAATCAAAATAACACATATATTTCTAAAATCATGCACCCTAAAACATATATATATAATAACAACTCACTATTTATTGCGCTCCTCGAGATGGGTCCGATGGGCCTGGTCCACTAGGCCTCGGTCTCGGCGCAACTAAATAAACAAATAATTACAGGAATCAGAATAAATCTAACAGAAGTTCTAAATAGTCGATCTAGATTACTAGACATAGAATTAAATCAGAATTTGACCGGACATCACGTTTTACGAGGATTCTACCAAAAATCCGACAGAACCTCCCCTGTAAAACGGACATCTCTCTACTCAAAGAGTAGAGTTGGCCCTGCAAAGAAATACACTTCGAAAATAAACACAGAATTCACAATCAAAATCCCTCGGTCGGACTTTAAACTACAAATCACCGATCGAGGTCCACAATTCACAAAATATTCACAAAATACCAAAAATACCCTTATATACTAAAAATAAATTTTATAAATCCAAATTACATAATCAACCTTAAAACACATTAAAAACTGGTAAAAACTCATTTATTAGAAAAATCGTATATTATATATAATTTAAAAATAATTTACAAAAAATAGTTTTAATTAGTTAAAACTGCTAAATAATTTTTAGAAATCATTTTTATACCCTAAATAAATATTAAAACCGATTTAATTATATTTTTAGCCAATTTAGTATAAAATTACCAAAATACCCCTATATATATAAATATACTAAAATTAATCCAAAAATTCACCAAAAATAATATAATTACTAAAAATTAATTTTCTCAACATGTAATTCAATAATTCTCAATAAATACACTTAATTAACCAATTAATTTCAATTAAACACATAATTAACCCTATTTTTCAAAATTACATAAACTAAATAAATTCAAAATAAATACATAGAAATTTACAAAAATTACAAATAAATTCCTATAATTCATTTCAACACCTATAATTACCATAAAACATAATTTCATAATTTAATTAATTAATTTTTAAAAATTAGAAAATATTAATAAAATAATAAAAAATACCCAAAAATCAAAATAAATTCCAAAAATTCCACAAAAATTTCAGAATTTATATTAAGCTACTAGGATCAAAGTTTGTCAAGGAAATTTTCATGAATCAATCAAATTGAAGCTCAAAAAAATAAGAACCCTAATAGGCCGAAATTAATAAATCGAAACCTAGGGAAATCTAGATCATTTTAAGTGAAACAAAGCTTAGAATCACACTCACTGGAGCTCAAGGAGAAGATAGAGACCAGCGGTGTCGAAAACGGTGGCCGAAATCGCTATGATCGACGATGAGAAAGAGTTTCGGGTTTCCAGCGATTTCGAGCTCCTCCAACGTCGGAAACGGCTGCTGCAGGTGGTGGGGATGGCTGAGGATGGAGGTGGCACACCGACTGGAAGAAAACGGCGTGACAGTGACTGGAGGAAGAAGGGAACGATCGGAAAGAAGGGAGATGAAGTTGATGGCAAACTTGTAAATATTGCTAAGTTATAATTTTTGTTAAATAATTAGGTATATATGTATATATATATACTCACACTATATATTATAATAATATAAACTCTCACACACACATTAAATATACACCACACACATATTTTAATATATTTAATAATTTATACACTTAAAAATAATTAATTAATATTAAAACTAAATAATAAAAATTAGGGTAATTAATTAAACCCTAGTTTAATTTAAATAAATACACATATATACACTTTATTTTAGCACTTTAAAAATATATATGAGTTCATGCAAATTCATAAAACTAGTCAAAATATTTAGTATTAAATTATTTACATGTCAATTTCTCCGAAAATACAATTTTCGGGAAAATTTTACGTAAAGAACCTAAAATAATATAAAACAGTTAAAATTAGTTTTAATTAAATAACAACTCATAAAAATATCATAATTATATACAAAATTATTAACACTGCATATCCTGATACATTATAAAAATATTTAAAAACTCAGGATATTACAAAAAAAGAGAGCTAACCTACAACTCAATCCACATTTAAGAATAATATAGATTTTTAAAAATTTGAAAAATTTTCAAAGAGATTTAATATGCTCAACTAACTTCACTAACTTCTTAAATGAAGTTTTAGGACTTGATTTTATAGTTAAAGAGTGAAAATAAATTTTGGAAGTCATTGAATTTGTCCTCCATTTTATTTTCTTCCATTAAATGCATATTTAGATTTTTTAGGATTTAATATGCTTAGGATCATGAGAAGCACCCTCAGGATTATGAGCGTAAAAAAAGGCCGTTGAGATTGCATATAGCCATTGAAAACCTATAAGGAATGGGTTAAGACTGTGAGGGCATGCTCACAATTGTAGCCGCCTTCTTTGTTGATCATGCAATTATTCAATAATCGTCGCCTTTTGACTTTGACAAATAATATTGAATTTTAAAAACTTAATAGCCATAAGTGCAAGTATATATATCTCCCCCTCAAACATTCAATCATATATGTATCTCCCCCTCAAACATTTAATCATGTATTAAATAGTTTAGAAATTTACTCCCCCTCAAAGTATGCTTTTATTATGTGTTATTCAAAATCTGAAACCACACCCCTTTTTGTCAAAGAGCAAAAAAGAAAAAAATAAGGCATAAAGAAAAGAGAATAAAGGGGGGAGACTATAAAATATAGCATTGGATTAATGTACATTACGTTAAAGTAGAAAGGAAGGCACAATGCTAGAAACATAATATAGAAACCATAATGTTTACTAGATAAAGAATATAATAATAAACAACATAAAATAAAAATACTAAAAGTAAAAGATGGATTATTTTTATTTTTTAATAAAAGTATATTCAATAAGGGTGGAAGTGACAGATTTAAGGGAGGAGGTATTGACCCTAAATTGATTAGCAATTTTATTACAAAGGCTCCGATAAATAAATTTTTAGAAGCACTATCACTTAAGAGCCAAAATCTCTATTGGAATAGTCTTCTAAGTTCAATTTGTACATTTTCTACCATGCAATAGAGGAGAACAAGATCTTTAAAAGAGATGACTTAATGAGTCCCTAACATTTATAGAGTAGGCAAAAAAATGTTGGATGTACCAAAGGGCTTTTGATTGAAGAGTAGATGATTTGATGCTTCCTACATGAAAGGAAATAAATGTTGGTTTACAAATTCACCCAGAAGTTGTAGGGAGACTAAAGGGCATTGGTTTGATGAAGACCCCCTTGAGTAGACCTAAACATATTGCCAAAATTTTAGGTGGTAAGGAAATGATCTCTACCTTCTAACTTAACGTGCATGCTATTTAAAGGATTTTGTTTATATATGTGGTGAGTTCTAAGGCAATATGTAGAAAGAAACTCAACCACACTTTGAGGGTAGGTAAGTTGAATGTGAAAAATAAGATTAAAAAGGTGTTCCTTTTCAAAAAGAGTCTTGACTTTCTTAAAGCATCCAAGCTCTTTAAGAGCAATCCTTAACATGAATCTTGAAGGAACAAGGGACCTTTAAGAGAATCTTAAGTTCTAGCATGAATTTGTGCTTGTGTGTAAAGGATAGGAGGGGTCTTATTGGGTTGATCTTTAGTAGCCTTTCTAGGAGTAATGAAGAGGGTAAGGACTCTTGCCTAGTACCCTTTTTAGGGGCCATTAGTTTGAGAAAAAAGGAAGATGTGTGAGAAATAGAGAGACCACATAGGATGAGTAAACAAACTTATGAAAAAAAGAATGTTGTGATAAGGAGAAAAAGTTATAAGAGCGATAAGTGAAGAAAAAGGGGTTTTTATAAAGTTTTAGGAGTAAAAATGACCTTTAGATCAAGTGAAAATGAAGGGTGAGGATTTTGTAACTGTTTGGATTTAAAGAGGTGTAATTTCTCTTAAAAAAAGATAAAAATGGTCAAAAAAATTAATAATAGACTACTCTTCATAATCCACTCACAATTATGAGCATCGATCATGAGGGGACTAGATTCTATCAAGGACAGTTATCATGAACTGATGCATTTAAATGCAACAACCATGAACAATTATCCAAGTAGTCCCTAAATTTTTAAATTTTTGATAATTGGGTCCAAAATTTTATGCACTAAATTGACAAAATAAAAAGAATTAAAAAGGCAAATCAATTTCAATTAAAATCAAAACATACTATACCACTTTTGATCATACAAAATATGGAAATTTATGGACAAATTATTTTTTTCTATTTTAAACAATTAATTATTTAAAATTAGTATAGACAATTTGTGGATATCCCATTAACTATAAAATATGATAAGGTAAAATATATAAATAAGTAAATAATCATTTGCACAAATTGCAAAAGGAAATGAATAAGCAAATATTCATAATCATTATCACATGAGTTCAAGGTTGAAAAAGATTATCCATATTATCGCTTTCACAAGCACTTTAACAAATGAAAGTGCATAAAAAAACAATGATCATGTAAATGATATCGAACCAATTAATATTAACTATTTTAAAAAATAAAGAATGTAACAATTGATTTAACAATTATACAATCACTACAAGCACTTAACACATAATCATTTTCATGAGAAACTAGCATAGACATGCATGAGGGGATTAAGTTAAGTTAACACCATTTAACATGCCAAGCTCATGCTTAATGAAGTTTATTCTTTCTTCATTAAGAGGTTTGGTAAAAAAATTTGCTAGTTGGTGATTAGTATCTATAAATTCAAGGTTAATGTAACCTTCTTGAACACGATCCCTTAGAAAAGAAAATGATGTCTAATATCTATATACTTTGTTCTAGAGTGTTGGATTGGATTTTTGTTTAAATTAAATGCACTTGTGTTATCACATTTAATTAGTATGTGATCACTATAGATGCCATATTCCTTTGTTTATTATTTTTTCCATAATACTTATAAGCAACAACAACTAGTCGTCACATATTTGATTTTGGCAGTGGACAAGGCAACTAAAACTTGCTTTATGCTAAACCAAGAAACTAGATATTGACCTAGAAAATTGATAAGTTCTGAAAGTTCTTTTTCTATTTAATAAACTATAGGCAAAATCCACATTTGAATAATAACTAGATTAAATGAATGACTTATAAGATACTAAAGATCTAAATGTAAGGTGCTAACTAGATACTTAAAAATTCTTTTAATAGCATTTAAGTGAGACTCTTTTGGATTATTTTAAAACTTAGCACATAAATAAGTTGCAAACATAATATCCGGTATACTAGTGGTTAGGTAAAGGAGGAATTCGATCATACCTTTATAGTGCTTTTCATCAATTAGCTTTCCATTTTCATCTTTGGGAGTTTAGTAGTAGTGCTCGTAGGAGTTTTATTTGCCTTAACTCCATCCATCCCACACTTTTTAGGATGTCTCTTATGTACTTTGCCTGGTTGATGAAAATCCTGTCCTTACATTGTTTAATTTGAAGTTTAAGAAAAAATTTAAGCTTACCCATCATGCTCATCTTAAATTCACCTTTCATTATCTTAGAAAAGTCTTCACACATAAGGTGGTTAGTAACATCGAATATACTATCATTTAAATAAATTGGAATAATGAGTAGGTCATTTTTTACTTTCTTTACAAAAAGAGTTATATCAATTTTTCCTTTAGAGAATCCTTTCTCTAGTAAAATGTTACTCAACTTTTCATACCAAGCTCTATGAGTGTGTTTCAAACCATATAATGCATTTATTAACTTAAAAACATGATTAGGAAATTCAAAGTTCTTAAAACTTAGAGGTTGTTCAATATATACTTCTTGAATAAATCCATTAAATAATGCACTTTTAACATCCATTTGAAAAGTTTGAAATCCATGTGAAATGCAAATGAAAGTAGCATTCTAATAGCCTCTAACATTGAAGCTAGGTTAAATGATTCGTTATAATCAATACCTTCTTTTTTATTATAACCTTTAGCTACTAAATTACCCTTATTTTTAGTAATGACACCTTATTCATTTAGCTTGTTTCTATATACCCATTTGGTTCCAATAATGGGATAGTTTTTAGGTTTTAAAACTAAGTTCTAAACCTTGTTTTTTTTAAAAAAAATTGATTAAGTTCTTAAGTAAGAACCCACAACTCATCTTCTAAGGGCTCTCTAGTAGACTTCGATTCAATTTGAGAAAGAAAAGCTAAATTAAGGGTCTAAGATAAAATCTAGTGGTTACCCCTTTTGATGGGTTACCTATGATAAGTTCTTTTAGTTGATCCTTCTTAAAGTGACAATATTTTGGTAGCTCTTCCTTCAAGGTGAGTTAAGGAACATATTTATCCTCTTCCTTGCTTGGAGCTTCTTGTTTAAAGGGCTAGCTAGCATCATTTTTTAAAAGATTCCTAGAGGGGGGTGGTGAATAGGACTATCAAATAAAAATGAGAAATTAAAAGAATTCTTTGCAAGAATTAAATAGAAGTTGAGAAGGAAGAATGAAGAATATAAAGATTTAAAGAGTTTGGAGTCAAAAACAATCCTTCATCTCTACCTAACTTATCCCCAATTTAGGATTTTCAATCACCCACAATCTTATTCATAGGATTAAGATTATACAAGAGTTTTATGGCTCACTCTTATAACCTTACAACATGAGTTTTCAAGGCTCACTCAAAAAATCAAAACCCAAGTGTTTCAATAGACAACATGTAAACCAATTCCTTTGGAAATAAATCTCACTTCCCTTCTAATCTAACCTAAGATTTAAGATGAAGAGAAATTCTATTTCTAACACACACCTAACTCTCACAAGAGTTATATAAACAAGGAATTGTTTAAGAGAATTTGAGAGCTCAATGAATGCTTAAGAAAGAATGAATGATAAACAAGTTTCTTAAATTTCATTCAGCTCTATAGGTATTTATACTTAAAAATATAGCTATTGGAGGTGCAAATGATGTGTACAACATCTATATTTTAGATCATTGAAAGTGATGTTGTTAGACAGCTATTCATAGGTTGAAACTGTGATTGGCTACTCAAGACATTTGAATTTTCCCACACTTTCTTCATAGAAGCTATAGATATTCGAATTAGCTTTTCATATCATTTTAAATCATCTAAATTTAATGTTTGTAGCTTAGGATATGTCCAAAATACTAAGAGCTGTGTAATTTGAAATGCATAATACTATCAGACAGCTATACCCAAGTTGAAGTCGTGATTTTCTCCTAAAGAAATTTGAATTTTCCTATTATTTCTTCATAAAAATTTTAGATATTTGAATTATCTTCCATATCATTTTGAATCACCTAAATTTTACTCATGTAGCTCAGGATAGGTCCAAAATACTAAGAGATATGCAATCTAAAATGCAGAATACTGTAAGACAACTATGCATAAGTTGAAGCGGTGATTTTCTCCTTAAGAAATTTTAATTTCTCCATGATTTCTTCATGAATCTTTTAGATATTTGAGTTATATTTCCATATCATTTTGAAGCACTTTAATTGGACTTCAGTAACTCAAGATATGTCCAAAATACTAAGAGATGTGCAATCTGAGATGGCAGACATGGACGTGGATTTTGAGTCAAAATTTGCATAACCAAATGAAATTGGATTTTGAAAAATAAGCCCAATTCAGAAAGCTTTGGATGTAAAATTAAAATGTTAAGAAGATAAATTTCTCATTATAAAGCTCTAAAGATGTCAAAAGCCTCATTGAATATCAAAGGTCCAATCAGCCCAAGATAATTATACTTTCAATAGAGTCCTAACTTATACACACTTAAATAAACAAATTAAATGCACAAAATTAAGTTTTTTAAGATCAAAATTAAGATTTATTATTGCTAATTTCAGTAATTTTCTTAAAGATATATCTTCAAAAAGTCATCTATAACATCATCAATATAAGTAAGATCCTTTCTTGGATTAAATGGGTTAGATTCATCAAGTACTACATGCATGGATTCCTCTACTACTAATTTTCTTTTATTCAAAAATCTATAAGCCTTGCTAGTATTGGAATATCTTAAAAATGTACCTTCATCGATTTTAGAATCTAATTTCCTAAGATTATCTTAGGTGTTGACCATTTGCATGATCAAACTCCTAATTTTGGACTTTGACAAAAAAAATTTATACGAATAATTTCAATTAAGTGTGTAGGGAATTATATACCAAACATATACCAAGCATATACACGTTTGGATGAATAGTGACTTTTTGGACTAATTGAACCTTTGAGATTCAAGAAGGCTTTTGACATCTTTAGAGCTCTTAAATGAGAAAATGAGCTTCTTCACTTTTGAATTAGACATCTTAAGCTTTCTAAATTGAGCTTTCTTGTCAAAACCCAAGTTCATTTGGATATGAAAATCTTTAGTCGAAGTCAGCATATGCAGCTTGCATTTCAATTTGCATAGCTCTTGGTATTTCAACAATATCTCAAGTTACAGATGTCCAATTGAGGTGATTCAAAGTTTTATGAAAAGCTAAAACAATTTTCTATAACTTTTATGAAAAAAGTTTTGGCTTAATTGATCATCTTAATCCCATTCATGAGCATCTTATGAGGTTGTCATAAGTTATCCTTAAATAGTGCCTTTTGAGCACATTTTTGGCAAAAATGGGCAGAACTCCTCACGAGTGTAAGTGCTCATGAGTACACCTCTAACAAAATTCAAAGGAAATATTTGAATGCAATGGATACATTTTTGCTCCTCACGAGCACTGTTCACTCGTGAGCATCCCTTGAGCTGCCAAAAGTCCAGGAATTGATTCAAAATCAATTATAAACATTGGATACATGATTGATACATCCAAAAACTTATGAGAGTTGGTGAGTGATTAGAATAGACATTCTTATTCTTCTATTTTCTGGGTTTAGAAAACAGGAAGTGAGATTCTATTCTAAAGGAATTGGTTTAAGTGTTTAGCCATTAAAACACTTGGGAATTTGGTTTTTGAGTGAGCCTTGAAAACTCAAGCTGTAAGGTTATAAGAGTGAGCCATAAAACTCTTGTGTATTCTCAATCTTGTGAATAACATTATGGGTGACTAAAAATCCTAACTTAGGGATAAGTTAAGTGGAGACATAGGATTATTATTAAATCCGAACTTCTTAAATATTTGTATTGTTCATTCTTCCTTCTTAACTCTTACTCAATTCTTGCAAAGAATTCCTTTACTTTCCTATTTTTTTCGATAGTCCTATTCACCCCCCTCTAGGACTCTTTCATTAGGTTTTCTATTATTCTAAAACTCATAAGAGGATTTATTTAAAATAGGTTTTTAAAAACTCTATTTAAAATATAACAAGCAATATTGATGGCTACTGTATAAAAATATAGTGGCTAGCTATATTCATAGAGGATAATCTTAGCCATCTCAACCAAAATCCTATTTTTCCTCTTAACTACCCTATTTTTTGAGTTATAAGAGAATAATAGTTATGAAAGATACCATTTTCATCATAATAGGTTTTGAAAAGTTCATTTTCAAATTCAATTCCATGATCACTTCTTACGGAAGAAATGCAAAAACCTTTTTCGTTTGAACTCTTTTTGTAAAACTTTGAAAAGCTTTAAATGCATTATTTTTATGAACTAAGAAACTAACCAAGTAAATATAGAATAGTCATTAATAAGCAAAAATGCATTCTACCCAAAATATCTACCCTAGTAAGACCAAATAAATCCATGTGGATTAGTTCTAAAGGTCTATAAGTGAACACTCTATTTTAGAGCTAAAAGGATGATTTAGTTGTTTCCCTTTTTTATAAGCATCACAAGTTTTGTCCTTAGTAAACTTGAGTTTAGGCAAACTATTCACAAGTTCAAATTTATTAAGGTTATCAAGAAGCTCAAAATTAGCCTATGCCAAGTCCATATATCATGGGAAATAGACACTTAAGCTCTTTGTTGTTTACTTTGTTTAGGTCAATGACATAAACATTGTCTAACCTTTCACCACTAAAAGGTACTTTGTCATCATCAAGACTACTAATAAAGTAATTATTTGGGTAAAAGGTGACTTTGTTCCCCATATAATACAATTGACTAATTCTTAGTGAATTATACATAAATGAATAGATAAAGTTTAAGGGTTACCTATGTTACCAATTTCAGTGACTTCCGTTTAGGATTATCTCCAAAGGTAATGTTATCTTCTTCTTTAGATTTAAAAGAAGTGAATTGATCTTTGTCTCTCATCATGTGCCTAGAGCATCCATTATTAAGATACCATTAACTATTCTTTTTAGTTCATTTAAGGCACACCTACATTCAAGAAATTTAAGCATTCTTTTGAACCTAAACCTTAGTTAGTCTAGTTTGGTTAGTATTAAAGTGATCCAAGGGTAGCAATTGCAAAATGTAGCCTTCTATAAAAGCATACATTACTTGTGTGTTATTAGGTCATGCAATAAAAGCCCCTAACCTTAGCAAACCTATTTTTTTTTTTATGTATATGAGTATCCCACATTTATGAATTACATTTATTTCCCATTTTATAAATAACCTCTATGTTGTGCATATGTGGGTTGAGTGTACTTCCTAAATATTCTTTGTGCTTTAGGTTGCATGTGAGACATATAATTGTAAAAATGTATGTGATGTTATTATGAAGCATGCCTTAAATGATTCTTTCTAGTATACATAAAGGCATATCTAGGTTTTAGTCTTTTGGCTTGATCCTTAGACCCATAAGTTTTACGAGGATGAGTCCTAAGAGACTTAACAATATCTCTTGGTGACTTAGGTTTCATAGTGTTATTGACTTGAGCCTTCTTATTAATATTAGATGATAAGGAGAAGAAGGATCTTTGGCTTTAACAAATGTGGTTTTAGTTGATGATGAGGATGGTGCTTTATTAGAGTAGCCTAAGCCATGTGTATTTTCATAAAATCTTTGTGAATCTAAAAGATTATTTTGAGTGTCTTTTCCTTTTTGGAATTTTAAAATTAAGGATTAAATCTAGATGATCTTATGAAAGTTTTTCATTCTCGTGTTAAGCTTTCTCAAGCTCATTTTTGAAAAAAGAGGAGTTCTTTAAATCATCTGTAATTTGTTCATTTAATAAAGAAATTTGTACAAACTTAATTTTTAAGTTTTCAAAATTTTTAGACATTTTTAAAAGCTCTAGTTTGTAATGCCTTTTTTTGAAATTAGATTTTTGCATTTAAGCATAAGCTTAGTCACAATAAAGCTTTGATCATCATCATTATCATAACCATTGTTAAAGTTATCATGCTCATCATAAGAAGATTGAGAAGTAGAAGTACTTTATGGTCGCTCTCATGTCTCATAAAGTAAAAATTGGCCACTTTTGATTGCTTCTATTCCTTTTTTGAATCAAAGGAGTCATCTCAAGTAGCTTTAAAGGCGTTATTCTTTTCCTTTGCTCCCTTATTCTTGAATTTCTACTTAACGTACTCATTCCTTATATGACCCAGTTTCTTGTATTCATAACAAATGACTTGTTCTTCTTCCCTTCACTCTTCTTGTTCTCCCTTTGCCTTGAAAAGTTCTTCCTTCTTAATAGTTTCTTGAAACTTCTAATGATTATTGCAATCTCATCATCCTTCTTACTAGATTCAACAAAGCTTTCATCATCACTTGCATCTTAAGAAGCTTTTAAGGCAGTTCTTTTCTTCTTCTTATCTTTCTTTTCTCTTTCATCTTCCCTTTGTTTCAAGGTGAGCTCATAAGTTAACAACTTTCCCATAAATATATCAATGGAAAGTTTGGATAAATCATGAGCTTCCTCAATGAAAATTACCCTTAATTCCTAATTCTTCTTAGGTAGGATTCTTAGAATCTTGGTATTGATCTCCTCTTTTGAGTAGTGCTTTCCTAACTTCTTTAGAGTTGTGAGAAGAGTATTGAGATGGTTGGTCATTTCAATGATGGTTTCATCTTAAAGAGTTATACTTATAAATATGGAGTTAAACCTTCTTGCTCCTTACTTGCACATTCCCTTCATAATGGTTTTCAAGGGTTTCCTATATCTTATTGGTTGATTGAAAATGTTAAACCTTGCTTCCTTCTTTAAATATTAAAGAAAGTATAATAGTCAAGACCTTCTTGTTCTTATGATTTTCATCCTTTTTCTATTGAGTCCATTGACTCCTATCAATGGAGACTCCAATATTGTCAACCTTGGCTTTTGGATCATCCTAACCATCCAAGATTACACCCTATGACCTAATTGGTTCACTATCAAGATGAAGCGCTATTTTCAATTTCCAATGTGGGTAGTTTACACCATCAAAGAAAGGTTATAAAGAAGAAGTTTATGGTTCACTCCCCAAAATCTTAGCTTTTTACAATTAAGTTCCAAGAAGTTAAGGTCTAATGCCAAATGAAAATGGCCTTAGAGGAGGTTGAATAAGGAAAATAAAAAATTTTAAAAGGTTTAAAGATTGATTAAGAACTAAAACAATATTTTAGTAAATAGGTAAAAAAAAGGATTAAAGAACTTAAGCATTTAAGGAGTTTACAAATTGAATCTACATCTCCACCTAACTTATTTCACATTAGGATATTCAACAGCTACACTAATCTTATTAATCAAGATTGTGTTTACAAGAGTTTTAAGGTTCAATGGTAACCTTTACAACACAATGAATTTTTATATACTAAGTTCTAACCAAATAATAATTTTAAGTGTTTAATGGCTTACACTTGAACCAAACTATTTTGCATTGACTCCTCACATCCTTCTTTTAACTTAAGAAAGAATATAAAGAAGAGAGCTAACTTAGAACTCAACTCATATTTAAGAACAATAAAGATTTTTAAAAAGTTCAAAAATGTTTAAAGAGATTTAATGTGTTCAACCAACTTCACTAACTTCTTAAATGAAATTTTAAGACTTGATTTTATAGCTGGAGAGTGAATAATAGCTATTGGAAGCCATTAAATTCGTCCTTTACCTTCTTCTCTTTTATTAAATGCATATTCAACTTTTTAAATGATTTAGTTTGCTTAGGATCATGAGCAACACCCTCAGGATCATAAGCATAAAAAAATAGCCATTGAGATTGCATACAACTGTTAGAGCCTTATTAGGAATGGCTCAGGATGGTAAGGGCATGCTCATGATTGTTAGCCACCCCCTCATGATCCTAAGTGAAGATCATAAGTAGCGCAAGGTAGTTTGACTCATTAAAGACTATCTTATGACTAACTATGGATACTTTCCTTATTATCGTGAGCTGCTACTCAAGAGCATAAGTGGGAATTAATCTTAAGGAGTTATCATCTTTCTTTAATTTGAATGATGTTCTTTTCTCTTAGGATGATCATCATTCATTAAGAGGCTTTTGTAAAGGATTTTTTGGACTTCAATTATGATCTTCCATGATCTTTTTATTTCAGACTTTGATCTTCTTCATTTGAAAGTGACTTTGTTCTTAGCATATAAACATTGCACTTAAATAAGATGATTAGTATCTTTAAAATTTCTTATTAAAGTCAAAATAAGAGTGAGTTAATATTTGATCATGAAAATGTTCAATGACTATATTTTAACGCATTTTAACATGTTTTAATACAATTGATAGGGAAATTTTACAATTATACACACATATGCATATGTATGCATGTATGTATGTACATACGTGTATATATATATATATATATATATATATATATATATATATATATATATATATATATATATATATATATATATGTACATGTGTTAACTTGTTTACTATTACAGTTGTATATATTTAGAATAGGAAGTAAATATAAAGGTTGATATATTTAGAATAGGAAGTAAATATATAGGCTGATATATTAAGAATAAGAAGTAAATATATAGGTTGATTATATAAGATTTTCCTTCCTAAATTAGGTCTCCTATACTTGTATATATATCCTTATATGTGATGAATGACATAATAAGAAATTTATTCATATTTCTGTGTTCTTATACTCTGATTACATGGTATCAGAGCAGGTTGTTTTCTGCTCTTAAGAAAATCAAAGTTCTGGATTGTTGGGTGTGAGTGAGGGTTAGACTAGTTCATCACTTTAGGAGGGTTTCCTGTTAACACCGCTAGCCCAAGGAGGACTACTATGTGCTAATCAATCAAGACCTAGAGACTGGTCACTGGAATCTAAGCGTGTGAGCCAAATGTGCTACCAGAAGCTGTTGCCCAGATTCCATGTGTCGGTGCGTGGAAGCACATGAGCTATCGAAATTTGCTCCAATCAGCTTTATTCGACTTGCATTTGTCTATCCTTCTTGATTCCACATCTGTTTGGATATGAATTTGCACCGTTGTGAGAGTATTCAGCTGTTCAAAATCTGTTAGTTTTCAGTTCTAATTTCTTTGAGTTTTTTCCTCCTTTTGTTGGTTGTTCTTTTGAAAATGACAGAGAAAAAGAGTGTTGTTGTTTTTGATGTGGTTCCGATGATATTAAAAATCATGGAACATAAACTTAATAGTTTGAATTATCTTAATTAGAGTCAAACTATTGACCTATATTTGCTCAGTATTTCTATGCATAGCCACTTGACTGATGATCCTCCTAAAGATGATTCTATACTGCCTTAGATGAGAGAGGATGCTCGATTGTTTTTACATATACAAAATTTTATTGATAGTGAGGTGGTTAGTATGATAATTCACTTTAGGACAGTTAAAGAATTAATGAACTATTTAGAATTTTTATATTCTGGAAAGGAAAATGTCTCTCGTATCTATGATGTGTGTAAGGCATTTTACAGGGCAGACAAAGGCGATAGGTCTCTCACCAGTTATTTCATGGATTTCAAGAAAACATATAAAGAACTCAACATGCTACTTTCGTTTAGTACTTATATGACTGTACAACAAACTCAGCGAGAGAAGATGGTTGTTGTGAGTTTTTTAGCTGGTCTTCCGTCTGAGTTTGAAATTGCTAAATCTCATATTCTTTCTAGTTTAAAGATTTCTTTTCTACAAGATGCTTTTAGTAGGGTTCTTCATACAGAAAGTTTGCCTATTGTTTAAGCTATTTAGCCTAACAGTGCTTTTGTTAGCTATCATAAGACCTTTGAGTCAGGGAAACAACAATACAGGAGTGGTGGTGGTAATAAGGGCATGGGACCTAATAATTATGACAAGAATATTGCAACTCATGGACATGAGTCAGGGGAATTAGTGTGTCACTATTGTTATAAGCCAGGTCATATCAAGCAAGATTGACGGAGATTTCAATATAGGAGAGCTCAGTATGCTCATATTGCATATACTTTTGAGACCTCTGAAAAGCTTATTTTGATATTTGCAAATGAATATGCCAGATTGACTCAGCTTCAAGAAGTAATGAAACCTCAGTCCAGTTTTGTTCCTACAGAGTCAAGTAAGCCTAATACATGTCTTGTTTCCTCCTCTTCAAATTGGGTCATTGATTTTGGTACTACAGATCACATGACAGGTAATTCTAGCTTATTCTCTACCTTTCAGTCACATAAATCTACCTCTCATGTTACTTTAGCTTATGGTTCCACATCTTGTGTTACTGGATCTGGAACAATTAATCCTACACCACCACTCACTCTATCATCTGTTCTTAATCTACCTCAGTTATCCTTTAATTTACTTTCTGTCAGTAAACTCACTCGGAGTCTTAATTGTTGTGTCTCATTCTTTCCTGATTATTATTTATTTTAGGATCTTATGACGAAGAAGATTATTGGTAAGGGACATGAGTCTAGAGGTCTCTACATCCTTAATACACAAATACCAAAGTCTTTAGCCTGTACCAGCGTTATCACTCCTATTAAAGCACATTACCGATTGGGTCATCTTTCTTTTCCTGTTCTTAAGAAAAATTTTCCTCAATTTTCTAATATGTCCTCTTTAGATTGTGAGTCTTATCAATTTTCCAAACACCATCGTTTTAGTTCAAGTCCAAAAGTCAATAAACGAGCTAATGCTCTTTTTGAGTTAGTACATTCAGATGTTTGGGGTCCTTGTCTAGTTATATCTAAAATTGGGTTTAGATATTTTTTTACTTTTATTGATGATTATTCTTAAATGACATGGTTATATTTGATGAAAAATCTATCAGAATTATTCTTTCATTTTTTTCCTTTTTATACTGAGATTTAAACTCATTTTGGTGTGCCTGTACAAATTTTAAGAAGTGATAATGCTAAGGAATACCTGTCAGAAAATTTTCAAAATTATACGATTCAACATGGTATTCTTCATCAAACATCTTGTGTGGATACACCTTCTCAGAATGGTGTTGCTGAAAGAAAGAATAGACATCTTCTTGAAATTGCTAGAGCATTATAATTTTAAATGTAGGTTTCAAAATATTTTTGGGTTGATGCTATTTCTATAGCTTGTTTTCTAATCAATCAGATGCCTTCCTCAGTCCTATCTGGTGCAATTCCTTTTCATGGTTTTTTCCTAATAAAACATTGTTTCCCATTGAACCTAGGATATTTAGTTACACTTGCTTTGTTTAGGATGTCTGCTCTCAGGTTACAAAACTTGATCCAAAATCTTTAAAGTGTATTTTTCTTGGATATTCTTGAGTGCAAAAGGGATATAAATGTTATTGTCCAATTTTTAACAAGTATCTTATGTCCGCTGATGTTACGTTTTTAGAACATACACCATTTTCTTCTTCTTCAGGTCCTCTTGGTCAAAGGGAGGAGGATGATTTGCTAGTCTATACAATTATTCCTCCTTATTCCACTCCTATTAAGCCTCATATCACATAAACATATTCTCATCGGACACAGCCTCCTGTTATTGTTGTTACACCGATTCCTGATCCTCCTGCTCCATGTCCTAATAAGCCAGTTTCTTTGTCATCAGATCTAGTTCCTAGTGATGATCTTCCCATCAGTCTCCGTAAAGGTAAACATATATGCACTTATCCATTTTCTTCTTTTATTGTATCTCTCAATTCTGTTTATGTTCCTAAAACTGTTCATGAAGCTTCAACTGATTGTAGCTGGCATAATGCCATGATTGAGGAGATGAATGCTTTGGATGTTAATGGTACTTAGACCTTGGAAAATTTACCTGCATGAAAATAGGCTATTGGGTGCAAATGGGTGTTTGTAGTAAAAAAAAATCCTAATAAATTTGTTGCTAGATTAAAAGCTTAACTTTTTGCTAAAGGATACACTCAGATATATGGAGTGGATTATTCTGACACATTTTCTCCTGATGCTAAACTTACTTATGTCAGGCTCTTTATTTCTATGGCAGCTACTCATCATTGGCTTTTGCATCAATTAGACATAAAAAATGCCTTTCTTCATGGCGACTTTTAAGTGGAAGTCCATATGGAGCAACCACCTAATTTTGTTGCTCAGGGGAGTATGGGAAAGTATGTCGTCTATGTAAATCCTTGTATGGTTTAAAAAAAAGTCCCCATTCCTGGTTTAGCAAGTTTAGTCAGGCTATTAAGAAGTTTGGCATGCAAAAGAGTAAGTCAGATCATTCTATTTTCTATAAAAGATTTGATGATGGCATGATTCTGTTACTAGTCTCTGTGGATGACATTGTAATCACTGGTAATGACACTATAAATATTTCATCTCTGAAATCTTTTCTCCATACTCAGTTTTATACTAAAGATTTGGGAATGCTAAGATATTTATTGGGAGTTGAAGTGACCAGGAGTAAGAAAGGCATCTTCTTATCTCAAAGGAAGTATATGCTAGACTTACTATCTGAAACTAGAAAATTAGGGGCTAAACCATGTAGTACTCCAATGGTTCCTAACTTGCAACTTATAAAAGATGGTGAATTGTTGAAGGATCCTGAGAGATACAGAAGATTGATTGGGAAGTGGAATTATCTCAGTGTGACACGACCAGATATTATATTTTCAGTTAGTGTGGTTAGTCAGTATATTTCATCTCCAAATGTCAATCATTGGAAGGTAGTAGAAGAAATTTTGGGCTATTTAAAAGGAGCTTCTAGACGTGGTATTCTATATGGCAATCATGGTGTCACGACCCAAAACAGGGGCCATGACCGGCGCTAGGGAACGGGAATTCTTTCGAATCCGGAACCCGTAGCAAGCCTAAAAATAAAATAAAAATGCAATAATAACCATAAAAATATAATATGCAGCGGAAAATAAAATCATAAATATTACAATATCATCCATAACAACTGGATATAATTCAAAACTCATCACATCACATATATAATCTCAAAAATGTATAATCTTATACAAATCCAGTTTTAACATAATACATCTCTTTAAAATAAAGTACATAAAATCCAATACTGTAATTTACAGCTACTGCAGTGTCTAGATAAAATAAATAAGACTCAAGTAGACAATTTACATAAAGAAGCCGGGGCGGAAGAAATCCGGCGTATCGACCTGCTACTGAGGTCTGAGGAAGTTGACTCTCCTGAAAAATAGTCAACGGAGGGGAGTCAGACCTCACTGAGTGAATTACTATAGTATATATACATACACTCTAAGTGATAATGCAAACAGTCAACAGTATATGAGTAATATGTATATATACAGGCAAGTTCATACAGATGCAGAAAAATCATTTTTTTATATTTTGTTTGAAAATCAACTTTTATGAAGGATCACATAGAACCCTAGAATATCGCAACCTCAGAAAAATAGTGTTAAACAACACTCTGGCCATACAGGCTCACTTATTCCAAATATATCCACTTAATCCATATGGACAGTAGACTGGCCCCGAGACACTAAGTCAACCGAGCTCCAGCAGTCTAACTGCCAGTGTGATTGGCCCCGAGACACTTGGTCAACCGAGCTCCAGCAATCACACCCAAACCACATCTCACATATATCAATAATCATAATCAAATCGATATCCACAAATAGTCAGTAATAAAGCCTAAATACTATAGGCGTACCGGTACGTACTCGGTCCTAGTGCTGCCCACTAGGTAGCACGTTCTATTGATATCCTTCAGTAATAAATAATAAAACATTCATTCACAAATATAAATGATGCATGAATATTAATGAAATAGCAATATAAACCATATATATACTGGAAATATACCAAACGTAAACCAGGTATATTTGAGTATATATACGTCAAATAAATTCAATCAAATCATGAATTAAACTAAAAATATATTTAAAAACATTTTAAATATATTTTATTAATAAAACATGTATATAATTTATTATATACCAAAAATATACCAAAAATATACTTGAATATAAATCATGTTATTTATGCATAATTAGTCAAAATAAAACATGCATTTTCTAAATCATGCATCCTAAGCATATATATATAATATAGTAACTCACCTAATGCGCTCCACGAGACAGGTCCGACGGGCCTGGTCCACTAACCCTCGGTCTCGGCTCAACTAAATAAGAAATAATTAATCGACATCAGAATAACCCTAACAGAAATCCTAGAATTAAATCTAGAGTATTCAACACAGAATCGGAAATTAGGGTTCGACTGGATATCACGTTTTACGAGAATTCTACCGAAAATTCGGCAGAACCTCCCCTGTAAAACGGACATCTCTCTACTCAAAAGAGTAGAGCCGACCCTGCAAAGAAAATACACTTCAAAAATAAACACCACAATCAATCACAACCCCTCGGTCGGACTCCAGACTACAATTTGTCGACCGGGGTCCACAAACACAGAATATATATTCAAATATACCAAAAATATCCTTAAATCACAGAAATACATTTTATAAATAAAAATTACATAATTGACCTTGAAACACTATAAAAATCGATTAAAACTCATTTTATTTGAAAAACCGTATATTATATATATAATTGAAAATAATTCACGAAAAATAGTTTTAATTAGTTAAAAATACCAAATATTTTGTAGAAATCATTTTTATACCTTAAATAAATATTAAAACCAATTAAATTACATTTTTAGACAATTTAGGGTAAAATTACCAAAATACCCCTATATATATATATATACCTAATTTACTTCAAAAATTCACTAAAAATCATACAATTATCCAAAATTAATTTTCTCAACATATTTATCAATAATATCAATAATTAAACTCAATTAACCAATTAAATTCAAATAACAACACAATTAACTTAATTTTACAAAATCACATAAACTTCAATAATTAAAAATAAATACTTAGAAATTCATAAAAATTCCAAATAAATTCCTATAATTCATTTCAACACCTAATTCAACCATAAACTCCAATTTCATAATTTAAATAATTAATTTCCGAAAATTCGAAAATAATATTAAAATATTCAAAAATACCCAAAAATCCAAACAATCTCCAAAAATTCTACAAAAATTCATACATGAAGATTAAGCTACCAGGAACAATATTTGTGAAGGAAGTTTCCATGAATCATCCAAATTGAAGCTCAAAAAAATCGAAAACCAAAAGTGGCCGAAATATTCAACTCAAAACCTAAGCAATTCTAGACCGTTTTAGCTCAAACAAAAGCTAGAATAACACTCACCGGAGCTCAAGGAGAAGATAGAGACCGGCGGTGTCGAAAACGGTGGCCGGAGGAGGGAGAAACGACGTGAGGAATAGTGGGTGGTCCGGCGCCTACCTACGGGAAGAAGAAGAAGAAGAAGAAGAAAAAGAAAAAGAAAGAAAAGGAAAGAGAAAAGAAAAGAAAAAGAAAGAAAAAGAAAAAGAAAAAGAAAAAAAAAGAAAAAAGAAAAAAAATAATAAATTTTAATAATTTAATAATAAATAAAATAATCAAATAATAATAAATAAATAATAAAATATTAGGGTAATAATAAACCCTAATTAAATAAATATACACACACAAGCTTTATTTAATAATTTAAAAATATGTATGAGTTCATGCAAACCCGTAAATACATTTACAATAATTAATAATACATTGTTTACGTGGAAATTTCCCCGAAAATGAAAGTCCCGGGAAAATTTTACGTAAAATACTGAAAATAATAGACAGTAATTAAAATAGGTTTAAAATACATATTAACTCATAAAAATATCATATAAAATACAAAAATCACTGACACTGCATATCCCGGTACAGTGTAAAAAATATTTTTAAAATTACGGGATATTACAGTCTTCCCCCCTTACAGGAATTCGTCCCCGAATTCTAAAAACAAGATTACAGAATCAGGAAGGAAAGAGATACGGGTAAGAAGCTCGCATCTCAGCTTCAGTCTCCCACGTATGTTCTTCAACTCTGTCGCTACGCCACAAAACCTTGACCATCGGAATCTGCTTCGATCGCAACTGTCGAACTTGAAAATCAACGATCGCCACAGGTTCTTCTACAAACGTCAAATCTTCACTCACTTCCACACTGTCTGGTTGCAACACATGCGAAGGATCTGAGATATACTTCCTCAACATCGAGATATGAAATACTGGATGCACCTGCGACATACTCGGAGGCAAATCCAACCGATATGCAACAGTGCCAACTTTCTCCAGAATCTCAAACGGTCCAATGTATCTCGGTGCTAACTTACCCTTCTTGCCAAATCTCATCACACCCTTCATCGGAGATACTTTCAGAAAAACGAAATCTCCAACCTGAAACTCCACATCTCTGCGCCTAGGATCCGCATAACTCTTCTGTCTGCTAACTGCGGTCTCTAACCTGCTCTTGATCACGGCGACTTTCTCTGCAGCATCCTGAACCATCTCTGGTCCAGTCAAAGCTCTCTCACCGATCTCATCCCAACACAACGGGGATCTACACTTCCTTCCATACAACGCCTCATATGGTGCCATGCCAATACTGCTATGGTAGCTATTATTATATGCAAACTCAACAAGCGACAAATGATCATCCCAGCTACCTCCCAAATCCAAGACACACATCCTCAACATATCTTCCAGTGTCTGGATCGTCCTCTCAGACTGGCCATCTGTCTGAGGATGAAAAGCAGTACTGAAATCCAACCTAGTGCCCATCGCTTCTTGCAACTTCTGCCAAAAACGAGAAGTAAACACTGAACCTCTATCTGACACAATGGACACAGGTACTCCATGAAGGCACACAATATGTTTCACATACAACTTCGCCAATCTAGCAACTGAATATGTGGCTTTCACAGGCAAGAAATGTGCAGACTTCGTCAATCTGTCTACAATCACCCAGATGGAATCGTATCCATCCTTCGAACGAGGTAAACCGACTACAAAATCCATAGCTATCCTTTCCCACTTCCACTCGGGAATAGGAAGAGGCTGAAGCTTCCCAGAAGGCTTCTGATGTTCGGCTTTCACTTGCTGACACGTCAAGCACTTAGCAACATAATCAACAACATCCTTCTTCAATCCATCCCACCAGTATAGATCTCTGATACTGTGGTACATCTTAGTAACACCAGGATGAACGCTGTAAGCTGTAGAATGTGCTTCCTCTAAAATCTCTTCTCTCAAATCATCCACATCAGGAACACACAATCTACCACTGATCCACAACACACCATCATCATCGAGTGTGAAATCAGTGAACTTCCCTGCTCTGACATTCTCTGCAAGCTCTTCCAGAATAGGATCTCGGCTCTGAGCTGCTTTAATCCTATCCCTTAGTACAGATCGTACTTTAAACTGAGCTAACAGTCCACCTGATCTACTGATCTTCATCATCAGACCTTGATCCACCATCAGATGCAATTCCTGGATCAATGGTCTCCTCTCCACACCGATGTGAGCAAGACTACCTGAGGACTTCCTACTCAAGGCATCTGCTACCACATTAGCTTTACCCGGATGGTAAAGAATCTCACAATCATAATCCTTCAACAATTCCAACCATCTCCTCTGCCTCAAATTCAGATCTCGCTGCTGGAAAATGTACTTAAGGCTCTTGTGATCAGTAAATATCTCACAAGTCACCCCGTACAAATAATGTCTCCAAATCTTTAAAGCAAAGATCACTGCAGCCATCTCTAGATCATGTGTAGGATAGTTCTGCTCATGCTTCTTCAACTGCCTCGAAGCATAGGCTATCACCCTTCCATTCTGCATCAACACACAACCAAGACCAATTCTAGAGGCATCACAGTAAACTGTGAACTTATCCACACTATTAGGCAAAGCTAATACTGGCGCTGTGGTCAACTTCTCCTTCAACAACTGAAAACTATTCTCACAAGCTTCTGACCACTCGAATCTAACATTCTTCTGAGTCAAGCGAGTCATAGGGGCTGCAATCCTGGAAAAATCCTGCACAAACCGCCTATAATACCCGGCTAAACCCAGAAAACTCCGAATCTCAGTAACTGAAGTAGGTCTAGGCCACTCAGATACTGCTTCAATCTTCTGTGGATCAACCTGAATACCTTCTTTAGACACTACGTGTCCAAGAAAAGAAACACTCTCCATCCAGAAATCACACTTCGAGAATTTAGCATAAAGCTGATGATCTCTCAGTGTCTGTAGTACAATCCTCAAATGATATACATGCTCTTCCATACTCCTCGAATATACCAGTATATCATCAATGAAGACTACCACAAACTGATCCACATACGGTCGGAATACTCTGTTCATCAGGTCCATAAAAGCTGCTGGTGCATTAGTCAAACCAAAAGACATCACCAGAAACTCATAATGACCATAACGAGTGCGGAAAGCTGTCTTAGGAATATCAGCTTCACTGATCCGCAGCTGATGATAACCCGACCTCAAGTCAACCTTAGAAAAGAATTGTGCACCCTGGAGCTGATCAAACAAATCATCTATCCTCGGAAGAGGATACTTGTTCTTCACTGTCACCTTATTCAACTCTCTGTAGTCAATGCACAGTCTCAGGGTACCATCCTTCTTCTTCACAAACAAGACTGGTGCACCCCAAGGAGAAACACTAGGTCTGATAAAACCCTTCTCCAACAACTCTTGCAACTGCTCCTTCAACTCTGCAGGAGCCATACGATAGGGTGTCATAGATATAGGAGTAATACCTGGAACCACATCAATACAGAACTCAATCTCTCTATGAGGTGGTAAACCTGGCAACTCCTCGGGAAAAACATCAGGAAACTCACAAGCAACAGGAACATCTGTGAGTGACAACTTCTCCACTGACGTATCCCTAACCAATGCCAAAAACCCCTGACAACCTTTCTTCAACAACTTCCTAGCTGAAATAACAGAAATAAGATTCTGAGGTGCTGAACTCCTGTCACCAACAAACTTAAAATCTTCTTCACCAGGAATTCTGAAAATCACCTCCTTATTCCTGCAATCAACCACGGCAAAGTGCTGAGACAACCAATCCATTCCCAAAATAACATCGAATTCCATCACATCCAACAAAATCAAATCAACGGGTAATTCTCTATCTCCGACGAGAACTGGACAACCAGAAAGAACAATATCGGTGTCCAAAGAATCACTCAGAGGAGTGGCAACAGACAAAGGAAAAGCCATCCTCGAAGCTTGCCAACAAGATTTAGAAGCAAAAATAGGAGAAACAAACGAATGCGTGGCACCCGGATCAAACAAAACCAAAGCATCCAGGTAACAAACAGAAAGAATACCTGCCACGACTGCATTAGATGCCTGAGCATCCTGCTGAGTCAGATGAAAAACTCTGGCCTGGCCTCGACCTCCCTGCTGACTGGTAGAAGCCTGGCCAACACCTCGGGTACCTCCTCTCGTACCTCTACCACGACTCTGCTGTGGAACAAACTGAGTAGAACTCTGATGCTGAGCTGGTGGTAACTGAAATGGCACGGGTGCTGTACTAGCAATCGACTGCTGTGGGAATCGCGGAATCTGCTGCTGCTGATATCCGGGATAAGGACACGATCTGGCAAAATGTCCTATCTGCCCGCATCTGAAACATGTCAACGGTGTCAGATAATACGGTCCCTGATGGACTCTACCACAAGTCTGACAAACACTGGTCGCTGATCCAGAACTACGACCACTGCTGCTGCTCGAAGCACCTGACCCAAATCTGAACGATCTACGCTGACCTCCACGACCATGTCTACTGCTCCGATGCACTCGCTGCTGCTGTCTCTGACTCTGCTGAGTCGAACCTCGCTGCTGACTACTCGAACCAACATGAAAACTCGAATATGGAGTAGCCTGCGATCCACTCGACTGAACTCCCAACTGGTAATAATCAGGCATCGCTCCCTGCCTAACTAATCTCAGCTCGATCTCCTTAGCTAGCTCAATCACCGACTCCAGAGTAAGACCTGCTGTAGGCATACCAGCAAAAGCTGAACCCAAACCAGTAAAATAAGTAGTAACAGCGAAATACTGATCTCGCATCAGATCCTCAGCATATCTACCCAGACGAAGGAACTCTCGGGTATACTCCTCTACTGATCGATCTCCACGAGAAATGCTGGTCAATCGAAGACGATAGCTCAAACGAAGAGGCTCTGGACAAAATCTCCTCATGAATCGCTCTCGAAACTGAGCCCATGTCATCGTCATCATATAGGGCTGGATCATCTGAATGAACCAATCCAAGGCTGGTCCCTCGACAGACAACTCAACAATCATGATCCTCTGGTACTCGGTATGAGCAGTCCGAGTCCTAGTCTCAATCGCATGCAGAAAATCTAAAGGATCAGAAGTCCCATCAAAAGCAATCCTGCCAACTCTGGCATAGAACAAAGCTGCCTCAGGGTCAGACATACCCTGCTGATAGGCAGGCTGAACAGGCTGAACAACTGGAGGAACAGGAACATCAAAATCAGGCTCAACAGGCTCCTCGTCCTGTAACTCTCTCTGCCTACGGCGACCTGCCGCTCCTCGAGGTCTACCCCTGCCACGACCTCTACGTCTAACTGGCGGCTCAGGAGGTAAAACCTCATCCTGAAAAGACTCATCATCCTCGGCCTCAACGACCGGTGGAGCGACACGCGCTCGCCTCCTCATTCTGAAAAGACAAACGGAAAGATTCAGACAAAACAGACAACGGAGGAATAACGCTGAAAACTACAGCAAGGAATACTCATCAAGACATACTCGAACCTAATACACTGCAGTAGTCCAACAGAAAACACAACTTTAAAACTAGGGCCACAACTCACATAACTAAGCCCTGACACAGAACTCCACTCTGAAACGAACTTCGCTCTGATACCAACTTTGTCACGACCCAAAACAGGGGCCATGACCGGCGCTAGGGAACGGGAATTCTTTCGAATCCGGAACCCGTAGCAAGCCTAAAAATAAAATAAAAATGCAATAATAACCATAAAAATATAATATGCAGCGGAAAATAAAATCATAAATATTACAATATCATCCATAACAACTGGATATAATTCAAAACTCATCACATCACATATATAATCTCAAAAATGTATAATCTTATACAAATCCAGTTTTAACATAATACATCTCTTTAAAATAAAGTACATAAAATCCAATACTGTAATTTACAGCTACTGCAGTGTCTAGATAAAATAAATAAGACTCAAGTAGACAATTTACATAAAGAAGCCGGGGCGGAAGAAATCCGGCGTATCGACCTGCTACTGAGGTCTGAGGAAGTTGACTCTCCTGAAAAATAGTCAACGGAGGGGAGTCAGACCTCACTGAGTGAATTACTATAGTATATATACATACACTCTAAGTGATAATGCAAACAGTCAACAGTATATGAGTAATATGTATATATACAGGCAAGTTCATACAGATGCAGAAAAATCATTTTTTTATATTTTGTTTGAAAATCAACTTTTATGAAGGATCACATAGAACCCTAGAATATCGCAACCTCAGAAAAATAGTGTTAAACAACACTCTGGCCATACAGGCTCACTTATTCCAAATATATCCACTTAATCCATATGGACAGTAGACTGGCCCCGAGACACTAAGTCAACCGAGCTCCAGCAGTCTAACTGCCAGTGTGATTGGCCCCGAGACACTTGGTCAACCGAGCTCCAGCAATCACACCCAAACCACATCTCACATATATCAATAATCATAATCAAATCGATATCCACAAATAGTCAGTAATAAAGCCTAAATACTATAGGCGTACCGGTACGTACTCGGTCCTAGTGCTGCCCACTAGGTAGCACGTTCTATTGATATCCTTCAGTAATAAATAATAAAACATTCATTCACAAATATAAATGATGCATGAATATTAATGAAATAGCAATATAAACCATATATATACTGGAAATATACCAAACGTAAACCAGGTATATTTGAGTATATATACGTCAAATAAATTCAATCAAATCATGAATTAAACTAAAAATATATTTAAAAACATTTTAAATATATTTTATTAATAAAACATGTATATAATTTATTATATACCAAAAATATACCAAAAATATACTTGAATATAAATCATGTTATTTATGCATAATTAGTCAAAATAAAACATGCATTTTCTAAATCATGCATCCTAAGCATATATATATAATATAGTAACTCACCTAATGCGCTCCACGAGACAGGTCCGACGGGCCTGGTCCACTAACCCTCGGTCTCGGCTCAACTAAATAAGAAATAATTAATCGACATCAGAATAACCCTAACAGAAATCCTAGAATTAAATCTAGAGTATTCAACACAGAATCGGAAATTAGGGTTCGACTGGATATCACGTTTTACGAGAATTCTACCGAAAATTCGGCAGAACCTCCCCTGTAAAACGGACATCTCTCTACTCAAAAGAGTAGAGCCGACCCTGCAAAGAAAATACACTTCAAAAATAAACACCACAATCAATCACAACCCCTCGGTCGGACTCCAGACTACAATTTGTCGACCGGGGTCCACAAACACAGAATATATATTCAAATATACCAAAAATATCCTTAAATCACAGAAATACATTTTATAAATAAAAATTACATAATTGACCTTGAAACACTATAAAAATCGATTAAAACTCATTTTATTTGAAAAACCGTATATTATATATATAATTGAAAATAATTCACGAAAAATAGTTTTAATTAGTTAAAAATACCAAATATTTTGTAGAAATCATTTTTATACCTTAAATAAATATTAAAACCAATTAAATTACATTTTTAGACAATTTAGGGTAAAATTACCAAAATACCCCTATATATATATATATACCTAATTTACTTCAAAAATTCACTAAAAATCATACAATTATCCAAAATTAATTTTCTCAACATATTTATCAATAATATCAATAATTAAACTCAATTAACCAATTAAATTCAAATAACAACACAATTAACTTAATTTTACAAAATCACATAAACTTCAATAATTAAAAATAAATACTTAGAAATTCATAAAAATTCCAAATAAATTCCTATAATTCATTTCAACACCTAATTCAACCATAAACTCCAATTTCATAATTTAAATAATTAATTTCCGAAAATTCGAAAATAATATTAAAATATTCAAAAATACCCAAAAATCCAAACAATCTCCAAAAATTCTACAAAAATTCATACATGAAGATTAAGCTACCAGGAACAACATTTGTGAAGGAAGTTTCCATGAATCATCCAAATTGAAGCTCAAAAAAATCGAAAACCAAAAGTGGCCGAAATATTCAACTCAAAACCTAAGCAATTCTAGACCGTTTTAGCTCAAACAAAAGCTAGAATAACACTCACCGGAGCTCAAGGAGAAGATAGAGACCGGCGGGTGTCGAAAACGGTGGCCGGAGGAGGGAGAAACGACGTGAGGAATAGTGGGTGGTCCGGCGCCTACCTACGGGAAGAAGAAGAAGAAGAAGAAGAAAAAGAAAAAGAAAGAAAAGGAAAGAGAAAAGAAAAGAAAAAGAAAGAAAAAGGAAAAGAAAAAGAAAAAAAAAGAAAAAAGAAAAAAAATAATAAATTTTAATAATTTAATAATAAATAAAATAATCAAATAATAATAAATAAATAATAAAATATTAGGGTAATAATAAACCCTAATTAAATAAATATACACACACAAGCTTTATTTAATAATTTAAAAATATGTATGAGTTCATGCAAACCCGTAAATACATTTAAAATAATTAATAATACATTGTTTACGTGGAAATTTCCCCGAAAATGAAAGTCCCGGGAAAATTTTACGTAAAATACTGAAAATAATAGACAGTAATTAAAATAGGTTTAAAATACATATTAACTCATAAAAATATCATATAAAATACAAAAATCACTGACACTGCATATCCCGGTACAGTGTAAAAAATATTTTTAAAATTACGGGATATTACACATGGTCATACTAGGATTGAGTGTTTTTCAGATGTTGATTGGGCAAGATGTAAGGAAGATCGGAGATCCACTTCAAGATATTGTGTATTTGTTGGAGGAGATTTGGTGGCATGGAAAAGCAAGAAACAGAATGTAATTTCTTGATCAAGTGTAGAATCTGAATATAGGGCCATGGCACAGTCTGTTTATGAACTAATGTAGGTGTATCAGCTTCTCAGTGAAGTGGGTCTTAAAGTTTCAATGCCAGCCATATTATGGTGTAACAACCAAGCCGCAATACATATTGCATCTAATCCAGTCTTTCATGAGCGAACAAAACACATTGAGATTGACTATCATTTTGTTCATGAAAAGACTCAACAAGGCTGGATTTCTACAGGATATGTGAAGACTGGAGAACAATTGGGAGATATCTTTATAAAGGCACTTGATAGGATTCAAATTAATTACCTTTGTAATAAGCTAGGCATAATTAACATCTATGCTCCAGCTTGAGGGGAAGTGTTATAGCTATATATATTTAGAATATGAAGTAAATATAAAGATTGATATATTTAGAATAAGAAGTAAATATATAGGCTAATATATTTAGAATAGGAAGTAAATATATAAGCTGATTGTAGGAGATTTTCCTTCCTAAATTAGGTCTCATATATTTGTATATATATCCTTATATTTGATGAATGACATAATAAGAAATTCATTTATATTTTTGTGTTCTTATACTCTGATTACATTTACTAAACGTGTTAATATGTATTTAAATGGATTAGGCAGGTTCAACTTGTTTAAATATAATTTTATTCATGTTTTAAATGGATTGACCAGTTTATAATCCAAAACCATTTATTATAAATCCAAACTCATTTATCTTTATGTCATATCATTTAAACATGTCGTGTCAAAAATTGTAGCCCTACACTTCTATTTGCACCAACATTTAACTCTATGGCTGATTATACCACCACCTTTAACATAAATAACAATGATAAAGAAGATAAAATTAGATTATTCAATTTCCATTGAATAATTACAATAATATCAATAATAGCAACAACAATAACAAACTTGAAAATTGATGGTTTGGGTCTTCATTGATAAACATTTACCATTTATTGAAGACAAACTACACTTCTGCCCCTTTTTTTTTCCAACCAAATGTAATCACTATTGTATATTAGCATGAGCCTAACAACACATAAAATAATTAAATTCATCATTTAATTTCTTTAATTTAAGTGCTTGATATGTAATAATGTTTTAGAATACATAAAATTAACATAATCCAAAGTGAGAACATAGCTTAAGTTAATCAATATTGTTATTGATATTTTCGCTCCAAAGGAATAACAATTATTAGTGATGGTGGTGGAAAAGTGAAGCAGGAGAGGTGGATGGTTTTGATGGAAATAAACTATTAGGATTTAAAGAGCGGAGTAAAAGAAAAATATAGGTTTTTATACGTTTTCTATTGATATGTCATCCATATCAACTTGAGTAAGTGTCATCCATATCAACACAAGTATTGTGCACACTTCTATATGGTTCTAAAAATGTGAAAAGAATGGTAGAAAAAAGTTAAGTGTTATGTGAATTAGGAAAAATTTCAAATTTGTAAGTTAAAGGGGTAAAATAATAAAAAAATTAACAGATACAAGAGTTCATGGATGGATTAAGCATGATTTAATAAAACTTTATATAACACCATTATAATGAGTAGTAATATAAAAGCAATTACAAACTGATAGATTAATTCTTATTTAATTATAATAATTGATATATATAATTATAGTACATTTTGAGTAGATAAAAATCATTCTTTATTTTAAATCTAAGTGAAATAATTATTTATATAGATGCATATATTTGTACCATATTAAAGCCTATTATAATAATTTATAAGGATGCATGTAGTTTCATTTAGGATCTTACTCATACACATATGTTTATTCATATAGATATATTTTTTCACTTAATTAAATTAAAAAATTATGTTCTACTTTAAATTAAATAATGATGACAAGGTCAACTTAAACCTCATTAAGACTAGAGTAGATGTCTTTGTTAGCTTCCACCTAATAATAAACCTTCAGACTTTAGGCGTGTTATCTTTTATAAGAAAGACCACTTTCAACAAATTAAATTCTAAAGGTTCATCCTACTATAGTAGATAAGTAGCCCTTATCTTTCCCACATCTCCACTAACTATATGTTTTCTTAAAAACACTTTTGGCAACAACCATCATCTCCTAACTATAAGCAGCCCTTATCTTTTCCACGTCTCCACTAGATATATATTCTTCTAAACACACTCTTACTAATAACCATCATCTCTTAAAAATTCTCTAAAGGAGTTACAACTGTCCAAAAAGTGTGCTCTACTTCATGGATAATAAAATCTCTCCTCCACTTCTCTGTGTCTTTTAATGTCTCATAAAAACTCTTTAGTATGTTATATTCTATAAATACTCTTCCTCATAATATTTTGTTGAGTTATATTAACTTAATCTCATATAACTCAAAGGGTATAATCTCCTACATATATTGAAAAAAGCATCAAAATGGACACTCTAAAAACACAATTTGGCCCAATTATATCATGCATTATTTAACATACAGGTTAGCTAATCATTATCCTACAACTCAATCAATCCCAATTCTAATCTCCATAGAATGTAAGGCTCTTATAAACCAAATTATCTCATACTATTATAACCATGACTAGGGGTGTAACCAAACCGACTCGAGCCGAACTTTGGCTAGTTCAAATTTGGTTCATTTATAATTAAGCTAAGCTTGCTATAGCACTTAGTATTCATGAGTGTTCGTGAGTTAAAATGGGTGTAAACGAGCCTAAAGGAATTTTAAAAAACGCAAAGTATAAATTAAAATTATACATTAAAAAATTAAAAAAAATTATGTAATAAATAAATTACAATATATTTAATACAAATTATGATTTTATTATAATAATATATTTTCTTAAATATTTTTTACAATATGAATTTATATATTATATATCTAAAATGAAATTAGTAAATATTAAAATTATGAGTTAGCTCGTAAGTTTCTATTTGATCTTATTCACAAGCTTTATGAGTCGAGATTTCTATAGTTTGACTCAGCTTGTTTATTAAATGAGTTTTCATGTATGAATTTGAACAAATTTTTATTGAGTTGAATGCTAAACTACTTGTAAGCAACTCAATTCATTTACAGTCATATCATGACTTTAATTAAATCAAAATTAATGTAATTATATCTACTTTTATGTTATTAAATATAGGAAAAAGGTGCATCTAGTCCCCTAATGTTTGGACCAACGACCACTTGGCCTCTCAAAAAAAATTTTTTTTTAACCAAAAGGGCTCTTAACATTGCATTAGATAGCCCAAGCACACATAAATTACCTTCAACATTATAAAAAAAAATGTTTAGGCTGTTAGTATCCAGCTTTCAATGTTAATTGCTTCTAATGTGTCATCATCTTCTCTAATTCCAAACACTTAAAACCCACCATCTTCAAACTAGAGAATTCAAAATCTAATCAACGCATTTATATGTCTATCCAATATAACTCAAACTAAAACCAGAAGCAGAAGCAACCATTAAAATACTTTATAACAACTCAATTCAATGCATACCATACCTAAAAATAAAAATAAAATTATCATAAAAATGTCTTGCTTTTGTCTCTTCTTTGCTTTTCTTCTTCTTCTTCATCTCCTCTCGATCTCTTCACCTTCACTTTGACAAAACCTTACAACTTTCACTATGTCAAACCATGTCTTCTGACACAAAATAAGCTCCTCCTCTCTCCCAACTTTTTTGTTAATTTTTATTTAGAAAAATAAAAATTTTACCTGTTATTCAACAAATCACAGCCCTACAATTTGGCATGTTTGTTATTCAACAAATCACAGCCCTGTAGTAGATTCTTGCACTAGCACTGCCATGTATAAAATTTCTATGGTTGCTTAGGGAATGCTTATCATTATCATAAATGGTCTTGCAATTATTGCTCATGAGAGAATAAGATTCATGACTATTCTTGCAATTGATTCTTTGGGAATGCTTTGCTATTGCTGATTTGGCTGGTATGAATCATAAGATTCATAAGAGAACAGATGCTTTAGATGCTACTAGAAACACCACTACTATAATTTGCCTTCAATTCAATGGTCCAAAATATTATTAGATTTAGTGTAAGAGTGGTGATGCTAGTTTCATATCTAAGCCATACTTGCAAAGCTTTTCAATTTCAGTCAATAAAGTTACAGTCCACATGGATTGCACTAGCCACAATAATACCATCTACACAAATTTTTTATATTATAGTTTACAGTAAGTTAAATCAATACTGAATCAACATATTTTATACAAGATGTTTGAATTTATGAAGGTTCCATTTCTACAAAATTATCGCCTTTTATATGTTTCATAAAATCACATTCATTTATGCATTAAGAATCAATACTAGTAAAGTAGTAATAGCAATGAAAACTATTAAGATAATGGGTAAGCAAGAAAATAATTAGTTATATCCTAAAACCTTTATTATTAGGCAAAATTGTATAATCATGTGATAGTGAATGATAAGAAGATGGATTATAGTTGGATTTTTTTTATCTAGAGAATGTGAATGATTAAGTTATTTGTGAACACTACCTCATTAGTGTAATTATACAGATGAAATCATCTGTAGGAAAATTATGGAAATTTTAACTTGTCCTTTAAAATCATGTGATACTATCTTCTTGGGTTATAGCTTATAAAGGTATCACATGGTTCTGTCCTCTATATAGTTAAACAAGGGGCTAGGGAATTCACAACCATTATATTTTGTGTTGAAAAATAGCATGACCGATGATTGCTATGACCAACAAGCATTGGAAATGGATGGTTGAGTATAATTGTTGAAAAAGGAAGCATAATGGATCAATTAGCACTTTAGATTAAGGACGAGCTTTTAAAAACCTTATCATTTTAAACATCAAGCTTTTGTGTCTCTGAAGCCTGAAGTGCATGTCCCCCACCACTACCATTTGATTCCATAGCTTGATCTTTAACCACCTTAGCCAATTTAGATTTCTCTATAGCAATAACAACTTAGGTTTCACTTATTGAAGAATCTACAACTTGTGTGAAAATTTTAAAAGAATTATATGTAAATTCTTACAAGAAGCTTAATATTAGGACTACAAAATAAATTGGTAGCCATGTACTTATAGTTGTGGCTTTCAAGCATTTGGGATTAGAGAAGATGATGTGGCTAAACATTGTTATTGACCTTAGTAAGTTATCAATCTTGATTTTAATCGTAACAAAGTTAATTTTTGAGCAATTAATATGTTTGCTTCAAATGTGTAAAGGTTTGGAGCAATTTGGAAGTCAAAATAATAATGAACTATCAAAATCATTCAGGAAAGTCATCATCAGTACTATCTCAACTAAACTCATCATAAGGACTGAATTGCACAAAAAGGTGTAACTCTTGTCATAGTCTTGACCGGGGCAAAAGAAGTCTCGACTGGGATAAAAAAAGTCCCGACTGGGACAAAAAAAGTCCCGACTGGGACTAAGGGAGATCAATATTCATATAAAACTTAAAAAATGGCAAAATCCATCCCGATCCAAGGTCCCAATTGGGACACTGCTCGGGACATGGCAGTTTTGATCAGGACATTGATATCCTCACTGGGACAAAGGAAAAATTTCAAATATAATGGTTTGTAATGGCTATTCAATGCTCGTCCTGATTGGGACTAATGATATCCTGACTAGGACTTGACAAAATGCATCTTAAAAGTCCAAATTTCATTCAAATGGACTTTATTTTTTTTATGGGAATGAATTTATTGCTTCCAATAGCTATAATTAGATTGCTCAAGTATAAATATGACCTCTGAAGATTATTTTGAGGTCATGAAACTTGTTTATTCATTCTATACTTTCAAACATTCAATTAAGCTCTCTAAACTCTTTCAAAATTCATTTTATTATTATTTATTCTTATGAGAGTTTGTGAGTGTTAGAATAAAAATTCTTATTCTTCTATATTTTTAGGTTAAGAAAATGGAAGTGAGATTATATTCTAAAAGAATTAGTTTAAGTGTTTAGCCATTAAAACATTTAGGAATTCGGTTTTTGTGTAAGCCTTAAAAACACTTGTAAATTAGTTTTTGAGTGAGCCTTGAAAACTTAAGTTGTAAGGTTTGAGTTGAGCCTAAAACTTAAGTTATAAAAATCAATCTAGGGAAATAAATTATGGTGATTCAAAATCCTAGCTTAGAATAAGCTTAAATTCTTGTGTTTATTATTCTTTTATTCTTTTTAATTCTTGTTCAAATCCTTTTAATTTATTATTATTATTCGATAGTCCTATTCACCCCCCTCTAGGACTCTTTTAATTGGTATCAGAGCTTGGATTCTAGGAACCTAATTACTAGAATATAAGATCATAGGGAGTGAATCTCAAAATATGTTTTCACTTAGACCATTCTTTAATGGTAGTGATTATCCTCATTGGAAACTATACCTTAATTGTGATTCCATTAAACTTTGGGATATTGTCCTAAAAGGTTGGGAACCACCTACAACTACCATTAATGGTGTGGTAACTACTCTTACAAGAAGTCAATGGAATAATGAACAAAAGGAAGAAAATAAAAAAAAATAAAAAGGTTGTGATCACTCTAGTCTCTTCCATGATAAGAGAAGAAGGAGGCAAACTTCAATATTGCATGTTGGCCAAGGAAATGTGGGAGACCTTGAAAAATCATTATAAACGCAACATGCAAATTAAAAGTAAAAAGGTTTAACTTCATATGTATGAATATGAACTCTTCAAAATTAAACCTTAAGAATTAATCACAAAGATGATAAACCGTCTCAATGCTCTCCTCACAACCCTTAAAAAACGTAGAAAACATTTCTCCAAGGAAGAGGTGAACAACAAGATTCTAAGAATCCTACCTTATAAGCATTGGGAATTTCGAGTCACTTCAATTGAGGAGGCTCAATACCTCTCTACTCTCTTAACCGATGTGCTTATTAGAAAGCTTTTAACACATGAGCTTACAATTAAACAAAAAGGTAAAGAGCAAAAAGAGAAGGAATAGAAGAAAAAGAGCATAGTAGTAAAAGCTCTTCAAAAAGATAGTGAAGATTAAAGAATTAAAGATTTTATCAATGAAGATGGTGACATTGCCATGCTCACTAAGAACTTTAAGAAATTTTTTAGAAAGAAGAATTTCTCAAAAGCAAGGGACTCCAAAAAGAAATTTGAAGATGGTAAAAAGAAAACTAAAAAAGTTACTTATTATAAATGCAAGAAATTGGGACACATCTGAAGTGAGTGCCCCACACTTAAATTTAAGAATAAGAGAGCAAAGGATAGGAAGAAGGCCTTCAAAGCTACTTAGGATGACTCCTCTGAATTCAAAAAGGAAGAGAAACAACAAGAAGTGTCTAATCTTTGCTTTATGGCTCTTGAAGATAAAAAAGAGGTACCATATATTTCTAACTCTTCTTGTGATGAATATTGTATTTATGATGAATATGATAATGATTATGATGTTGAGAGTTCTATTGTGAACAAACTTTTGCTTAAATGCAAAAGCTCACTTTCTAGGAAGAAGCATTATAAGTATGAGTTAAATAGCTTAATAAAGGAATTTGAGAAATTGAAAATTGAATTTTTAATCTTGTTAAATCAAATGATAAACTTGCTAGTGATTTAAAATCTTTTAATTCCTTATAAGATCAACTCAAAAAAGCTACTGATGAAAATCATAAACTTTCTAATGAGACAGTTGAGCTAAAAAAACCATATTGAAATTTCAAAGAGGAAAGGAGAGTTTAGATAATGTATTTAACTCTAAAAAATTTCATGGAAATACTTATGGAATTAGATATACTAATGGAATGGCTTTATCTTCATCATCATCTCATATTAATTTTGTTGAAGCCTCACAAGACTCCATTCCCTCTACTTCAAAACTAATTGAGACTCAGCCTTTCAAAGCCAATAAGTCTCATGTGTCAAATATTAAAGGGAAGTCTCATAAGATTCAATCCTATATGACATAAAGAGGTAAAGATAAAAAAGGAGCACCTCAACAAAAGCATGCTTACATGTACACTAGACACAACACTCACAAGCATGTTGTATAATACAATGTACCAAAATATGTTACACAAACCTATCAAAATACACATTTTCATTGCCAATGTATGTCTCACACTCAAAATAATACAAAACACACACTATCATGACACAAAAGGCATGATTCATATACTAGGAAAGCATATCATCCTAGGAGAAATAAATTTAAAAATGTTGTATGTTCATATTACATGATAAAAGGACATTCAAATGATGTGTGCTTCTATAAAAGACTGCATAAGAATTTACTTTTTATGGATTATCTTGAGACTAACCAACCTAGACCAAGAAAGGTTTGGGTTTAAAAGAACACTTAAATTATTTTATGTAAGTATGCTTGAAATCCAAAAATATAAAAAGCAAGTGGTATCTAGTGGATGTTTAAGGCACATGATAAGAGACAATGAGCAATTCAATAAACTTAATGCAAAGGATGGAGGACATGTTACATTTGGAGATAATACAAAAGGCAAAATTATTGGAATTGGAGAAATATGTAATCCTCAATCCTTATCTACACATCATGTGTTATTTGTTGATGGTCTTAAATATAATTTGCTCAGTATAAATCAATTATATGATATGGGAAATAAAGTGACTTTCTTTCCTAGAAATTACTTTATTAGTAGTTTTGATGAAAACAAAGTAATTTTTAATGGTGAAAGAGTAGATAATGATTATGTTATTGATTTGAACAAAATTGATACCAAAGACATCAAATGCTTAATGTCTATTTCTCATGACACATGGATATGGCATAGAAGGTTAAGACATGCAAATTTTGAGCTTTTGAATGATCTTTGTAAATATGAACTTGTGATTGGTTTACCTAAGCTTGAATTCACTAAGGATAAACCTTGTGATGCCTGTAAAAAAGGAAAACAATCCAAGTCATCATTTAAGCTAAAAAATGTAGTGTCTACTTCTAGACCACTTAAACTTATACATATAGATTTGTTTGGACCAACTAGCATTGCTACTCTTGGTGGAATGTAGTATGCATATGTTTTGATTAATGATTACTCTAGATTTACTTGGATATATTTTTTTGCTCATAAGAATAATGCATTTAAAGATTTTAAAAATTTTAAGAAAAAGGTTTCTATATTTCTTCTACTAAAAGTGATCATGGAACCAAATTTGAAAATGAATTTTTCAAAAACTATTGTAATGAAAATGGTATCTCACATATGTTTTCCTCTCTTAGAATTCCTTAACAAAATAGGGTAGTCGAAAGGAGAAATAGAACTCTTATGAAAATGGCTGGAACAATGCTTTACGAGTATAACTTGCCTCTATATTTTTGGGCGAAAGCCATTAACACATCTTGTTACATTTCAAACTGAGTTTTCAAAAGACTAATTTTAAACAAAATATCTTATGAGCTATAGAACAGTACAAAACCCAAAATCTAACATCTAAGAGTATTTGGATGCAAGTGCTTTATATTAAACATCAAGGATAATCTCAAAAAATTGATTTCAAAGCCGATGAAGGAATTTTGTTAGGCTATTCTATTTATAGTAAAGAATATAAAGTTTTTAATAAGAGAACTCTAGTAGTTGAAGAGTCAATGCATGTTGTATTCGATGAATCAAACTCACTTGATCCTAAAAAAAATGTTTGTAGTGTTGATGATCTTATACGTGACAATGAGATTATGAATACTCAAGAAGAAAATACTAGTAAGCCTTTAGAACTTGAATGTCCAAGTAAAGAGGATAATGAGGAGACATCTCAACCTACCTTAAAGGATGAACTTCTAAAGGATTAGTTATCCTTAAGATCTCATCATAGGTGACACTACAAAAGGGGTAACTACTATATCTAAATTAAAGACTATTCTAAATTTAGCCTTTGTTTCTCAAATTGAACCCAAAAATGTTAATGATACATTGAATGATGAATTTTGGGTCCTTGTTATGCAAGAAGAGTGAAATTAATTTTAAAGAAACAAGATTTGGACCTTGGTTCGTAGAACAAATTATTATCCTATTATAGGCACCAAATGGGTGTTTAAAAATAAGATGAATGAATAAGGTGTCATAACTAGGAATAAAGCTAGCCTATTAGCTAAAGGTTATAATCAAGAAGAAGGCATTCATTATAATGAAACCTTTGTCCCCATTGTAAGGTTAAAAGCTATTAGAATGCTACTTTCATTTAAATCATACATGGATTTTAAACTTTATTAACTAGATGTTAAAAATGCATTTTTAAATGTTTTCATTAAAGACGAGGTATATGTTGAGCAACCTCCAGGTTTTAAAAATTTTGATTCTTCAAATCATGTTTTTAAATTATCAAAAGCATTATATGGATTGAAACAAGCTCTAAGAGCTTGACATGAAAGATTGAATAACTTATTACTAGAGAAAGGGTTCTTTAAAGAAGAAATAGACACAACTCTTTTCATAAAGAAATTCAAGCATGATTTATTAATTGTCCAAATATATGTTGATTATATTATTTTTGGAGCTACTAACCATTTTTTATATGAGGAATTTTCTAAGCTAATTCAAGGAGAATTAGAGATGAGTATGATGAGAGAACTAAAATTTTTTCTCGAATTACAAATCAAGTAATGCAAAGATGAGATTTTCATCAATCAAACCAAATATGCAAGAAATGTTCTCAAAAAGTTTGGCATGGATGAAGCTAAGACAAGTAAAACTCCAATGAGAACCACAACCAAACTCAACAAGGATGAGAATGGGAAACCGATTGATGAAAAATGATTTAGAGTTATAATCGGATCCCTTTTTTATTTAACTGCTAGTTGACCCAACATTATGTTTGCTACTTGCTTATATGCTAGATTTCAATCAAATCCTAGAAAGTCTCATTTGAATGCTATTAAAAGAATTTTCAAATATCTTTGTGGTATAATGCATTTAGGACTTTGGTATCCTAGGAATTCTTCCTTTCATTTGATTAGTTATTCTGATGCAAACTTTATCGGTAGCTTACTAGATAGAAAAAGCACTTCTAAAACTTGTCAATTTTTAGGACAGTGTTTAGTTTCTTGCTCTAGCAAGAAATAAGTTTCGGTTGCTTTATCTACTACTAAAGCTGAATATATTGCATCAAGTTTTTAGTGTTTGCAAGTCTTATGTAAAAAATAATAATTGTTGGACTATGGTATACAACTTGATCACATTCTAATCAAATGTGATAATATAAGTGCTATTAACCTTAGCAAGAATCTCATTCAACATTCTAGAACTAAACATATTGACATTCGACATCACTTTTTGCGTGATCATATTCAAATTGGTGATATCTCACTTGAATTTATTGATACAAATAATCAACTTGCAGATATCTTCACCAAACCTCACAATGAAGAGATATTGAATTTTATTAAACATGAACTTGGAATGATTGATGGTTCTAGTATGTCTTGATTTTGATGATCTTTTGAATTATTCTATATGTTTATTTTTGGTATATGATATCATTAGATATTTTTATTCTTCCTATTTTGCAAAATTAATAATTAATTAATGAAACACTCATTAATTTAATTATTTTAATTTTAGCAAAATATATCCTTCCTTAAATGAGTTCATTTTAAATACTCATTTATTTCTTCAAAAAATACTTAATTAATTCAAATAAATACAAATTAAATTTGTAAGGACTTAATTGTAAAACATTATAGACTTAATTGCAAACTTTTTTGAAGCTTTTCTTGACAGGACCTTGGTCTCGCCCAGGACCATATCATGTCCAGATCGAGACATGATTTTCAAATTCTGTGTTTTTACACAGAACTGATCCTAAATAGATATCCCAATCATGATATCACTGAGGACATTATGTCCTGATTGAGATGGGAGCATGCCTCAACCAGGACATAGCTCCTAACAACATTAAGAGTTTAAATTCTTCCACCTTTTTGACTCTTCAATCAAAATCAGGAATGATTTTTGAGGTTCCTATTTAGTTCAAATTCAAATTTTACACTATTTCTAAACCTAATTTCTTGCCTATAAATACCACTCTATTCCTTTTAAAATGTTTCATCTCAATTAAGTTATTTTCTTTTCTCTATAAATTCCTCAAATACTCTTATTTTCTCTCCTAATGGCTCATAAAAAACCATTCAAGATTCCTTCATCATCTCAAGCTCCTCCCTCTTAAAAAGATAAGCCTAAGAGAACTCATTCTCCATTCTCCTGCTCTTCTTAAGAAATCAAGAAAAGAACGTCTTAATTTCAAAAAAGAGCATTCATTCCCTCAAGGTTCATGGATGAACCTACTCTCAAGGCAATTGGATACTAAGATGAAGTATAAGATCTTCTTCTCAAAGGTGGGATTTATGATTTTGCTTTCTCACCTTTTTTTGTTTTACTCTTCTCCTATTATTGAGTTTCTTTCTTCATACACTCTTTGTTTTGTCAAATTTGATGATGGCAATCCCTACTTCTCCATGAAATTCAAATTAGGAGGGAGAGATTATTTCATGACTTATTAAGAGTTTAATATTCTTTTTGGCTTTTCTCAAGAGGGACACATTCAAGTTAACCCTATTGGCTTGCCTCTTCATATTGGGATAAAATAAAAGCTCATAATGCTTCTCAATTCTCCACCGGACATACTAAATCTTCATTCATCAAATCCAAAGCCCTTTGGTATGTTCATCATTTCATTACCTACTCTATTAATGGTAGAGCTCTTTCTAATGACCCTCTCTTAATGATCTTTTTATTCTTTATTGTCTTCATCATGATGAAAAGATTGCTTTAGGAAGATTTTTATATTGGAGAATTTAGCTAATTAGTGATAGTCACACTGATGCAATTTGTATTAGTGGAATTGTCACAAAGTTAGCTAAATTTTACACTATTAATCTGACTCTCTACCCTCTATCAAACCCATGCTTCTTGATGCATCTTTCATTCAAAATTTCAAACAATTTACCTCTATTAATGGAGTTTGGGTTTGGAACATAACCTTGGAGCAAGTGAAAACATTGAAGCTATGTTTCAAGAATTGGAAGAGCAAGAAGGTCAAGACCTTAAGGAAGAAGAACAATAACCTTAACCTCATGTTGCATCTCTAAGAAAAAGAAAAAGAACAAGAAGTGAAGGTACATCAATTCAAGGTGCTCAAGCTCAAGATGATGAACCTTCTTGGGTAGGACAAATCTTTGAACGCATGTCCTTAATGGAATATAACTTCAATTCTCACTTTGATGAAGTTGAATCCAATTTCAATGTGCGTTTCAATCAAATCAATGGCAATATTGCTCACCATCAATATAATGTCCATCATATTTATGAGCAACAAGGCTACATTTGCATATTTCCTCCTCCTCCTCCATCCCCCCTCCTCAAGAATAGATCTTATATGTACCTTTCGTTTGTTTTAATTTTAATATATTTTTGGTTTATTTTTTTTGCGTATATGAGCCTCTAGCTACTAGTTTATTTTTGGGCTCATTTTATGCTTGCTTATGTTTGGTTTACTTTCAGTTTTTTTGTTGTATTTTGTCTTTGTACTTGATACATTTTTCTTATTAACAAAATTTTCCTTTCTTTAAAATATAAATTTCTCTAGTATTCATTCTTTTTTATTTTTGACAAAAGGGGAGAATTATTTAAGTTTGTTTAATTTATTAATTATTGAGTTATGATTATCCACTATTTTTATCGTGTTTATACATGTAAAATTCATGTTTAAATTTACTCATGTATAAATTCTTATTAGTAATTGTTTTGATCTTTCCTTTTGCTAAAGGGGAATAAATAATTGAGTTTGCATGTGTACTTAGTTTATTTTTTAAAGAGAAAGAAGTTTTTTTAGATATGTTAGTAACATAATTATGTGATAGTATGTCCTTAATATCATTTTTTTTTCATTCATTAAAATAGGGAGAGAAAATTGTTTGAATGACATATTATTTCATAAAGATTTTGTGTATCTTTGTTTTTCATTGTTTTTGGTTCATGGTCTTTTGCTTCCTTTATTTTTTTAATATAGGGGGAGAAAACGCAATGTGATATTTGTGCTTAGCTTCTATGTTTACAATATGTTAAGTGTCACATGATCAATTAACTAGCTAAACTCTATATGATCATGTGAAGTCTTCATATATGTACTGTTTTGTGATGCATTATATGCATATATGTTTGAAATTATTTCCTTTATATTGTCAAACATTCTTTTTGTGTTTTTAACACATTTGTTATGAAAGGCTATAATTTTTCTCATGACATATTTTATATTTATGACATTTAGAATAAAAATTTATATTTCTTATCATGTTCATATTCATAGGGGGAGAAATTAAGAAATATATTTTATCTCATTTAAATATGATCATTATTATCACAATTGTTATCTATCACACACTTTACCTTATATTATTTTTTTATCAAACTCAAAATAAGTTTGTCAAAATTAAAAAGGGAGAGATTGTTGACTTTAGCAAGTTATCAATCTTGATTTTAATCTTAATAAACTCAATTTTTGGGCAACTAATGTGTTTTCTTCACGTGTATATAAGTTAAGAGTAATTTGAAAGTCAAAATAATGATAAATTATCAAAGAAAAATCATTCTGGAAAAGTCATCATCAGTACTATTTCAACCGGACTCATTACAGGAACTAAATTGCACAAAAAGGTACAATTCTTGTCATAGTCCCGACTGACACAAAAGAAGTCCCTACAGAAACCAAGAGAGACCAATTTTTGCATAAAACTCAAAAAATAACAGAACCCATCTCGATCCAATGTCCCGATCGGGACACTGTTTAGGACATGGCCGTCTCAATTGAGACATTGATATCCCGACCGAGACTGAGGCAAAATTGCAAATACAATATCTCATAATGGCTATTCAATGCTTGTCCCAACTGAGATTGATGATATCTTGACTAGGACTTGAGAAAATGCAGCTCAAAAGTCTAAATTTCATTCAAATAGACTTTGTTTTTGTTGGGAACAAAATTGTTACTTCCAACAACTATAATTGGATTGCTCAAGTATAAATATGACGTATGAAGAATATTTTGAAGTTAAAAAAATTGTTTATTCATTCTATACTTTCAAACAGTCAATTAAGCTCTCTAAACTCTTTCAAAATTCATTTTATTGTTGTTTGTTCTTGTGAGAGTTGGTGAGTGTTAGAATAAAAATTCTTATTCCTCTATTTTTTCGAGTTAAGAAAATAAGAAGTGAAATTCTATTTTAAAGAAATTAATTTAAGTATTTAACTATTAAAACACTTGAAAATTCGATTTTAGTGTAAACCTTGAAAATACTTAGAAATTTAATTTTAGTGTAAGTCTTGAAAACTCAAATTATAAAGTTTGAGTTAAGTATAAAACACAAGTTGTAAAAACCAATCTAGGGAAATAGATTGTTGTGATTCAAATTCTTAATTTATAATAAGTTAGATGAAGACGTAAGATTGTTAAAAATTCGAATTCCTTAAATTATTATGTTTATCTTTTTTCCTTCTCAACACTATTTTTAATTATTGTTTAAATTTTTTTAATTTATTATTATTATTGTTTGATAGTCCTCTTCACATTCCCTCTGAAACTCTTTTAATTTTTTTTAATGTTGGCAGTTAAAGATTGGGCTATCTAACGCAACGTTTTGCGTTAGACAGCCCCTTTCGTTCAAACAAATTTTGAGGGCTCAAATTGTTCTGATTTAAACATCAGGAGCCTAGATGCAACTTTTCCCTTGAATATGTCCATAAATGTGTGCGAATAGTCATTAATTCATAGAAAAAACAAATGGAATCGTGGCATTTGGAGATGATAATAATATAAGTGAAGACCACTTCGTTGTGCCCACGTGGTACAAAATCAGAAAAAGATCAGCAGTCACTTTAATTATATCCAAAAGCTAATCAAATGGATTACGGAATTGTTGATAAAAAAAAAAATTCCGGTATCGACATACAATTGATGCGCACATCCATTTCACGGTACATAAACAAATTCTTGACATATTATTCCCATCCAACGGCCTCAAAACATAAGCATAGTGGACAAGTTCTCAGCAGATAATTAACCAATCTGATCCGACAAAATGTGATGATTATCACCCACAGTCCCTCAAGTTAGACATATTTTCCATCATTATCTTTAGATTAGATCTCCATTTGCCTCTCCAACGTTCACGAATTTTGTTGATAAAAAAAATTCATGAATTTTGATTTTTTTATATTAAAAATTAAAAGCCTTTGAGTCCCTTGAAAAAAAAAAAGAAAAAGCCTTTGAGTCTACTTTCATTCAAAATTTACAGCAATAAAAATTAATTTTAGGATACGAGTAATAAATAATCATGATAATGCAGTATCAGCTCTATTATTTTAAATTTTTGACAAATTTCAAATTGGAAGTGAACATAGTTGCTATTCCAATATTATTATTGAGGCTGAAAATAGTCATACAAGGATTTCATCTCTTTTCAATTTATTAATTGTATATATTTACAATATTCTTTACATTCTATTTATTCTCTCATATGCATTATTATTTTAAATAATAATGTTTTTGTTAGGGACGAATGATCAAGTGACGTCATTTTTATAATTTAACATTCACTTTTAAAGATTTATATTTTAAATTATTAAAATTCTAAATATTTTTTTAAAAGGAATACAAACTATCTTATTTTAAAATACATACTTTTTATTTTTATTCTATGTAAAATATTGTAATTCTATTATATTAAAAACATTACTTTTCCTTTTCATTTAAAATTATATCTTTTATTCTATCTAAAACATCCCTATTTTTTCAACTATTTTCTATTTTTCTTTTATTTTATTTATTCAATTATTGTTACCATCACATTATATATATATATATATATATATATATATATATATATATATATATATATATATATATATATATATATATATATATATATATATATATATATATATTTCTCATTTTTATATCTAATTAATTTGTAGTTCTAATTTATTAAAATTATTTAATTAATTATCTTAAAATATATATATTATTTGTAGTCCGTGCAAAACATGGATTTGGATCTAGTTAAGTAATAAAGTGTGTGTATATATATTGAGCAATATAGTGATTAAATTTAAAATTTGACAAGTGTTTCTCTTTATAATTCGACTTTCACTCCTAAAAATTTATATGTTGAGTTATTAAAATTCGTAATATTTTTTAATAAAAATATAAAAATCTTATTTTATAATACATATATTCTATTATATATAAAATACTCTAATTCTATTACCTCCAAAACAATACTTTTTATTTCCTTGAAAAATTATATTTTTATTATAACTAAAACATTTTTTTCAACTATTTTCTATTTTTTCTTTTATTTATTTATTCAATTATTATTATTATTACAATACATTATATATATATATATATATATATATATATATATATATATATATATATATATATATATATATATATATATATATATACTCTTAGTAAAAAATAATAATTTTATTGTAATAAATTTTTAAGCTCTAATTTTTATATTTAATTAAACCGTAGTTGTATTTTATTAAAATTATTTAATTAATTATTTTAAAATATATATACTGATAACTTGCTTTTCAGAACTCTTGAGTTGACCCCCTACAAGTGGTCAACAAAGGGCAACGTGAGAGATGGGGAGGATCCCCACAAACCCTCCAATGCCTAAGTCAAAAAATAAAAAGAGAATCTAGAGAGAAGAGAAGAACAATGAAAATATAAGAGAATGGAATGAATGAAAATGAGAAATATGGGGTCTTATTTATAGTGATAGTGATACTCAAATCTGAAAAGAGTATGATTCCTCTTTGAATAAAAAACCTAAGCCAAGTAGGAGAGTGTTCCTTTTTTTTTTTTTTGGAGTATCCTGTTTTACAAACCTTTTCTTGAATGTCTTCAGTTTTTCTTCCTTTTCGAGTACCCTGTATAGGGAAATAAAGACTTTAGTTAAATAAGAATATATATGTGGGGTATTAAGAGCCCCCCCCCCTCCGGAGTTTGTTCGGATATTTATTTTTCAATATATCCAGGTCTGTATGGTGATGGAAATGTCATTCTTTTCGGAGGAAAAGACCGCTTGAATCATCGTATTTGTTATGAAAGGGTAAGCTGAGGTGGCCAGCCCCAGTCACAGGAAAAGATAAAGCTCAGTACTGAGTCTTGAAATCATTATTCAAGGACATCATTGAAGTGCCAATTGGACTTGAGTGCACAAGACCTACAATAAAGAAGATGTAATGGATTAAACTGTCAATACAGAGATAATATGATGGAACCAGTTGTCACTGGAGTTTTGATGCTTGGTGCATTAAAAGTGCGGCTCGAGTGCTGAACCCCAGTACTGTAAAAGTGACCTGAGGGTACCAACTTCAGTTGTTAGACTTAAATGCACGAGGCTTAGATGCTCGGTGCAAGGATGCGAGGCTTACGTGCTTAAAACCTCATTACTATAGAAGCGATCTTAGGGTGCCAATTTCAATCACTGGACTTAATCTTGGTGCATTAAAAGCGTAGCCCAAGTGTCATATAGTCTCAGTGCATTGAAAGTGTGGCCCGAGTGCCAAATCCCAATACTATAGAAGCGACCTGAGGGCGCCAGTTTTCAGTTACTGGTAATTGATACTAGAGCTTTAGATGCTCGGCATGGAGGGACAGCTGGCAGTGATGTGTACAAGGTTGATAGCTACTATGTCATTTCGATGCCTTTTTTAAAATTTGAATTACATAACTGTTTTGTCTGTTCATATGTCAGAAGATGAGATGTTTCTACTGCCATAATGATGACTGCTCGATTAATAGGTCTTTTCTGTTTCCCAAATTGCCCTTAATGATATGGGAGAAACCAAAGTATTTATGAGATTAGTAATGGCTTATTCCAAAACCTTTTATTGTCCTATAAGTGCCTCTACTTCTTTGATTTATTGGATTTTTACTTCTTGCTATCCTGTTTGCTTCATCTTCCTTGTACGTTCTATCATCAAGCTTTTCCTGTAGTAACCTTTGTGTTCTGTAACCAGGTGAACCTTTGTGTTTTGTAACCAGGTGACCCTTTCTTATTTTCCTTCATACATTTCTTATTTGCTTATTAGATAAATGATTGGCACTGAAGGAATAAGTTAGCTCTGATATGTTAATCTCTAGAATACATGAGGATTTGTTAAGGTGGTATCGAAGGCATTTTAGTATTCTTGTCGATTTCACCCTACACACAGTAGATAGGAAATTTAGAACAAATACTCCAATTCTAGATCTTAATAGTTTAGTTGTGTATTTTGACCAACTATAGGGGGATTTGAAGTTCCCTCTGGATCCCTTTACGAAAATATTCTTGAATAGGTATAACATAGCACTTGGTTAGCTTTATCCCAACAGTTACCGAATCCTAATTGGATTCATAGAGTTAATGCATAAGGAGGGTAGAGAGCCAAACTTAGACATCTTGCAATACATGTATAGTATAAATAGGAAAAAAGAGGAGCTGATGTCCGACTACGATACAGAGATGGTCCTGAGACTTTATCTCCATAGCCTGGCCGATGCTCTATCAGCCGAAGATCTATCAAGAAGATATCTTTGGAGAGTCTGTGCAGATCATGTACAATCCACTGGTATATTTTGAGCTTCAAAAGGTATTGTTCTGACTTCTATATTTTTCTTTTTTTTTAATTTTGTAGATGGCTAATTTTTTTCCTTTGTAGAGGGGGTTTGGCTTGTAGTTGATGAGCTAAAGGCACAAGGAGATACTCAAATATCCTCCCCATCGCCCGACCCTATAGCGCCAATAATCCCAAATGAAGCTATTATCAGTATGAAGGAGAAATCTATAGCTGGGTCCTTTTAGATTAAGAAGGAAGGGAGGCAAAAAAGATGAATCCTAGATAGAGATTTGAATGTTAAGGAACTTGATGAGGAAATATTTATCCAGTGTCCGAAGCTCTCCGGGTGTCCAAACATGAGGGCTTGGATCTTAAACAAGATGAAACCTTTAAGTGTCTCGAGTGCCCAGGTTAGAGATCAATATGCAAAGTCCTTGAGGCTACTGGCTGACGTGTAACATTGGACAGAGGAGGGCCATAAGAAGCTGCATAGCTCTATGATCAGAAATTCGCTAGAGGTAAGTGTTCAATGTCGTATGATCTTTTGTGTTTTAAGTTTCAAAGAAATGACATTAGTTCTCTTTCTCAACTGACTCAGGCTTTGCTATTGCCAAAGGATGAATATTTCTTTCTAAAGAGCTAATATAGCCTGAAGAAAATGAAGGTAGGGACAATAGCGATTGACTTCAAGAAGAAGTTAGATAAGGCAAAGGCAGCACTAGAACTCTACCAAACTAAATATGCAAAGGAAAAGTCTAAGGCGTAGGCGAGCCAAAAGAAAGTGGCTAAGCTGGAGCACAATCAAGCTCAACTGACTAGGAAAATTAAGGAGCAAGACTCCCGGATTGCTAACCTAGAGAGGAAGTTAGGCGAGGCCAAGAGATATTGAGAAGATGATAAGAGGGCTACCAGAACATGGTCAAAGGGTTTCTCAAGGCTTATAGGTCTGAGTGTAGAAGAGTCCTACTTTCCCAGAATTCAAATCTGGACTTGATGGACCTAAATAAAATAACGCCGATTGACCTAGCTAGGATTGCTATAAAAGAGGATGCCTGGAGGAAGGCCTCTTCCCTTTGGGCAAAAAAAGCTACCAAATTAGTTGGGGAATCATCTTTTAAGCCTCCTGTATCCACCAGTATTGCCAATATTGCTCCCCCTTATGTTAGAGTCTGAGCCATTCGATGCTCAGTTGTTAGACTAGAGAATTTTTTTTTGTGGAATTTGTAATATAATTTTTCTCATCAATGAATAAAGATACTTTATTTAATAGTATTTTGAGTACATCTACTGGTAATATTTTTTAAGACAATCTGAGTTCCAATATCATTGTAATTCCTTCCCTTGTTTGTCTTTAATTTTGTATGCCCTTTTAGATATTCGCTCTGTGATTTGATAGGGGTCTTCCCAATTAGGTCCAAGTTTGCCAGTACCAGAGTTATTTTTGCCAATGTCTGCCCTTCTAAGCACTCAATCTCCTATCTTGCACTATTTTGGTTGGATATGCCAGAGATGATACTGAACTATCTTTCACTTGTGTGGCTCTGCTATAATGAACACCCGTTCTCTTCTTTCTTCCAATAGATCTAGGCATATCCAGGTGGTTATATCCTAATCTAATTCTTTGTTGACCTTATAACTTAGTGATCTAATTTCTATTGGTATCACTACATCTATACCATAGGTTAGTCTGAATGGTGTTTCTTCCGTGGACGATCTAGGCATAGTCCTGTAAGCCCAGATAACATTGTTAAGTTCTTTAACCTAGTTTCCCTTTTTTTCGTTAAGCCCCTTCTTCAATCCTTGCATGATAATACTGTTGGTGACTTTCATTTGCTCGTTTGCCTATGGGTGAGCTACTAAGGTGAAATGGAGCTTTATTCTGAGGTCAGAGCAGAACCTTTTGAGTTTCTCATTATTAAACTACTTTTCATTGTCTATGATTAAGGTATGCGGTATTCCAAACCTACAAATGATTTTTCTCTAAAAGAAGTGTTGAATTCGGGCTTCTATAATAGTTGGTATAACTTTCAATTCTACTCATTTAGTGAAATGATCTATGGTCACAATTAAGAATTTTTTTTGTGATGTTGAGGCCGGGAAAGGACCCAAGATGTCCATTCCCCATATAGTGAAGGGCCAAGGGCTGCCAATCAGATGTTGAGGGTTAGAGTGCTTATGATTGAGATGGGCAAACTGTTGGTACTTATGAAATTCCTGAGTTAGCTTCTGAGCATCTTGGGACATGGTGGGCCAGTAATATCCTTAAAATAAAGCTTTTCTAGTTAATGTGTATTATGATTCATGTGCTCTATAAATTCCTTCGTGGATTTCCCTGAGTGTGTAATTCCTTTCTTTTGGGGACACACATTTATACCATGGGTGTGAGAGAGATCTTATGTAGAGTTCTTCGTGATGGATAAAGTAGTGGGCCACCTTCATCTTCAGTTTTTGAGCTTTCAATTTGTCTTATAAAAGTGTCCCATTTTCTAGATATTAAATGATCAATTTCATCCATTCTGGGACTTCTCATACCTCCATGATATTTGAATCCTTGGTGCTGGGTTTTGTCAGTGCTTTAATGAGCTCCATTCTACTAAATGCCCAATTGTCTTCAGTTGTTGACTTAGCCAATAGGTCAACCTCAGAGATTTCATTTTGAGGTGTCTGGATTATTTCCTACTGTTCCCCGTCTTGCTCTATCTTCTTCAGGAGCTGCATGACTTTTCCAACATATCTGGCGATGCCTAGATTTTTAATTTAGAATGTCCCTTTGACCTGGTTTACTACCAATTGAGAGTCCGAGTGTATTGTGAGATGCTCAACTTTGACTTATGTAGCCAACTTTAGGCTTGTGATAAACACCTCATATTCCGTAGCATTGTTGGTTACATTATACTCTATTTGAACTGCATATCTAATATGAACTTTGTGTGGCCCTTTAAGGATAATCCTGGCACCGAATCCTTGAGTGGAGGATGCCCCATCCACATTAAGCCTATATTCTAGTGCTTTAAAGATGGCGAGATCTTTTGGCGTCATTTCCTGTATAAAGTCTGCTAATACTTAAGCCTTCACCTACTGTTAGGACTCATAGTCGATGTTGAATTCTCATAGTAATACCGACCATTGGACCAATCTACCCAATGTCTTAGGTATTTGTAAAATTTATCTCAAGGGGAAGCTGGACCTTACTACAATGGGATGAGCCTAGAAATAAAGCATGAAAGCAGTGCCTGAGCTTTCAGGATGCGTGGACGATGGCCATGGCCAGTTTATCTAGTATTGGGTATTGAATCTCAGATCCTTGAAGTACTTTGCTAATGTAGTATACCGGACTTTGTTGGCTCTCTTTCTCCCTCACTAGTACTACAATTATGGATTCTCAACCCACAAAGAGGTATAAGTACAGTGTTTCCTCTGAGATCGCCCTATTAAGCAAAGGTGGTGAGGATATGAATTTTTAATATCTTTAAAGGCTACTTCGTAGTCTTCAGTCCAAAAAAATTTCTTGAAATTTTTTAAAGCTAGAAATAGTGGTAGGCATCACTTGGCTGAGCAAGAGATGAAATACCCTAAAGTCATGATCCTGCCATTTAGTTTTTATAGCTCGTGGATAGTCTTCGGAGCTTTCAAATTGAGAATGGCCTCCATCTTTTCTGGGTTAGCTTCAATACCTCTGTGGGATATCATGAATCCTAGAAACTTTCTTGCCTTGACTCTGAAGATGCACATTTTCATATTCAAATTAATCTTGGACTGGCTTAACAATTGTAGGATTTAATCAAGATTTGCGGGGTACTGCTTAACATGCTTGCTTTTAATAATAATGTCATCCACGTATACTTCCACATTTCTCCTAATCTAGTTTTGGAGTACATGTTTCATTATCCTCTAATAGGTTATTCCAGTATTCTTTAATCCGAAGGGCATTACTTTATAGCAGTAAAGATCTTTGTGGGTGATGAAAGATGTTTTCTCTTGGTCTTTTTCCTTCATCAGTATATGGTGATATCATTATGCTATGTCTATAAAACTATATAAACCATGGTCGATAGTGGAGTCTACTAATTGGTCAATTATTAGTAGTAGGTAGCTATCCTTAGGGCATGCCCAATTAAGGTTAGTATAATCCACACACATTCTATATTTGCCATTTGATTTCTTTACTAGCACCACGTTGGCTACCCATTCTAGGTGGTTAACTTCTTTAATGAATTCAGCTTCTAACAACTTCCTTGTTTTGTCGGTGATTATCTTCTACCTCTCGTATATGAAAATTCTCTTCTTTTAGATCACTAACTTCACCCCTAGTCTGATGTTAAAGTTATGCAAGGTAGTCCGAGGATCCAACCTAGTAATCTTACATTCTCAAGAGGCAAAACCTCCTAAGTGCTTAGTGAGGACTTCACTTATTCCTCTCTCAGTTTCACTGTCAAGCTCATTACCTATCTTTATCATTTTTCTATTAGTAATATGTAATTTCTAAATGTCATCGACTGGTTTAGGGCTGGCTCCCTGCTTCTCTATTTCCTAAGTTTCTAAAGGGAAGGCTTCTGTTTGAGGTTTGATTGCCATCTGGTAGCACTGCCTGGTCGTGTGTTGATCTCCATGAATCGTTAGAGTTTCACCTTCAATTGGAGTCTCTATGGTCAAGTGTTGGATACTTGTAACTGCATCAGTTTCATAAAGTACTGGTCATCCTATGATACCATCGTATACCAATAGGAGATCCACCATATTTAACTGAGCTTTAATGATTTTCATTTCTTCAATGTCCCGATTTCCAAATTCCAAAATTAGCTTTACAATCCCCATTGGCTATACAGTTCCTTTGTAGAAGCTTGTAATAGGATTTTGGATAGCCTTTAGGTTAGTGACAAAGCCTCCCATTGCTTTATAAGCATTTCAAGATAATGCATTGCTGGTGCTTCTGTCATCAATCAATAATCTCTTCTCCAGATAATTGTTAATATATGCGCTTACCATTAGGGCATCAATATGGGGTGCCGAACATGGTCCCCATCTTTTGAATCAAACACAATGGTTTGTCTCTCTTTGAAGGTAGGACTTTCCTCTTTATGGTCCTTTTTAGGCCTCTTCTCAGTGTTCTCTCCTCTAATAATCATGTTGATGACGTTGATTGGTTCATTCCAGGCCTTCTTTGGTTTTGGCCTATCTTGGCTTTGCGCATCCAAATTCTTAGCTCCTCTAGATGTGTTGGTGAAGTTGTTAAGTCTGCCATTTTGCACCAGTCTTTCTATGGCATTCTTTAATTCTTTGTAGGCCTCAGTGTTGTGCCCATAATCCCAGTGATATTGGCAATAGTGCCCTCTATTTTGTATGGCTCTCTGACTTGGGATTATTATTCTGGCCAGGGCAATTCCCACATTGTTCTGTCTGACCCACATAAGGATCCTGGATCTAGAGGTATTTAATGGCGTGTATCTTTTAGCTTCCTTTTCAAACCTTTCCACTAGGTTTCTAGAGTTTGTTCATGGAAAGCTTGCCCTTGTGGTCTTAATCTTTCTTTTTTATCCAGTGCTCTCTTTTCATCCCTTCACATCCTTCTGTCTTCATCCATTTTTATCATTTTAACTGCCATGGCCATCACCTCCATGAATGTGTGAGGTTTTTTTATCATTATCTTATCTTTAAGTTTTTTGAGTCTGGTGCCATTCTTTATGGCTTCGATAGCCACTTCATTTACAAGATTCTCAATTTGCATGACCACCTTATTGAACCAATCCAAATAGCTTCGTAGTGATTCATTGATCTCTTATCGGCACATTCGGAGGTCATTGATGTTTTTGGCTAGGGGAATATTGGTGACGAACCTAGTATGAAATTTCTCTACTAGGTCTTCGAAAGAGGTGACAGAGTTCTCTGGAAGTTGGTGAAACCATTTTTTAGCACTCTTTGTGAGTGTGCTTGGGAAAACCCTACACATAATTCTATCATTCACGTTCTAGAGTAACATTCTTATTCTGAATGAGGATATACGGTTAATGGGATCTCCAGTTCCATTATATTAATTTAGTTGTGGCATTCTTAATTTAGTTGGGATTTTTATCTGGATTATTCTTCTTATAAAGGGTGTTCTTCCCTTCATCACGCATTCATCTTCTTTCCTTGGCCTTGTGCGGGCTTTGTGTATAACTTCTTCAATCTTCTAGGATAATTTCGAGTTGTTGAGAGTTAGAATCGTTGAGCTGGATTCCCCTTCCAAAACTTTACACTTCTTTTTACATCCCCCGGGTAATTTCAGAGATGGGGTGATATTTTCGGTATGAGTTGATCCAGGATTGCCACTCTGAATTAAGTTATTCAATTGTTGTTGCATAAGGGCTATCTGAGCTTGAATGTTTTGTATCATTGATTCCTTATTTATTGGGGGAAAGTTGAGTGTTTGGGTTACAGTGTTTAGGTTAAGTGTAATTATGGCAGGTGTATTCGTTAGATTTGGAAAAGGTACGGAATGTATAGGTCTATGATGGTGTTGCAAAGGAGCATAATATGGGAAGTTAGTGCTAAGAATTGGCCAACCTTGGGTGTTTCCAAGGGGAATGTGTGTACCATAGGATGAAGGTCCAGTATATTAGAAAGGGGTTGGAGGTACTGCCGTTGAGAGAGGTGTTGATAGCTTGATTGGAGGAATGGAGGCGGAGAAATAGATGTGAGTGTTAGGAGTTGAGATTGGCGGCGGGCTGGAAGTCATGATATTAACGTCTTAATTTGGCAGATGCACGAATGACTTTTATCCAAGAGTTTCCCATAAATAGCGCCACTTAATAACTTACTTTTCAGAACTCTTGAGTTGGCATCTTGCAAGTGGTCAACAAAGGGCAACGTGAGAGGCGGGGAGGATCCCCACAAATCCTCTGATTTGAAGAGAGGAGAAGAACAATGAAAATATGTGAGAATGAAATGAATGAGAATGAGAAATATGAGGTCCTATTTACAGTGATATTGATGCTCAAATCTGAAAGGAGTAAGATTCCTCTTTGAATAAGAGTTCTAAGCCAATTAACAGAATATTCCTTCTTTTTTTTAGGAGTCTCCTGTTTCAGGAATCTTTTTTTGAATGTTTTCGATCATTCTTCCTTTCCAATTAACCTGTATATGAAAATAAAGACTTTAATTAAACAAGAATATATATGTGAGATATTACATGCAAATTGTGGATCCACAATTAGTTTGTGTAAAATTAAAGACATATTTTAAAAAAAGAGATAAATATAATTTTAGAAAAAATTAATATATGTATTTATATATTGTTATAAACATAAAAATCAATTTAAGAGTCTAAAATTATACATTTTTAAATATTTTAAATATAATATAGCACATATATTTCTAGGTTTTTTTACAATTATTTTTAGGTAACCTTCTCAATTGAGCCGAAAATGCAGAATTTATTTTTATTTATAACTGACTCAGTTTATGACTTTTTTTGAGGGGTAATTCTATTATAGATTTAGAGATTTTACTAAATAATATTAATAAAATAGATACATTTAAATTGAGGGACTATTAATGAAATTGGTGCATTCTATGGATTTTTAATTTTTAGAAAGTAAAATAGATTTGGTTAATAACCACAGTTATCCAGTGAATTATTTGAAAATTACAATTAATCACAAATCTGTCAACTGCCAACGAACAGAACAACCAATCAATAATTCCCCACTGAAACTGTAATCTCTCTCCCTCTCTCTCCCTCTCTCTCTCCCTGTTTTCTGGACGGAAAATCCTCAACTCCGATGGACGGAGCAAACGAAACGGAAGGGATTAACGGCCGCAGTAGCAACATGAACGGGAAGGAGGAGGAGGAGACGCTCTACGGCGTGTTCCATCGTATGCTGTCCATGATCTTTGTACCTGATTCCAGCACCAGCGCTGCATCTGCGCCGGTGCTCCGGAGAATCAAAGCTTCCATTTCCGAGAACGGTCCACTTATTAAGGAAGCTACTAGAAATACTGGACGGAAAATTTTACTTTGGACTCGACGCGGCAGTCCTCTCCGTTCACTTCTCGTGATCACCGTGAGTGCTGCAGTCACTGTTGCTTTGATTTTCAATTTGCATTTCGAGTGTAATTTCGGAAATGATTTTAATATGATAATTTTGATTACTAGACGATAATTTTGATTATCTGATTAATTAAGTGATTAGTTAATTAATTTTTTTAATTTCATTTAAGGGCTTGTTCCAGTTCAAGCAATTCTCAATTGTAATTTTGATGTCAGTTTTATAAATGAACCAAGTTTAGAATTAAGAAAGTTAAATTACTCTGATAAAAAAAAATATCAATTTTGTACTATTTGTCTGTGTTAATGAAGAATTCCAAGGATATTAGCTACAATTTGATTCTTTAAGTAAAAATTTGTGTATTCTATTGAGTATATCTACATGAGATGATTTTATTGACTAAATAAATTTTTGATTAAATTTTAGGATCAAATACGGCTCATAAACAATAAAATGAATATGATTGCCTTTTGGCTCTGGTTGTTTGATAAAGGAACAAATTTCAAACCTGAGTATTGAGCTCTTTTAGCTAATGCACCAAGCATTAACTAACTATTAGCGTGGTTGGTTTAACCGTGGGTAATTGCGTCATGGTTCATTGATGTCATGATTATTCACTTAGATATTGTTTAAATACTCTTTGTAAAATGATCGCAAAGGCAAACATTGAAGAAATGGAAACTAACATTAGTGGTTCTGAGTGCCCGATTACAATTTGAGTGCTGGATTATTGTAGTTGCATCACGTTAAGTTTCATTGCTCTGTGATATATTGAGTATGGAATCTCTGTTTCTACTTTCTTCAAAATTTGTCATAAATGTTTATCATTTTTTATGTTATGTGCAGGTTGGGACTATTACCCTTCTTTCCTTGACAGGATTGCTAGTCTTTATGCTTTTCTTTTTGGCAGCTACCGTCAACGCCCTTGTTATTTCTCTACTTATTTCTTTGGCGGCAGCAGGAGGCTTCTTGGCTATTTTCTTTGCTTGTGTAACAGGTGTATACATAGGGGCATTATCAGTTGCTGTTTTTGTCATATCCACAGCAACAATTTCAGCTATTGTAGCTGTTCTCATAGCTACAGGTAGAGGAAAATAAAATTTAAATTCTTCTTTATTTATATTATATAGCAATTCTAGAGTTTTTCCCATTCCGTATCTGGTTTGGGATTCGAGTTCAATGAATTTGCTGTAAAATTTTTTGCAACACATGGTTACAGGTTTAGAACTTGAGAAATTTAACTTGTGGGATTCTTTTACCAACCTGGTATTCTTCTCTTAAATGCAAGAATAGTCTTTCCCCTTGTTTGGAAAGTCAAAAAATGCAAGAATTCAGTTCAGTTCAATTCAATTCATTCAATTTCTGTTTAGACAATTCTCTTAGCTAGAAAGTCAACAATTATTAGAATTCAATTCCTTCAGCTTATAAAAACAAGGTATTTTTGAAAGAAATGAAAGCATACCAAAATTGAAATGATTTTGCAAGAATTTAATTGATTCTTGCAGATGAATTATTCCATATAAAACCTGACTTGGATTGTACTGTGTGCCTCAGAAGAAGAGAACTAGAACACACACACATAGTAAATGTTTGAGCCCGATTGAGAATTAACTGTGTTGGTTTTCCTGGCCTTTTGTATAAGTGTCTAAGGGCTGTTTGGCATTCTATGATGGTTTGCACAAACATCTGGTGGTAGTTATTTGATAGTCTAGATGTTTACATGTTAGATGTTTCTAGAGCCAATACTGTTAAAATTCTTGTCGCTGTAATATGTGATCTAAACAAATTGGATCATATGAAAGTCCTTAATCATATTATTCAATGGTACAAGTGTAATGTGCCATAATGGCTATACTTCTCTGCTTGGAATTAAGAAAAAAAAAAATTGTATGAATCAGGTTGGATTGGATTTTTCTGTACTGTCTGGCTGGTGACAAAGAAAAGTTTGGGTGTGGCCAAGCACTCACTGAGCGTAACTGGATCAGCAATTTCGTCTTACTCCACAGCTCGGCAACTGCGGCGCTATCATGAAGTAAATAAGTTGTCAGATTGAGTGATGATGCATCAAAATCCATGTATGTAGATATCCTTCTTTGCCTGGGCATCTGTATGGCTTTCTCCCTTTTGCGGCTACCTTGAGACTGGCTGCTATAGTAGTGTCTATTGCTGGCGGTTGTTGCTTGTTAATAGTTAGAAAGCTTACAGCGAATTTACCAAAACAGTTTGAAAGCTCATATTACTACATTACTTACCGATTAATCGTGACATCGGTGTGCAGTGTGCTTTATCCCTGTTGTAAAAGTGCACTTCTTGAAGGAGTGCTACCTGGTGATCATAGTCGTTGGTTCCTTAATGTTGGTTGTTTGAACAGTTTCTTTTGTAATGAGATGGTGCAGCATGGATGTGTTTTTGGGTATCGCTATTTCTAATTATGTCTAATTTACTAGATCTAAGATCTTCTTAGTTCCACGCTTATTTAATTGAATTATAATGCATATGGATTTATAGCAAAATTGTGATATGACTTTTTTTTATTATTATTCAAGCTAATGACGTTTATGCAGTAAGATTGTTCGTCTACCTGTTCCATTCCAAGTTAAAATAACTATTGCTGAGTTGACATCTATAATCACTGTCTTATAACAATGTACTAGATATTTTTAGGTTTAACTTTATGCTTAAGGTTCAGGGTTCCAAGCATAATCATCCTGAGCATACTTGAAGATATGCGTGCCTGTAATATTTTTCCTGACCAATTGAAGATCTTAACTCTATGCATAATGAGAATGACCCGATCCCAAACTTTGAACTGCTATCTTAGGCGCAGATATCGATTGATGTGGTATGTGATGTCTTTTGTACACATGGTTATCTATTTTGCTTGATGTTGCACAATTTTACCAGTTCTATGTTGGGGCTTCATGCTAAAATATATTAATAGCATGCGAATAATGATGATTTAGATGGTAAAAATAGATTTGGCTAAAGTAGCATTTTTTTAAAAAAAAATGAAAAGATGGGTGGACTAAAGTCTAAATAAATTTATTTTATCCTCTACTTATCTCAAAGTTCGAGTTTAAAATGTCCAGCTGTAAAAATTAGTTAATTAATGATAGAACCATCACCTTGAGACCGGTTAAAATAGCATTTTGTTAGTATCTTTATGATAATTTTAGATGATGTGGACTTGTGTTAGAGATATGTGAGATTCGCATTGATGTACATGAATTATATTAGGCATATCAAAGACTAATTTAGAAGCACATACGCTGCACAAACATTCCGTTTGCCATGCATCCACCATCACTACCCGTCACTTGGAACTACCATCACTGTTACCTATGACGCCGCCTCTGTTCCCACGACTTGCTACCGCCTACCAGTAACGCTGCTTTAGCATTGCCACTGATGTTATTATTTCTTTATATTCTTTGCTTACCTGGCGGTAAGCATTTCATAGATATACAGTCGAAGCAGATGCTGAACAGTGAGCATATATGGAGCAAGTGTTTTTGCACTTATGCCTACAATTTGAGCACTCAAGTTTGCATGTTTCAGCGTTGCAAAAAAGGACTTGTGATATTTTTGAAATGTGTACCAGGGATTATGACAATATGGTTTTATGCGTTTTCTCTTTCTCAGTTGAATTCTAACTGATTAGTTTAACCCCTAATTACTCTCGTAATTTAATAAGGGTAAAAATATGGTAAAGTTGAGAAGGGGCTTCGAGATGAAAAATGGTCAAAATTCAAATGAAATAAATGAAAATTGGTTGCACGAAAATAGAATATAAATAGAAAGGGACAAGCATCCATCTCTTACATTTTTCACAAGATGTTTATTGTATGGATGACAGATGAGAATTGTTAATGTTGTACTTTGCCCTTCTATTTTCGTTTTTCTTTGGTTCTGGATGTAGATTAATTCTTGGTGCAAAATCATGTTTTTCTTTGATGATTTTTTGTCATCCTTTTTGGTACAAGAAGTCACCGTTCTTTTTCGACGTTTTGTACAAATCATTCTATTTTCATAATATGATCCTAATTCTACTCTTAAACACAGCTCCGATTATTATGTTATATCAAATCGCTATTTAACTTAGCATTTGAAACTACAAAAGTTTAGCATATTGTTTGGTATTGCGGTTTGAAACGTTTATAATATGTCACATACTCTATTATGGATGTTTCGAAAGAAAGAGAGACACAAGGGTTAAAGGTCAAATTGGAATTCCAACTATACCATGAAGTCAGCATCGGACTTTCATTTCTTTTGGGTTCTAATAGAAATTTTTACTTTTTAAAATTAAATTATATTTGATCTTATTTGAAAAAAAAATTACAATTAAGTCCAATAAGTCAAATTAAATTTTTATTTTAATGATTAACAAAGGAAATCATGATAATATATATATATATATATATATATATATATATATATATAATTAATTAGATTATAAAGTTTTAAAAATTTTCAGGTATACATACTAATTTTTTAATTTTTTATCTTTTCCTAAAAATTTATTTAAATTTTTTTAGAAATCTAATTTTTTTTTAAAAAATTTACAATTAAATGATATACATTTTAAAAAAAATTAATTATTTTTAATTATTAATTTAAATAACTTATTGTTAGCCAACCGTTAAAATTAAATTGATGAATAACATTTTATTATTAAACTATTAAAATTAAATTTATAAATAAAATTGATGAACTTTTCATATGAATATCACTTGATATAAAGGTTTTAAAATTTTTAAGTCTAAAAAAATTTTCAAAAATTCAGAAAAAAGCCAAAAGAGTTTTAAAATTTTTTCTAAAAATTTATTATGTAGGCTTAAAAGTTTTTAAAACTTTATAATTAATTAATATATATCTTCTTAAAAATTATCACTTTTATTTATTAGTCTAAATAAGTTTTAATGCTTAAGTATTAAAATTAAAAATTTATTTGTTTTGTAGCATAATTGTAAGAATTTTTTAAGATAAAGTTTAATATGATATGCAAACATAAAATTCAAGTATGAAAAATCCAACAAGAATATTGAGAAGCAAGCTGATATTAAAAAGTAGAGTAAAATCTCTATAAAAATCTTATTACAAAGAATTTAAATCCTCTTATTCGAATCTTGCAACGCTTTATAGCTTGTTCTTGAAATAGTCAAATCAACGATTTTTTGTAGTTTGATCTTGGAATAACTTGAATCAATGATTTTTTGTAGCTCGCTCATAAATCAAATTTGAATTTGATCAAGAACACCTTTGATGATCTTGTAGAATTTGAAGAACAAATTTAATGATCTTGAAGAACTTTGAGTTTGGGATTTGTCAAGGCTTCAAAGTTTGATTTTTTGATTTTGAGATTTAAGTAGGATAAAACTTCAAGGCTTTACTTCTTTATATTTTAATATCCTTTGAAAGCTTGGGAACTACCTCTAATTATAGACATTTGTAAAGGTAGAACAAATGTTATGAAATTTCATAACTTTAATGGTAGGATCAGGCAAAAGGTCAAGGCTTTTACCGAGGCTTAAATGAACTCCTCGTCGATTTTTAGGCTAAAAAATATTAAGGATCTGTGATTTTAATTTTTTTAATGCCCCTCACTTACAGAAGCCAAATTTAAAATCCAAACTTCCGTCAAAGGCAAGTGACATGGCGGACATGTAAAGAAATATGGACCCCACATCCCCTAACTCCTCTCCATATGGGTCCACCTAAACACTGCAATTCGACTCCACGTTAATTCCACTCTTCTCTCCTCCTCTTCACCCTCCATCGTCCTTGCATTTTCACACACAACAACGACCTGCCTGTTCTTCTTCTTCTTCTTCTTCTTCGAATAGATCCATCCATTATATCATATCAAATCCTAATCTCATGCAAATTTAATTCAAATTCAAACTAATTTTTTCTCAATTCTTCCAATAACAAGAACCAAAGCATTTCTCTTTGTCCTAAATGTTGACTCCTTTTTATTCAATTGCCTAATCAAATCCACATCCAAGTTTCACAAATTCTCCATTTATTCCCTTTAATTTTATAGTTGCATGCTCTTCTATAACATTCCGCCATCAGCTTATACTTTCACGTCTATTGTAAAATCTTATGTTGATTTATCATCTTTAAAATTCAGTAAAGTTATTCATGGACATATTTTTGTTAATGGTTTTGGCTTCAATGTCTAGGTGCAGGCTACTTTAGTGGCTTGTTATGGAAAGTATGGTGATTTAGGTTATGTGAGGAAGGTGTTTGTTAAAAAGCGTGAAAAAAGTGTTGTGACATGGAATTTGATTATTTCAGGATATGAACAAAATAGGTTTGGAAAGGAGGTAATTGGGTTGTTTGATAAAATGAAGGAAGCTAGTTTTGAGCCGGATTCAGCTACTTTTGTTAGTGTGTTATCAACTTGTGCTCAGTTGGGGGCACTTAGTAAGGGATGTTAGGTGCATGAGTATGTTATGGAGCATGGTTTACATCTGAATGTTGTGCTTGGTATTGCATTGATTAACATATACACAAAGTGTGGGAATGTGAGGAAAGCATGAGAAGTTTTCGATTTTTTGAATGAAAAAAAAATGTCATTGCTTGGACAACTATGATTTTTGGATATGGAACGAATGGTCATGGTCTTCAAGCTGTGGAGCTGTGGAATGTCACAACCACTTACCGTCGGCTTACATCGGTGACATGGTGATGGCTACTATCAAGAAAGGAAAACCAAATCTGAGGAAAAAGGTCATGCTGGCAGTCATCGTTAGGCAGCGTAGACCTTGGCTCTGAAAGCCATTTTTTCTTTACAGATGAGCGAATGTGTGCAGGGGATTGAATAACCTATTAGAAGAAAAAGAGTTGGAGCATCTTGCTTGAATGAAGTTAATGAATGCTTGGTATTAAGAAAAATTTTGAATAAACTTATTTACAAGTATCTTGAAAATTTGAAGAAATAGGAGAATAATTGTAGGACTACAACCTTGGCCAATAATACTAATTTAGCAAACATTATAGTCTTACTTAAACGTGTTGAGGAAATTAGTGTTGTAGTGCTCGAGTCCATTTTATCTTTCATTTCTCAACCAAAGGCAAAATCAAAGCTCTCTATTGTCTTAAAATTTTTGCAATCAAAGCATGGTATCATGTGAAGGCAAATTTGAAGCTAAGGAAGTGGAGAAGATTGATGCATAATTGCCTTGCCATGAGAGCTTATAACTGAGTTTAGAAACAAAATTTATCCGCAACGTCCTCTTTACTATCCTAAAAATTGCAGGATGGATGATAAGAGAAGAAAAAAGAGTAAAGACAGCGAAGAAGAAGAAGATGATGATGATACAATGTGTGAAAGTTGGCAGTAAGAAAAAGGAATAATCCATAATTGCTTCATGCAATTTATTTTTTTCTCAATTTCCCTCATCCACTTTTTTATTTGTATTCATATTAAACCCTTTTTATTAACCCCTTCAATAAATATAATTATGAAAATTTTGATAAATTATGTTATAATTTAATTGTTTATATTTTATTTTTAATATAAAGATTATAAAAATACTATTAAATGTCAAATACTCTTATGAAAATTAAATGTAAATTACATAATTGTAAGTTATTGGTTAACAAAAATTGTATCTAATATTATAAAAATAAAAATTTAAGATTCAATTAAATTTTATTTTAGTAGAATAAACTAAAATAAAAATTTAGTAAGATTTTGCTTAAGTTTTATTTTTTTTTTATAATATTAGATACAATTTTTTTAACCAATTAATTGCAATTATATAATTTAAATTTAAATAAAATAGTATTTTTATAATCTTTATATTAAAAATAAAATATAAGTAATTAAATTATAACATAGTTGATGAAAATTTTTAAAATTATATTTATTGAAGGGGTCAATCTTGCTAAAATAAAAGTAAAATGACTTAATATTCATAAAAATAAAGTATAAGAGATTAATGTAAACAAAAATAAAAATGAAGAGAGTAAATTAAGAAAAAATAAAAGTATAAGAATTCAATGTATATAAATAAAAGTCGAGTGGTAAATAAAAAAAATAAAAGTGGGTGAGGTAAAATATGGATTATTCCTAAGAGAAATGCACCATTAGGTCTGTTTATTGTCAATGAACAACAGACATTAAAGGGCTCTGATCAAGAAAAGAAGAAGAGTACTTTGACTTAAAAAAACAAAGAAGCAAATAGAGACAAGAAAGTGAAGAAATGGTGTAAAATTTTTTTAGAGAACAGAGCATGGAATCAGAAGGAAAGTGAAGTGGACATGTCATCACTTCTTGTAACAGAGACTAATGTTATCTATCAAGCATAGTGGAGAGCGGCATAAAAAGATCAAAATTGTGAAATCTTAGTATTTTTTAGCTAAGAATTAATGAGAGACTTATTTGAACCTCGGTAAAAATTTTAGGGGCTTATTTGACCTTTTGCCCTTGATTTTTACCACCTTTAATTCAATTTGATTCGCTCCTCTATATTATTATTTAAATAAATGACTTTTATAATAATCAATTATTTCTTATTATCTTAATGTTATTTTTGAAATAATTTGATTGGCCATTAACATAATTTAATTGAGATAATAAACTAAAATATTTGATTGATCTAAAATCTTTATATATTTATTAGACTAAAAATATTTAATTAGTCTAATTAAATTATTTAATAGACCAAAAATATTTTATTGGTCTAAAAACAATGTATGAAAACTTGCATATCTACAAATAGGTTTCTCGAGACTTGTTCACATAATTTATTGAAGTGGACATGTTTCAAAAAATTTATGAAATATCGTAACATTTTAATGTTAAGCCTTAAAAAATATTTAGCACTTGAAAATAAATTCATTGGCATTTGAAAACTTGAAGAATTTTAATCTAAATAATATTAGGATTTGAAAAACTTCTTATCCTAATATAATTTGAACTTGAATATTTAAGTCAAGTTTAATTAGGATTTGAGAAATTGTAATCCCAAAATAACTTCAACTTGATGAAAAATTAAATCATAATAGGATTTTTTTTTATCCCCATATGATTTAAACTTGAATATTTAATTCAATTTCAATTAGAAGTGAAAAGAAAAAAAGTAAATCCTAATATAACTTTAACTTAAGCAAAATTTAATTATAATAGGACTTTGAAAACTTTAATCCTATTACAACTTAAATACAGAGATTTTAATCTCTATATAAAGGTGCCCAAAATAATTCTGCGCCTCCATTCAATTTGACAGAACATAACTTCGAATCAAAACCATTTTAATCTCTTTAATTTCTTGAGCAGGTCTGGGGTGCTTTGCTTTCAATTTCCCCTTTTTGGCCATTTGTTTTATGCAAAATTTTGTTTTAGGTTGAAGTCACCTGTATCTTGGATTCGTCCTTTCTTTTGTTTTTTTTATCAGAGTCTTCACTGTCAAGGAAAGATCAAGCACGAATCACCATTAAAAACCAAGGACGCACGTGTTCTCTTTGCTTCACCCGACACTCATCGTCCCTTTTTTCTTTTTTCTTTTTTTTTTCAAATTCTTTGATTTTTTTCATGCTTTTTTTTTAATTTATTTTTTGCAGATTTTCCATCTTTCATCTTGAATGTGTTGATCAAGTCTAGTCAACACCTCTTCATCATTGAGCTATGTATCAACTTAAAGATTATTACATCTCATTAACTTGAATAGTCATTAAAAGTTTCTATATTTTTAACTTTTACGCTATTAAACTTTACCATCAAATATAAGCTCTCTATTTCTCATCAACTTGAAGACTTTACCATCAACTTGAATAGTTGTTAAAATTTTCATATTTTTAACTTTAGACTATTTAATTTTGCGATCAACTTGAAACTCTATGCATCTCATCAACTTGAAAACTTTGCCATCAACTTGAATAGTTGTTAAAATTTTTATATTTTTAACTTTAGACTATTTAACTTTGCTATCAACTTGAAATTCTATACATCTCATTAACGTGAAGACTTTGCCATCAACTTGAATAGTTGTTAAAATTTTCATATTTTTAACTTTAGACTATTTAACTTTGCCATCAACTTGAAACTTTTTGCATCTCATCAACTTGAAAACTTTGCATCAACTTGAATAATCGTTAAAAATCTCTATATTTTTAACTTTAGACTATTCAACTTTGTCATCAACTTGAAGCTCTTTGCATTTCATCAGCTTGAATAGTCATTAAAAATCTCTATATTTTTAACTTTAGACTATTCAACTTTGCCTTCAACCTGAAGCTCTTTGTATCTCATCAACTTAAAGATTTTGCCATCAACTTGAATAGTCATTAAAAATCTCTATATTTTTAACTTTAGACTACTCAACTTTGCCACTGATAGTTCATTTTGAAGATTGCAAAGATATTGATGATCATCAAAGCGTCAAGATTATTGAAGATTTGAAAGATAGTGCCCGTGCAATTAGTGTTTTACATGGTCAAATAGCTGCTATCGATTCTTTTGCTTCATCATGACCTTTTTATGATATTCCATTCCTTTCAAATTGGTCTTTAAAGGTTTCTCGTGATTTCATCAATCTATCCAGTAAGGAACTTATCAATTATCAATGTCCACTATTGCAGTTTCCCTTCCATTCATCACAAAGGTGTACTAAGACTTTGCCTTTACTAGGCAACCCATCCATCCAAAACAAAGAGTTCACATGGGCCTTAACCTTTAGGGTATGTTTGGATGGGGTTTAAATGTTACTCTTGTAATACATTAACCCCTTTTACCTTTGTTTGCTAAACTTTAAAAACTCAAGGTTAACATTTAACCCCCTTAATGATTAAGCCGACTTATATGTATTTTTATTAACCTAATTAAGACTAGGTTAAACACCTGTAACAATAAAAATATGATTTTAAAATAGTACTCTTTATTTTTTTTATTTCTTTACCTTTATCATATTATTTCAACTTTTTTTTTTTTATGTATTAGGAAGCTATTAATCAAATATATCAAAAAGTACGAATCAATTTAAATTTTTATTATAATATTTATGTTACTTTTTTAAAATGTATATGAATATATTATTTTAATAATTATATAAATATTCAAAAATTTAAATGATTATTTGTTTATTTTTAAATATTTAATAATAAATTTAATCAACTATATAATTTTTTCTTAAACAACACCACATTACAATTTATCAATTACCTTTGACTTGCCAAATGAGATTAATAGTTTAATTATTACATCTGTAACTATTACTCTCTTAATAGTTACACCTATAATTATTACACCCTATTTCTTTAACCCCGATTCAAACGCACCCTTACAGTTAATGGCGAATTCACTTTTTCAAAGTGTTATTGGGAGTGATATAGAAGATGTTCTTGAGACTAACAAATCTCTGCTCATGAAAACTTAAAACTACAATGTTGTCTTCACTTTTCTCTTCATTTATAATAAATATTCTAATGTCATATGATATTTTTATGAATATTGGAGTCATTCCACAAATACTCTTTATCTTCATAATGGAGAAGAATCAATTCCTTTATGGGGCTTAAATTTACGTGGAGGTCTTCCAACTATTGGTTTGTTCTATAATGAAGTAATTCCTTCTGCTAGAGAGTTTTTGGGTCGTGATAAGAATGGTGTTTTTCTTCCTCACAATTGTAAATACTTATTCCATTCCTATTATAAACTTTTGCATAAAGTTGAAAACCATTATGTATTAACCGTTGATTATTGGATTAACTTTTGGTTTTAAGGCCCAGTGAGGTATTTAGAACCTTTTAACAAAATCGTAATCATTTAAAGAGAACTTCTACACCAAAGAAGACCTTTTGCACTTTTGGAATCATTAACAAACCATTGCCACATAACAAGAATTGGAAAAGACCTTTTGATTTGCTTGGAGTGATGGATTGTGATTTACAAGAAGAGATTTACTTAGCAACATTCCTTTCATGTTGGCTTTACAAATTTGTTCTTCCTTATCAATCTTCCAATCTTATTCACCCTAGCACTTTTAAAGTTGCTAGCATGATGGCTTCAGGAGATTTGTTTGCTTAGTAATTCTTGTTTTGGTGAGCATTTACTATGGAGTATATCAAATATCCATATCTACCAACCTGAAGGATAATAAAATTTATTTTTCAGTGCATTATGTGTATTGTTGGTTGACAGATAAGTAGGATGCTCATTTTTCTCCAAAAGATAGAAGAATAGAGAAAAATATGTCTTTATATGGTGGATAGGGGATGGCTCGATTCTACAAGAATCCTAGAGCATATAAGCTTTTTGAAAAGCGAGAACTTTATAAAAATTATTAAAATTTTTCCAAAATGAGAAAAATTATTAAAATTTTTTTGATGATAAGTCTTTTTATGAAAATTCTTCCATTTGGGCAAAGTATTTGATTAATCTTCGATCATGATACTTAGCTTCTCATTTTGAAGACATCTTCTATTTCCAACCTTACAATCCTCACATATTCAACATGCAATTTGGATTTTGCCAAGACATTCCTAGATCCATTGACATGCTATCTTTAAAGAAAGTCCTTCAATTTTAGAATTCTTTTATAAAAGTTGGGAGTCAATTTAAAGTCATAGTGCAGCATAGAGTTCCTAAGGATTTCTTTTATGCCACTAAGTACTACATTGAATAGTGGTCCAAAAAATGGTCTCAAGCTTTTCATTCTACCAACCATAGTCCTTTTGATCCACCACTTGATTTATTTAAATCAAGCAGAATTCCTAAGAATGTTCCTCGTGTTCAACCACTAAAACCAATAGTTGAAGTTGACAAAGAACCATTTTCCACCATGTTAAAGAAGAAAATGGAATTCTCAAATAAAGAAAGAAGTGGTGAATTAAATCCCAAGAATGCATTTATTTCTTCAACAGAAAAGCGCCTTAAAGAAGAAAATATTCAACACATCCTTGATGAATAAGCAAGTGATATTGAAAGCAGTTTTGATCATGGTTTGAAAAGAGCTAAAATTCAAGAAAAGGAACCTATTCATTTAGCTAACTTAACCCTCTTTGATGATCTTCCCAACTCTTCCTACTTCCATAGCATTCCTTTTAATGTAAGTCTTTTTTTCAATATTTTATTTATTTATAATTTTTTATATCCACTTTAGTATTTTGATTTTTTTCGGTTGATGGGGATGAAAATAACATTCTTGAACAAAGCACATTTTATGTAAACTATACTCCTACATTTAACAAGATTACTGACAGATTAGAGACTGTGAATCAATTACCAACTAAAATTAATAATGCTCCAAAGGAAAATTTGTTAACACCAAAAGTAAAGAAATTATTAGAAGCTAATGGCTCTACTCCTTCTACTCTTTCTCGATTTCATGGGGAAATCTTCCTTTTCAAACATCGTCGTGAACTTATTGCTTATGCATGGAGAGATTATGAAGCAAAATTACTAATGTAACTTTCTCATATGTTTCTTCTTTTGCTGATAAAATATTCAAAGTCTTTTATGAGATACAATTTATTGAGAAAGTTAATATCTCTTACCCAAAGCGATGATTTGAAAAATACCTTGAGAAGATAAAAAAATTTGAGGAAGTGAACTCCAAATTGTCTTTGAAGCCACCAAAGGTCCAACTTCTTGTAATACTTGGAAAAATTAAGGAGAAGTGTGTTGAAATGAAAGTTTTAGAGAATGGAGCTTTAATTATACATTAGTCCATTAAACATGAATTAATCCAAGTTAATGAAAAGCTCCATAAATTGATTTCTAGAAAGAAAGAACTTGAAGTATCCTTACAGAATGCAGAAAAAGAAGAGCTACATAGACAAAAAGATATTTCTAAAATTAATTATGAAATATCTAAAATGGCATATGCCCTCGTTCATGATCCAGCAGAAGAACACTCTTTATAAGAACTTCTAGATTTACTTAAAAGGGAGTTTGATGATTTAAAAGACTTTGAGTAGAGGCCTTAGATTTTTTTGGAACTTTTTTTTTAACCTTTTTCTTTTATTTTGATGAAATTGTCCCTTTAAACTTCTTTTGTTTTATACTTATTCATATCAATTATATGACAGAATTTCTTCACCTAATTTAATTATGAAAAGTATATTTTTTTAATTTAGTGTGATTGAACTTAGCAAAATAGTAAGCTGCTTACGTACCTTCTTAAGAAAGGTCAAGTCATAATGTAGTTCAATTTTTTATTTTTATTTATTTATTTACCGTTCACAGTTTTAGCTCATGTGGGCCAAGGGCTACATTGAGCCTTAAGCATATAATCTTTTTAAAAATTTTCCATTGATAGGCCTAATGCACACTCCATCTTTATCTATTATCTTGTATGCTCCATTAGAGTAGACTTCTTACACAATATATGGTTCATCCTAATTTGAAAGAAATTTATTTTCCATGCGATGAGACACAATGATTGGCCTTTTTATTGCAAGAATAAGATCTCCAACTTGAAAAGATCGTGGCCTAACTTTCTTGTTGAATGCTCTTGATAGTTTAGCTTGATAACATTCTAAATGTTGTTGAGCTTCAAGTCATTTTTCATCCAATGCTTCCAATTCTTGAAGATGCAGGTTGACATTCTTTTCATGTGAAATTCCTTTTTAAATTGCAATTCTTAAAAAGGCAACTCGTTATTCTAAGAGAAGAACAACTTCCACACTATAAACAAGTGAATATGGAGCAGCCTATATTGGTGTTTGATAAGCCTATAATGCTTCTTCCATTCATTCATGCTAATCCCTTTTAGAATGACTTATAATCTTTTTAAGAATATTGCATAAGGTTTTATTAAATGCTTTAGCTAGGCCATTTGCAGGTGCATTATACATTGAGGAATAATGTTACTTGAAGCTAAACTTATTCATAACTTATTCATTTCCTTGTTATAAAAATCTTTACCATTATCAATTATAATATGCTGAGGAACACCATAACAATAAATAATACTTGCTCAAATGAAGTTCACAATAGTTTCCTTTTTGACTTCTTTGCATGTTATAACTTCAACCCATTTAAAGAAGTAATTTGTTGTAGCTAAAATATAGAGATGACCATATGAGCTCTTTGGTAAAGGTCCTATACCATCAAGTCCCTAAGCATTAAAAGACCAAAATGCAATTGTAGGATAACATGGTTCTGGTGGTTAGTGTATCACATTTACATGAAATTGACATGTTTAACATCTTCTAGCATAGTCCATACAGTCTTTAACCATTGTGGGTCAATAGTATCCTATCTTATTAATTTGAAAGTGAAGTTTGGGACTAGATTGATAAGCTTCACATATCTTAAAATGTGCTTCCTATAATGCCTTAGCAGTTTCTTCTTCTTCCAAACATCATAAGAGAATACAATTAAAGGAACATCTATAAAGGGTTTTCTTATAGTATATAAATCTAAGAGCCCGTCGTTTATCCTTAGTTTTATAGTGCACATCATTTGGCAATTTTCCATATTCTATATAATCAATGAGCAGTTGACACCAATCATTCCTGTCAATTTCATATATAGACACAATATTTACTTCATTTTTGTCTTCAATTTCAATTAATAATGAAATAACCATTTTTTGAAAAATTAGGACTTTGATATCCTCATATGATATAACTAGTCTTAATGCTAAATTAGCCAAGGCATCTGCTTTTTGGTTCTCTTTCTGTGAAACATGCTCAATTGAGAAGGTATTAAATTGAGTTAATAACTTTAAGGCATACTTGAAATAAGGCATTAACTTAAATTTCTTTACTTCGAAGAGCATGAGAAGTTGATCAATGATCAACTTTGAATCTTTAAAAACTTTAAGATTTGAAATTTGCATATTGATTAACATCTTAAGGCTTGATACTCTACCATGTTATTTGAATAAAGTTCTTTTAAATTGAATGCAAAGGGCAATAGATCTCCTTCTCGGCTAATGAAAATTACCCTAAAAACTGCACCGTTATGCCTAGCTGCTCAGTCAAAGAACATTCTTTAAGGACTTGGAAGCTCTATAAAGAAAACATCTTCATCATCCAATCATTAGGAATTGGATGATCAATAAGAAAATCTGTAAGAGCTTGGCCTTTAATTGCATTTTAAGGAATGTAAATAATTTTAAATTTGTTTAGCAAAATTGCCTATTTAGCTAATCTTCTTGACAAAACTGGATTTAATATAATGTATTTAATAGGATCTGTTCAAGAAATTAGATGAACAGAATGAGCTTGCAAATAATGCCTTAGCTTTTTTATGGTAAACATTAAAGCTAAACATATATTTTTTAATTGGTGTGTATTTTAACTCAGCACTATTCAACATTCTACTAAGATAGTAAAGTGCATTATATTTTCCTTCATTATTCTTTTGTGCTAGTAAAACTCCTAATGAGCACTCTTGAGAAATATATAAAGGATGAGAGGACATCCTTGTAATGACCCTATATTTTAAATTAAATAATATTATTTCAGGATATGCAGTATTAATAATTTTAAATTTTAATTGTGTATTATTATTGTTAATTACTAATATTAATTACGTATTTTATTTTAAGAGAACTATTTACGTAAAAATAATTTATTTTAGGTGAGATTAATATTATTAATATTATTATTGTTTTTGTTAATATTATGGTATTTATTATTATTGTTATTAATATTATTATTATTGTTAATATTATTGTTACTATTATCATTTTATTATTATTATTATTATTATTATTATTATTATTATTATTATTATTATTATTATTAAATTATATGAAGGACATTTTGGTAATTTTATAAATTATTTAAAAAAAACTAAAAATACAAAAGTCAAAAGCAGAATTTCAGTAAACACTTCTTTTTCTCCCTATTCTTCTTCTCTTTCTCACTCGCGGGCACCATCAATTGGACCACTGCCGGACCACCCCACCCTCTACCACCAGCCATCGTCAACCTAGGGAGTTCTCAGCTATTGTCTGCCACCACCAGCACCGCTTGCCACCGCTTGTAACGTCGAAAAATAGAGGAGGCATAATCTTCAAGCTTTTATCGCCCTGTGAAGATTCCGGCCACTCCAGCTCATCCTTATTTTAAAGCTTTCATCCAGTGAGTCCATTTCCGAACTCCGTTTGAACTTAAAACCTTTAGACTTTTAGATATCTCTAACTTTTAGTTTATGTGTTTTTGGGTTCTTGAATTTTTTTGAGCTTGATTTAAGTTGATTCATGAAAACTTGCTTCACAAATGTTGTTTGTTGTAGCTCAAGCTTCTCAAACATATCTTTTGTGAATTTTTTTGAATTAATTTGAATTTTGGTTAATTTTTTATTATTTTAATATTAAATATTGAATTATTGATAATTATGTTAATTAATTATTTTTAATGAAAATTTAGTTAAATTAATTTTTATTATGTGAGTTAATAATTTTAGAATATTTAAAATAATTTTTGGTGAATTTATATAATTTTTAGGAATATTAATTATATTATGTATATTTTGATTTATTGAGTTAATTGTGTAATTTTGTGAAAATTATAGCTAAATAATATGTTTTAAATGGTTTTAGAATTATTTAGGGTATTAAAATGATTTTTATAAATGATTTACTATTTTTAACTAATTAATACTAATTTTTGAAAATTATATTCAAATAATATATTATTTACTATTTTGGTGATTAAATGAGTTTTTAATTATTTTTATTATATATTTAGGCTACTTAAGCTATTTGAATATATTAAAATGAATTTTTACTATTTTAAGTGGAATTATAGTAAAATTGGATTTTTATTAATATTATATTATTATTTGAGATTTTTATTTAATTATTGTGAAAATAATTGTATTTAGTGTTTTAATGTTTAAATATATTATATTTTAATATTTTGAGGATATTTATGGAATTTATTGATTTTTAGTATATTTATTATTTTATTCGTATTTTTGGTGTGAATTTTGAATCTCGGTTGGAAAATTGTGCAGTTCGATGTTCGAACCCGAGGTGTTGAGTTATCTGTGTTAGAAGTGTGTTTCTCTTGTAGGATCGGCTCTACTTTTTAGTAGAGAGATGTCCGTTTTACAGAGGAGGTTCTGCCGAATTTTTGATAGAATTCTTGTAAAATGTGCTATCGAGTCGATCCTAAGTTTTCATGTTTTGTCTGAGTTTCGTATTCCTAGATTGAGTCTCTTTAAAAGTATAAGTTAGATTTATTCTAATTTGTATTATTATTTATTTTTCTAGTTACGCTGAGACCAAGGCATATTGGACCGGGCCTGTCGAGCTAGTCTCATGGAATGTAGCATTGTGAGTTATTATCTTATATATACATCGTATATAGGATGCATGATTTTGAATATTTATGTTTTTAATATGTATTTATCCATGAATTGTTTTATTAAATGTGTTAGTAAATGTTAGGTATATTTTTAGTATATCTAAACATATAGGCATGTTATATTTTCATATACACTTAATATATTTTTGGTATATTCATGGTTTACATTCGGTATATTTATGGTTGATTTTGAATTTATTTAGCATATATATACTTGAAATATACTTAGTATTTTTTCGGTATATTTCTGGTGTATATATGATTTATTTCATCGTTACAAATGTTGATATGTTTAAATATGCATTATTTATTTCCTGTGTGTACGTTGAATTTTATTTGAAGGATATCAATAGAACGTGCTACCTAGTGAGCAGCACTAGGACCGTGTACGTACTGGTGCAATAGATTTAAGGTTGAGTTGTGAATCACTTAAGGTGACTTTGATTTGATTGATTGATTTTGAGATTTAATGTGATTGAATAGTGTGGTTATTGGAGCTCAGTTGACATAAGGTCTCAAGGCTAATCACACTGATAGTGAGACTGTTGGAGCTCGGTTGACTTAGTGTCTCGGGGCTAGTCTACTATCCAAAATGGAATAAGATAATCAATTTGGAATTAAGTGAGCCTGTATGGCTAGAGCGGTATTATTAATTGAGGTTGCGATTTATTAGGGTTCTATTTGATCCTTCATCCAAATAAATGTTTTTTAGTATTTATTATATATAAAGTGATTTCAGCATCCATGTGAAATGCTTGTATATATTTATTATATATACTGATGATTGATTGTATATAACATAAGGAGGTGCATGTATATATAATATAATAATTCACTCAGTGAGGTCTACCTCCCCTCAGTTGTTATTTTTACAGGAGATTATTCTTCCTCAGACCTCAGTAGTAGGCCCATCCGCCGAACTTCTTTAGCCCCGACTAGTCTATGTAAATTACTTACCTAATTTCTATTGTATTTTAGAAAACTGCAGTAGTAGTTGTACTTTATATCTGTAGAATGTTGGTTTTAATATCAGAGAGCTTTCTCTGAATATTATATGCAAATATTTTTATTTTATGATATGACATAATTATTTATTTTATATCAATTTAAGTTTTAATTATGGTGTATTTTATTTATTTATTGCATGTTTTTATTTTCTAAGGCTTGCTATGGGTTCTGAATTTGAAAGAATTCCCGTTCCCTAATGTTGGTCATGACTCCCAGTTTGGGTCGTGACAATCATAAAATTGGAGCTTTTAAAATAGGGGGACTTAAGAGATATATTTTTATGCTTATGAAAGCATTGCTACATGCCTTATCCCACTTAAAAAGAACATCCTTTTTCATCAATCGACTGAAAAGTTGACATTTTCTTGCTAAATTTGAAATAAATCTTCTAATATATACTAATTTTCCTCACAAGCTTTTAAGTTCATGGATGTTTCTTGGTTTTGGCATTTTAAGAATGGCATCAATATTTGTTTGGACATTGCTAATGCCTTAATGATATACTAAAAACCCCAAGAATTTGCTAAAAAAGACTCCAAAAGCACATTGAGTGGATTCATTTTTAGTTGATACTTTCAAAGATGCTCAAACATCTCTTGAAGGTCTTGTAAATGATTATTAGTCATTTTATACTTTATAACCAAGTCATCCACATAAAATTCAATATTTTTATGGATCATATCATTAAAAATCTTTTGCATTGCTCATTGATATGTTGCCCCCTACTTTTTTAAGACTAAAAGGCATGACTTTATAGCAATAGATCCCTTTTGGCGTTTGAAAAGTAGTTGCCTTTACATCTTCTACATCCATTGGAATTTGATTGTATCCAAATGACCTTTCAAGGAAAGATAATCTTTCATTACTAGTAGTAGCATTAATCATGATCTCAATGATAGGAAATGGAAAATCATCTTTAGGATAAGCATTGTTAAGATCTCAAAGTTCAACACATACTTGAATTTGACCATTCTTTTTTCTCATTGGAATAATATTCGAAATCCATTTGGATACTTGAATTCTTTAATGAAACTAGCATTAATTAGTTTGTTAGCTTTAGCTTCAATTTGAGGAATTATCTCATGTTAAAAGTGTCTTTGAGGTTGCTTAATTAGATTGGCCCTTTTTTAATTGCCAAACGATGAACTGTCACTTTTGGATCTAAGCCAGGCATCTCTTTGTATGACTATACAAAGACATCCTTATATTCAATCATGAGTTGCTTATAAGCATCCTTTTCTTCTTGAGACAAATTCATATTTAGAGAGACTGCTTAAGGATTTTCAATAGTTCCTAAGTTAATCTCCTTTAATTCATCCATTGTAGCCTCATTTCCTTTATCTTAAAAATTTATTTGATTTATAGCATAATTATAAGAATTTTTTAAGATAAAGTTTAGTATGATTTGTAAACACAAAATTCAAGTATGAAAAATCAAACAAGAATAGTAAGGAGCAAAGTAAAAACTTTGTTGATCATGAAAAGTGGAGTACAATCTCTATAAAATTCTTATTACAAAGAATTTAAATCCTCTTATTCGAATCTCGCAATGCTTTGTAGCTTGTTCTTGAAATAGTCGAATCAAGGGCTTCTTGTAGCTTGATATTGGAATAACTTAAATTAAAGGCTTTTTGTAGCTCACTCTTGAATCAACTTTGAATTTGATCAAGAACACCTTTGATGATCCTGTAGAACTTGAAGAACACCTTTGATTTTCTAAAATCCTTTAGCATGTAATTAGCCAAAGTGATAGGAACTCTAGGTGTTTGGAAAATATCTTCAACCTTAGGAGAAGCCTCTTGATTTTATGAAGTTAAACTTCTTTTCCTTTGCCACTTTTGGTGCTTTTAAAAATGCTTTTTCCATTCCAACTCTTTTTGGAGTTGGCTTTGAGTGAGAAATATTATTCTTTTGACTTCTTCAACGAGTAATAAGGATCCACCCTTTATCATCAGGTTCATCATCTGAAATGATGCCTCAAACAATTGGTTGCATATTATAATTGTGGATCACTTTGATGCTCTATTGTCCTTTGAGTATGAGAAGGAATTTCAATAGTTATTGGATCCAATATTCCAAAACTAATTGTTAAATTTGTAGATGTCATATGAAGACTTAAATCCACAATACTAGTCATTTTTGCACTTGCTTCTTCTTCATCAAAGACAATTTCTCCTTTTCTTTTTAACTCTATTATTTTTTCCTTCAAGATAAAGCATTTTTCCACTAGATGGCTAATCAAGAGATGATACTTGCAATAATTTGGATCATTAGTTTGATTAGCTTTATCAGGACACTTTATTTTTGGGAGTTCAATGTGGTTTGCTTCAAGTAATTCATCGAACATTCTTGAAACATCAAAGTCAAAGAAAGGATATTTCCTCTCTTGTCTTTCCTTCCATCTTCTTCTTTTCTTGTGATTGAGTTGCAATAGTAGGCTTTACCTCCTTCTTTCCAACCTTAAAATTCATTTTGATTGGTGCTGAGCTAACTATCAAAGATTGTTTTTTTTTTCAGGCTTGATATTTGACTTAGTATTCTTGCGTGCTTCTTGCTTATCTTTATTCTTGTTTAGGTCTTACACAGGAATGCTTTAATTTTCAACATCTAAGATACTAAGTTCCATGTCATGAGCGTGGATAGCTAAATCCTTAAAAGTACTTGGTTTTACTCCTAGAAGAATATAGGATAAACCCCACTTCATCCCTTTATTGCACATTTCAATGACAGATGTTTCAAAAAAGTCTATCTTTACAATTCAAGCTAAGGCTCCTCCACCTTTGAATGTAATCAATGATAGGCTAATCTTTCTATTGATGAGTAGTAGTAAGCTCAATCATGTTGACTAAATGGCGAATGCTATAAAAATGATTTAGAAATTTTCATTCCAATTGCTCCCAAGAACCAGCTTTAAGATCTGTGTACCAATTAAATTTAATTTATCATTGAAATTTAATGGTATATGCCTAAACTAATTTTATTATTGAAATTTAATGGTATATTAATATTTTTTTTTATAAAATAATTGTGATATTGGTTGATAGAATATTAAAGCATAAAAATTACCAAATATAAACATTTAAATGCTCCAAAAATTTGAATAACTAATTTTATCATAAGTAATCAGAATTGTACTTATCTTTTATTTAAATATCTTAATTTGCTAAAAATAAGATTTATTAACACTATTTGAAATGTCTAAAAAATAATTTTATAATTTAAAAAACTATTTAAGTATCTAAATTGATTTAAAAGTCGTAGTTTTATTCTTCAAAAAAAAAAAAAAAGTCTTAGTTTTAAAAAATTAATATATATAAAAAAATCCGATCAATTTATAATCAAACTAACAAAATGTATTAAATTGAAGTAAAAACAATGAAGAATTGATTAATCCCATAATCCCTCCTACAGAAAACATGCACTAAATAATTTTTGTTTAATGCAATGATGTCTTTTTTTGACAAATATGATCTTCGAATAAATAAATAAATATATTTGAAGGAAATACGTAATATTTAGGCAATAAAACATAACAATTAGGCAGAATAATGGACTATTATAATGCAACTAGGGAGCATTCAGCAAAAGCTGCTTATTACTTTTCCTAATCTATATAATTAGACAGCTAAATTGAGAATCTTGCTTTTGTTTAATGGAACCCAAAAGTTGTTTTCTAATTGACATTGACATATGCCTTATAAGACACATATTTTTTTTAATATCATTATTATTATTATACACAAAATTATTTTATGTAACAAATCATAAGGTATTATTCTGTGCAAATTAATAATCATTCATTTGTAACGGTCTCAATTTTAGGCACAGAGAGAAAACGACAGTGCATTTAACTCCCAAAGTAGTAGTTAGACTAGGATGGGGCGGGGCTTCGAGTGCTGCAAATAAAGAAACTATACCTTATCTTGTATATATCCTATTTGTAACTGGACCCAAATTAGGAAATGTTGCAAGGACCACAAAGGTAATGGTTGCTTTATATGAGCTAGAGTTTAGCATTGATACGAAGTTAACTCTTTGTGAACAAAATTGCCTGATTAATCTGCACTGCTAGTATAGCAGAAAAGGGTTTTTTTCCTACTGATCATCGGTAGAAATGACGCCGGGGCATAATTGAAAGCTCTCGAGTTTGAGTTTTAAATGAAAAAGAAAAAAGGTATTTCTCCAAATTCAAAATGAATGCTGGTTTCATTAGAAAATTAAGATTTACAAGCAAATTGCACAATAATCCATCAAGAACCCCTAAAAAAAAAAAGTAGAAGCAGAAAACTAACTAGCTATACATGCAACTTTTGTTCATTGGTAGCTATGATTTTGCATAATTTTAGTACTTGGGAATGGCGATTTATTCTTCTGGATTTACAATCTCTCATGAAAAACAGAAGTTCTAGCCAGTCACTTGCAAAAAAAAAAAAAAAAAAAAAAAAAACTTCTCGAAGGTATGTTTTCAGTAGGAATTAGAAAAAAGGAACTTAAAATGCGTAGAACTGGAAAACCCACCCTTTTTATCTTCACTTTCCTGCTTGTCAACAATCTTTGATATATATATATATGACTGCTCACTGATCATCAAGACTATGGAAATTGTCAAGGAATTTCAATCGAATTTAAAGTAGACAAGAAAGTGTATAACAAAATTATCATTAGTTAATGTTCATTTCCTTGCCAGTCTGGTCTGCCTAATGTGAACTCCAAGCTTGGATTCTTGCAGTCCAAATTAGACCCTATGTACCCTTTCAGCCGATTCGAATTGCATTCCTGCACCTTAATTTGCACGTATACATGGTTACCTCTTGTTGTTTATTTTGAATTTCAGAAGAAAATCTACATAGACATGATTTATCATGCAATAGGAAGTATCTTCTCTATTTTTCTTTTCATTAATTATAATAATAATAAAAAAAGGGTCTTGTTAAATTTCAAAAAAAGTAGAACCCATCCCTTGTGCCATGTCAAAATGTAACAATCCAAGGAAATAAGAATCCTGCCAATTAATTAAAATATCATACTGAAATTTTTTTTAAAACTCATGCTCATCATCGTGCATATATATATTTTAGTAGTTTAATTAGATATTAGCACATTGACTTGGCACAACAAATACGTTATATAAATTCTGATTATTTTTACATGTGGGGTAAAATTTAGACCCTAAATCTTTGAATGAACAAAAAGATTTCTTGTAAATGCAAGTAAGGTAAGTGAGTAAATTGATATAAAAGCCAGGCATGAATTTATGCTAATTTTTATGAGTGGCTTAGTACATCTCTAACCCTATATGCTTGACATCTTTTGTTAGTTCTCCTCAACTTACAAAATGACCAATTGGACGCTTGATTTTGCTAAAAATAACACTCAAAGACATTTTTTTTGTAATATTTGAGGTGTCTAAATGGTTTTTCCTTAGTTGAAATAAAACTAGTTAGACACTTGAACTAAATGAAAAGGTGTTATGAGTAATTTTTTTAGTAAGTTGAGGTATTAAAATGGTTAATAGATAAGTTGAAGAGACAAATTGATTAAACGTGTTAAGTTTAAGGGGTTGCAAATGTATTAAGCCTTTTATAAGCCTATACTAAAATTTTTACATGATGGATACAAACTTTAAATTGGTACCTGAAGTGGGTGTCCAGATCTTTGTTGTGACTGGAATGTTGCTTCTCTGATACCATCTGTGTCATTGGAGTTTGTTTGTGGCCATGCTTCTCTACCACTGACAAGTACAATCAAACGATTTAGATTTTGAGTTTGCAACTTTAATTTTTGTTGAAAAGTCATCTAATGTGCTCATATTGGAGCAATATAAAGCCTTGTGTATATAACAATGACTTTGAAAAAAGTTGATTGCAATTAATTAAAAGAAAAGAGCAACTTTGATAAAGATGCAAAGAGGCATGCTAACACCTGATTTTTATATCAACTCATTGCAAGACCTTTAAAGAGGATCCAAGAAGGCAAAACCTGGAAACCCTTTTATAAAGTTACTGCAAAGAAGTAACAAGCAATTCTAGTTTCATTCCTTCTTTATAACATTCTTGACTCTTGTATAAAAAGAACAAAAAAGAAAAAAAAAAAAAGGAACCCAATATAAGGCTAGCTACACATTATAGCATAAATAAGAAAATTTTTTTGTTTCAAATGCAATCACTTATAGTAGAGTTGAAAAAAATACTCCTACCAATTTATGCAACAAAGACTTAATTTGCAGCAAGAATTCACCAGAGGATTGTATTATAGAAAGGAGAAAAAAGTGATGCTTTTGTTTTTTGGGTACTAGTGAAAGCTTTTATAGGGGGTTGAACATTTACACTACATTCAAACTTACCAAATGAGCATGCCAAAGCAGCACTACTGCAACAAGTACAATTCATGTTAGTTTCTGGTGGAAAGAATTGAAAAAAATTAATTGGACATATATTCTTTGAACAGAAAATAATGAGATTTTACTTTCCTTATGGTATATGCAATTTACCTTCAGTCAAATTTTTTGAAAAAATAAAGTTTTCTAAAAAGATTTGACATATATATTTTAGAAAGCATAAAAAATATATAAATATTGAAAAAATTGAGATTTATTTTTGTGTTATTTAATATGAGATGGTGTAATTTTATTTCAGGATATATATTTGATTCCTAATGTTAAAGTGTAAGAAATGGCTTCCATAAAGTTAAAGAAAGCATTCAGTTGAGATTATTGAGTAAGTTTTAGTGAAGGTACCAACCCTACTAAAAATTCCAAAGCTTCCAAGAGTAAACTAAACTAAACTAACTAGAGAAGGTACAAACCAGAAGGAGGAATAAGTGCATTGAGGTAATGCTTTTCAGAGCTCTATATTTCCTTGTCAACAGAAGAAAACAACAACAGAAATTGGTTTTTCTGGTGATGCTGACTCTCGTAATAAATATAGAATGAGACACCATCAACTATTTTCATTTGTGGCAACCTATAAATATGTAGTAGATTCCACTTTTAAGAGTATGTTTGTCCATTTTGTGGTTGGGGAGTATCTATATGTATACCATCATCAGTTGGCCCTTTTGGCTGTACAAAAATTAATGTACCCAACTTTGTGTCTTTGTTGATCACAACATGTTTACTACCTTCGCTATCAGCTTCAAAACTTTTCATACTTATTAACACTAGCTATGTTGCCTGTCTTCTTTTATTTATTCATTATTTTTACTATCAACCCAACTTATTCAGCATGCATGTGTCTGGGGTTGTTCAAGTGAATTCATATCACAGGATGATTGTTCACTCATGCACGTTCCCATTGTAACATTATCCCATTTCAAAAGAAAAAAAATTACTTTATGAAAAAAATTAGTTTGTTGTAGTATTTTTTTTTTTAAATTCTTACCAGTTAAATTTATAATCTATAAACAAGTGTTATATTTTTATTAATTAAATATAAAATTTTTAAATTATATACCGCAAATATAACGGTTTGATGTAATATTTTCAGTATAGGAAAAGAATTTTTTTTGCTTACATATAGTAATTTTAATTCATAACTCTATCGGCTATTTTTATTTCAAATTGAAAACTTTCAAAAAAAAAACCTAAATGTATAAGAAATTTGATTTTGAGAAGTAAAAGATGACAAAGCCTATAGGCTATAACTGAATGGAGCATAAGGTTATATTCAATGTGAAATTTTGGTTGATTATTTGTTTATTTATTTTTCTTTTATAAGCCATTTTGTATAGGGTGAGGTGCTAATCCCTAGTCCATGTTATGCTGAGGCAGAAAGATTATCAGCTAAGCAAAGACAATGTATAATGCTTCCAAAGCTTGATTGCTTTTCTACGAAAACTTGCTTATGTACAATTCTTCAATTATTATGACAAAATGATACACATTAGCAGTTATTTTTTGTTACTTTATTTTTTATAGAAAAAATATAAGCAATACTCTAATCTGAAAAAAAAAAAAAAATAATAATAATAATAATAATAAAATAAAGTTAAGAACCATATCTTTATTTATTTTTGATAAGCAATTAAGGACTATATCTATATAGAGGAAAATTGTGAATTCCTATATGAAAATTGTTATGTATTTATAGATTTATTCTCTGGTATTAGCTAATCTTAGACAAACCATCATCTAATTAAAAAATAACAACTTTCAATTAAGAGTTTCTCTAAACTATATATATTCAAGAATCATAACCCTAATTTTTGCAAAAGTATTATCTGCCTTTGGTCTCTTCATAGATAAGTTTGCGTACTTAACTAAGTAAAAGCTTGCAAAGTTGCAATTATGGCCATCAAATTGCATTTTGGGACAAATTTAATTTGACAATATGTAATTATTCCACATGTGAACACCAGACATGGCATAGATCCTATTTACAATCATATTCTCTCAGTACAATTATGAATTATAGACATGTAAAAAAAATCAAAGCACAAGAATAGAAAACAAAAATTAATTATTATATATGGTCAAGTACCAATTCAACGATCATTCTCCACTAGCTAGCAATATGATATAACATACAAGAAATCTAAATCAACATCCCAACTGCCAACCAAACCAAAATACTACAGCAAAAGTTCGAAAAATGTACAAGAAAACAAAGAGTCTTTAAAGGAAATGTTTCATTGGCAAAGGTAACAGATAAGAAGAAGCAAAACCCATCATTCTTGGCCTCTTTGTTAAATGAATTGTTAGTTGATGCAAGAGATACAAACATGCTGTTACATCTTAAACAAAGACACGCAAAGTTTGGATTTTCATCAAGTCGATAGCTATATTTCCACTTTCATATTGCTTTTCATTCAGACTGATCAAAATAAATAAATAGATAATGAAATAAAGTTTAATAAAAATTGGGAATTGAAGAACCAACAAAAGGAATATCAAGGACATATGAATGGAAGCTATATAGTATATATTCAAAAAGAAAATATTGGACAAATGGGAGATAATAGCATATATGTATTTAATTTGAACTTTGGAAAAAGAAGAGCACCTGAGTCCTTTTTTATTATTATTATAAAATTATGTGTAAATTCAATTAATATCCTCGTGGAAGGAATAAGAACAAGAGAGTTTAATAATGATATAAGAATAGTAATATGATATATTATAGTTCTAAAGAAAAGATTAAAAAACAAAAGTATAGCTGTGGAAATTGATTGCTTGCTTTCTCTTATCCTAATTAGCGTATGTTTGATTGACCCTTTTCTTTAATAATTACACTGGCATCAAAGCTACCAACAAATCTCATCTAAGCCAAGAAAATCTTCCCCAAAAAAAGAAAAAAGCTTGAAAAGGAGAAAAGAAACAAGAAACTAAACAAACAAGAAAATTCAATCAAACCCACCAAAAAAAAAAAAAAGCAAAAGCTGCCACACCCAAGAATTCTTTTATTCTTCAATCAAAAAAATTCAAAAACGGTGGACGTGGGGTTTGCAATTTTGTAAGCTATAAGGTACCCATGCAACAAAAAAGAAAAAAAAAAAAGCAGCCTTTTGAGATTAATGGGAAAGATCAGAGAGATGCATGAAACTAAGAAATTATTATTAATACCTTGAAGAATTACTCCAAAGAGTAGTAGCAGTAGTAGAAGGGTAATTATCCATTTCTTGTTGCATTGACCCATCTGAAGGTCCTCTTTGATCGGTGAATCGCCGTAAACCGCTGCTACCACGGTCATTTCCACTACCCATTGTCGAAATGTCTTCTTCTCCAGATCCATCTGATTGCCCTTCAACAACATATTTACACATGAAATTTATTAATGTTGTTTTCTTTTCTCTAAAACAACATACATATGCATGCAAGAGATCATAGTCCGATATAATAATATATGTATATATGCAGGTACGCATGTATGTATATTTTGAATGATGCGGATACATACTACATACATAGGTTATGTACTTTATCCCTAATAATAGGGTTTAGGACAAGTATACGAAAATTTGGAGAAAGAATTTATTTTTTCCAAATTGGAGCAGTAAAAATAATTAATACTGAAAAAAGCGAGAAAAGAGAAAAGGGTCAAAAAAAAAAAAAAAGAAGAAGAAGAAGACTAAGCAATACGAATTACCTGAAGAGGCTGCAGGCTTGTCAGTAGTTTTAACAGTTCTATACATCTGCACAGAGAGAGATGGAAACAGCCCATTATTATATATATATTGATAAACAATATTTAGCTAGCTATGACACCACATTCAACACATACATACATACATAACATAAGAGAAAAGAAGGAAAAATTAGGCCATATATGGTAGGAGGAGGAGTAGTGGTACAGTAGCTGTATATGCAAGAGAAGTGCAAAAATTAAAAAAAAAAAAAAAAAAAAAAGAAATTGGTTTTTTTTTTTTTTTTTGGTTTTCTTTTGCAGATCTTCTTAATGCGTGTTGATCATTAATCACGAGGTTGATGTTTGATAAGGTAGTAATGAGATGTTTATTATTGAGAAATGATGACTACTTTTGTCTGTTATCATTCTTTTTTCTTCTTTATTATTTTTCTTTTTGTTTCAAAAGCAGAAGCTTGTCTGCCTGAGATCAATGGTTGCAGAAACTTTCAGACTTAATAAATAATATATAATTTTTTCTCTTCTACTATCCTTCTTTGTTTGCTTTAATTTAATTCATTCATTCACTTACTGCTGACTTCTCTTTGGCTACTGTGCCTGCCGGTGGGATTATTAGACTATCAATTACACAACACCACCACCACCACCACCACCATCATCTCTTTCTCTCTGCATCTTACATTTTCAAGAAAAAGAAAAAGAAAAAGAACAAGAAAAGGGGGGCTGCTTCGTTTCTGCTCTACCTGTAAATGGCTCTTCACATGTGCTAATGTAAGATCTTTGACATCCATTAGCTCAAGAACTGACTTTGGAGTAGCTCCTATTTTAAGTACCAACAACCCATTCAAGGAAATGTCAGTATTAATAAAACCAAATCTTGAAAATAATTTAGATAAAAACCCAAGATCAATATAAAAAAAAAAAAACAGATTGCATATGTATGTGAAGAAGAAAGAGAGCGTGTAATGTGTACTTTCATGGCCACCAAGAAGCTCAACAGCATGAACAAATCGAGCATGAAGAGTACTAGTCCATCGCATTCTTGGTGCTCTCATACTTCTTTTTGTTGGAAGTTTAGGCAAGAATCTTGATCTAAGCAACCCATGAGAAGCCTCGCCGGATCCAACTCCATACTGCTGGTGGTGGTGCAGTTGGTGGTGTGATTTGAAAGCATCCATTGACAGCGCATTAAACCTTGCACCTGCTGCTAGCCGATTGTATGAAGGAAGAGATTGATGGTGATTATTAGGCCCTGATGATGAGTTAAGCATAGACATGGGATCTCCAATATAATACGGCGAAGAAGTGTGAGAAACAGAAGGTGAACATAGAGAAGAAGAAGAAGAAGGATGATGATAAGACATTTGGTAGAAACACATCTTTGGATCTTTATTGTTGTTACTGTTCTCTCTTGACGATTGTTGCTGCTGTTCGGGTGATGGCATAAATGGAAATGAACGGCTGTGATAAACTGGAATCCCTTTTATTGGCCTCAAACCATCTGATACATCAAGTAAAGAAACTCCATGATTTATGTGATTCAAGTGATGACTAGTTTGATTATGATGGTGATGAAGATGTTGTTGATAAGGGTTGTGTGGTCGTTCTTGAATAGCTGCTGTAGAAGAAGCTGTAAAATTCCTTCTGATTCTTACTTCCGCATCATCGACAACAACATTTGTTGCTGCTGCTGTTACTGTTGCTGGGTGTGCTAGAGAAAGCTCAGTACCATAAGCTTTAGAATCTATTCTCATGGTATTGGATTTATTAATAGCTTCTTGTCTACTCAAAAGATGAAAGCCTGTTGTATCAGCTGATTTGTTGTTGAGGACGCTACTGTTGCAAACTGAAGAAGGGGAAGTGTTAGGAGGACTAATATGTAAAGAAAGATCAGGAACTGGGTTTGGAGAGGGTTCAATAAAAACCCCTTCTAAGGGCATCTTTTTTTCTAAAACTTGGTTTCTTTATCAAATACTATGTCTTCTCTCTTTTCTCCCCCCTCTCCTCTTTTCTTGGCTAATCTAACTCTTGTTGGCTGCAAGAAAATGAGAAAAAAAAAAAAAAAAAAGCTAAGTGGAAGTCTTGAATTTTTGTTTTCTTCCACTTAGAACAAGATTTGGGTCTGGTACAAGAATAGATAACTAAAAACAAAGCACCAATTCTTGATTTGCGCTTTAAAAGAAACCATATAGAAGGAGATAAAAGAAGAAGAGTAAAGCTTAAACCTTAAAGGCAGGAGAAGAGGTGGTGGTGGTGGTGACGATGATGATGAGGAGGAGGAGGAGGAGCAGGCAAAAAGAGCTTGAAGACCCAATAAATCTTCTTCAACAAACAAACATGCTTCAAGAAAGCAAGAAAGAAAGAGAGAGTGAGTGAAAGGAGGACAGAGAAAGAGAGAGTTTAAGAAAAAAGAGAAGAAAAGAGAGGGCATGTGTGTTGTCAAGCTAACAATTAAAAAAATAAAGAAAAAACATGAAGTTTGTATTAAAAAAAAAAAATAATAATAATAATTCAGAAAGTGCATAGAAAGGAAAGGGAAGAGAGAAGGAAGGATTTGGGTGTGGTGAACCTCGAGAGTATATCTTGGAAAATGACACTAGAAGAAGAAAGAACAACAACAACACAAACTCTCTCCCTCTTTAGAGTCAAAACTTTCAAACAAAAAACAAAAATTAATTTAAACAAAAAAATTTTATTCATTTAGATTTCAATTAAAAATCTTACAATTCTAAAAATTATTTAAATATTAACAAAAAAATTATGTACTAAATATACATTTGAGAAATTTTTTATCAATATATTACATTACATTTAACTAATAAAAATATAAAATATATATATGACATAAATTTAATTACTAGGTATAATAAACTCTGAATCCTCTATATATTTTTTTATTATAGTATATTTAAAATATATTATCAGGTATTATTTAGTAATATAGTGCAATATATTTTTAATAAATAAATAGTTTTTTCAACTAAAATATTTAAAAAGTAAAAAAAAAAAAAAGAAATTAAAGATAAAAGAGTGACTCAAGTCACCAGTAGAGTCAAATAAAAAAAGCAGTGTGGTTTTGTTTCCCCGAAGAGGACGGGATATAATAAGCTGGAGAGAGAGTGAGAGTCTTCTCTATGATTCTTTATCCCCCACTCTCTTCGCTTCCCCTATATCATCTCTTCCCCATTTCTTTTCTGCTGCATACAATTTTTTTTTTTTTTTCAAGAATTCTTGAAATATGAGAATATATATATATATATAAGGCTATCATTTCAACGCTTAAAAAGGGTAGGTTAGGCTCCATAAAAGACATGTATATGTATATATGTATATATTAATATAGGATATAGGATATGGTTCTTTGTTTTTATTTCTCAAGTTCTCACGGAGAGATATTGAGAGATTGTTATATAATTTGATAGTATATTATAAAATTGTTATTATATGCATAGTCCCATTGACCTTGGTGTTTGAGAGGGATGTATTATATAGTCCCACAAAGGGTTTTTTGTTTGCATTCATGTGTACATATCGTAAATCCTAACTCATATATATATATATATATATATATATATTTTCAACATTACCCTTCTTCTAATAATTCCTTTTCATACTCTCCCAAATATTCCCTTCTTCTAATCTTTCAACAACCTTAATGTCTATATATATAAATATAATATTATTATATATTTATTCATTTCATACATGACTTGGGTTTTATTATGTCTTATTTATAATATATAATATGCAATCCACATGAGCTTCCAAAACTGTTTGACCCTTTTTCTAGCTAGGGTTTCCAAAACCCTAGGCTTAATCAAAAGATAATCTTAATTTATAATTGGATATGTTACTCCTTATATTGGGAACTAACCCCTTTCTTTAAATGCTGCTGTCTCTGGACATTTTAAAATAGAAAGAAAAAAAAAAAAGGAACAATTATAAAATTTGAAGTCATTAAGTGCTATAGCACCTTGTCAACTTCCATTTAAGATCTTATCATTTCAAATATTTTAATTTTTTGACATAGTGAATTTAAAAATTTTTGCTTGGACTAACATTGTATGATTGCACTCATTCAATATATATATATAAATTAAATTGTAAATTATATATTAGTGATAGTCTTCTTAATTTACAATTTAATATATATACATATATATATATATATATATATATATATTAACTTAATTATATTTTTAATTCTGACAAATTAATATATAATTTTTCAAATTTTTGCAACTCAATACATTGATTAACATCATTCAAATCTTACTGACACGACAACCAAAAATTTTTTTGTTGGTTCACGTAGATATTATGTCAAAAATGCATCTATTGACTATTTATTAAAAAAAAACACAACTTTTAATTTTTTTTAAACTTAAATCAGGATTTATTAATTTTCGCTAACTGATGCATTTTTAATTTTTTTTGTTGTATTTTATTATAATTGCTAAATAAAAAATGAATATCTAGATAATGAAAATTAAAAATTAAACTTTTTTAATCAAATAAAAAAATATTAATTTTTTATACATTTATTTTGTAATATATGGCTAAAAATTTTAAAATTATTGATTCAATTGTCAAAATATCATATATAATTAAAAGTTTTAGCTTGGTTCTCAGGTTGATTAGGAATGTGAACACTTTTTCTTAGTTTAAATAGTTTGTTCTTAATAAAGGTCGTTTTCAAATTCCAAATTAATATTGAAAACTATTTGAAAAAAAAAAACTGAAAAATGTATATACACATATCCCTGAAACATTATAACCTGATTCAAAATTTTGAAATTTTATTTTCTTTTAATTAATAAAAAGAAATTGACAAGTTTTAAATTTGTTACTTCAGATTCTACTGTATTTAAAATAGGGTTAGTTGTAAAAAAAATATTCCAATTTTTGTAATTTTATAATTTAATTATATTTTTCATTTTGACACTTTAATATGTAATCTTTCAAAATTTTACAACTCAATAGACTGATTAACAGCATTCAAATCTTACATGTCGGCAACCAAAATTTATTGAGTTGGTTCATGTAAATATCATGTCAAAACACATCGCATTGACTTTTTTTTTTTTTAAATACAAATTTAATTTTTTTAAATTAAATAATGAATTATTAATTTTGGCAAACTGATGCATTTTTTTTAATTTTTGTTTATTGTATTTTCTTATAATTGCTAAATATAAAATTAATATCTAGATAATGAAAATTAAAAATTAATTTCTTTTTATAGTTTTTTTTAATTCTTACCAAATATATTACATATAATAATTAAATTTATAATTTATAAAGATGTGTTATATTCAAATAAATAATCATTTAAATTTCTTTTTATTCATAGAGAGCTCAAATGATCTAAATATCAATAGTCCCCAACAGGCTAGACTCTTGATGAGATATGGGTAGGTTTCGAGTTTGAGACCCACCTCTCCCTTCCCCTTTAAATGCTTTCTGATGTAACAAAACAAAATCTAGATATCAATAGATTATTTAATTGGTGCACCCTTCCTTCTTCTATCGATGACTTAATCTTTGCATCTCATTATATTTTTGGGAACAATAGCCACTATTATTTCCTTAGTGGCATTATTTGAATTCTATTGTCTTTAAATTATAGAAAAGGCATTTATTAATTTGATGATGTTTACTTTGAACCTTTGCTATTTCAAAAGGTAATCAAATGGCGCTCAATATCTTAATTTCACTAGAATTAGTCATATTATAATTTCTTTCTAAAATTTTACTTTCAATAATTTTTAGTTTTAGGATGCTCCTCACATTAAAAAGGAAATTAACAATTGTAAAGGTAATAGTTGTGGGTGTAATAATTACATATGTAATAAAAAGTAGAGTTATTCATAATTTAATGGATATTATTAAAATTAGTAAATAAACGAAAATTGTCTTAATTTATATTTTTTACTTTTAACAATTCTTAACCTAAAAGAGAGAAGATTGACAAAAATATATGCGAAGGGGTTAATTCTTAACCCTCTCTATAGTTGCTTCATTCATACAAATGCATGTCAAATAAGGGTAAGAAAATTTTAAAATATTAACCACGTTAATTATTAATCTCCTTTAACTTCATTGAAGAATTCTACGAAGTTAAGGATGAATTTTGCCTAAGCAGAGTTCAAATTAAAGTGTATGTCATATTAAATTAATTGCTACAAAATTTTTGCTATCCTTTTTAATTTTTTTTCAAATCAAATAAGATTAATTAGAATTTAGTGGGCTCTAAATCCTAGTGGTTTGAAAAAAGAAACTTTATTGAAATATACCTTTAAACTTACTAATGAAATGTTGCTTTAAATTTACTAACCAAATAGCATTTTAATCCATAAAATTTTATTGCTTGAGAATACAAATTTATGTAAAATATTTGGGGAGATGTCTCAGAGGGTGATTTCAATATTAATAGAGTTTACATTTATTTAAAAAATATATTAAATTAATTGTTCAAATCAATTACTGAAGTATGTAAGATTTTGCATAAATGTTATAAATTTAAAATAAATATTTTAAAATATATTTTCTTAATAAATTTGGGACTTCTATCAATATTTTTTAAATTAAATTATTGTACATTTAATGTTAGCACAGCTCCACAAATGTACATATCATAACAAATAATATATGGTGATAAGTAGAGTTTCATCTCCTAAGAAAAAAGTATTAAGTGCTATCAATCGATTTTTCTACCTAGCCAAAAATCAAATTTAATGTGACAATCAAACTAAACAAAAAAAAATAAACCAACTACTAAAATTAGCCTAAATTAAATCCATGGCAACAAACTAAAGCTTGGATTTGCCTCACTAGTCAACACTTGAATTATAAGAGTATTTTATTAATAACTCATTGATTACAGTCAAGAATAAATCGCTATAAAATACTTAAATTCTCTTTTGAGATCATTCAGGCATACCAAAATTAATCATCATCTATTTTCATGATCAACCAATTAATCAATATTCATTAAGCTCTCTAGCAATTTATTTTATCCTTGATGTATTCGCCTACTTTCATCATTGAATTTTCTAAGTCTCATGAGTTAAAATCTAGCAAATTTCTCATTTTTTGTTGATGGCAATTTACCCATAGACATGCAAACAATTGGATCCTTGATTGAATACAAAACATTAATCACAACTCATAAATTGACTAAAATTCAATTGATAAGAAATAAAATTTCAACATGTATTAACTAGCTACACAAATTCAAATCCTAAATAATTTAACTACTCATAATATATTATTTAAACACTATAGAGAATTCAAGCATGATGCAATAAATATATGGAGAGAGAAGGAAAGAAAAAAACTCGATAAAAGCAACCTTTGGTTTGCATTATCCCTTGAGTTCGGTATTCAATATCCCTTGAGTTCTTCATTTCCTTGCTTGCCTCCCTTGATAGTCATCTCTAAAACACTCTCTCCTGAGCCAAAATTCCCTTTTTATAGGAAAACATATCCAAAATTTGTTCAAGAACCAAAACAACAATGTTTATCCTTCAAATTCTTGCCCACGAGAAGAGTATCTTCAAAATTCAGCTCCTTCACTATTGGCTTGAACCCTAAACCATTAAGGAAAGTAAAATTCCTAAAAAAAATAGCAAAATGGATAAATAAATTAGGAAGCTAGAAAGGAAATAAATCTAAGCTAATCAACTAAAATCCTATTAAAAGACTAATTATAAATTAAAAACTATATAAAACCTAATTAAATACTAATAAATTCTATGAAAATTAAATAAAAAATAAATATAAACATTGACATTAACATTAGCCTAATTACTCAATATGTTATTGAGAAAATAATGAATTTTGGAAGAAAAATACTTCAGAAAATCCCAATTGAAATTTTATAATTGTTTGAAATTTATATTATAATAAATTCACACTCATATGCAACAAAATTCACCAATTAAATTTTATATTTAATATAATTCACCATAGTATCAGTTTAAATTAATTTCTCTAAATTTCATATTGCGCATATAATCGTTGCTTAGAGCCTCAATTGTGAATTGAAGATTTTGTATACTTGTTTTTATTTTATTAAGGTTTAATACATTAAATAATATTTGTTCACCTTTATTGTTGACATTAGAAGCCTTTGAATTTTTATTGTATTGCAAAGCCCTCATACTTATTTCTTTTGCTAATTAAAAAAGCTATTATAAGGGAGTATGGCTTAATGCAATCCAAATAAAAGTGATAGGATTTAATAGGACAACAAATGTACAAGAATCAATTTAACAAAATATTATACTTTAGGGGCCTAAAAATTGAATTCAGCTTATACTAAATTATGTTTGATTCTTACTAAGGAAATGGTGTGTTTTTTATAGTATGGAGTATTAGAATATCCAACAAGCAAATAACCACATAATTACTTACATAACACTACACTTAGCATTAGCTCTCGAAGTTCTCAACTGATCATCATTATCACATCAAGGATGCAAAGGATCAAATGGTTCACAATTGTCTTTCTTTCTTTTGTGTACATAGATAATAGATAATAGATTCTCTCATGTAGCTTTTTATACATGTGTCATTTCTTGATTAGTTATTAGTTACATGACAATTGTACAATGAAACTTTGTATATAACCACTTGAATGTGAAGTAAAGAGTGTGAAGCTCATTTTTACATTCCAACATTTTTGTTATGGTATTAGAGCATATTAAAATCTTTTCTCTCTAAAAATTTTCTTAACAACTAAACAAAATTTTTCTTATTAACCAAACAACAATTTCTTTTCTTGTGTTTTGTTTGTTTACTAAAAAAATCTGAGAAGTTTTTGCTTCATTCTCGATGAGTGAAGGTCGTACCATGGAGAAACTTGAAGAAATCCCTATTAGTTTGTATTATTTGCATCCAAATGAGAATTCTTCTCTTATGCTTACTTCTTCTCTACTCATAGCGAATAAATTTCACTATTGGACATGATCTATGTTTATGGCATTGATTTTCAAAAGTAAACCCAAGTTCGTTGATGGTAGTTTACCAATTATAAGAGAAGATGATCCAATTTATCCAACTTGGGAGTGCTATAACACAATGGATATAATTATGGCTAGTCAAATCCATGTCTCATTCTATAGCACAGAGTGTAATTTTGCAAGTAATCTTTAGGAAGATCTTTGTGACTATTTTGCACAAGGACATACAATTAGAATTCCTGATTTGTAAGAAGAAATTTTTGCACTGAAATAAAATATTATGTCAATGATTGACTTCTTTACCCAATTGAAAATTCTTTAGGATGAATTAGTTAATTTGCAACCATTACATGTTTGTGTGTGTATTCTTAAATACTATAATGCTCTAGAGATTGTTATGTAACTATAGTTATAAAGACTGTGTAATACGTTTTCTCAAAGGCTTGAATAGTAACTTCTCAAATATAAGATCTCAAATACTTATAATGGATCTAATGCCTTTTATTAAAAAAGTGTTTGCATTAGCTTTACAGCTTAAGAGATAGCTTACTGGTAATTTGGTTAATTGGAAAAATGAATTTATAATCTTATAAGCTAGTATGGGAGGGCAAAATAAATTTTATAAAAGGAATTATTTTCATAATTCCATAGCTAGTTCATCCAGTAGATACACATGGCTGAGAAAGTTTAATGGTGATAACATGAGCAAGAGGCCAACATGTTCTTTTTATGGTCTTTTATGGGCATTTTGTAGACAAGCGTTACAAAAAGAATAGATATCCACCAGGATATAAGTCTGTAAAAACGAATTTTAAATGTTTATATTAACCAAGTTTGCACCGGTTCTTTTCATAATGCTGGCATTCATGAAGCAACCCATGATTATGATGTCAAAAGAAAGCAACCCATGATTATGATGTCAAAAGAAAGCAACCCATGAAAGATGTAAATCCTTCTAATGCTTAATAAATAGCAGTACAACTAATTAATGACTCTCATTTAATCCAACAATCAGTCTAATTACATTACTTAAACAACAAATACAATATCAACTAGTTATGGTAAATTACCAGATATAAGTACTTCATTTTGTTCTAATGTAATATTAGTTTCTGCATTGATTTCCCCATTTTCCTGGATCATTGATATATGAGTCATTGATCACATAGATACCTCCTTGAATTAGTTTACTTCATTTAAACCTATCTCAGATTTATGTGTTATGTTGTCAAATTCTAACACAGTGGCAGTCACTCATATAAGGGAAGTTCAACTCACCTTAGACTTTGTTTTACATAATGTCTTATATATGCCAACCTTCAATTTTAATTTGATATCTATGAGCGAATTGATTAAAACATCTATTTTTTTATTTCTTACCTTTTTATTGTTATATTCAGGATCTTCACAGTTGGAAGATGATTGGTACAGCTAAAGAAAGAAATGAACTTTATCAATTTCATGTCTTTGGTTCTACAACTTCATAAGCATTTGAGTTAAATTCATCAGTCCTATATTCTCCTAGTCAAGTTCCTCCACAAACATTTTAGGCACTATACACTCGACCACCTTTCTTTACAATACTATGAATTCTTTGGTCAGTTAAATAAGTCCATCATTTTTCATTATTTTGTTAGTGATATTCCTTATTTTAGCAAACAAAAAAAATTCCCATTAATTCTTGTAAAACTTAAAATTATTTTGAGTTGGTGCATAACCATTACTATTTTCTAACTGTTATATATGATAAAAGTCATTATACTAGGATTTATCCCATAAAAAATAAATCTATTATAAGATTATTAGTTCAAAATTTTTATTCATTTATTGAAACTCAATTTAATGTCAGAGTTAAATCTATTCACACTGATAATGGTAAAGAATTTGACATGCATTCATTTTATGCATCTAAGAACATCATCTATCAAATGTCTTGTGTTTATGCACCTAAACAAAATAGCATAGTTGAATTCAAGCATTAATATGTTTTGAATATAGCAATAGCATTAAAATTTGAAGTTTATTTGCCAATTAAATTTTGGATGATTTTGTTTTATATGCCATCTACCTCATTAATTGCACACCTAATATATTTTTTGCAAATAAAACTACATATTAGATTCTTTTAATAAACCTCCACATCTTGATCATCTTAGAGTCTTTGGTTGTTTGTGTTTTGTGTTTACCACTTCCCATAGTCGACATAAGTTTAATCCCAGAGCAATCAAATGCATTTTTCTTGGTTTCCCACATCTGTTAAAGGTTATTGAGTTTATAATCTATATACCAAACAAATTTTTGTTTCCAGAATGTTCATTTTGTTAATCATATATTCCATTTTGCTCTTCCTTCTTCTATTCAGAATTCTTATTTGCCATCTTCATGTAATAATGATCTTGATACAGATATTGTGTTCCTTAAAACCACATATATGCTTATTGATGCAGTTATTATGATCATTCTCTTTTTTTCCTTGCTAATCATCTCTCCTTCTTAAGATCGCATTCCTTCTTCCTTATCATCCCAACCAAGAAAGTAGTCTCGCCTTACCAAACTTCATTCTTACCTTACTAATTATCACATTTATTTTTCATCTTAATTAACCCAACATTCCATTTTTAATTTCCTTACTTATGATTTCTATCCCCTTCTTTTCATTATTATATTTTTCATATCTCCCAAACTTCAGAACCACATACTTCCATTGAGGCCAATTAGTTGTAAATGGTTATATAAAGTGAAATACAAGCTTGTTAGGACCGTTGAATGTTATAAAGCTCGCCTGGTAGCCAAAGGGTACACTAAAAAAATCAGGATTGATTATATTGATACATTTTTCTAATGGCCAAAATGACTACCTTACATGTTATTCTTACACTTGAAATAACAAAACTGGTGGCATCTTCACCAATTAGATATTAATAATGCATTTTTACATGGTGATATCCATTAAGAGGTGTTCATAAAGCCTCCCTTAGTTTTCAATTTGCTAAGCCTAATTAAGTTTGTTGACTTCTTAAAAGTCTTTATGGTTTAAAACAAGCTAATCATTGGTGGAATGCAAAGCTTACCTCTGCTCTTCTTGGCCATAATTTTGTTCAAGCACATTCTGATTCATCTTTGTTTGCCAAAGTTCTTAGTCAATCTTTTCTTGCTTTGCTCATTTATGATGATAACGTCCTTATTGTTAGCAATGACCTTTTTTAGATTAATGCTATTAAATCCTTTCTTTATTATCAATTTAAAATTAAAGATCTTGGCTCTATAAAGTACTTTTTAGGCTTTGAAGTTGCTCATTCTTCAATATAAATTAATATGTATCAATGTAAATATGCCTTTGATTTTTTAATAGAGACTATTTTTCTCGATTTTAAACTAATTCCAACTCCTATGGTAGCCAATTTAAAGTTGACAAAGTCCCTTTGGAAACCTCTTTGTAATGTTACTTCATATCATAGGCTAATTGGTAAATTGGTATATTTTACCAATACTCGTCCAAATCTTTCTTTTGTTGTTCAACAATTATCTTAATTCTTGGATTGCCCTATTGATATTCATTTGGTTGTTAATCATCAAGTTTTATGATATCTTAAGGCTACTCCTATATACTATTTTTAGGTTTGTGGTGGATTTTTTTTTTGTTGTATACTATTTTTATATTCAATTAAACTAATGTTTTGAGGAATGAGAAAAGTAAAGTAACTTAAGGAAGAAAACTGAAGGGAAGATTTTGAGGAACATAATAGATGATGAAAAGAATACAGAATTAAGGGACCCTTGGATTGCCCTAACATGTGGGTAGAGAAAAAAACTAAATTCAGAGCTGGTGTGTTGAACTACTACATAATGTAGCAATTGCCATATGGCTGAATTTATATGACATGGCAAAAGCTGTATCTTTAACTTTTATATTTTTTATATAGATAAATACATTTTTAATACATATCTTACATATTATTATTATTATTTTCTTTCAGTATTCTTATGTATAGTTAATTTTGATGAAATTATCTTTTAGTTTATCTATAGCTATATTAATTATGCATAATAAATATATCTATAGGCAAAAAACTATAAATTAAAGGTAATATGAATAGGAACTGCTTAGTACCCTAATAGCTATTAGGCACTAATTTAAAATGGGTTATTGTATATATATATATATATATATATATATATATATATATATATATATATAGGGTTAATTATTTAAAAGGGTACTAAAATTTGACCTTATTTCATTTTGGTCACCAAACTTTATTTTGTATCTTTTTGCTTATTGTATTTTTATTTAATTTCAAAATGGTTACCCATAAACTTTTTCTAATCCATAAAGAATTCATGCTTACCATTTTAGTTTGAACTTGAACTTTCTTTACAAATAAGTCTATAAATTTTATAGAAAATAAATAAAATAGAATTTTATTTTTATTTTTATTTTTATTTACTTCATGTCTTCTATTGTAGAAAATCTTATTTAGTATCTTTATTTATTAGAATGGTCTAGTAACAATAGTTTCAGAAATTTAAGAAAATAATTAATTGAAGCTAGTCAAAAAGAATTTAGAATATTATAACCAATATTATGATTGTATTGAATATAATAGAAAGTTGTGTATTATTAATATTGTGGTATGCTTTGGGAAGTATGTTTGATACTTCACTTGATTTGTCTAACGATTTCAATTACCTTTTTGCCTTTGCTTGTAGAATTACCTTCTCTTCACAAATTAGGGCCCTTTAGCAAGTTGGTTTAATTTATGTTGTGTGGTGGCTATGGTAGGCTAGAAATGAAGTGGTGTTTGATAATTCTTTTCTTCTTATTTCTCATGTTGTCAGTTATGTTTTTCTATGCATAAAAGAAGTGGATTCTTTTTATTATGGCTCTATGTTTAATCGGCAATCTAATTTGCAAATTCTAGCTCGATTTTGTATTATTAGAATTCCTAAGAAGTTGTAGCATATTATTCCAGTTCCATGGTTGCACCCTCCTTTAGGTTGGTTTAAGTTAAACTCAGATGGGGCTACTTGGGGTTCTCTAAGTCATGCAAGTGCATGTGGCATTATTCGACATTCCAAGGGCAGATCACTTATTCTTTTTGATGCTCCTTTAGGCATTTGCTTGGATCATGAAACTAAGGTTTTAGCAATCATTACTGGTATTCAAAAGGGATTAAGAGATGAATCTTTATCCTTTGTGGATTGAATGTGACTTTATACATGGATTGAATGTGACTTTATACATGTTGTTCATCTTTTTTTGCAAAGGTCAGTTGAAGTTCTTTGGCATTTGCGTCTTTCATGGCAATAATGTCTTAACTTCTTAAGCAAAATGCAAGTTCATATTACTCATGTGTTTAGAGAAGGTAATTTAGTTGCAGATAAGCTCTCAACTCTAGCTATTCATATGTCTCATATTACTTGGTGGGAGTCTTATCCTCTTTGTTGTAATAGTCTTATGATTCATGATGCTCTTAGTAAGGAGAATTTTAAATTCTCTTGGTTTGTTTTGGGGCTTTGAGTTTTGTTATGACTCCTATGTAATTATTTTTATTTTAATAAATGTATGACTTTTGAAAAATGATGTTGGTGCTATGGAGGTGTTAGCCTAACTTAGATGTCCTGGTGCACTATCTGATTCCTTGTTGTCCTTTTTTTTCTAAAAAAAATTAATATTTAGATCATCTTCGTGGTTTGAATAACCTTTGGGTCATATTGTTAGCTTTCGATACTTTAATGAGTTTAAGAAGTTGAAAGAATTTAAAAATTCAAGATCTCATCCTTCTTGATCCCTGAGTAGCTCTGCAATTCCTCTTAATAGGAGCATATTCATACTGAGTGGTATCAGAGTTGTGGAAAAAGTTTATGAAATGAAATTCTAAAACTCTTTTGTAATTTTGGATTAAATTGAAAAATTTAAAATTAAAGGACTAAAATTTTTGGACAGTATTCTTTTTAAAACAAAAACAAAGATGGGTGAACAAAATGAAACAAATTAGAGTTTAGTACCCAAACTGCAATAAGAGCACATTTGGGTCACTTTGAAAATATTTAATCCTATATATCTACCATTAACTTATGCCCTTTTCACAAATTTATCCAATTTGTAAAATTGTTACAAATTGACCTATGAACTTTTATGGTCTATTGCATATCTATCCATAGTCAAAATTGCTTGTGCCAGTGATGATGTGGAATGGGTGATTGTGTAGCTAATTACACACGTGGAAATTTGAAAAAAAAAAGAAATTAAAAGAAAAAAACCAAAACTCATTGTTTTTGTACACAAAAAATGGTATCGTATATCATTTAATTTTTTTTTCGGTTGTTCTCTTCCCTTCGACTGAAATTCTTCTCCTTTTTTTCTTTAATTTCTACATGTGTAATTAGTTGCACTGTCACTCATTCCATGTTATCACTGACAAAATCAATTTTGACCATGGATAAATTTGCACTAAATTACAAAGTTCATAGGTCAATTTGCAACAATTTTAAAAATTGAATAAATTTGTAAAAGGGTATAAATTGGCTATAAATATATATAAAAACCCATTTTAAATTCTAACCAAACACTATTATTACACCTATTGAGGAGTGAACAACTCCTCTCAATAGCTATGCCAAACACCTTTTATATGTGATAATATTTTATATTTTCAGTATATAATTTATTAATTTTTATCATGAATATAGTTTTATTATGATTAACATTATTTATTTATTTATTTATTTATTCGAATCTGGAGGAAAATATGGTCAATTTTTTTTTCCCTATAAAATAATTAAGCCGAGCATGCTTGTAATATAGTAAGTTATATTGCTTTGTCAATTTAATAGAAGAATATGAGAGAATTATTATCATTCAAAGTTCTTAATTGCATGTGGTTATTTTTATCCTATCAATATGACTTTTTCCCACCTCCCCTTTGGTCAAATATATATATATATGACTTTTTCCCCTAGCCTTTTCATAAATAAAAAATGCATGTATGATTACTAATAAAGAAAAGTTCGAATTGAGCTATTATATATTTCGGAAAAATAAGAATAATGAAACATTTGTTTTTCAGGATGCCTTTTACATTAAGCTGAAAACTTATTTGATGTTTAATACAAAAGAACTTAATTAATTTTAGTAAATGTCTCCTAGCCTAAGCTGTGATATCATTTAACAAGTTAATGAGAACTTAATTTAAAGCTAGCAAAAATTGACCAAATTGCTCGAAAAATCTCATTCTCCATAAAGCAAAAAAACAAAAAATATAATAAAATTATTGCCTGCTATGTACATTTGAAGGCATTAATTTAATTTTTTATTCCAAAAAAAAAAAACTTTCAAAAACCAATAATAGAAAAAAAAAAAAATCAACTGGGCTAGTGGTTTATTAGTATCTATTATAAGCCACATGCATTATTATAACAACTCTTACATATATATATATATATATATATATATATATATATATAACTGTAATTAAATAAATATATAATTACTTTAATTTCATTTGCATAAATATACACATGTATATGTGGTGTCTCCCATTCTCAGCAACTAGGGAGTGGGTTGATCCTCCGGGATTTCACATTAGTTGTGGAGTGTGTATGTGTATTTAGGTTATATGGGTTAATATGTCTTTACAAAATTTTCATGATTTTGTGAAGGAGTGTATTATATTCCTAATCCAGAATGTGTTGTGTGTGTTTTGTACGATTCAAAAATATATTTATGCACATGTATAGTCTCTTACAAGTAATTCTAGTGGTAAACGATATAGATATCCTGAAGAGTAGAACTCGAACCCCACCCTTCCCTTCTCCCTTTTTGTATTATTGAAAATTAACCATTTTTACTATTTGTTAATATATATATATATGCATACTGAATAAGGACTTAATATAACTTGTACCATTTATAATGGGATAAAAGCTCACTTTACCCATTGAAATTTCATTTGGTATCCAAATTAGCATAATTAGCTTTTTTTTTTTTTGTTAATTTATCACGTAATCTTGAGTTTTTATATCAACTCAGTACATCAACTGACAAATACATTAAAGATAATAGGAAAAGTTAATTTTCTAAATTTAGTTAACAAAGAAAAAATCTTGAAGTACTAAAAAACAATATTTATATTTTTTTCCTTTTTTTTTTTATGAGTTAGATTTCCAAAATTTTGATCTTAATGGAAAAAATTAAAAAATTTCTGAGATTTATTTATTTTTATTTTTCAAATACTAAACTTTCACTTTGCTGCTTGAAATCAGAAAATTAATTTTTAATTATTTTTAATATATGTGTCAGAAAATATACTAATTTGATCCAAAAAGTAAAAATTATGTATTAAATTGAGTCAAAAAAGTGAAATCTAACTTATGCTGATTATGACATGAAGTTATTCTCATAAAAAAAATTTTAGTGTCACAAGGGTTTTTTATGTTACCTATTTATTAGCAAAATGTTAATGATTATATATATATATATATATATATATATATATATATATATATATATATATATATATATATATTACATTTTTCTAATAAATAGCTAGATTATGTTCAAAAAAATTTGTAACATAATGTTAAAAAAATTTCAACTATATATATATATATATATATATATATATATATATATATAGTTGAATGAAGCCCTACATTATTACATTTTTATTTCATATGCTCATGCAAAGGGAGGGAGAAGACATTAAAATCAACCGCACTTTGCCTTTTTATCCATCAAACTAAAGAATGTCAAAATAGGATGTACAATTTGAACTTTATTGGTTTAGTTGAAATATTTTTTTTAACTATAATGTAACTTGTAAGAGTATGTCAAATTCAAGAATTTTATCTCTTTAGCAAAGTAATTTTTTGCATTTTGAATGAACTTATTCATCATATTCAACGGCCTATTCTAAGTATTTTATGCAAGTACACATTTTTCCTCATAGGTTAAACTCAACCCAAATTCCGAAAGTATCAATAATTTTTTTTTTTTGAGTTGAAGAATTGTTGAACCTTTTATTTTTATTGTGCATTTGATACTTCAATATTTTTTATAATTATAAGGATTTCGACTAATTTGAAGTTCGAGTTAGGTGAATTCACAAGGGAAACAAAGTTCTCATAACATTTATTTTCTCTGTATATAAGATTTGAATATAAAATTTTACGTAAAAAAATTCAAACTCCTTACTACTTAAAAAGAAATTATGGTGATCAAATCATATTTAGACTCAAATAAAAAAGTTCAAATAAAACCAACTTAATATATATCTGCATTTTAAGTTGTACTATTTTTAGAATTATTGAAACAAATAAATTAGTTGAAATATGAGTAAAATTAATAAAAAATCATCGTTTTTCTTTTCTTTTTTTTTTTTTTTTTTTTTTTTTTTTTTTTTGTCCACAAAAGAAATCCAAACATATGTTACCGACCATTAGTTAATACTGCCAAGTACGGATCACTCTCCTAAAATTGGATTTATGAGAAGATAGCCTATTTGGCCTGGAAGGAAATGATGTAAATTAAAAGCCATGCCTTGAAAAAACGTGACAAAATATGGCTAGAAATGGACCACGACGCCATTGAATACTGTTTAAGACTTTATGGTGAGAAATCAAATATTATGACATGCTCTAAATTGCTGAATGCATAATTTTATTCAAAATTTTTATATTATTAATCTTTAAATTTTTATTAGATGTTTAAAATTTATGTTTCATGTATTTCACTCTTAAATTTATATTTTTTAATTTAATTTTTTTATCAAAATTTTTTAATTTTATTCAACTCATATAATAAAAAAATTGGAAGATTTTTAAAAATTTGAACAAACTTTAAATATATGAAATACTGAAAATGAATTTAAAACTAAGATTTTTTTTTTTAAAAAACTCTTTTAATTATATTATCTTCTTTAATTAAAATAATTTTTTAATCTAGATAAATCTCTGGCATTTATATCAACACTTATTTATAAGATATATTAATTTTATATATTATAAAAAATTGCATAACTTTAAAATAAAAAAATATATATATATATATATAAAATTGAGGGTTTGGGGAATTAAAAATAGTTCATAAATGGCAGATTTTGATCATCATAAGGCCATCATTATAAGTGCGCAGAGAAAGAGAGATATATATATATATATACACATAAATTAATATATCCCACACCCACATGCATCTCATTAATTGGTGATCAGTAGTTTTGACAAGAATGTATGGTGGAGAATTTGGATTATTTGCCTCTGTTTATTTTCTTTTTGGTACAGCTCTATACCATACAATTTGGTACTCATTCCATCAATCACAACCCATTTGATGTCTTTGGGTCCCATTTCTTCTTTTATAATAAATTAATCACAACAATTTAAATCGTTTTCGGTAGCTTGCGGGAAGACATCAAAAGAAAAAGAAAAAGAAAAATCACAAAAAAATTAAAAGTACATTTTTTTTATGGTTTTAAATTTTCTTTTATTTCCCAACAACTAATAGTGAGCAGTAGAAGAATATTATCCAAAAGAAAGTAAAGCATTTAATGTATGAAAATGCACAATATTTACTTAGTGTTTTGATAAATTCTGGTGATTATAATTAATGATAAAAATGGTGCAACCAAAGTTATTTTTGTTAACACATGCACGGGCTTAAAAGAGTGTCGACCTATATATACATGTGAATTTATAAATGGAGTTGAACTCATTTAATAAAAAATCAATTGACACTCCTCTTTAAGTGTAATTGAGCCTCCACAAACACTTTCCAAACTTGGGGTTACTATGCCCACATACACATGTGGACTTATAAATGAAATTAAGTTCATCTAACACAAAATCAATTAACTTGTGTTAAGACTCAATCTACACCACTTATTAACCACTTCATTCATTTGTACTTTTTTAATAAAAAGAATCTTCAACAATTTTCAACTCATATAGAAGTAAAATTCTGCCATATTTATTGCTATATTAATTTTAACTTGAAAAATTACTTAAGAGAACTCCGCAGTTTGATTCTTGATGAGTGCAACAGCTACGGAAAATTATACTTTTTAAAACTGTATTAAATTGATTTTTTTTTTAAATGTATCTTTAAAACTATCCAAGGACAATATTAATTTTGATTGCTAAGCAAACTGGCTGAATAACATTATTATTATTTGAAAAGAAAATTAATATCAAAGCAAAACAGTTTAAATATTACAAACCAAAACTCATTTTGAAAGCAATATTAAAAAATTGACAGTACTAATTGATTGAAATAATAAAATAAAATATTTTCTAAAATAATCCAGAGTTCATTTTAATAAAGTATATATTTAGATCTTATATATATATATATATATATATTTACACGTATAATCATTTAATAATTAAAAATTTACCCAAATTAAATTATTATATAATAAACTAGAATATATGTGTAGTGAATGATTGTCCTTAATAAATAAGAGGATCCCATCAGGCTGGATAATGCTGTAGTATTTAATCTTTAGATTGGAAGCTGCACATTTGACGGTTGGCATCTTATCTTGTTCTTCATCTTACTTTATTTTTATAGATTAAAAGTAATTTTGGAACTGATTTAAAGATTAAAAAGAATTTTGACCATCGAGTCTCTTATATTCTTGTTGTCCATATATATATATATAACATGCATAATAAATGTTAAAATTAAATATTTACTCAATATTTAATTTTAGGTGCAATGTTTTTAGAATAGACGTAAAAAAAATTATCTTTTATTTATTACAACTTGGCATTTGCTGGCTTGCTCTAAGAGACAAATAATTGATCAAGAATATGCATAACACATCTGCAACCATATGTAATTGGATAAATTTATTATTTTACCTCTTCTATTTTCAATTTTTCCCAAGTAACATCTCAACTTATTTATAACATATAATATAGACTCTTTTTTATGAGATTCAGCCACGTATATTCGCATGAATTTGATATTTACCTCCTGTATTTAAATGAATTTATCACTTTATCACTATATGTATGTTGTCATGTTATTCTACGTGTCTTGCCAACAATGCAAATTAAGTGTTTGTATGAAAGGTAATTGATAAGTTGAGATGTTAATTTTTTAAAATTAGAAGTACATGGGACAAAGTGATAAAATCATACAAGTGCATATGGCTACAGATACAATACGCCTTAAGAATAAATTGTCTTTGAGCTATAATATCTCATGGTCATGGTATAGAACTTTAAGACACATAATAGTCAATCTTTTTTGTTTTTTACTTAAAACTCCTTTTTTTTTTTTTTTCATTATGCTTGATCGCTACATAGTCCCATGTATTCTTACAATTCCAAACATCCCAACATCTTGATCAATAATAAAATTGGAGATGAAGAAAAGTATATCAAAGTTATGATTCTATTATAATTTAAAATTTTATGTTTCCTGTTGTTCTAACATGGTGAATTCCAAGTTAGATTCAAATATAGTAAATAATAATGTTTTATTGAATCACTCTCCTTAGAATCATCCAATAATTGTTAGATTTATTTATGTGGAATCCTTTTGATAACGGGGAAGATCAAATGACTCTAAAAAGCTTCCATATGCATAAATCATTAAAAGAGTAAGAGTGAATTCAACAAGCACAACGTGGAGCTTCAAAGCATCCTTACCTTCACCCTTATCTTAGTACATTCACAACATTATTCTCAACAAATCATGAATTCCTCTCATACTGAAGCTACTCTTTTTCAACTAGTTAGGATAGTAGCTAGCAATAGACATTTATCTAGCAATTAGGTTACCTACATCTTACCTGGAATTGGTCCAAAGTTAGTCATTTTCAAGTTCTAAAATCTGAAAATGCATACATACATACATACATACATATATATATATATATAGCTTGTCATCTTGCAAAAATCTGTTTTGATGCAATATTTTGAAAATCTTTTTATAAAACTTCTTGAAGTAAAAATTTTTTATTTAACAAATCTTATTAAAATTTTGATATGCATATGACAATGGAAAGAATTTCTTTTTTGATAGTGGAGTAGTTCCTTTATGTATCATTCTAGTGACCCGAAGTGTACTGAACAACAAATTCTTTTCCATTGGAAACCTGTTTAAGAATACCACCATAACCTAACTCATTAGCATATGCTTCCACAATCGTTAGGAGTTTAGGATCAACTAGATGAAGACAAGGGATTTCAAGGATATGTGACTTTATCTGCTTAACAACTTTAGTGTGTTCATTAGTCCAAGGGACTGGGTTCTTTTTAACCTGTCATGTAGAGGTTTAGCAATCCTATTGATATTAGGATAGAAGTCTAAAACATAATTAAGGCTTCCTAAAAACCTTTGCAATTGTACTTTATTAAGAAATTTATCAGGGAACTTGTTTCCAAGTTCTAAGGATCTCTCTATGGGAATAATAGTACCACAACAAATATAGTGTTCTAAGAATTTGACTCTCATTTGAAAAAGGGATATTTTATTAGTAGAGACAACAAGACCATTAACTATAACTATATGAAGTAAAGTATTTAAATGCTTGAAATGTTATTCAATGGAATTTGAAAAAATTAGCACATCATCAATATAAACAATGTACAATTAAGAATAAGGGTTGAATATATCATTCATTATTCTCTAAAATTTTGATATTGCATTTTTCAATCCAAATGGCATGACATTCAATTCATATTGTCCAAATGGGATAGTGAAAGTTGTTTTATAACAATGCTCTTTATCAATTTGTATTTGCCAAAATCCTTATTTCATGTCAAATTTTAAAAATAAAAATGCAGAATGAAACATTTTTAAAAGATTTTTTTTGTTTGGAATATGATATCTAATCCATTTTAAAGCTTTATTCCAAGGTTTATAATTGATCACAAGCCTAGGAGTACCTCTTTCTATTTCAAAAGCTTTATTAATATAGAAAGCTGTGCAACTCTAAAGAGACCTGTATTTTGGGATTAATCCTTTAAATTCAAAATCCTAGATTTCTTCCTTATAATGTTGTTCTAGTTTAGCGTTCATCTGAATTGGTATAGCTTCTGTAGGAATATTATATATATATATATATATATATATATATATATATATATATAATTTTATTCTTTTTTGAAAAAGAGGAGGATAAAAAGAAAATGCTGACCCAAGGTCCTTAGATCTTTTACATAATTCTTCTAATCTTTAAAAGGAAGTCCTATTCATAGCCAATAAAAGAAATTAGTTTCAAAATTTGAAAGTTTTTAGGTTCATGTTTTAAGTCTTTATGAGGACTTGATTAATGATCTAAAAATTGAATCAATTATTAGCCAATACTTTGTTGAGCTATTGGCCATTAATCTTTAGCCTATCATCAATAAGAATGGAGATTAAATTCTAAGAATCAAAGTTATAATTAACCTAACAAGGCCGATTCTAAAAGGCTATATACATTAAGTGGAAGGTAAAATAAAAATGGGTTGTCTTTAAATATGAACACTTACTAACCTTCTGTTTTCTATATATGTGGAATAATAGGTTGTATAATTTAGTGTAAAAAATAGTTAAAAAAGATAGCTCATGTAGAATACATTAGTTCTCGAGCCTCATTCTAGTCCATGTAAGAGCAAGGCACACGATTCTTAGGAGGGCAAGAAAGTAACTTTTAGAAGCTTGAGAAACTAAGGACTTTAGTAGTGCAAGCAAACATGATGCCTTGACAACATAAGTAAGCATTTCTTTATAAGTCCTCTCTCTTAATTGTGATGGCAATCCCTCTAGAAAAGGAACCCAAATACATTCACAAGTTCTTTTGTCATAAGTATCATGGTTGCAAACACATATTGCTCTTTGAAAGCAACTTTGTATCTTACTATATCTTGTTAATTTTAAACTATATCTTGTACTATTGATGCATGTCTAACTCATGCCATTATATACAATTAAAAAACCTTGAGTTATTATTATCATAGCTTGGATAAAATGATAATAGACAATTACTTCTAATAAGCTATGTAAGATTTTTTACATTTTTGCTAATAATACAGTTTAAAAAGATAATTATGTGTCGATTATTTTTATTAAACTATTTTCTTATTATCCTATTTTAATCATTTGTTATAAGAAATATTCACATAAAATAGGTACTTTACAACTAAGGTTGGAAATATAAATGGACTACGCAACATTCTTGTTAAACATTTAAAATCGCTAAACTTTAATAAAAAAATTTTAATTTCTCACTTTATTTGCTTATAAATGTTTGATAAAAGTAAATCAATCATAAGGAATTTTAGCCATCTATACAAGCATATAAATTCAATATATGGGAATATGCTTGAGTAACCTACCATAATTTAAATAATATATGAATGTAAAATGAATATGAATCAAGTTAGTAAAAATTTGTAACTAATATATAAACACATAGAAGATTATACGGGCATGTGTATTAGAGCATCTAAGAGTATGAATGATTCATTGGATATATAATTTGAAAATCTAAACTTCAAATTTAAAATGTTAGAATGATCTTTAGGTACAAAGCGTGTAATAACTAAATAAGAAAAATGTAGAAAAAAATTAAACTACACATAGCTTTAACCTCTCAAATTTAAAGTAGGGGTATAAATTAAAGTTAAAAGAAAATTCAAAATTAATAACTGCTCAAGATAATTAATTAAGTGGTTTACAAAAATACTTTCATTTCTTTGAATTGATTGGAATGTATTCAGGATTCATTAATTGAATCTTGATTAGTTGTCAAACTACATTAATTAATTTTACGAAAGATAATTTGGCTTTAAAGTGAATTTAATTTGGGGTAGCAAATTTGTTAAGTATTGGTGATTTACTCTTTAAAGAAAGTATTTAAGTGTGAATGAAAAACACTTGGTTCAATTATAGCTCATAAAAAATTAGGTTTTAGTTATTTATTTATTCATTTATTTTAGATATTGAAAGAATAAATATTTATGGGATGCTCTAGAAGTAGATATGGACAAGTAGAATTCAAACCACAATTATGTTTTTTAATTACTTTAATTTTTCTTTTGCTCACTACTTTTGATTTTAAGTTTTGCATCAATTCACCTCCATTATGATACTTTTAAGGGTATAGAGTTTAGTCCACATGTCCTTAACTTAATAGCCAAGGCTTTTCATTGGCACATTTAGGACTTGGGTTCCAACCCCTACCCTCCTCTACCAATTACTAGTGACAAAAAAAGGGTATAAAGTTTCATCATAATTTAACAAAAATGAAAATAATTGAATTCTAGATTTCCATTTGGATAAGTAAGCTAGTTTGCGAACTATAAAGTTCTTTGTATATGGTCTCAAGGTTTATCGAGGCTTAATATTAAATTTATATATAAATTAATGTTGTTTATTATTAAATATAATGGAGAATAAGTTTATTAGGATTTAGTGGATTAATGGATTTGCTACTTGCTTTTATATGCTTGGTATATTTATGTACCATATTCAATATGGATTAAAAGCCCATACATTTCTTCACTTATGACAAAGGACAAATTAGTTTAGTATGTAAGGATTAAGGAAAGAAAAAAGTTTATGAGGACTTTAAAATAGTTTAGTAATTACATATTGGATGCTTGATATTAATAGAGTGGATGGAGCTTAGTGTTGTTTTGTAATTCTTTTGTCTTTACACGAAGCAATTATCTAAGGTTTGGATTAGCTTAAAGGCTTAATTGGTTATTTTATGTAGTAAATTATGTGGAAGAAAAATAGCAAACATACATGAAAATAACATACAAAATTTATATGGAAAAACTTAGATTTAAGAAAAACCATGGACAAAGGAGGAGAAATCCACAACTATTGATAATTAGATGTAAGAAAGTGTTTAGGGAGACATTCATTATAATTTTTTTAAACCCTAAATAAATACATCATATAAATATAAATATATGTGTGAAAATAAAAATAAAATATAGGCTTAAATGTGAATAGTAAATAGGCTAACAAAGCATATCCATATTGTGGGGGCTCTAACCCATACCACCATAGGTCTCTGAAAATTTTCATATTTGTCATTTTACTAAAATAGTCACACTACAAGCCTCTTTAAGCCAAAAATAAGTATAAGTTAGGTCTTAAAATCTAACAATTAACACTTTGAAATAAACATTAATGTAAAAGAAGAAATCTCTATTCTTCAATAAAAGCTCTCTACCTTTAACACAAAAATCCTTAATGGCACAATTCAATAACAAGTAATAACTAAGTCCAAGATATGCTTAAACTTTGAAAAAGTAAGTAACTTGGTTATCACATCAACATGATTATTATATGTGCTAATTTTGCTCACAATAATAGCTTCACAACTAACCATATCTAGCATAAATTGATAAAATATATTAATATGCTTTGTTCTCTTATAAAATATATGATATTTCATTAAGAAAATAGCACTTTGGCTATTACAATAAATTATGATAATCTATAAGTCTTCACTAAGTTCACTAATTAAGTCATTTTACTAAATAGATTTCGTAAAAGCCTTAGTAATAAGGATATACTTTATGTTAGCAGTAGATAATGCAACTGTAATCTGTAAGGTAGCTTTTCAACTAATAGAACAACCACCAATGGTGAAAACATACCTTATAAGTGATTTTTTCATATGAAAATTTTTAGCAAAATTAGAATCAACGTAGTTAATGACTTCATCTCTTATTCTTCCAAATTATAAACAAACATTATTAGAGCTATACAAGCATTTAAAAATATCAATTGAATTAATTTTTAAGTCTCTTTACTATGAAAATTCATGTATTTAACTATCTACATTATCTAGGTATGATAAAACTAAATAAGTACAAACCATGACATACATTAAAGAACCTACTACACTAGAGTATAAGACTTGAGGCATAGAATTAAATTCATCATTTGATAGTGGATATAAAGTATATTAAAGTATAAAATATGAAGCTAAAGGAGTACTAATAAGTTTGACATTTTGCATATTGGCCTTATATAGAACTTTCTCAATGAAGCCTTTTTTACTTAGGTATAATTTATTTATATTTTTATCTCACTAAATTTCCATGCTAGGTATCATCTTTAGTGATCCCAAGCCTTTCATTTCAAACTCCTTACTAATTTGAGTATTGATCTTTCTTATATTTTTATTGTCTTTAGTTGCTATAAACATGTCGTGAACATAAAAGAGTATGTACATAAAAAAGACCTATCACAAGTCTCTTTAAAATAAATCTAACTATCATAAATACGTCTTCTAAAATTATAAGTGGTAAAAAATGAATCAAACCTTTTATAACATTGCTTAGGTGATTATTTCAGGCTATTAAGAGACTTTTTCAACAAGCACATAGTCCACTTTACCTAAACCTATAAAACCCTTTAGATACATATGTAGATGTCCTCTTTAAGTTTTCTATTTTAGAGTGTTGTCTTTATATTAAAGTACTTAAGTATAAAATCAAGCATAACTACAACAACAAGTAAAGCTAGAATTAAACTATGCTTTACATCTAGAGAAAACATATATGTGAAGTTAACACCTTGATTGTAACTAGCCTTACCTTATACTTAGTTCCATCAACTCTTAGTTTTCCTTCTTATCTTTTGGATACTTATTTGCATTGAACAACTTTCTTACCTTAGGTAATTTCACCAAGTTTTATATGTCATTCTTAAGTAAAGATTCCATCTCCATCTGTATAGAGATCATTTATTTTACAGAACCATTAAAACTAAATGCCTGTAAGTAGGTAAAGGGTTCTTCATTGGAATTAATACCTCTAACCACATTTAAAGCACAAGCAACCAAATTAGCCTCATCAAACCTTTGTAGTGCTTTAATATCTCTTTTAGGTTTACATTTGGCAATAAAATATTATGGTAATTATGGTAAAAGTGTGAAACAAGATCACCTATTACCTCTAAACTCATTTGTGATGTAGACTTTAGCGTAAATCCTAATCCAGTTTAAAACTCCACCTGTGAATTTAATTTTTATTAAGTTGCATCATAAAAAGCTTTAAAAGGCATGTCAAACATAATCATTTCATCTAAAGATAATATTCCTTTAGTTGTAACCTCTAGCTTCTTTATAAACAAATCTATCTTTGTATCCAAAAGGTTACAACCATCTACTTAATGCATGCCCACAGCTTTTTAAGTGAACTTTTGTCTCCTTAGCATTAATAATTATTAAATACCTTAGTCTCAAGTAAGTTGTATGCATCTTCAGGCATTTTGCTCATGAAAGGTCCTTGAGTTGTAACATCTACGGTGATCCTCATAAGTTTGGTGAGTCCTTGGTAGAAAGTTTAAATGAGAAGCATCTAAGGGACTTTATAGTGAGGGCATCATGGTTGCACGTCCTTAAACCACTCCATACTTTATATAAAGACTCATTGTGGTTTTGACTGAAGCTCATGATCTCTTATCTAAACTTTGTTGTCTTTCCCGGTGGGAAATATTTACCAAGAAACATCTTTCACAATAAATCCTATATAGTGATCAAATCTGATGCTATAGAATTCAACCATAACTTAGCCTTATCCCTCAAAGAAAAGGGAAAAAGTCAGAGCTTCATTACATATGATGTCACATCCATGTTGTTATCTATAAATTACAAAAAATAAATTTACAAAAAAAATTAAATTAAATTAATATAATAAAATAAAATAATAAAATAAAATATGATAAAATAAATAACAACAACAATAACAACAATAATAATATTAACAAGTAGAGTTGAAGATTAAATTGACATGGTCAAAATAAGTGAAGTGGCAGTAAGGGAATTTAAAAAGGCTTAATGGTAATGACATGTCCTTCAATGGACTATTACCCTTCAAATTTAGGATTACCTGCCCCATTAACACTTAACTAGACCTAAGATAATCTTTTTTCAAAAAAAAGGAAGAAATGAGAGAAATGGAAACAAGGGAGACAATGGTGAGCAGCAACGGGGATGGCGAGTTAGAGTGTATATAGGGGGAAGAGAGTTTCTATTACTTTATTTTCTTCTTAAAGATAAGTATTTGTGGTTTCCTTACATTAAAGCTAAAGATCAAGGGAAAATAAAGACAAGCAAACACAAAAAAATAGGGGAAACAGACACTGAAAAGAGTCTAGTGTGACACTAGAAAAGTAAAGAAGAGATGAAATGCTAATGGTTTTAGGAGCTGATTGAAAACCTAAAATAGCTTTAAAACTTTACTATATGTGTTGATTAAGTAGAGTTATAGACCCAAAGGTGAATAGAATTGGGTTTAAGATGAATCATAAACCAAGTTAATCTTAATCTTGGGTTACATGTGGAAAGCTTGGCAGTTTAGAAATAGTTGAATAATAGTTATGGTTGATTGCTAGTAATCAATATGAGGCATAAAGAACAATCTATTAAAGTAGAGAGCGGAAAGGCGAAAGAAAGGCTTGACGGTGAGTGAACCTTCCCTCAATTCTTCTTCTTATATCAATCCTAAAGTCTAATGCTGAACCTTTTTATTGTCTGCTAAAATTTTTGTATTTTTTATGCTAATTTCCTTATGGAATTTGATTTTAGGTTAATACTGAAATTATTGTTTTTATGCTGTCCTTTTAAGTCTATTACATAGCTTTTCTTTTTCTTAAAATGGGTTATGATGTTCTTTCAGTTCTTATGGACCTCATACTTTCATTATTTCTCATATTACCACTATGTAATGTTAAAATTTCTGCAAAATAATATGTGTAGGGAAAGTAGAAATTAGAGTTTAAATAATTTAGTAAAAATATTTACCTTTCTTTTAAAAAAAGGAATCATAATTTTTAGTCTAAAGTTTCATTTGATTTGTTTTTAATCAATTTAGGGTAGAAATTTAGAAGAAATCTAATAGAAAAGCTATTCGATCCTTTATTTAAAGCTGAAAAATATAGTAAAGTAGTTTAGCTTCTTGGTTATCAAAATTCAAACCCCTTGGTGATCCATGTGATTTGTTAATTGTAGGGGTATATTTTATAAGCTTCAATTGGTTTATGTAATAATTGTTTGCTCTTGTCTTACCCTAAGTAATAAAAATAATTCTTAGATTATATTTGGAGCAGTTGATCAAGTAGAAACTATAGAATCGTGCTTTGTATTGTCTTGTTATTGACCACATTAAAGATGATATTGCTAATAAGTTGTACAAGTTAGAGGGCATAAAATTGAATTACTTATATCATGTAATGGTTGATGTAAACAAATCTTATAAATGTACATTAGACTTATGAGGGCTAATAAAGGTCTTGGGTAGCAGTCTAATATAATTAGAAAGTAATATTTAAAACTTAAACTAAGACTTGAGAAAAAAAATATACAAATGTACTAAACACTAATGATGGGTATAATAAATTTTATCTTACATAAATAACTTGTATCATACCACTTTACAATAATAAACAAGTTTTAAAAATAGAACTTAAACATGTGAATGAATAATAATGAAAACTTGACCTCTAAGAGCATAATTATGGGTTATATACATGTGCAATTCATTTATCAAACAATGATTAAGGAATTAAAGTGGTAAGGTTGAATTAAGCACAACATGTATATGAACAATGATAGTAAGACCATGTCTAGGACATGGCTGGGTCATGTGAATTGTAAAAGAATGTTTGGAACATTGCATTTCACACTATGATTAATGTAAGACTATACTTGGTGCAGCTATCTAAGTGAATTGATAAGAATAAATTGTTAAAATGGCTATATGATTTTTAACTGTCTTTAGGATAATGATTGAGACTCATCAAGCCTTTGGGGTGGATCCGAGTGGTTAACTATATGAATATGAGTTTGTTAGACCTTTAGTGTACTAACAATACCCAATATCCACCTATATATGTGTATTTGTGCTCATTAATTTATTGATTATTCAATTTATATAAATTAAAAATATATTCTTTATGTTTATTAATATAATGATAATAGTCATTATTTGATTATATAATGCCTAAGGAATTATTTTCAGAGAATACTTATAGATGGATGAATGATAATTTACGCCAAAAATAATTCTTCGGTGAACTTAAAAATAATTTTAGATAAATATTATTTAGAATTTAAGCATCCTAAATTTAAGATAGTGATACATTTTAAACATAATGATATTAATTAATATTTAATCTCTTATTTGGTTATTTATTATTTTAAATTTCCCCTAAAGCATCTGATGTTATTATATCATATTGTTCATGCCATAATCTGTCACTACCCAAAACAGGGGCCATGACCGGCACTAGGGAACATGAATCCATACTCCTTGAATATAACAGTATATCATCAATGAAGTTTACCACAAACTAATCCACATATGGTCTGAATACCCTATTCATCAGGTCCATAAAAGCTGCTGGTGCATTAGTCAAACCAAAAGACATCACTAGAAACTCATAATGGCCATATCGAGTGCGGAATGCCATTTTAGGAACATCGGCTTCACTAATCCCCAGTTGATGATAACCCGACCTCAGATCAATCTTGGAAAAGAACTGTGCACCCTATAGCTGATCAAATAAGTCATCTATCCTCGGGAGAGGATACTTGTTCTTCACTGTCACCTTGTTCAACTCTCTGTAGTCAATGCACAGTCTGAGGATACTATCCTTCTTCTTCACAAACAGGACTGGTGCACCCCAAGGAGAAACACTGGGTCTGATAAAACCCTTATCCAATAACTCTTGCAACTGCTCCTTCAACTCCTTCAACTCTGCAGGAGCCATTCTGTAGGGTGGCATAGATATAGGAGTAGTACCTGAAACCACATCTATACAGAACTCAATCTCTCTGTGAGGTGGTAAACCTGGCAACTCCTTAGGAAAAACATCAGGAAACTCATAAGCAACAGGAACATCTATGAGTGACAACTTCTCCACTGAAGTATCCCTGACCAATGCCAAATATCCCTGACATCCTTTCCTCAATAACTTTTTAGCCGTAATAGTAGAAATAAGATTCTAAGGTACGGAACTCCTATCACCCACAAACTTAAATTCTTCTTCATCAGGAATTCTGAAAGTCACCTCTTTAATTCGACAATCCACCATGGCATAATGCTGAGATAACAAGTCCATCCCCAAAATAACATCAAACTCCATCACATCCAATAGAATCAAATCAGTGGGTAATTCTCTATCTCCCACGAGAATTGGACAACCAGAAAGAACAATATCGGTGTCCAAGGAATCACTCAAAGGAGTGGCAACAGACAAAGAAAAAGCCATCCTCGAAGCTTGCCAACAAGACTTGGAAGCAAAAACGGGAGAAATGAACGAATGCGTGGCACCCGGATCAAACAAAACCCATGCATCCAGGTAATAAATAGAAACAATACCTGCCATGATTGCATTAGATGCCTGAGCATCCTGTTGAGTGAGATGGAAGACTCTGGCTTGTCCTCGACCTTCCTGCTGATTGGTAAAAGCCTGGCCAACACCTCTGGCACCTCCTCTAGCACCTCTACCACGACTCTGCTGTGGAAAAATCTGAGTGGAACTCTAATGCTGGGCTGGTGGCAACTGAAATGATACGGGTGCAGTACTAGCAATTGACTGCTGTGGAAATCATGGAATCTATGGCTGTTGATACCCGGAGTAAGGACCTGATCTGGCATAATGTCCTGTCTGCTCGCATCTGAAACATGTTAGTGGTGTCAGGTAACACGGTCCCTGATGGACTCTACCGCAGGTCTGGCAGCTGATCCAGAACTGCGACCATTACTACTACTCGAAGCACCTGACCCAAATCTAAACGGTCTACGTTGACCTCCACGGCCATGTCTACTGCTATGATGCACTCGCTGCTACTGCCTCTGACTCTGTTGAGTTGGACCTCGCTGTTAACTACTCAAACCAACATGAAAATGAGAGTATGAAGTAGTCTGCAATCCACTCGACTGAACTCCCAACTGGTAATAATTAGGCATCGTTCCCTGCCTAACTAGCCTCAGCTCAATCTCCTTGGCCAACTCAATCACAGACTCCAGAGTAAGGCCTGCTGTAGGCATACCAGCAAATGCTGAACCCAATCTGGTAACGTAGGTAGTGACTGCGAAATACTGATCTCACATCAGATCCTCTATATATCTACCCAGCCAGAGAAACTCTCGGGTGTACTCCTCTACTGATCGGTCACCATGAGAAATGCTAGTCAATCGGAGACGATAACTCATGCGGAGAGGCTTTGGGCAGAATCTCCTCATAAATCGCTCTCGAAACTGAGCCCAAGTCATCATCATCATATAGGGCTGGATCATCTGAATAAACCAGTCTGGAGCTAGTCCCTTAACAGACAGCTCGATGATCATAATCTGCTGATACTCGGTATGAGTAGTCCGAGTACGAGTCTCAATCGCATGCAAAAAGTCTAACGGATTGGAAGTCCCATCAAACGCAATCTTGCCAACTCTGACATAGAATAGAGCTACCTCAGGGTCAGACATATCCTGCTGATAGGCAGGCTGAACAGGCTAAACAACTGGAGGTACAGGAACATCAAACTCAGGCTCTACAGGCTCCTCGTCCTGTAACTCTCTCTACCTACGGCGACCTGCCGCTCCTCGAGGTCTACCTCTGCCATGACCTTTGCGTCTAACTAGCTGCTCATAAGGTAAAACCTCATCCTGAAAAGACTCATCATCCTCGGCCTCAATGACCGGTGGAGCGACACGCGCTCGCCTCCTCATTCTGAAAAGACAACAGAACGATTCAGATAAAACAGACAATGGAGGAATAACGCAGAAAACTAAAGCAAGGAATACTTATCAAGACATACTCGAATAAAATTCATTGCAGTAGTTTTAAAAGAAAACAAAACTTTGAAAACTAGGGCCACGACTCACACGACTAAGCCCTGACACAGAACTCTGCTCTGATACCAACTTTGTCATGACCCAAAACAGGGGCCATGACCGGCGCTAGGGAACGGGAATTCTTTCGAATTCGGAACCCGTAGCAAGCCTAAAATAAAACAAAACATGCAATAGTAATAACAACAATACAATTAAGTAAAATATTATGCAGTGGAAATAAAATCATAAATAATTAAATAATAATCCACCACGGGATTTAAATCAACAACTCAATCTCATATATATAAATAAATATTTAATACAAATCCAATTCAAATATTTAAAGTACATATCTCATATAAGTATAATACAATAATCTCATAGTTGACCATAACTACTGTAATGTCTAGATTATAAAATAAAACTCAGATAAGCAATTTACATAAAGAAGTAGAAGCGAAAGAAATCCGGCGTACAAGTCTGCTACTGAGGTCTGATGAAGATGACTCTCCTGAAAAATAGTCAACGGAGGGGAGTCATACCTCACTGAGTGAATTATTATAATATATATACATGCATACTAAATGACAATGCATAGAGTCAATAGTATATATATAATATGTATATATACAAGCAAATACATGCAGATGCAATAAAATCATTTTATATATTTTTATTGAAAATCACAACCTCAAAACAGTGTTAGACAACACTCTAGCCATACAGGCTCACTTATTCCAAATATATTCACTTATTCCATTTGGACAGTAGACTGGCCTCGAGACACTAAGTCAACCAAGCTCCAGCAGTCTGACTGTCAATATGACTGGCCTCGAGACACTTGGTCAACCAAGCTCCAGCAATCACACTCCCAAATCATATCTCACACAACAAATAATCAAATCCAATCAATATCCACAAATGGTTAGTAATATGGCCTAAATGCTATTAGCATACCGGTACGTACTCTGTCCTAGTACTGCCCACTATGTAGCACATTCTATTGATATCCTTCATTATTAAATATAAAACATACATTCACAAATTAATGATGCATGTATTTAAATAAAATAGCAACATAAATCATATATATACTAGAAATATACCAAAAGTAAACCAGGTATATTTCGAGTATACATACGTCAAATAAATTCAATTTAATTACAAAATAAACTAGAAATATACTTAAAAACATTTTAAACATAATTCATTAATAAAACATGCATATAGTTTAAAATAAACCAAAAGTAAACTAAAATAAACTCAAGAACTAATTAAACTATTATGCATATTTAATCAAAATAAAACATATATTTCTAAAATCATGCACCCTAGAGCATATATATATATAATAGTAACTCACAATTATTGCGCTCCTCGAGATGGGTCTGATGGGCCTGGTCCACTAGGCCTCGGTCTTGACGCAACTAAACAAACAGATAACGACAGGAATCAGAATAAATCTAACAGAAGTTCTAAAGACTCGATCTAGAATACTAGAGACAGAATTAAATCAGAATTCGACCGGACATCACGTTATACGAGAATTCTACCAAAAATTCGACAGAACCTCCCCTGTAAAACGGACATCTCTCTACTCAAAGAGTAGAGCCGGCCCTGCAAATAAATACACTTTAAAAATAAACTACAATCCCTCGAAAATATCTACAGTTTACCACAATCCCTCGATCGGACTCCAAACTACAGTTTACCGACCAAGGTCCACAATTCATAGAGTATTTACAAAATACCGAAAATATCCTTATATAATAAAAATACATTTTATAAGTAGAAATTACGTACTTAACCCGAAAACACAGTAAAAATCGATAAAAACTCATTTAATTAGAAAAATCGTATATTATACATATAATTGAAAATAATTTTCAAAAAATAGTTTTAATTAGTTAAAAATACTAAATAATTTTTAGAAATCATTTTTATACCCTACATAACTATTAAAACCAATTTAATTACATTTTTAGCCAATTTAGGGTAAAATTACCCAAAATACCCCTATATATATAAATATACTAAAATTAATTCAAAAATTCACCAAAAATAATATAATTGCACAAAATTAATTTTATCAACATTTGTTTCAATAATATCAATAAATAAACTCAATTAAATAATTAATTTCAATTAAACACATAATTAACCCTATTTTCTCAAAATTACATAAAATAAATAAATTCAAAATAAATACATAGAAATTCACAAAAATTCCAAATAAATTTCTATAATTCATTTCAACACCTATATTTACCATAAAACACAATTTCATAATTAATTTAATTAATTTTCGAAAATTAGAAAATAATAATAAAATAATAAAAAATACCCAAAAATCAAAATAAATTCCAAAAATTCTACAAAAATTCACACATGAAGATTAAGCTACTAGAATCATAGTTTGTGAAGGAATTTTTCATTAATCAATCAAATTGAAGCTCAAAAAATTCAAGAACCCTAATAGGCTAGAATTTCAAAATCGAAGCCTAGGAAAATCTGAACCATTTTAAGTGAAAAAAACTTGGAATCACACTCATCAGAGCTCAAGGAGAAGATAGAGACTGGCGGTGTCGAAAACAGTGGCCGAAAACGCTGTGAACGATGGTGGCTTGAAGTTTTGATTTTTCGACAAAAACAAGCTCCTCCGATGCCGGAAACGACTGCTGCAGGTGGCGGGGATGGCTGAGGACGAAGGTGGCACGCTGGGAGGCACACCGACAGGAAGAAAATGGTGTGACAGTGATTGGATTCGCGAGGAAGACAATCGGGAAAGAAGGAGAGGGAGTCGGGGGTAAAACGGTAATTTGACAAAGTTTTGATTTTTTAATATTATTTAATGTATATATGCATATATATATATACCCACACTATATATTATAATAATATAAATTTTCAAACATATTAAATATACACCACATACATATTTTAATAATTTTATACACTTAAAAATAATTAAATAATATTAAAACTAATTAATAAATAATAAAAATTAGGGTAATTAATTAAACCGTAGTTTAATTTAAATATATACACATATAGAAACTTTATTTTAGCACTTTAAAAATATATATGAGTTCATGCAAATTCGTTAAATTTTTTAAAATAATTAATATTAAATTATTTACGTGTTAATTTCCCTGAAAATAAAATTCTCGAGAAAATTTTACGTAAAGTACTTAAAATAACATAAAATAAGCTTTAAATAAGCTTTAAATAAATATCAACTCATAAAAATATCATAGTTATATACAAAATTATTAACACTGAATATCACGATGCAGTTTAAAATATTTTAAAAACTCGGGATATTACATAATCCTATCTCTTACTATTCCATTCACTCACTAGGTATTTTCTTTGAAAATACTCATACCTTTTTGCCTTTTGTTTTTTAAGTTGATTACTTAGCTAGTAGTTAGACTTATTTGCATATATATATATATATATATATATAAGGGTTGCAAAGATGTCTTGTCATTAGATGATTATGAGTCAAGAAGTGCAGGAGGATGAGACATTTATTACGTACTCATTAGGGCACACAATTAAAACTATATTAGATTGGAAGGTGCAAGTGGAACATGCAACTGCACCTTTTCATACCCTGACAATGAGAGAACCATGGAGATCATGTTATTACAATGGTACTTATAATCAATGAAACCGCATTCGATGTCCACGTTTCTCTAGTCCTTAACTAGTACTGATGGAGACCTAAGAATGACACTTTTTGGTTTTTGACTATGTAACTCTATGATGTATATGTATGATTGTTAAAGATAGGGTTACATATCTATAATTGATTACAACCTTATCATTTTGGTGTATTTAGTTGTATATATTTTGGTTGTAATCAATACTCTATACTTGCAAAGATGTAAATAGTTTAAGTAATAAATAATAGCTTTATATTGTTCTCCTTAATATTATGATTTACATATATTGCTTATTAAAAGTTGTTAATATTTATGCTGAGTCTGGTTATAATAATAGTGAAATACAGCTATATGCATAGGATGAGTTAGGATAAAATTAAGCGAATTAATTTTCCTTGTAGTTAATTATTTCATTATATACAACCATTCTTTATTTAGAATAAGATATAATATTTGGGTGCTAATTATCAGAGTGTTTCCTTGTCTTGCATTCTTTCTTATTAAATGTTTGAGGGTAATATTCTAATAGGAGTGCTTATAGGGTAAGGTGTCACATCTAAGCTAACCCTATTCATCCTAAATGTATCACAAATGTCCAAAAATTATGCTAAATGGGCATTAGGATCCTTACTAGGCAAACCTCCAAATTGATATTGTGAAACCATTTGAATTATTGTTGGTTTGATCTCAAAGTTGTTTGCTTCAATAGTCGGCCTCATAATACTATTTTGGTTGTCTCTCGAATTAGGCATTGTGTACTTTTTAAGATCACGATTTCTCACTTGCTATCCACCTTGCCCTTTAGCCATAGTTTTGTTTGCTTGTAATGTTTACACTTGTCCTTATGGTTTTTCTTTCATTATTTCTTGATCTTAGGGTTTATCTTCTCTAAGTTAGATTTTTAGGAACGAGTGTTCATAAACTAGCAAAAATCATAAAATCAATGAATAAAACAAGTAAGCTATAAAAGAAAAATAATAATCTAAAAAAATTAAAAATTAAATCAATATCAATATTGTCAATCCTCAGTAACGGCATTAAAAACTTATTATGTTCAAAACCTGCAAGTTCATAAATCCTGAATTATAATATAAAAAATATCATTTCCATGAGGATTAAATATTGATTACTAATACTTCTACTTATTTTTTTAACTAGTAAATAAAATTAAATGAGGGAAGAAATCATCTATGAAATTAGAAGCAAATAAAACTTAAAGGAAAATTAATTAATCAAACATAGAGCTTGGAAAATTGTTTCATTATCCTAGATGGATCATGAACACCTAAGTAATTAATTCTACCAATTTTTAGTTAATGGTAATTATTCTAAATTACTTAATGACTCTCTCAAGTTCAATTAAGAATATTAAGGTTAAAATCTAACCTACTTTAGTGATTAAAGGTTAATCAAACTCATTAATGTTCCTTAATAATTATTTTACCCCCAAAGAGCTTTCTTACTCTCGTGGTCAAGTGGTTTAAGTCCTATGATTTTTAAGCAAGTAAATTTCCCTAACTCTCATTAGTTAATTTACCCATAAACATGTAATTAACAAGATCCAAAATTTAAAATAAGAAAATAAATCACAACTACTAAAATTAACCAAAAATAAATTTAATAACTAAAATATGTGTTCAATCATAACCAAAAAAAGCTACTTCAATTTCAAACCCTAAAAAGAAGTTTAGTCACACATGGCTTTACTAACTCAAAGAAAAACTATAAAAAATTAAATAAATAGCAAAAGAATGAAGAAAAAGAATAGAGAAAACTCATTTAAATGAGCTTGAATCCTTCAACTCTTGATCACCTTTTTGAGTTTTTGTTTGTAACTTTTGGTGTCTAATGATTTTAAGTAAACTCCTCATTATATCCCTTATATAAACATTACATGATAAAAACCTAATCCCTAATGAATTTCTCAATCTAAATATTCAATGAGAGATTTTCTTCTTTGGCACGACCTATGGCACAGTTGTTCAAGTCATGATGCATTTAGTCGTTTTGGCATGGTTTAAACATACCCATGCTTCAATTTGGTCTCCTTTTCAAGAAAAATGAATGACCTAGAACATGATCATGTCATAGTCGTGTTGTATCTTCAAGTAATCCTTCATTTCTTAATAGCAAGTAATATGGTCTAGAGCATGCCCGTGCTTTAATTGTACTTGTCATTCATTGATTTTTCACTTTCGAACAGAAGAGCATAAGGGCTATAACATGGCTATATTGTAAGTTGTGTTCCTAAATCTTTTTTTCTAGTGAACAACATGGGTTGTGACACTCTCATGTCATGGCAATGCATGATCTAAACCTTATTTTTTGAGAAATCCTTATTCAATATTGTCTACAAAAGAGGAATAATCATTAAAACTAAAAAAATTTCTACTAAAACTAAAATTAAACCAAAAATATTAAAAATCCTAATTAAAACTTGAAATTAAAAACTATTCCTAATTAAACTTAAACTTAATAAAAGAAAAACATTAATTTCAAAAATTTATATGAAATTCATTAAAATTCAACTAAAAATATATGTAAAAATTACGTATATCAATTTTAAGTGTCTAATAACTATTTGGATATCTAAGGTTGATTTTAGGTGTTTTTGTGAAGATTGATATAAAGGAATAAATTTAACTTATCATACTAATCATGTTTTGATTATTTTCTATAATTCCCATAAAGTTAAGGCATATAATACATATTTCCTAGTTCAAAATTTAAACTAATTAGACTTCCAACTAATTTATTTGATGTTAAAAGATCATCCTCCTAAATGTCAAATGGTAACTATCATTATTATGTATTATTCTATCATTATATTAAATATTGGAGTAATTTTATTCAAAGAAATTTTATGTATGTAATCTCTTTGTTAAGTTAAAAAATATAATTGAAAAGTGATTTTAAATTTCCAAATAAGTCTTTCAAGCCAATTGGGGTAGAGAGTTTAACACATTGCAAACATATTTATGTGATAAAGATATTACAAAAAGGAGTTTTTGTATATGCACACTAGATCATAATAGAGGAATAAAGGAAAAATAGATAAACTTTATAGAATTTGGTTCATACTCTATGGTGCTCATAGTTCATAAAACATTAGATTCATACATTTACATGGCCTTACTAATTTAATTTATCTATAAAAAGGGATATTACTGTTACAGGTCTAAGGTTAGACCTTAGTTACTAGTCAGTCCCATCTTTTCAAAAGTAAATTAATAATCCCTTCAATTTTGATTTTGTTAATTGTTATACCCTTTCGTTAAAAATTTTCAAAATATTCTTGAAAAATATCGTTAGTCAAAGGTGAAATATAGTCAAATCATTTGCACTTAAATGACAATTCAAAAATACCCTTGGAATGTTCAAATTATTGTTTATTCGATTATTTAGGATGAAAATTAAAATTTAATGGAAAAAAAAGTAACATTTAAGTCTATGTAAATTTTTTACTCTTTGACCTACTCCATCTTTCTCCAAAACACGCACCCACCTTTCTACTTCTTCTTTACAAGGAAGGAGAAGGACACCTAGCTGAGAAAAAGGCTAGTAATATGGTAGCAGAGAAAAGGGTAATGGTTGTAGCAATAGTAGTAGAAGAATAGTGAGTAGATCACTCGGTAGAAGATAAAAAGCCAATCCATTACAACATCTTTGTATTGTATAAGTAATGGAAATGATATTGGTAGTACTAGTACTAGTGCTATTACTACTAATGGGCCAAGAAAAATGATCTCAAGTTCTTTTATTATATCTTTCTTAACATTAGATAAAAACAATGTTGGGTTGAATGACGAACAACAAAATGGTGTTAAATGAATCTCTATAAAGCAAAAAGTTAGAGCTAAAGAGGAAGTTATGGCAAGGACTAGAAGCACCCCACTTAAACCCAGTAAGAAATGCTAGGTGGTGTTTTAATGAGAATAATTTATTACAGCAACAACCACTTGGTCATAGTTATTTAAGGAAAGTAGAGTAATCTCTTTATAGTTGAAACTCATTGAATAAAATTGACATGAATTCTATTGTCTATGCATGAGCAATTAGCAACTATAATATTGTTAACAATAATAGTAACAACAAAGTATAATCCAATGACCAAGAACTTAAAGGGCAAATGATCTATTTTTGTGCTAAATTATGTGTTATGAGAAGGGAAACAAAAAACACTATTAAAAAAAAGGATTGAGAAGTTATGTTTCAAGAAGCTTCCTCTATTTTAATGGTTTTTCTAATTTTTTGTTTGATTATTATGAAAAATTATATGGAGTTGGAATAGATGAATGTGTGTTTAAGATGGAAATTGGATAATTAAGAGAGAAAGTTTGTTTAAAATTGAATTTATTGATTTTCAACTAGTAAGTTGTTTTAGAAGGCGTGCTAATTAAGAATTCTAAAGAATTAAAAGTTATTAATAATAATTTTCATAATGGTCATAAAAAAAAGTGATATATTTTATAAATTTGATAATATTCTAAGGGTAAGTATGTCTTTTGTATTAATTAACACTTTTTTTTTTTGGAAGATGGTAACAGTTAACATAATCAAAATTGGAGAAATTGTTAATTCACTTTTGAAAAACAAGGAACCAAGTAGTAATCATGGTCTAACTTTAGGGGGTAATAGTAATTATCCCAAAAAACAATCATCTTTTAAAATTGCAATAAAAAATAATCCAATTTTACATGAATTAAGTTTAGTTCTTTATGTCACCTAAGGTTAAAACCATTCAGTAAAAATAAATTGGATGAACATGAAAAATTGATGACAATGGGTATGTGAAACATGAATATCAATTACAAATACACAATTAAGTGACTTATACACCAATGGGGCACTTTAGATTGGATAAAGGTCCAAATGGTAGTTTTTTGACATATTTATTAGATAAAGGTCCAAATGGTTTTTTTTTTTGACATATTTATTAGATAAAAGTCCAAATGGTAACTTTTTGACCTAGTTCTTCATAAAATTCCATTGTTCTACCTTATATATGTTGATGATATACTTTTACTAGAAAATAATATAGTCATAAATTTTTTATTAATTCTTATAATTTTTATGTTACATTGATTATTTATTTCGAAGTAGTAGAAGTAGCTTAGTATAAATATAGTTTTCTCTTTACTCAAGCTAAGTACACATATAATTTTATTAATAAAGCATATATGTATGTTTATAGTGGTTTATTTAGACCTAATAGATGTATAAAAAACTATTTGCCTTAAAGTGACTAATTTTATAATCTTCATTTTATTATAATACTACTACTTCTTTTATTAAATAGATCCTTGGCCTACTCACTATAAATACAAAAAATGGAGATCATTTCATTATGCATCCATCGATCCCTTGCTTAAGCCTATTAGTCCTTGCTTTTGGACTTTTGTTTTAACTTTTCAGAAATGTTAAAGGCATCCTTCAAGTTTTCAACCGTAGTTATAAGCTCTTCGACTAACTAATGATAACCTCCAAAGACAAATTAGCTATTTCAAGTTTAGACTTTCACATTTTCCCTTTCTTATTAAACCTAGCTTTGTTGACCTTAACAAATTATCAATCTTGATTTTAATCTTAACAAACTTAATTTTGAGCAACTAATATATTTGCTTTAAGAGTATATAAGTTAGGAATTATTTAGAAGTCAAAATAGTGATGAATTATTAAAGAGAAATCATTCCAGAAAGACATCACAAGCATTATCATATTCGGACTCAAGATAGGGACCAAATTGTACATTTTTGGCAAAATTGGAACCCATCCCGAGAATAGTCCTAATCAGGACCATGTTCAGGACAAAAGGGCAAAAAATTCCATTAAACTACATTTTGGGACAGTATAGATCCCGATCTACGTCCCGACCAGGCAATTGCTCGAGATCAAGCAGTCTTGATTGCGATATAAGGTCACGACCTAATTCTATAAAACTTTAATTTTTAGGTAAAACTAATCCTTAACCATGTGCTAATAGGGACCATGCCTGGGACTAGAGAAATTCAAACCTAAAACAGTTATGAATGGCTACTTTTGAGGCATCTTGACAAGGACTGATGATATCTTGACTGGGAGCATGACATTTACAACTTAAAAGTCCAAATTACATGTAAATGAACTTTGAATGTGTTAGAAATGAAATTATTGTTTCTAACAGCTATAACTAAATTGCTCAAGTATAAATATAACCTTTGAAGATCATTTAGAAGTTAAGAAATTTTTTTATTCATTATGTTCTTACAAGCATTCAATTAAGCTTCTTAAACTCTTTTAAAATTCATTTTATATTCATATAAATCTTGTGAGAGTTGGTGCATGTTAGAATAGAACTTCTTATTCTACTATTTTCTAGGGTTAAGAAAATGGGAAGTGAGATTCTATTCTAAAGGAATTGGTTTAAGTGTTTAGCCATTAAAACACTTAGAAAATTAGTTTAAGTATGAGCCTTGAGAACACTTGTGAATTGGTTTTTGAGTGAGCCTTGAAAGCTCAAGTTGTAAAGTTTGAGTTGAGTCAAAAACTCAAGTTGTAAGAATCAATCTAGGAGAATAGAATGTGGTGATTCAAAATCCTAACTTAGGGATAAGTTAGGTAGAGACTTAGGATTATTGAGAATCTGAACTTATTAAATTCTTATGTTCATCATTTTTCCTTCTCAACATTCTTTTAATTCTTGCACAACTCTTTTAATTTCTTATTATTGTTCGATAGCCCTATTCACCCCTCCTCTAAAGCACTTTCAATTAGTATCAAAGCTTGGATTCTAGGAACTTAATTACTATAATACAAGATTATGGAAAGTGAATCTCAAAATATGTCTTCACTTAGACCATTCTTTGATTATAGTGATTATCCTTATTAAAATTTCAAAATAGAACTATATATAGATTATGAGTCCATTAGACTTTGGAAAGTTATTTTCAAAGGTTGGAAACAACCAAAAACTACCATTGATGGTGTACTAACTACTCTCTCAAGGAGTGATTAGAACAATGATCAAAAGGAAGAAAACTATCTCTTCCATGAAAAAAGAAGAAGGAGACAAGCTTCAACATTGCATTTCAATTAAAGAAATATAGGAAACCTTGGAGAATGATTATGAAGGCACTGTGCAAGTAAGAAGCAAGAAGGTTTAACTTCATATGTATGAATATAAGCTCTTCAAAATGAAGCCTCAATAATCAATCACGGAGATGACAAATTGTCTCAATGCTCTCCTCACAACCATCAAGAAACTTGAAAAATATTTCTCTAAGAAAGAGGTGAATAATAAGATTATAAGAATCCTACCTAAAAAGGACTAGGAATCTTAGGTCACTTTATTTGAGGAAGCACAAGATCTTCATACTCTCTCAATGGATATGCTTATTAGAAAGCTCCTAACACATGAGCTTACAATCAAATAAAGAGATGAAGAGCAAAAAGAGAAGAAAAAGAAAAAAAAAGAGCATGGCACTAAAAGCTCTTTAAAAAGATAGTGAAGAGAAAAGCATTAAAGTTATAGTGATAAAGATAGTGATATTGCCATGATCACCAGAAATTTTAAAACTTTCTTGAAAAAAAATTCTTAAAGAATAAGAGACTTCAATTAGAAGTTCAAAAGAGAAGGTAAGAAGAAAACTAAAGAGGTAACTTGCTATGAATGCAAGAAACCGAGTCACATCCAAAGTGAGTGCCCCAAACTAAAATTCAAGAACAAAGGAGTAAAGGATAGAAAGAAGGCTTTCAAAGCTACTTAGGATGACTCCTTTGAATTCAAAGATGAAGAGGAACAATAAGAAGTGGCCAATCTTTGCTTTATGGCCCTTAAAGATGAAAATGAGGTACCATTTACTTCTAACTCCTCTTGTGATGATTATTTTGATGAATATGATGATAATGATGATACTAAGAGCTCTATAGTAAGGAAACTCTTGTTTAAATACAAAAACTTATTATTTAAAAAGAAGCATTATAAGCATGAGTTATCTAGCCTATAAAATTTTTAAAAAAATTTAAATTTGTTAAATCAAATGATAAATTGTTTAATGATTTGAAAAATTCAAATTCCTTAGAAGCGCAACTCAAGGAAGTAAGTGATGAAAATCATAAACTTTCTAATGACGTTGTAGAATTAAAAAATTCCATATCCAAATTCTAAAGAGGAAATGAGAGTTTAGATAACTTACTTGACTCTCAAAAATTTCATGGAAATACTCATAGAATTGGATATGATAATAGAATGGCCTTATGTTCATCATCATCACATATTCAATTTGTTAAAGCATTATGCAATTCCATTCATTCTACCTTTAAACTGATTGAGACTCAAGCTTTAAAAGCTAATAAGTCTCACATGTTAAATATTAAAGGAAAATCTAATAAGACTCAATCCTATATGACACAAAGAGGTAAGTCCTATGCTAGAAAAGCACAACTTAAACATGCTTACATGTACGCTAGACACAACACTCATAAGCATCTTGCATAACATAATGCACCTAAATATGTTGCACAAACCTATTAAAATACATATTGCCATTGCCAATGCATGTCTCACACTATGACTCAAAATAATAAGAGACATACACTACCAAAACACAAAAGGCATATTTCACACATTAGGAAAGCATATCATCCTAAAAGAAAAAAATTTGAAAATGATGTATGTTTATATTGCATGATCAAAGGACATACCAATAATATATGCTTCTATAAAAGACTTTACATGAATTTGCTTCCTTTAGATTATCTTGAGACTAACCAACCTAGACCAAGAAAGGTTTGAGTTTAAAAGAACACTTAAATTATTTTGTGTAGGTGTGCTTGAAATTCACAAGAACAAAAAGCAAGTAGTATTTTGATAGTGGATGTTCAAGGCACATGACAGGAGATAAAGAGCAATTCAATAAGCTTAATGTTAAGGATGGAGGACATGTCACATTCAGAGACAATGCCAAAGGAAGAATTGTAGGCATTGGAGAAATCGATAATTCTCAATCCTTATCTACACATTATATATTGTTTGTTGATGGTCTCAAACATAATTTGCTTAGTATGAGTCAATTATGTGACATGGGAAATAAGGTGACTTTCTGTCCTAAAAATTGCTTTATTAGTAATCTTCATAAAGAAAAGTAATTTTTTTGGTGAAAGAATAGACAATGTTTATGTTATTGATTTGAATAAGATTGATAACAAAAGCATTAAATGCTTAATGTCTATTTCCCATGACATATGGACATGGCATAAAACGATAGGACATACAAATTTTGAGCTTTTGAATAATCTTTATAAACATAAATTTGTGATTGGTTTACTTAAGCTTGAATTCACTAAGGATAAACCTTATGATGCTTGTCAAAAGGGAAAACAATCCAATTCCTCATTTAAGCTAAAAATGTAATGTCCACTTTTAGACCACTTGAATTTATACATATGATTTATTTAGACCAACTAGAATTGCTAGTCTCGGTGGAATGCACTATGCATATGTATTGGTTGATGATTACTCTAGATTTACTTAGGTATGTTTTCTTGCTCATAAAAATGATGCTTTTAAAGCTCTTGAAAACTTTTCTAAAAGAGTTCAAAAAGAAAAATGATTTTGTATTTCTTCCATAAGAAGTGATCATGAAACCGAATTTGAAAATAATTTTTTCCAAATCTTTTACAATAAAAATGGTATTTCATATACATTTTGTTCTCCTAAAACTCCTCAACAAAATGGGGTAGTTGAAAGGAAAAATGGAACTACTTTGGAAATGGCTAGAATAATGTTTCATGAATATAATTTACCTCTATACTTTTAGGCAAAAATTGTTAACACATCTTGTTATATTTCAAATAGAGTTTTCAAAAGATCAATTTTAAATAAAACTTTTTATGAGCTATGGAATAATAGAAAACTTAAAATCTCATATCAAAGAGTATTTGGATATAAGTGCTTTATATTAAACACCAAGGATAATCTTGAAAATTTTAACTTTGAAGCCGATAAAGGAATTTTCTTAGGCTATTCCACTTATAGCAAAGCATATATAGTATTTAATAAGAAGACTTTAGTAGTTGAAGTGTCAATGCATGTTGTTTTTTATGAATCAAACTCATTTGCTCCTAGAAAGGATGTATGTAGTGTTGATGATCTTGTAGGTGACAATGAGATTGTGGTTACTCAAAAAGAAAATACTAGTAAGCCTTTGGAACTTAAAGGTCCAAGCAAAGAGGACAATGAAGATATATCTCAACTTACCTTGAAAGATGAACTTCCAAAGGATTGGCAATTTCAGAAAGCTCATCCTTAAGACCTCATCATAGGTAATACTACAAAAGGGGTAACTACTATATCTAAACTCAAGTCTATTGTAAATTTATCTTTCATTTCTTAAATTGAGCCTAAAAATGTTGATGATGCATTGAGTGATGAATTTTGGGTCCTTGCTATGTGAGAAGAGTTAAACCAATTTGAAAGAAATAAGGTTTAGACTTTAGTTCCTAGACCAATACATCATCCTATTATAGGCACCAAATGGGTGTTTAGAAATAAGATGAATGAATATGGTGTCATAACTAGGAACAAAGCTAGATTAGTAGCTAAAGATTATAATCAAGAGGAAGACATTGATTATGATGAAACCTTTGCCCTTATTGCAAGGTTAGAAGCTATTAGAATGGTACTTGCATTTGCATCATACAAGGATTTTAAACTTTATCAAATGGATGTTAAAAGTTCATTTTTAAATGGTTTTATTAAAGAAGAGGTGTTTATTGAGCAACCTTCGAGTTTTGAAATTTTATTATTCCTAATCATGTGTTTAAACTTTCTAAAACATTGTATGGATTGAAATAAGTTCCAAAAGCTTGCTATGAAAGATTGAGTAACTTTTTTTAAAAAAAAAAAGGTTTCTCTAAAGGAAAGGTTGACATAACTCTTTTCATAAAGAAATCCAAAAATGATTTATTAATTGTGAAAATATATGTTGATGATATTATTTTTGATGCTACTAACCACTATTTGTGTGAGGAATTCTCTAAGTTAATGTAAGGAGAATTTGAGATGAGTATGATAGGGGAACTTAAGTTCTTTCTTGGATTTCAAATTAAGCAATGTAAAGATAGGATTTTCATCAATCAAACCAAATATGCAAGAGACATTCTTAAGAAGTTTGGCATGGATGGAGCTAAGACAAGTAAAACTCTAATAATTACCACAACCAAACTTAATAAGGATAAGAATGGCAAACTTGTTGATGAAAAGCGATTTAGATGTATAATTGGATCCTTTCTTTATTTAACTGCTAGTAGACCTAATATTATGTTTGCTACTTGCTTATGTGCTAGATTTCAATCTAGTCCTAGAGAGTTTTATTTGAATGCTATCAAAAGGATTTTCAAATATCTTTATTGAATAATGCATTTAGGACTTTAGTATCCTAGGAGTTCCACCTTTGACTTAATAAGCTATTCGAATACAGACTTTGTCAGTAGCTTACTAGATAGAAAGAGTACTTCCAGAACTTGTCAATTTTTAGGACAATGTTTAGTTTCTTAGTTTAGCAAGAAATAAGTTTCGATTGCCTTATCCACTACTGAAGCTAAATATATTACAATAAGTCTTTGTTGTTCACAAGTCTTATGGCAAAAACAATAATTTTTGGACTACGGTATAAAACTTGATCATATTCCTATCCAATGTGACAATATAAGTGCTATAAATCTTAGTAAAAATCCCATTTAATATTCTAGAACTAAGTATATAGACATTCAACAACATTTTTTGCATGGTCATGTTCAAATTGATGATATCTCACTTGATTTTGTTAATACATATAATCAACTTATTTATATGTTCATCAAACCTCTCAATGAAGAGAGATTAAATTTCATTAAACATGAACTTAGAATGATTGATGATTCTAGTTTGACTTTATTTTGTATTTAAATTGTTACTTTAATGATTAGTTTCATTTAAGTTTTCTTTATGTTTATTTCTAGTATATAACACTTGTTCATAAGTATATTTTTGGTATCATTTTTAATACCTTCACTTTGCTTATATGAAATCATGTGGTTTTTATCTGAATTACATTGATTATTTTGATTTTGATCTTCTTTATTTTCAAAATATTTCATAAAATCATTTATTATTTTTTTATTCTCCCTATTTTGCAAAATTAATAATTAATTAATGAAACTTTTATTCATTCAATTAATTATTTTAATTTTTAGCAAAATATAAACTTCTTTAAATGAGTTTATTTATACTCATTTAAACCTTTTTAAAATCTTCAATTAATTCAAAATATATGCAATTAATTCACATGGGTTTAATTGTGAAAAATTTTGAACTTAATTGTAAAGATTTTGCAAATTTCTTGATGTCAGGGACTTGTCCTGCCCGGAATCAGATCATGTCCTGATTGGGACATTATTCTATCAATTATGTGTTTTTACACAGAATTGATCCCTAACGATATCCTGATTAGGATATCACTCAGGACATTATGTCCCGACCGGGATGCGAGCATGTTAAGATCAGGACATTGATCCTAATAGGATTAGGATTCTAAATCTTTTAACCTCTTTGCCTCCCCAATCATAATTAGGAATGATTTTTTAAGTTCTTATTCAATTCAAATCAAATTTTGAATTATTTCCAACCCTAATCTCCTGCATATAAATATCATTCTATTTCTACTTAATTTTTAACTCAATCAATACTTCCTTTCTCTACATATTTCTTCTTATATTTTATTCTCTCTCACCATGGCTCCTAAGAAACCTAACAAGGTTCCTTTCTCTTCTCAAAATCCTCCTTCAAAGAAGTATAAATCCAAAAGAACACATTCTCCATTCTCATATTCTTCTCAAGATTTCAAGAAGAGAGTATCACAATTTCAAAAGAGAACCTTTATTCCCTCAAGATAATTGGATGAACCTACTCTTAAAACAATTGGTTGTTATGATGAAGTGAAGGATCTTCTTCTAAAAGGTAGGATATATGATTTTGTTTTTACACCATTTTCGTCTTATCCTTCTCTTATTATTGAATTTCTTTTATCATACATTTTTCGTTCCATCAAGTATGATGATCCTAATCCCTATTTCTCCATGATATTTAAATTGGGAGAAAGAAATTGCTTCATGACACATCAAGAGTTTAATACTCTTTTTGGTTTTTCCCAAGGACACATTCAAATTAACCCTCATTAGCTTGCTTTTTCTTTTTAGGATGAAATCAAAGCTCCTAATACTCCTCAATTCTCTGTCAGACATACTAAAGCCTCGCACATCAAATCCAAAGCACTTTGGTATATTCACCACTTCATTACCTATTCTATTAATAGTAGAGCTCTTTCTAATAAAACCTTTTCTCTTAATGATCACTTCATTCTCTATTATTTTTGCCATGATGAAAATATTTCTTTAAGAGATTTTTACAGTGGAGATTTTGGCTAATTAGTGATATCAAAACCAGTGCAATTTATATTAGTGGAATTTCCATAAAGTTAAATAAAGTCTATAATGTTAATATTGATACTCTACCCCTTACCAAGCCTATACTTCTTGATGAGTCCTTCATTAAAAACTCTAAACAATTCACCTCTATTAATCAAGCTTCGATCTAGAAACATGACCTTGGAGCAAGTGAAAATATTAAAGCTATGTTTCAAGAATTAGAATAGAAAAAAGGTCAAGACATTGGGGAAGAAGAATAAGGACTTTAAACTCATGATATTCCTCCAAGGAAAATGACAAGAAGTGAAGGTATATCAACTCAAGGTGCTCAAGCTCAAGATGGTAAACCTCTTTGGGTAGGAAAAATCTTTGAACGCATGTCTTTGATGGAAACCAACTTCAATTCTCACTTTGATGAAGTTGAATTCAATTGCAAGTTATGTTTCAATCAAATTGATGCCAACATTGCTAATCTTCAACATGATGTCCATCACATTAATGAGCAACAAGGCTATACTTGCACCTATCCATCCTTCATGCCTCCTCCTCCATCTCCTCAAGAATAAATGTCATTTATATTTTTTGTTTGTTTTATTTTCAATATCTGTTTGGTTTATTTTCCATATATAAGCTTTTTGTTGTTAGTTTATTTTTTAGGCTCATTTTATGCTTGTTTATGTTTAGTTTATTTCATGTTTATTTTCAGTATTTTATCTATGTATTGTATAACTTTTCTTTATTAGTGAAAACTTTATTTTCAAAATATCAATTTTCTCTATTATTCATTCTTTTTTATTTTTGACAAAAGGGGAAATAATTTGAGTTTGCATGAGTATTTAGTTAATTTCTTTCAAGGAAAATGTGTTTATATTAGTAATATAACTATGTGATAATGTGTCCTTTATATCATTTTTTTCAAATCTTATTGAGAAAATTGTTTCAATATTATTTTTACACAATTTTATGCATGCATAGTAACATTGTAAATGTGGCTAATTTTGTCGTATATCATATGTGATAAAAAGGCCTTTCTTTACTTACTTTATTTATGTATGCCATGAAGTTTATAAAGTTTTAGTATATCTTTGTTTTTCATTGTTTTGGTTCTTGATCTTTTATTTCCTCTAGGATTTTGTATTCCTTTAGGTTCATTTCTCTTTATATCTCTTTCTTTTCTTTTCTTTTTGTCTTTGACAAAGGGGGAAAATAAGCTATGTGATAATTGTGCTTAATGTTTATATTTGTAATATGCTAAGTGTCACATGATCATGTATGATTAGCAAGCTAAGCTCTATATGATCATATGATAGTTAAGTTTGTTAAGCTTCAACATAAGTGCTATATGTACTATTTTTATGATGCATTTTAGTAGCACTATATGCATATATGTTTGAAATTATTTCCTTCAAATTTCCTAACAATTTATTTAAATGATCATATTATCATGATTTTATATTTTTAACTCATTTGTCATGTTACTTGTTATCGCTCATATTAAATTTTATGTTGTGTTTATTTTTGATGAAAAGGGAACAAAATTATAAATTTATATTTCTTATCATGTTCATGTTCATATGGGGAGAAATAAAAATATATATCTTATTTTATTTGGTATTTGGTACGATCATTATTATCAGACACTTCACTTTGTATTATTTTTATCAAACTCAAAATAAGTTTGTCAAAATCAAAAAGGGGGAGATTATTGACCGTAGTAGGTTATCAATCTTGATTTTAACAAGCTTAATTTTGAGCAACTAATGTGTTTGCTTCAAGTGTGTATAAGTTAGAAATTATTTAGAAGTCAAAATAGTGATGAATTATCAAAGATAAATCATTCCGAAAAGACATCACAAGCATTATCATATTCAGACTCAAGATAGGGACCAAATTGCATAGTTTTGGTAGAATTAAAACCCATCTCAAGCTCAATCCCAATTGCAACCAAGTCTAGAACAATAGGGTTGAAAATTTTATGAAACTACATTTTCAAACAGTATAGATCCCGATCAATGTCTCGATTAGGACATTGCTCGAGACCAGGCAATCCTGATTAGGACATAGGGTTACAATTGGGACCTAATACTTCAAAACTTTGATTTTCAGGTAGAACTAATCTTGAGCCATGTCCCAATTGAGACCATACCCAGGACCAAAGAAATTCAAACCTGAAACTGTTACTAACGGCTACTTTTGAAGTATCCTGACCGGGAGTATGACATTTACAACTTAAAAGTCCAAATTAATTCAAATGAACTTTGAATGTGTTGGAAACAAAATTATTGTTTCTAACTACTATAATTGAATTGCTCAAGTATAAATACAATATATGAAGATCATTTAGAAGTTAAGAAATTTGTTTATTCATTATGTTTTATAAGAATTCAATTAAGCTCTTTAAACTCTTTCAAAATTCATTTTATATTTGTATAACTCTTGTGAGAGTTGGTGAGTGCTAGAATATAAATTCTTATTCTACTGTTTTTTAAGGTTAAGAAAATGGGAAGTGAGATTCTATTCTAAAGGAATTGGTTTAACTATTTAGCCATTAAAACACTTGGGAAATTGGTTTTAGTGTGAGATTTGAAAATACTTGTGAATTGGTTTTTGAGTGAGCCTTAAAAACTCAAGTTGTAAGAATCAATCTAAGAGAATAGATTATGGTGATTCAAAATCCTAACTTGGGGATAAGTTAGATAAAGACATAGGATTGTTAAGAATCTGAACTCCTCAAATTCTTGTGTTCATTATTCTTCCTTCTCAACATTTTTTTAATTCTTGCTCAAATCTTTTAATTTCTTATTATTATTCGATAGCCCTATTCATCTCCCCCGCCCCCCCACCTAGGGCACTTTCAATAGAAGTGAGATTCTATTTTAAAGGAATTGGTTTAAGTTTTTAGCCATTAAAATACTTGAGAAATTGGTTTAAGCATGAGCCTTGAAAACACTTGTGAATTGGTTTTTCAATGAGCCTTGAAAACTCAAGTTATAAGGTTTGAGTTGAGCTAAAAACTTAAGTTGTAAGAATCAATCTAGAAGAATAGATTGTGGCGATTCAAAATCCTAACTTGGGGATAAGTTAGGTGAAGACGTAGGATTGTTTAAAATTTGAACTCCTTAAATTCTTGTGTTTATTATTCTTTCTTCTCAACATTCTTTTAATTCTTGTTCAAATCTTTTAGTTTCTTATTATTGTTAGATAGCCCTATTCATGCCCCCTCTAGGCACTTTCAAGATTTAAACTTCTTTAGAAGTTTCTCTAAATTGAAAATATTTTCTCAATTATAGAAAGATTGACCAAACAATCAATCCTTTTATATAATTCCTAGGGCATAACTACAAGACATAACATACAAAAGAATATAAAACAAATAACAATAGAACAACAATACATTAAAAAAATGAAAAGTACAATTTTGATCTATGTGTTTTTTTTAGTTGTTAAGTACGATGTATTTCACATTGTTTTACACTTTAGTACCTTTATAACTAATATCATTATCATTTTATAAGAAAAAATTAATATAATATTAAATTTCAATGATAAATTTATTCTATATATGATTTATAATCAATCTAACCAATTGGTTATTTTTAAAAATATTCTAAATTTATTTTAAAAATTATTTATTTTTATTCATAATTAAATTTAAAATACATCAAAATTTGATTTTTGTGAGTTTATTGTAGTTATTTGAATAATATATTACTCCTTATATGATTTTAGCATTGAAAATGCATATTAGTTTTACATCAAAGCATATATTTTAAACAATATTTGTTAGAAGATACTAAATTGTAAAAAAAGGTGAAACACATTGTACTTAAAAGTAAAAAAAAAATCATAAAACTAATTTTTCCAAATGGAAAAACTACAGGGACCAAAATTGTACTTATCCCTTAAAAAATCACCATATAAGTATAAGAAAAGCTATCTATGGGATCTTAACTCTCTTCATAGATTTAATTCATTAAATATAGCATATATTGGCCAATTCAATATTTAAAAGAAAATTTAGCACAAAAGGGTCAACATTGTTGTTTTTCAAAAAAAATATGAAGGCAAAATACATTTTGTGTATTTATGAACTTAATGCCTTTTGTCAATTTTCTCCTTTAATTTGCAAGCTAACCATTTAGATACTTTAACTTGATAAAATTAAGACTTATTAATATTTTTAACACTATTTGAGATGTCTAAATTATAATTTTATAACCTGAATGAAACTATTTACACACCTAAAGTAGCTTAAAAGTATTTATAAGTTATATTAAAAGGGTAAATTGGCAAAATATGTCAAGTTCAAGGGGTTACAAATGTATTAAGCAAAATATAAATAAGAATTTGGGCATTTTTCTCAAGTTGCAACAAGCTAAGTGGATGACATTAAGACTTCTCCTTGAGATAATAGTTTTCAATTCAAAGGATGATTTCTCATAGATGACGCTACTTGATAACTAGTTTTAGAATCCTTCATTTGAATCTACATGCACACAAAGAGAGTTTAGGTGAGCTCGTGGGATTTCTTCCATAAGAACTCTAATGTTTAAGTTAGAATTTATATATGTAATAATAATGAATGTATATAATGATTGGAAT